>CM040120.1:407633690-408235253 GCA_022559845.1 Amorphophallus konjac
GGGGCGGAGTGCCGCTAGACCAAGAAAGGGGTAGTTTGGCTAGGGCGGAGCGCCACTCGACCAAGAAAGGGGTGGCTCGGCTAGGGCGGAGTGCCGCTAGACCAAGAAAGGGGTAGCTCAGCTAGGGCGGAGCGTCGCTAGACCAAGAAAGGGGTAGCTCGGCTAGGGCGGAGTGTCGCTAGACCAAGAAAGGGTTAGCTCGGCTAGGGCGGAGTGCCGCTAGATCAAGAAAGGGGTAGCTCGGCTAGGGCGGAGCGCCGCTAGACCAAGAAAGGGGTAACTCGGCTTGGGCGGAGTGCCGCTAGACCAAGAAAGGGGTAGCTCGGCTAGGGCGGAGTGCCGCTAGACCAAAAAAGGGGTAGTTTGGCTAGGGCGGAGCGCCCCTAGACCAAGAAAGGGGTAGTTTGGCTAGGGCGGAGCGCCGCTAGACCAAGAAAGGGGTAGCTCGGCTAGGGCGGAGCGCCGCTAGACCAAGAAAGGGGTAGCTCGGCTAGGGCGGAGTGCCGCTAGACCAAGAAAGGGGTAGCTCGGCTAGGGCGGAGTGCCGCTAGACCAAGAAAGGGGTAGCTCGGCTAGGGCGGAGTGCCGCTAGACCAAGAAAGGGGTAGCTCGGCTAGGGCGGACCAAAAAAGGGGTAGTTTGGCTAGGGCAGAGCGCCACTAGACCAAGAAAGGGGTAGCTCAGCTAGGGCGGAGCGCCGCTAGACCAAGAAAGGGGTAGCTCGGCTAGGGCGGAGCGCCGCTAGACCAAGAAAGGGGTAGCTCGGCTAGGGCGGAGTGCTGTTAGACCAAGAAAGGGGTAGCTCGGCTAGGGCGGAGCGCCGCTAGACCAAGAAAGGGGTAGTTGGGCTAGGGCGGAGTGCCGCTAGACCAAGAAAAGGGTAGCTCGGCTAGGGCGGAATGCCGCTAGACCAAGAAAGGGGTAGCTCGGCTAGGGCGGAGTGCCGCTAGACCAAGAAAGGGTAGCTCGGCTAGGGCGGAGTGCCGCTAGACTAAGAAAGGGGTAGCTCGGCTAGGGCAGAGTGCCGCTAGACCAAGAAAGGGGTAGCTCGGCTAGGGCGGAGTGCCGCTAGACCAAGAAAGGGGTAGCTCGGCTAGGGCGGAGTGCCGCTAGATCAAGAAAGGGGTAGTTTGGCTAGGGCGGAGCGCCGCTAGACCAAGAAAGGGGTAGCTCGGCTAGGGCGGAGTGCCGCTAGACCAAGAAAGGGGTAGCTCGGCTAGGGCGGAGTGCCGCTAGACCAAGAAAGGGGTAGCTCAGCTAGGGCGGAGTGCCACTAGACCAAGAAAGGGGTAGCTCGGCTAGGGCGGAGTGCCGCTAGACCAAGAAAAGGGTAGTTTTGCCTGATCACTCGGGGAATGTCGATTGTGCTGCATGATACAACTTTAGATGTCTTCCGTTGAGTAGTGAGAATTGAATTTTCCCTCGATGGTTGACAACCACGTAGGCTCCTCCTTCGTAGACCCTCTGTATCACATAAGGACCTTCCCAATTAGCATTCAGCTTCCCTTTTGGGTTGGACGCCATGACTTCTCTTTTCTTGACCATGACGAGGTCACCTTTCTTGAATTCTCATCCTTTTACGAGTTTGTTAAATGCATTAGCCATGCGGGCCTGATACATTTGGATATTCTTCTGAGCTTGGAGGCGTTTCTCTTCCAATTCAGCCAATTCTTCTAATCTTCTTTCTGCATTGGTCTGTTCGCCACGGGCCAGGCCATATTGGACTGCCACTCTGAGTGACGGGACTTCCAGCTCTAGCGGAACCACTGCCTCTGAGCCGTATACCAGTGAGTATGGTGAGCACCCTGTAGGTGTCTTGAAGACGGTGCGGTACGCCCACAGAGCTTCATACATTTTTTCTTCCCAGTCCTTTTTATTGGAACTGACGACCTTAGCCAGCAGGGTGCAGAGAGTCTTGTTAAAAGCTTCCGCTAACCCGTTTGCCTGTGGATTGTAAGGGGTGGAAGTCCTCCACTCGATTTTATATTTCTCGACAAGCCGATAGACCTTCTGATTTCTGAAATGGCTTCCGTTATCAGATATTATTCGGCTGGGGATTCCGAACCGAAAGATAATATTCTGCTTGATGAATCTAGCGACCAGCTCACCAGTCACTTCTCTTAATGCCACAGCCTCCACCCATCGGGAGAAGTAATCTGTTATGGCCAGTATGTACTTATGTCCGGCCGAGGAAGTCGACAGTGGCCCGACTACATCAGTTCCCCATTGTGCAAATGGCCAGCTGGGAACTGTAGGGTGCAGAGTCGTAGGAGGCCTTCTAGGCATAGTAGCATGCTCTTGACATTTTTGGCATGACTTTGCGAATTTACAGCAGTCTTCAAACATGGTGGGCCAATAGTAGCCCAGCTTCTTGATTTCTATCTTCATCTTGGGACCAGCCTGGTGGGCACCTGCTGTTCCGGCATGTACTTCTTTCATCGCCTGCCAAGCTTCCTCAGTGGACAGGCAGCGGAGCAGAATCTTCTTGCGTGCATCTTCCATTATTCGGAACAAAGTTCCATTCCTGAATTCATAAGAATCTTTGACTCTCAGAAGTTTCATCTTTTCTTCTCTTTTCTGCGGCAGCTGTTGGTGTAGAAACCACTACAGCAGGTGCTGTCTCCAATCAGACGCCTGTACCGTGCTGATAGTAGCAACTTCATCTTCTTCGGGGCACCCTTCTAGCATACTGGGGACCTGCCGCCGGTTCATAACAACAATGTTCAGTGTCTCATTTGGTGGGACTGCTAGTGAGCTGGCTAGCTTTGCCAGTGCATCAGCTTGGGCATTGTGCCCCCAGCCCACATGCTTGAGCTCAATATGATAGAATTTCACGATAAGGCGCACAACTTTCTGGTGATAGGGATTCAATTCTGGCTTTCGCACTTCGAACTCCCCTTGGATTTGTTTTATTATCAACATCGAATCCCCAAATACCTGAAGCATTTGGATACCCATGTTGAGGCTGATATACAGACCGATTATCAGAGCTTCGTACTCAGCTTCATTATTGGTGCAGGGCTTGTTTATAGAACAGGAAGTATGCACGACCTCCCCTTCTGGCGACTTCAGCACAATACCGGCCCCGACCCGTATTCTGGTCTTTCCATTGGAGTCTATCTCTGTTCTAGACGCTCCGTCAAAGAATAGCTGCCACATAACTGGCCGAGCCTGGCAAGCTTCGAGTGTCTCATCATCGGGTAACTCAGTCCCTAGCATGTCATTTTCTGGCACAGGATGTTCTGCGAAGAAATCAGCCACGGCCTGTCCTTTTATCGCCCTCTGGGGTGTATAGGTAATATCAAATTCCATCAGGATCACCGCCCATTTGCCCAACCGGCCCTTCAGTACTGGCTGAGTCAATATGTATTTGAGCGGGTCTACTGCAGATATCAATCTGACTTCATGTGACAACATATAGTGTCGAAGTTTCTTGATGGCAAAGACTAGTGCCAAGCATGTCTTTTCTATGTAGTTGTAGCTCTCTTCAGTTCTAATCAGCCTCCTACTCAAGTAGTACAAGGCTTGCTCTTTGCCTTCTTCATTTATCTGTGCCAGCATTGCCCCCAGGGCACAGTGTGTGGCCGCGATATACAGTATCAAGGGCCTGCCCTTAATTGGTGCCCCCAGCACTGGAGGGATCTTGAGATATTCTTTCAGCTTCTCAAAGGCTTCCTGACATCCATCGTCCCAGAGGAACGGTACATCTTTCATCATGAGCTTGTGAAAGGGGTGGCATCTTCCCGATAGATTCGATATAAATCGTCGGATATAGACCAACCGCCCTTGCAGAGATCTTAGCTCGGGCAGACTCCTTGGTGGAGGGAGCTCCTGGATAGCCTTAATCTTGGATGGGTCGATTTCAATGCCCCTATGTCGGACAATAAACCCGAGGAATTTTCCACTGGACACGCCGAAGGCACATTTCATAGGATTCATCTTGAGTTCATATTTGCGCAGCCTCTGGAATACTATCCTCAGGTCTTGCAGATGGTCTTCTCTTCTGCTAGTTTTTACTACCAGATCATCAATGTAGCACTCTACTTTCTTGAAGAGCAAATCATCAAAGATCTTTGTCATAGCTCTTTGGTAGGTAGCGCCGGCATTCTTGAGGCCAAACGGCATCCTTTTGTAGTGGAATATCCCCTTCGAGGTGCGAAATGCAGTGTGCACTCTGTCTTCTTCAGCAATCCAGATTTGGTTGTATCCGGATGACCCATCCATGAATGGCAGGGCTTCATGACCAGTAGTCGCATCAATCATCACTTCAGTGATTGGCACTGGGAAATCATCTTTCGGGCAAGCCTTATTAAGGTCCCGGAAATCAACACATATTCTGATCTGCCCATTTTTCTTCTTTACGGGCACTATATTGGCTAGCCATGTCGTATACTGATTTTCTTCAACAAAGCCTACATCAATCAGCTTGTCGACCTCTTTATTAACTTGATTTATCAACTCAGGGCGCATTCTTCTGGGCGGCTGCTTTACGGGGTTAGCCTCTGGGTTTATTGCCAACCGGTGCTGTGCCACATCAGAACTCAGTCCCGGCATTTCATCATATGTCCATGCAAAGCAGTCTCGGAATTCTTTCAAGAACTGTATATATTGTTCCCTGGCAGCTGGCTCCAGCAGTGCACTGAGGAATGTCAGCCTGGGCTCATTTGCCGTCCCTAGATTTATTTCCACGAGCTCATCAACGATGGCCTGGCCACCATCTTCGACTTCGGGCGGGGCTTCTTGCAAGTCAATAAAGCCTCCCGGGATATAATCCTCTTCGATCTCATGATTTTTGGTTCCGTCATACTGGTCATCGGCGGATGTTGGCTCATCATATAAGGCTGATACTGTTGGATTCTGTTCGGCCTGCCCCGAGGGTTTGACCGGTTCAGCAGGAAACCCAAAGGTGGACTCCTCCGCCCCTAGAGGTTCTTCTGGTGCAGGCCCCCCTGAGAGATCATTCTGTAGGGCCCGGACTTCTTCTAGAATGCGCTCGAACTCCAGGCATTCTCTTAGCTCGTTGGCTATTTGGTCTTCATCCGGGGTTCCCGTATCAAACTTTGCTTCAGCATGGAACAGATCCTCTTTGCAAGGTAGGTCTTCCCAGCACCAATCTTTCTTTGTTTCATCAGATGTCCCTGTCTCCGGCTGACTGTCTGGGGCTTCATTGTTCATTACGGATTGATAAATGATCTCTTCATCTTTCGAGGGGTACTTGTCATATCCCACCTCGGGAGGGTATTCATGCTGGTAGGAGGCAGAGATGACGTCCACCTCGGCTTCATAGTATTCTTGAAGGGTATAACCCAATCTCGGGTGCTGAGTGATCTTCCTCAGTTCTTTATTATCCCGGGGCGGATCCCATAGCTCCTGGAACGCCTTCTTTTGGGCAACATGTTGTAATGATGGCATCTGTATTTAGAGAACATCTGCGAAACCCGCTGGGTAGTATAGTCCAAGCCTGTGATCGGCACCATCCGGTTTGCAGATTCTTCAGGGACCATGCAGTCTTGATCATCGTCTTCGACTGGCTCCCCGGTGTAGAATATGATAGGAGGTTCGCAGAAGCGAGGGACCTCCATAGTCTTTAATGGTAGCACCGTCTGATATTCTATGCTAGCAATGGGCTTGACTAAACCCTGCGGAACCCCCACATGTATGTATTTTTCTTTCATTTCTTCGCCAGTATCATCTGGGTGGATGCTAGGAGGGGTGATCCGGGCAAAGTCACCAACATAAGAAATGTGAGATACTTCATGTTTCTTAATATAGCCCCTTGGTGGCGGTGGAGACCAATTTCTTGCTTTCATCACCAGCTTCTTCTGGCTGACCACAGCCTCCTTCCCTTCACCCTTTTGTGACACCTCCGTGTAGTAGGATGCATCGAGCATATGACACTCGAATACTTCGAAGGGATGCAAATCCGCAAACACCCTTTCTTCTTTTCCTTCATGGCAGTATTTAATACACTGATGCAGCGTGGACGGCACTATCTGATATTCATGCAACCACGGTCTCCCTAGCAGGGCCTTATATGTGGTGTTGGAGTCGATTACATAGAATCGCACCATGGTCGTGAGGTCCCCCAATGTGAGGTTGAAATCAGCCACCCCAAGGGGCGTCTCACATTTCTGGTTGAATCCTGTAATTTTCATGTCTCTAACCTTGGTAAGCTGCAGATCAAAGTAATATTTTTGGTAGATCCGGTATGGGAGAATGTTCACAGCAGCCCCGGGATCTATCAGTATCCTGCTCAGTGGCTGACAGTTCAGGGAGCCCCACATATACAGCGGCCTGTTATGGCCGGAATTTGGAATCAGCATATCATCCTCTGTGAATGTGACTGACGGCCCAGAATTCACTTCTGTCAAGAGTGCTTCATACTGTGCCGGCGACTGCAGGGCATCAACAATTGCTTGGCGAGCCTCTTCACTCAGAGAGAGAATCTCCCAGATGGAGAATCTGGTAGGGAGCTTCTTAAGCATTTTCATGATCTGACTGCCCACCCGGACATTAGACAGTCTCATTTCTTCCACCCATCGGGGCTTTGAAGGTTCATGTGGTGCCCGTGGCCTCTGCTGCCCAGTGCTGGTTTCATCCCCTGGACTGATCTCTTGGGGGGCTTCTTCTATGGCAACGGCCCCTGGTGCCGTCGGAGAATTATCCTCATCTTTCTCATTCTGCTTGTAGGCTACAGATGCCGACTGCTGAGGTCTCTTGCCTTTATCTGGCCCAGCCTGTATCGACTGCCCAATTTCCAGGCTGGATAGAAATTCCAGAAATGTTGGAATTTGACCTCCCTTCTTCTCTTCTTGGTATAAGCTAGCAGGGGGAGGAATCTGGACACCCCGCACCTCTGGTTCAGGAATCTGGTAGGGTTGTTCCCCTCTGAACATAATGTTATGATTGGCAGGTGGTGGGTGCCCCCACCTTCTTCTGGAGCATGTTGCATGTGTTGAGGTTGAGGCCTCGGCATGGTTGGCTTCTAGCGGGGCATTTGATGTTTCATCCTCATCGTTCTCCCTGGGCGAGGTAAAGAGTGCCGACAGGGTGTTGCATTGTACTGTCACGACTCCCTTTTCCTTTTTGCATTTAGACAATCTCTTCTTTTTCTGGGAATTTGGCTTCTTTGGTTCTTGCCCCCAGAAAGGCTCAGCCTCATCTTTTCCCTGTTCTACCCCCGGTTGCTCTTTAATTTTCAATTCTTCGAGCTGTTCCCAGAGTATACAGTCTTTAACCAGCAGGTGCCCGGGCTTTTTCTGTTCATATTCATCGAGCCCATTAATATACTGCTGTAAACGCCTGGCCGCAGGACTTACTTCCTTATGTGCAGGTAAGGGGACTTGTCTTCTCCGGTTATGAGTGGGGATCCGGATGACTGGCCCTGTCTCAGCTATGTGCCATACTGGCTTTACTGGAGGTGGTTCGGGCCTTGGTGTGACACCGCGAATAACTGCTCCACTGATATTAGATGCGGGAGTCTTCTTTCTATTCTTTATTGGCTTTATCTGCCACCCTTCTTGATCCTTCAGTGGGGTGAGGAAGCAAGCTTCATAAGTATGCCTGGTGCATTCCTCGACGGCCTCCTTAGGCAGCTGTTGGTAGATTGAAATCATATTGGCGGCCATTTTTTAAGGCTGGAGGCTCGTGTGGACGAGGTGGCTCTACCTGGTAATCTCCCAGCTGTAGCTCGCCCTTTTTGACCATGCCTTCCATAATATATTTGAAGACGTAACAATCTTCAATTGCGTGCCCCAGCGCACGGTGATATGGATAGAACAGTGGATCACCTTTCTTTGCCGCGTCCTCGGGTCTCTTTGGCTCAGGCAATGTTACCTTGTTGAACTTGTATGCCCAGTTGAATAGTGCGGCTGTCTTATCTTTCGGGAAAGAGTATGGCTTTCTCATTTTATTTCTTAGAGAGACTTTATCTTTTCTTTCCGCTGTGTCTGCTAGTGAGGGAGCTTCATCTGCTCCCTTCTTCCCTTTCTGTTGCTCGAAGGTTCTGAAATCGACGGTGTTAGCCTCAGAGTGCGATGGTCATCGATCATTAGATTTACCCTTCGGCACAGTTGGAGCATTGGCCGTCGGACGCTTGGACAGGAACGTCTCAACTTCCGCCACTATATTGTTCAACCGGTCAAATGTTCTGACATCTGCACCAATCATCTTTTCCAGTACCTCTCTCCTGAGGCTCTGCTTACATATTTGCACTGCATCTTCTTGATGAGGAGGTCTTCTGCATCTCATAGCTAAGTTCCTCCACCTTTTGATGTAGTCCAATGCTGTTTCATCTTGTTTTTGCCTGGTTGCATATAGTTCTGCTATTGTAATTTCTCTCTCCGTGACATGAAATCTATCGCGGAACTTCCTTTGCATATCAGGCCAATCGGCCACTGACCCAGCCGACAGGCTTGAATACCATTCAAAGGCTATCCCGGTGAGGGATGAGCCGAAGAATTTAAGCAGATAAGCTTCATCAGCTGCCAAGTCACCCATAATGGTGGTATAGTAAGCTATGTGCTCCCTGGGAGAGCCCTGGCCATTAAATTTTTCAAACTTCGGTGGCTTACTGACGCCTGGCGGTAGTCTCTTAGCAGCATACTGGGGAGGATACGGTACCTTGTACACATCGTAGGTACTAGCATCATCACCAGTCTTCTCAGATAGCTTCATTTCCACAATCTTTTCAATCATCAGCTTGTGGGCTACGACTGGATCTATGTTCTCTGGGAAGAAGTGAGCTTGTTGCTGACTGTAAGGAGTTGTCATCACCGTTGCGCGCAAGGTGGGCACGGTGGGCTGTGTCTGAGACACAGAGGGCTGAGCTGCTGTTTGCTGTAGAACAGGTGGGCTCGGTGCTTTGCCCTTATCGACCGGGAGAGGATTAGCTGGGATAGCCATTTCTGTTGAGCTGGAGGTCTGCCCCACATGCTCGACTTGCTTGGAGACCGGTGTAGCTTCATGCCTCTCATTTAGCTGTCTTCTGAGAGCATTGATCTCTTGTTGATATCTTCTAAACATCATCTGGATCATGGAATCCATGGTTGACGGGATCTGTATCTCTTCTGAAGTCCCTTCAACGTCATCGACGAAGGGATTATCTTCATCTTCTACTGTCACCACATTAACTGTCATAGTGGTGATCTTGCGAACTTCATCATCAGTCTTTATTTTTTCTTTGGCCGCCTGACTTCTCCTCGTGACGAGGCCTGGTCTGGTTGCCAGTCTGAGCAGTTCATCTGGCTGAGTCGGTAACATATCCTGCCCTTTGACAAGCCCGGCCATATTGCAGGCGAAGATATGCATCTTCTCCTTCTGCCTGTAGACTTTCCTTTTCACCTGGTCGGGGTATTTGAGCCGGTCAAAGACCGATATTCTTTCTTCAGCTTCTTACCCGTGCAGGTCTTCTCTCCCATACCCGGTTCTGTGGCCTTCTTCATAATCATTGGAATCGGAGGAGGAGACTCCGATCATTGCTTCTTGAAAGGCTTCTTCTTCTTCATCTATGGTGCCTAAAGCACGGGATAATCTTCGCTGCCCGAGGGAAGAATTCCCCAGGTAGTGAAAGTAGTCTTGAACCACTTGTTTCATCTCCTCTTGATTGTGTCTTTGTAGCTCTGGTCGGGGCATCAGTCTTTCCTGACCTTTCCGCTGACAAGCCAGTCTTGCCACCTGGGCAGTCAGATGTTCGGCTTTGGAATATTTGAATATGTCGGCCTGTCTAGCACAGGCTCTCGGTCTTCTTGAAATGGCAGCAGCGACTGGTTCACTCATTATCATTTTCTCTTCCTCCCTGAACCTTCTGCTCCCATCCTGGCGGCGGTTGGCAGCAACAGCATAGTTCTCCCTTTCCCATCTTTTGCCCCCGGCCATGGGGTGGGTGACCATGCGGTCTTCTTTTTTTTCATATCTTCTGCCCCTCATCCTGGGGCGAGTAGCAGTCATATTACTTCCTTCATTCTCTTTCTCATCTCTCCTACCCCGAGCCCTGGGGTGAACAGCAACAGCATCTCTTTCGTCTTTTCTTTCTCCTCTTCTGCTCCCTGCCCTAAAGCGGGCAATAGCCGCATCAGCAATTTGTTCTTCATCTTGAGCTGGGGCACAGCTCTGGATTTTCTTCGGCCGCCAGATCTGCCTGAATCTAGGCGGCTTTGGTGCCAGTGGCCTTCTATCTCCATGTTCCATGTCGGCCCTCCTAGCAGTCAGTACTCGGAACCTATTGGTGGTAGGTACCATTGGGACGATCACATCTGGCTTGACCTCCCTTGGGCAACCATTGAGGTTCGCCCGAATATCTCCAATCAGCATCGTCTTCCCTGAGTTGGACATCCGACGACCCGCAGCAATAGATGGGGCTCTCCAGTCGGATCTTCTTCCTTTTCCGGTAGCAGCAGAGGGTGCGCTTCTCCTTGCCTCGTGATGGACAAAGCAGGACACGACCCCAGGAGTTAGTCTTGAACCACTTGTTTCATCTCCTCTTGATTGTGTCTTTGTAGCTCTGGTCGGGGCATCAGTCTTTCCTGACCTTTCCGCTGACAAGCCAGTCTTGCCACCTGGGCAGTCAGATGTTCGGCTTTGGAATATTTGAATATGTCGGCCTGTCTAGCACAGGCTCTCGGTCTTCTCGAAATGGCAGCAGCGACTGGTTCACTCATTATCATTTTCTCTTCCTCCCTGAACCTTCTGCTCCCATCCTGGCGGCGGTTGGCAGCAACAGCATAGTTCTCCCTTTCCCATCTTTTGCCCCCGGCCATGGGGTGGGTGACCATGCGGTCTTCTTTTTTTTCATATCTTCTGCCCCTCATCCTGGGGCGAGTAGCAGTCATATTTCTTCCTTCATTCTCTTTCTCATATCTCCTACCCCGAGCCCTGGGGTGAACAGCAACAGCATCTCTTTCGTCTTTTCTTTCTCCTCTTCTGCTCCCTGCCCTAAAGCGGGCAATAGCCGCATCAGCAATTTGTTCTTCATCTTGAGCTGGGGCACAGCTCTGGATTTTCTTCGGCCGCCAGATCTGCCTGAATCTAGGCGGCTTTGGTGCCAGTGGCCTTCTATCTCCATGTTCCATGTCGGCCCTCCTAGCAGTCAGTACTCGGAACCTATTGGTGGTAGGTACCATTGGGACGATCACATCTAGCTTGACCACCCTTGGGCAACCATTGAGGTTCGCCCGGATATCTCCAATCAGCATCGTCTTCCCTGAGTTGGACATCCGACGACCTGCAGCAATAGATGGGGCTCTCCAGTCGGATCTTCTTCCTTTTCCGGTAGCAGCAGAGGGTGCGCTTCTCCTTGCCTCGTGATGGACAAAGCAGGACACGACCCCAGGAGTATCCTTCATCACCGGGTTCTTCTTGGGACCGGTAGCTTGCGGCGACGTCTCGACAACAGCTTTTGGCGCCTGGTTGTCAATCTCGAGCAGATCAGTGAAAATGAGGCCCAGGCAATTGGGCATTCCGACAGCAGGCGGCATCGATCCGAATGAAAGAGGTACCGCCAGGTAGCCTTCCCGAACATGTGCCTCGACCGCTTAAAGCACACGGACATGATTCCAGCCGTCATCCTAGCTTCCTGAAAATGGAGAAAGCACACAGAATCAGAAATTTGAGGGGGGGCCCATCGGGCCTCCTATTTTGGCGTAGAGATGAAGGGAGACTTGGTCTCACCGGGCATGCCAGACTTGTGGGAATGGTTTTATTCATCGTTTATTTATTTATTTTATTATGTGTGTTTATTGGTTTATTGGTTGGTTTGTTAGGCGTGCCAGTCACCGGAGTGACGATTTATTATGCGCTCGATCTGACTCAATTAGTCGATTGTGAAGTCCGAGTCGGGACCGGAAGTCCGTCATACCATAAAGGTTATGACGTTAATTACGCCCTTCCTAAGAAGGACAACCCTTGATTAAACGCCAAAATAGGGGGGCCCCTCGGGGCGGTTAAAAAAAGAAACGACAGTGCATAACATTGAAGTTCTTGTTATTCTAAGAAGGTGATTGGATAGACGACAAATTATTAAATCAGCATGACCCCCTTGTGTGGGTCATACCGGGCAGAGATAGGACACCGTCCACGCGGTGGCGGGACGGGGCCTGGACGATCATCGGAGACATGTCCCCTTTCACGTTTCTTATGCGGCCAAGGGCCTCGAGGTATTTGTATTCCCCGAAGAATTGAGCCAAACGGAAGGCGTATGATACACATTTTTCGGGGCTTATCAGGGTTAAAGCGTCAATCGACATTTCAGCAGCATTTCCCCTTTATCTGGATCATGCCCAGGGGGAATAGGCTATCACCCACGGAGTGTCGGGATGAAAGCCGAGAGAGAGAGAGGTGCCGAACCTCCTGAATTACATATGTCTGTCATGGGGCGATGTTCGATTTTCCCTTAAGGAAGCCGGTAGAACTCATACAGTGGCAGAGCCCTCCCAAGCTAAAGGGGTTATTCATGAATCCGATACGGGACGGTGGAACATAAGGGAGTCTGTCCCCCTTTAGATTTATCCCCGGGACCGGTCTGGTGACTCATGGGTATCCCTGAGTAAGTCTGATCAAGCTATCGGAGGCCCAATTGGATGGCAGGATAGGTTCTCGGCGCAGCTCAAGTTGGATGGGATTGCCGGCGCAAAGGCAAGGTGGAAGAGGGGTTCCCGGCGTGCCCAAGAGATGGGTTCTCGGCGCGAAGACAAGGTGGGAAAAGGGGTTCCCGGCCCGCCCAAGAGATGGGTTCTCGGCGCGCCCAGGAGATAGGGTTCTCGGCGCAAGAAGGCTTGCGCCGAGAACTATTCACCTATTCTACTGTTCGTGGCGCCGGGATGTATAAGAGAGGGCGCCGAGATGGTTTAGAATGGTTTCCGGAGCCCTGTTTTTGGGTTTCTTGGTGATTCGGGCCAAGGTAGATGGGTTCTGTGGGGCCAAAGTGGATCAGTTCATCAGATCGGAACTGGATTAGGTTTAGGTTCCAAAGGAAGGCCAGGATCGAAGATGAATTGGGGAAGATCGGGGTCTAGAAGATCCCTGTCACCAGTGTAGTGCAAAGTCCCGGGGACGGCTTAATATCATCTTTCATCATCCTGGGAGAATTTTGGCAACACCTCCCCTGGACTTAGAATTTGCCAGGGAATGATAGACAATCACCCAACGGAGTGCCGGGGTGAAAGCCAAAAAGTAGGGGGGGTACTGGACCCCTGACCCATGTACGCGCTTGCAGCACCATCTTAATATCCCTTTTGAGACCATTGAAGCCTGTGCAGTGGCAGGGCTTCCTTGGTTCGTCAGGTTATAAAAATAGATCGAACCCCAGGGAGGGGGCATGAAAGGGGGATGGTTATCCCCATTGATTTTTTTATCCTTGAGGTGCATATGATGACCCGGGATGTCCCTCGACAGAATACAGGGTTACATTGAGTGGATTATAGGGGTATCTGTATGGTTTCTTGACTGGTGGCAGCAGGTTTTCGTCTGGGGTTCAAGGGATGGAGCCTTCATAGCCTAAAGGGGCTTACGGCACAAGGGGGTAGCTCCCGGCGCAAGAACCACTGCGCCGAGAAGTGTTCTTCACAAGGCACTATTCTGGGCACCGGGAAGCTGGGACAGGGAGTTCCCGGCGCGCAAACAGCCGCGCCGGGAAGGTTTCTTCAGGGGTTACTGTTCTTGGCGTCGGGAAGTTCCGGGTCTCTGTTCCTGGTTCTTCTGGTTTCGGAAGAGGTTTCAGGCAGGATTTTCTAGCACAGATGGGGAGGATTAGAGGGTTTATCAGTATAGAGGCCGGATGTTTAAGGGAGGGTAGCATCAATCGAAGGACAGGATCATCCATCATTAAACCCTCGGGAGATATATGGGGTTTTTGTCACCTGCTGCTCAGACGATCAAGAGATTGATGTCTCTGACCTTGAACAAGCTGGGAGCTCGGCAAAAATCCATGACATGCGAGAAAGCCCATCATCAAAGGGAGGGAAGGAGGGGACAGAGCCCAATGACCCATTGAACGAGGGTTGGGACTCCATCTTTATCTTTCATGAGAGAACGGACCCGGAGGTGTGAAGCATAAATCGGAAATCCGAAGCAGCTAAGTAGATAAATGTTTTGAAGAATAGCAGATACAGAGGGGGAGACAGATGGTAAACATTTCAATCATCCAACGCCCAGATGGGCCATCGTAGCATTTCATTCTAGTGCATCATCCCAAACTTACACCAATCACAAGGGGAAAGTGAGGGAAAGGGAGATAAAACAGAGGCCGGGATATTCCGGTTACATACGATGAATCGAGATAAAACTCGAGAGATTACATGAAGAGGAAAATAAAACATGGGGGAGGGCGGAGCATTGACTCCTCTCCCTCCCCAGCTGCCTGCCCACCTGGAACTTCCTCTTCTTCTCTTTCTTCGGGTTGATCTCTTCTTTCTTTTCTCAGCGGAGGAGGCTCTCTCTCTCTCTGTTGATCTTTTCTCTCTTTCTTTCTGGATGAGGTTGCCGACCCTCTTTCTCTTTTTTCTCTTCCTCTCTTTTTTCAGTATCTATCTGTCTGTCTATCTCCCCTTATCCTTCTGTCTCCGCTCTCTTCTGTCGAGAGAAAGGGGGTTTTATAGCCCTTGCTCAATATCCTTTCGGCGGGCATATTTCAGCGCGCCCTGGTCTCGGGAGACTTCCCGACGCGCAAGAGTCCAACCTCCCTGTGCCGGTTCTGGGCCTTGGTGAGGAGATCCCGGCGCCACACTTATGGGCCCATTTAGGGATTTTAAATGTTTTCATTCCTCTTATCAGCGGGCTTAAGCTGTCAAAGCTGTCCAACCTGAAAAGTCTTTTCATTTGTTAACCCTTCTGAGTCTGTCAGAACAGGCGAAGGCCTCTTCGTTGGTGAGTTGGTATAGTTTCATCAGAACATTTCTAGAGGTTTTCATCAGTCAATAGACTACAGTTTTCATCAGTACTGTCATCTGGGCGATGATAACACCGGACATCAGCTCGGCCGGGGAGGGCTTCAGCTGGGTAGATAGCTTTAGTGACGGCTCTTCTTTAGTTCTGACTTTGCAGAGATTATAGGGGTCTGTTGAGTACGGACTGAATAGATCTAGAGGGGGGGTGAATAGATCTTTCCCCCTTTTTCGATTTAATATCTATTGACTAAATGAGTTGCAGGTGATTGACGAATTACAGAACTAATGTTGATATCAATGAAGAAGACAAACACATAGAGAAGCACGCACACACATAAGCAAACCACAAGATAGGATTTTTAAGGTGGTTCAGTCTCTTCCCGAGACTTACATCCACCCCTTGCTTAACTCAAGCAAGGCTTCACTTATGAGAACCTCTGATCTCAATCCAAAACACAAGACACCGCTGTCACACAGCTTGTTTCTGCTGACACACAGCTTGTACCAGCTGACACACAGCTTGAATCCGCTGCCTCACAGCTTGACACTTGGTGTAAGGATGAATAGAAATGATGAGAAGGTGGGATGATGCAACAGGACTGAATATAGAGTTTTATAACAATGTAAAGAATTCAGCCTGGGACTTAATCACATAAATAACAAGAGTGGACTCCCTGTAGAACTTCCAATCGGATGCCTTCAGCTGCTTTGCTGCTGGAGGTCGCACAGCTTCAAGCCCAGTCTTCCTTCTGCAGCAATGAGAATGCTTTTAGTCTTCTGCAGATTTCTGGTTGATGGAGAGCCACTTCGTCCTGTGATGTAGGTGTGTTTCTTAGCTTCTGTTCTATGCTCACTCTGTGTGCTTTTTTTGCGCGATCAGTTTCCTTCTACTTTTTATGCAGATGCTTTTTCAAGCCTGAAGCTCTTCCCGCTCAAATTCCAGATCGAGCGTCAATCTGCTAGAAAGCAGGGAGACGGTTAAATCCGATCACTACAATAAGTTTGACCGCCTCTAAGCAAGATTCTCTCCTTGATTCCCGTGCGGAATCTCATCATCTGAACTACCCAACAACCTGCAACAACAATCTGCAGGTTTTAAGGAACCAAAACAGAATTCGGTTAGAGTTCGGTTCTGGACGCTATAACACCCGTGGTCGACCATGACACTGTCCCTGGTCGACAACGAACAGTGTCCTGATGGCGGTTTCATTCTGGCTGACACTCGCGTCCCCCCGTGGTCGACCACAGCCTTGTCGCTGGTCGACAAGGGGCAAATTCCAGATGGCCGTCAGTTCTGTCTGATGCTCTGTCTGTTCTGTGGTCGACCAGAAGTGGGGCTTTGGTCGACAGCCAAGGCACATGCAGAAGACGGATGACTTGAAGTGTTTCTGGCTGGGTTCGTTGGTCGACCATAACCACTTCCCTGGTCGACAAGCGGCCTTTGACACTTCTTCTGATTTGTTGATTCCACTTGGATTTCAGTGGACCTGAAATTACTTAACTTATCAGAAGTGACTTGAACTATCAGATTTATATTGAGTTAATCAAAAACATTGTTTGTCATCATCAAATAATCATGAGTCCATTACTTTGAAGGAAAGAACAATCAAACCACTTGTATTTGTTATGAAACAAGATAGAACTTGATTAATCAAACATATCCTATTGTCATCATCAAAACCAAGGGATGCACAACATTCTCCCCCTTTTTGATGATGACAACCATGAGTCATTGTGACAAACAACAGATTATAAAATTCATTTGATATTGCATTCAAGACTATCATAGCACAGATTTCATTCAGACAATTCGTTTGATGTGTCTTTCAAAAACTATAGCACTAATTACATGAGTGACTCAAAAAGGATAAAGACACTAAGGACACGTAGACAAGGTAAACTTGACATCTAGACACACATCTAGACACACAACTAGACACACAATGACACATAAAGTCCTATCTCCCCCTTTGTCAACAGCAAAAAGAAGATCATTTAAACAATCCCTCTGAGGAGGATGAGGAAGTATCTGGCTTCACGTTCTCTTCCATGCGATCCAGCTTGTCAACAATGTGGGCATAAGAGAGCCTGAGCTTCTGGATCTCGGAGATAGTAGCATTGTGATACTGTTCATTCTGCTTGGTTGTGAACTCTATGCGGTTTCCCATTTCTTCTGACACTTGACCTAAGGTGGCAACTAGTCTGTTGAACCGAGAACTAGCATGGTCAGTGTGTTCCTTTTGCTTGATGAACCTGGCCTCCATCTGTTGTTCCAGCCTTTGGACTTTCTGCTCCAGGCGCCCGGTGGCAGCATTCATATTCTCTTGAAAGGAATGGAATTGGGTGGTGAGAGAGGACAACTGAGATGCTATCTGGAGAAGCACTCTGTGAGACTCAGTGTTGGAGGTGAAGGATGGTGGTGGAGCAGAAGTAGATGGAGTGGAGGTAAGTGGAACTTGGGTAGGTGGAACAGAAGTGGATTGAGCATGAGTGGCAGCAGTGCCTGGATGCCAGGGCACTATAGAAAGGGAAGATGGAGGATGGGCAGTAGTGGTGGTAGTAGGGATAGCTTGAGGGACCACAGGTGGAGGTGTGACAGTAGGGCTAACCTGTATAGGTGTATGTGGTGGAGAAGAGGGTGGCAATGGAGCCTTGGATTTGCCCTTGGATGGTAGAGTGCGCTGAATTTGGTCTCCTACCTTCTTAAACCCCAAAAATGTGGTCACGAAGTGAAAATTGTAGACGTGCCATTTGGGAATTACAATGCGCGGAGCGTGAGGAAATGGTATTTTTGCTGCTTCCAGAATGGCAGATATGTGGGCAGCAAATGGAAGAGAATTCTGGGGATAATGTAGGATGTTTTGGAAGGTGTTTAGGATGAGCGTTATGAGGCGAATGGGTTGACAAGTGATGAGGCCATGGAGCAAAAATAGATGGAGGCGACTTACTTGATCTCTGGCGCCTCCTCTTGGTTGGATAATGGTGGTAAGAATGTGATGAAGCAATCTATGAAGAGGAGGGAAGGTGTTGGCATTTAGATACTTAGGGAGAACCTCAGGAGCTGGCTGGCCAGTGACGACGGTGTATGCAGCTCGGAAGTCAAAATCCTCAGGATGGAAGACGGCGCCATGTCTGGGAATTGTCAACGCTTTGTGGAGCAGTTTGACGTCGAGACGGACGACGATGCCTTGAACTACGGTGTAGACCTGACCATCCACTATTTGCAAGTTGTGGTAGAATTCTTGCACGAGCTGAGGCGAATACTGAGTATGTGCCGAGACAAACCCTGTCCACTCTTGGGCTTCAAAAATTGGCAGTAGTTCTGGGAACATCTCCATCAGCTTCTCATCAGAGAAATCAATAATCCTTGGTGGCAGAACGGTCCGTGGCTTGAGAACTCCTGAAACTGGATGGACGATGGGTTCTTCTGAAGCTGGTACCTTTCTGCCTGAGTTAGCCGCCTCAGCCGTGGTCGACTGTTGAGGGGCCGATGGCTGACCCTGCGCGGCCCTCGGCTTGGAACGCTTGGACGGCTTCGAGGAATCGGCAGGGGCCGTCTCTCTTGGTCTCTTGGTAGACCGCGGAGCGTGCTTTGGAGACATGGTGGAGGGATGCGAGAGAGAGGCGAGAGAGAACTGGAGAGGAAGAATGCGAAAGAGGTACAAGACGGCGGATGAGAGAAAATTAGGGACCCAGCCGTGGCAATTTATAGGGTAGGGCAGTAGGGCTGGGTCTTAAAAAAAAAGGATAGTGAACCATCACGATGCAGAAAACGAGCGGTCAGGATTTAATTAGCATAACTCAAATTTTTTGGAAGATGTTAAAGTGTACGCCCTTTCTTTAATAGAACACTTATGGAACCTTTCCACCCTTATGCAAAGACCACCTTGTGACCAAATAGAGTGGGTATTGTGGTTCAATGAATTTGAAAGTATTGCACCAATAAATTGACTCCCCATATCCAATTTCTTTCACATGGCTCCTTGAACTTATAATATATTTCAAGAGATAATTTGACTAACTATGCTAGCTGAACAGTGTTTTGTACTTTTGTTTGCATGCTATGCTTTAGGTCAACCATTTTCTCTGCCTTTGTGATAACTTTTTGAATCATTTGAGAGCTGTGGTCAGGTTTATCACATGCTTTTCTACACGAGGAGACACGCTTTTTACACGCCAGAAACCCCGGCTACTTAGCATGCCTAACCATTCCACTAATAACTGGGACACACCTTTTATCCGTGAGGATATACGTTTATCAGACGCCAATATCCCCAGTTACTCAGTATGCCCAATCAATATTTTTGAAAGCAGCAGAGTTAGATTGGATCTTCATGACACACTTGTCTCCCATCTATTGTTCAGCCAATTTTTTTTGCTTTGAGATGGAGAACAGTAGTTTCTCAGAACTCAATCCATTGCTCTACCAAGAAGGCAGAATTATGGCGTATTCCATGTACATACATGTTATATTTGAGTTTAATTTTACTGTCAACACAGACATAGGTAGAGAAACAGTCTCATTACTAAAAATCATAAGTCCTCAAAATCTTGTGACAGAGTCATAGTTATGGTTTGAATTTATTGCAGTAGTACAGTTCAAATTCTCATTACTACACTCAACCTCTACTCTTAATGATTACCTTGGTGATTTTATTGAAAGATATGGTTAGGTTTTTCAATGTTTTATCAAGGAATGAGTTTACACTTTTTCTCCCCCTCAATTTGTGAGTCCTTGCTGAAGATAAAAAAAAATGTTGGCCATGAAGAGATATAGAGACACAAGGGATGGGAAGCATGGATAAGGATGAGTGAGTGAAGAAATGGAGCACAAAAGTTCACTTAGTTCAGAGGATTTCCTAGCAGAGCCAGTAGCCTTTTTTAGATCCATTTTCCCTTGTTCAGATCCTCTGTCGACCATAGAGTTGCCTTTGGTCGACCTCTGTGCTGTCACAGAAACTGCCTGATGAGTAGTCACCTGTGGTCTGCTTTCTGACAAATCTGTTGTCGACCGTGGGACCGCCTGTGGTCGACAGCTGCGAAGTCACAGAAACAACTATTTCCTGTCCTGATGCCTTGGTCGACCAGCGCCTCGCCTGTGGTCGACCATAAGAGATAATCCGTAGTAGAACCAGGATTCTGCAGAACTTGCTGAAGTAGCAACCGACACTAGACCTCCAAACTCAAAACTTGACCAGTACTAGAGACCTAGTTGACATAACTTAGTACAGAAATGACAGAATCTATACAGTGAACACATGAATATGATTATTTCAAGAATTTTCAGGAGAAATTCTACAAATTCCTAACTCCCTTCTTAGAGTTGAAAATCTGTTATTGTTAAGGGGTTTTGTGAAAATGTCTGTCAGTTATTTTTCAGTTTCTACAAAATGAAGCATGAAATTTCCTTTGGAGACCTCATCTCTTAGAAAGTGATGACGGATCTCAATGTGTTTTGTTCTAGAGTGTTGAATGGGGTTTTTAGACAAATTAATAGCACTAGTGTTGTCACAGAAAATAGGTGCACATCCAAGATCTACATTGTAGTCTTGGAGTTGATGTTTTATCCACATAACCTGTGTACCACAGCTCCCTACTGTGACATACTCAGCCTCAGCAGTGGAGAGTGCCACAGAATGCTGCTTTTTAGAAGCCCATGATATTAAACATCCACCTAATATTTGACAATAACCACTAGTACTCTTCCTATCAATTTTGCAACCAGCATAATCAGCATCTGAATATGAAATCAAATCTAGTTTGCAGTATGCAGGATACCATAAACCCAATTCTTGGGTGCCGGCAAGGTATTGAAGGATACGCTTGACAGCCCCTAAATGTGATTCTCTAGGGCTAGACTGATATCTAGCACACATGCATACACTAAACTGAATATCTGGCCTTGAAGCAGTTAAATATAGCAGGGACCCGATCATACCTCTGTATTTCTTGGCATCTACCATGTTACCTTTTACATCAGCTTCCAATGTTGCATTTGTACCCATGGGTGACTCGATTGGTTTGCAGCTTTCCATGCCAAACTTCTTCAACATCTCCTTTATGTACTTGGATTGATTTATGAAGTATCCTTCTCTACATTGTACGATCTGCAATCCAAGAAAAAACTGTAAATCACCCATTAAACTCATTTCAAACTCATTGGTCATTAAGTTTGCAAATTCAGTACATAAAGAAGCTTCGGTAGACCCAAACACAATGTCATCCACATAGATTTGTACAATTAGTATATGCTTACCTTGGGTCTTGGAAAACAATGTTTGATCAATTTTACCTCTTATGTATCCCTTCTTGGTGAGGAAGGAGCTCAACCTTTCATACCAGGCCCGAGGAGCCTGCTTTAATCCATACAAAGCTTTATGCAATTTGAAAACATGATTAGCAAGTTCATCATTTTCAAAACCAGGGGGTTGTTCCACATAGACTTCTTCTTTTATTATTCCATTTAGAAATGCACTTTTTACATCCATTTGTTGTAGTTTGATTCCATGAGATGCTGCAAAGGCTAACAATATCCTGATGGCTTCTAATCTAGCAACTGGAGCATATGATTCTTCAAAATCAACCCCAAATTCCTGGTTGTACCCTTTAGCCACCAGCCGAGCCTTGTTTCTCATTACAACCCCTTCTTCACTTAGCTTGTTTTTATAGACCCACTTGGTTCCAATAACGGGGTGAGATGAAGGTCTAGGGACAAGACTCCACACCTGATTTCTTTCAAATTGATTTAGTTCTTCATGCATAGCATTTATCCATGAGTCATCTTTTAATGCTTCCTCTACTGATTTGGGCTCTATTTGGGACACAAGTGCAAGCTGATCTAGTTCATTGATTTCTTTTAACTGAGATCTAGTCTTCCTAGGATCATGAATTCCACCAATGATGTTTTCTATGGGATGATCTCTAAGAAGTCTTAAGTTCTCAAGATTGTTACCTGAGATGCCTTCTCCTTCGGGTGGAGCATTAGTAATACCTTGATCTCTTTCCTGAGATTGTTCTTCTTCATTTGGTTCTTCGTTGTCTTCTAGAAATTCCCTATCTTCTTCTTCCTTGCTGACCTGCTCATTTTTGCCAAGATCATTAATTTCATCAAATGTAATATGAGGGGATTCTTCAACAATTTGATCTTTGGTGTTAAAAACTCTATAGGCTCTTGATCGGTCGGAATAGCCCAAGAATATTCCTGGATCACTCTTCGGTTCAAATTTGTCCAAGACCCTTTTATCATTGTTATGAATAAAGCATTTTGACCCGAAAATTCTAAAATGAGCTAGGGATGGTTTCTTACCTTTGAACATTTCATATGGTGTATTTTCACTAGCCGGTCTTACCATTGCTCGGTTTACAATGTAGCATGCTGTGTTGACTGCCTCTGCCCAAAATCTCCTTGGAAGTTTAGCTTCAACCAGCATGGTTCTAGCCATCTCGACAAGAGTGCGGTTCCTTCTCTCCACAACACCATTTTGTTCTGGAGTCCTTGGTGAGGAAAATCTGTGGGTTATGCCCTTGTTTCTGCAGAATAAGTCAAAGTCAGAATTTTCAAACTCCCCCCCATGGTCAGATATGATTGTACACACTTTGGACTTGCCATCCTGCTTCATTCTTTTGTAGAATTCCTGAAACTCAGAAAAAGCATCACTTTTATGAGATAGAAACATTACCCATGTGAATCTAGAGAAATCATCAACTAGTACATAACCGTATCTCTTACCACTAAGACTAGCAGTTCTTGTTGGGCCAAAAAGGTCCATGTGCACAAGTTCTAGTGGTCTAGAAGATTGACTTTCAGTTCTACCTTTGAATGATTTTCTTGTTTGCTTACCTTGGGTACATGATTCACATACCTTGACATTTTGAGCAAACGAAATTTCAGGCATACCAAGAACCATTTTATTCTTCACAAGTTTATGCAACACCCTATAGCTAACATGCCCTAGCCTTCGGTGCCACAGCCAGGTCAGGTCCTCTTTCTTGGCGGTTAGGCACAGGTTGGAGTGGGCTGGATCATCCAAGTCTATTATGTAGACATTGTTTACTCTCTGGCCCATAAACTTGACTGTATCTGAATTTGGTTCAATAATCTTGCAGATCTTGGAGTCAAATATTACTTTATGGCCTTTGTCGCAAAGCTGACTGATGCTCAGCAAGTTATATTCCAGTCCATCTACCAGCAGTACATTTTCAATACTGTTTGAGGAGTTCTTACCTATTTTACCTGTCCCGATGATCTTGCCTTTGTTATTTCCTCCAAAGGTCACATAACCTCCATCTTTTGAGCTTAGTTGGGAGAACTTGGTCTTGTCTCCCGTCATGTGTCTTGAGCAACCACTATCTAAGTACCACTTATTGTGCATGGCTGCCAGACATTCCTGCATCATGAATTACACAGAAATTTTTGGACCCCAATGGTACCCGGGTCCAAGATAACTTGTAAAATTGTGAAATTGCTGTAACAATCCTTTGGGAACCCAGATTTTCTTAGAGCAGTTTAATTTTTCATCTCTGAACTTGTTCAGATTGGGTGGCTTTTGTTCTAATGTTTCTTTAATCTGAATCCACCTTTTTGATTTCCAATTTTCATTTTGCTTCCCCTGAGAAAATCTGTGGTTTCTGTTTGCGTGTCTGGTCATGGTCGACATCTGGTGTGTCTGTGGTCGACCATTGCTTTTCCAGAAGCCAGCGCTTGTTCTGGCAGTTCCTCTGGTCGACATCTGGTATGTCTGTGGTCGACCACTGCTTCTCCAGACGCCAGCGCCTGTTCTGGCAGATCCTCTGGTCGACAGAGGAGGGGTCGGTTGTCGACCAGCCTGTCTCCAGACACCTTATTTTCCAGATTTATGTCCTTTAACTTGATTTAGTACTTGGTTTGTTTGGTTATTTCTGTGAATTTGAGTTTCTTGTCTGTTATTTTTAAGCTTATGTTGATTGACTGTTTTCTCTTTAATGTTTCTCTCTTCCTTGGTGACATTATTCCTTTTGGAGGAGCATTCAGCTACATCCTCTTGTTTGTCTTGGTATAGATTGATTAGGGGCCCTTTTCCTTTTGAGTCAGCAATCCCAGTTACGGTTTTTATTTGGAATTCCTTTTTAGCCGTAGGATTGTATCCTAACCCTTCTTTTTGAAAGTTTACTTTTATTCCCAAGACAGCATTTAAGTTTTCTTGACCTTTAGTCATTTTTTCCAAGGTTTCCTGTTTGTTTTTCAGTTCACTCTGGATTCTTTCTATTTCTTCCAGAAGTTGACAGTTTTCCTCCTTGAGTGAGTTGTTTCTTTCTTGAGTTACCTTAGTTTGCTGTTCACTTTCTTGAGTCTTTAATTTTACCTCATCAATTGTGGTTTTCAGTGACTCATTTTCTTCTAACAGCCATTTGACATTTTCTTCATCTGTCTCGTATTGTTTCAGCTTATTTTTCAAGGTGGTGATTTCTAATTCTAGTTCAGTTCTGTTGGCAAATGGGTTGCTGTCATTATTGACCTGATTAAGTTTTTTCTTCAAACTCTTATTTTCCTTTCTAATTCTTTCATGTGCATCAAGTAAGTCTGAGTAGACTTCTTCCCAATCTGAGCTAGAAAAATCTTGAAACGGAGGGATTACCTCAAGATCATCGCTATCTCCTTTGGCCATCAAACAGATGTTTCCTTCTTCTTCCTCGGAAGTTGTTTCCTCCTTACTGCTTTCCTCCTCCTCGCTCCATGTGCTTATCATTGCTTTTAGTTGCTTGCCTTTCCACTTGAAGCTTGATTTCTTAGGAGTCTCTGGACATTCAGCCTTTATGTGTCCTAGTTTCCTGCAGTTGTAGCAGACAAGTTTGTTAGATGAAGTTTTATTTTTATCAAACTTAAACTGAGATGACTTTCTTACCATGCCCTTAGGATTCCTGAATCCCTTACCTTCCTTCCGCAGAAACCTTTTGAATTTTCTTGTTAACATGGCTAGCTCACCAGTTTCCTCACCTGTGCTAGATGAGTTATCAGTGTCAGATAGTTTAGAGGTGCCTATTTTAGTTTTTAGGGCGAGCTGGTTCTTTTTCTTGCCCTCATCTTCTTTTCTTTTCAGATTGACCTCATAGGCCATTAGGGATCCCACTAGTTCATCCACAGTCATAGTGGTGAGGTTCTTTGAGTCCTCAATTACTGTGGCCTTGGTATGCCACATAGGAGTGAGGGATCTTAGGATCTTCCTCACTAATTCCTGTTCCTTGTAGGTTTTCCCTAGACTCTTTAAACTATTCGTTAATTGCACTAGTCTAGCATACATTTCAGAAATATTTTCGTCAGTTTTCATTCTAAACATTTCATATTCTGAAACTAGCATATTTGCTTTTGACTCCCTTACCTCTGAAGTACCTTCATAGATTACTACTAGTCGATCCCACATTTCCTTGGCCGTTGCACATTGTGAAACTCGTGAGAACTCAGTGGGGTGTAGTGCGCATTGCATTACGTTCATGGCTCCCCAGTTGATGGTTGATTTTCTGACCTGTTCTCTGGTCCAGGTATCCTCATCTTCGGGCAGCTCGTAGGGTCCTCGGCTTACTACTCTCCACATCTCATGATCTTGTGCTCTCAAGAACACCTGCATACGATTTTTCCAGTATGAGAAATCATTTCCATCGAAATATGGTGGTCTAGTTACTGAGTGTCCCTCAGCCATTAGACTTCTAGAGTTCAGTCCGGCAGGCCTCTCCTGGTTGTTAGACCACATTTTTGGAGAGTCTGGCTCTGATACCACGTGTTGAGTACGGACTGAATAGATCTAGAGGGGGGGTGAATAGATCTTTCCCCCTTTTTCGATTTAATATCTATTGACTAAATGAGTTGCAGGTGATTGACGAATTACAGAACTAATGTTGATATCAATGAAGAAGACAAACACATAGAGAAGCACGCACACACATAAGCAAACCACAAGATAGGATTTTTAAGGTGGTTCAGTCTCTTCCCGAGACTTACATCCACCCCTTGCTTAACTCAAGCAAGGCTTCACTTATGAGAACCTCTGATCTCAATCCAAAACACAAGACACCGCTGTCACACAGCTTGTTCTGCTGACACACAGCTTGTACCAGCTGACACACAGCTTGAATCCGCTGCCTCACAGCTTGACACTTGGTGTAAGGATGAATAGAAATGATGAGAAGGTGGGATGATGCAACAGGACTGAATATAGACTTTTGTAACAATGTAAAGAATTCAGCCTGGGACTTAATCACATAAATAACAAGAGTAGACTCCCTGTAGAACTTCCAATCGGATGCCTTCAGCTGCTTTGCTGCTGGAGGTCGCACAGCTTCAAGCCCAGTCTTCCTTCTACAGCAATGAGAATGCTTTTAGTCTTCTGCAGATTTCTGGTTGATGGAGAGCCACTTCGTCCTGTGATGTAGGTGTGTTTCTTAGCTTCTGTTCTATGCTCACTCTGTGTGCTTTTTTTGCGCGATCAGTTTCCTTCTACTTTTTATGCAGATGCTTTTTCAAGCCTGAAGCTCTTCCCGCTCAAATTCCAGATCGAGCGTCAATCTGCTAGAAAGCAGGGAGACGGTTAAATCCGATCACTACAATAAGTTTGACCGCCTCTAAGCAAGATTCTCTCCTTGATTCCCGTGCGGAATCTCATCATCTGAACTACCCAACAACCTGCAACAACAATCTGCAGGTTTTAAGGAACCAAAATAGAATTCGGTTAGAGTTCGGTTCTGGACGCTATAACACCCGTGGTCGACCATGACACTGTCCCTGGTCGACAACGAGCAGTGTCCTGATGGCGGTTTCATTCTGGCTGACACTCGCGTCCCCCGTGGTCGACCACAGCCTTGTCGCTGGTCGACAAGGGGCAAATTCCAGATGGCCGTCAGTTCTGTCTGATGCTCTGTCTGTTCTGTGGTCGACCAGAAGTGGGGCTTTGGTCGACAGCCAAGGCACATGCAGAAGACGGATGACTTGAAGTGTTTCTGGCTGGGTTCGTTGGTCGACCATAACCACTTCCCTGGTCGACAAGCGGCCTTTGACACTTCTTCTGATTTGTTGATTCCACTTGGATTTCAGTGGACCTGAAATTACTTAACTTATCAGAAGTGACTTGAACTATCAGATTTATATTGAGTTAATCAAAAACATTGTTTGTCATCATCAAATAATCATGAGTCCATTACTTTGAAGGAAGAACAATCAAACCACTTGTATTTGTTATGAAACAAGATAGAACTTGATTAATCAAACATATCCTATTGTCATCATCAAAACCAAGGGATGCACAACAGGGTCTTCATTGCTGGTTCTGTTTTGATCTTCTCTTCGGTCCCATCTTTGATCTTGTTTTCGGTCCCATCTTTGTTCTTGATTATATTTCAGGTGTCAACATATGCAGAGAAAGTTTAGAGAAAGATTCCATGTCACAGAGAGGGAGGTCACAGTGGTCGAACTCTACTCAACAAAACAAAGGGCAGATGAGACAGCCCTTGATTACATCAAGAGGTAGAGGAACCTCGAAATGAGATGCAAGCGGCCCCCGCATCAGGAGGACGCGGTACAAATATGCAAACAAAACCTCAGGAGGGAGGTCCTGGAGAAGATGATTGGAATGGAAATACGGTCGTTTGACCGGCTGAATAATGTGGTGGCCGAAGTGGAGGCTTTCCTAGCCAAGCCTGTCCCGGCATCAGCTGCCAGCACAGCCCAGAAAGGCAAGGCTGCGGAACGGTGCCCCACACCTAAAGAAGCGAATGCGCTTGATATCAAGGCGTTCGAACAGCAGAAAGAGAAAGGCAAGAAGGCGGCTCCCCCGCAACCTACGAAAGCTCTGGATGACAAAGAAGGTCCTTCGCTGAGGGACAAAATGAAGAAAGCCTATTCCTTTCCAAAAGATAAGACCCGAGTCATGTTCGACTAGGCAACAGAATACAGCATGGTCACTTTGCCTGAGCCAAGGAGACCGGAGGACCTGAAAAGAAAAGACAGTCCAAGATTCTGCCCCTACCACCAGATGTTGGGACATCCAATCGAAGACTGTTATGTTTTCAAAGACATCATCGAAGGAATGGTAAAGAAGAATGAAATAGAGCTGGGAGAGTACAAAGTAGACCCTCCTCAGCCACATGAAGCCCCTCTCAGGAGAGCAGCAGTCAACATGATCTCCCTCTACCAGGCATTACCTGAGGAGATCTCTGAAGCAAGCACACGGAGCACCTACGAAATCCATTTTCTGGAGCCCGTGAAAGAATAGCAGGAGTGGCAGCAGATCCCTGTAAAGCACAAGAAGAAGAGTGCACCCCGCCCGAAAGGGGGGGCACATACCCGTGGTGTTACACCCCGGCCTGCTCCGCCAGTGGTAGCACCCGTATGGGTCACCCCACCTACAGCAATCAGAATACATACACCTAACAGGAGGAGGCAGACTCCGCTGCCAGTAATCAATGAAACCAATCATGGGGTCCTTCGACTACAGCACCTGATTGAAGGGCTAGATGAATATGTGCAGCCCGAATTGAAACCTCTGCTGGTACGGGACCACATCCCATGGCAAGAGCTGGAACAACTCTCACTCAAACAGGTGGAGGAAGCTGAAGCAGCATCCCCTGAAGAGGGCAGCCTGTTCTGGGGGCAGGCACCCGCAGAAACCAAAAAGAAGAGAAAGCAAAAGAAGAAGAAAAGTAAGGCCGCTGGGGCCAATAAAGCACAGGTTGTCTCCTGCAATACCCTATCAGCACTCTTCAACCTACCCGGAGAAGAGGAAGAAGAAGAAATTTGCTTCACACCCCATGCTGGGGGAGGCAAGGCCGAGGCCGCAACTGCTACACATGCCACTCGGTCGGGCCGAAGATGGGGGCGCCAGCCACCACCCAACCACAACATCATGTTCAGAGGGGAGCAACCCTACAAGACACCTCCGCCGGAAGTCAAGGGAGTCCAAATCCCTCCTCCGTCAGGCCTATAAACAAGAGTGGGGGGCAAGGCAGTCCCTTCATTCCTTGAATTTATGAAAATGTCAAAGGGGAAACAGCCCTATCAAGAGGCTAACCCTACACTCGGGGCCATTCACTCGCAGCCAGCGCAATCTACTGAGGATGCAAATGCAGATGGAGCTTGCCCTACAGCAGCTAATAAAGAAGACCCGACAGCCGGTGCCAGCCAAGAGGGTGCCGAGTCCGAGGAAGATGAAGTAGGTCCGTCTGGACCCACAAATCAAAACCCCCCCAAGCCCAGATGGGCCGAAGAGATGAAGCTCTCCAATGTCCGGGCCGGGAGCCGAATAATGAAGTTGCTCAAGAAGCTCCCCGCTCGATTTACGATCTGGGAAATTCTCTCTTTGAGTGAAGAAACTCGACAGGCGATCATCACCGCTCTGCAGACACCTGCTCATTTTGAAGCCTGCATAGCCGAAGCTGTACCAGAAGCCAGTATGACCTTCTCCCCGGAAGATATGCTATTGCCTACTGCCAGCCACAACATGCCGCTGTATATGAAAGGGCACCTGAATGGAAGGGAGCTGAACAGAATACTGGTTGATCCCGGTGCAGCAGTCAACATTCTACCTTACAGAATATACGAGAGACACCACTTTAATGTGCATCTCGAGAAAGTCAGGGATATGCGTATCGCTGGCTTCAACCAAAAATGTGAGGTATCTATGGGAGTGGCAGAGTTCACGCTGACCCTGGCAGATTTCACTACAACGGTGCAGTTTCATGTCATTGACTCTCGCACCTCCTACAAAGCGCTGCTCGGTCGCCCATGGCTGCATGAAAATATGGTGGTGCCCTCCACGCTCCACCAATGCATCAAATGCAGCCTCCAGGGGAAGGAGGAGAGGATATTTGCTGATCTCCACCCATTCGAGGTGTTTGAATGTCACTTAGCAGACGCCAACTTATATACGGGGCCTCCCCGGAAGGTTTCTGAAGCTAAGACCCCCATAGGGGCCTCGAAGAATAGATCGGGTGACGGTTGGTATCCACCACCGCCACGCGGATATGTCAAGTCGAAGGTGGGCTCCCACATCACTGCTTATGGAGGTGTCGGCAGGGTAACACCCCCAGCATTATACCCCAAAGCTAAGGAAGTGCAGGTCGATCGACAGCACGCCCGCATCGGAGTCCCGGCCGGCCTCACCAAGCCAGTCCTCGGCCTCAACGACCCCACTGTCGAACCTTTCAAAGCTTGGGAGGTGGCACAGGAGGATGGGCCCAACAACTTGTTCTATACAGCTGAGGAGCATCCGACTCGGGAGGACACAGACTGCAGCCTCCCTGAAGATCTAGGCAACCCGCCGGTTCCTGTTCAGGGCCTGGCATTTACAACTGATCGGATGGCCAGGATGTTTCAGAAGCAACACATCCCTCCCGATCAGTCACAGAAGCGCAAAGAAGCTTTCCAGAAGATGTGGTATCCTATAAATCTGGATAAGGAAATGAGACGTGTCTCTCAACATCCAGGGTTGGGCTTTACCCTGGAGGAATATTATTACAGTGGGCGGTACGAGATGGATACTATCTCCGCCTTCTATCCTACTGAAGATAGCCCTCTAGGGGCAACCTTTGATGAGTATCCGGTGGAAGCCGAATATCTTGAACTGGCTCGGTCCGGGAATCAAGAAGTAGAAACCTTGGCCCCTTGCCGATGCTGGGAGTAAGTTCATCCTGAAGAAGCGGCCCTTCGAGCCGAATTTGATACGGCTAGCAGCAGCGAAGCCGAAGACATTCAAGAAGCAGGAGTCTCTCCCTCCCCAAATGACAACTTCAACACCCTTTCTGCCAATCAGGGAAGCCTTGGTCAACTCCAATCAAGGGGAGCCAGCTACCAGGAAAGAAAAAACCACTTCTGCGGAAGATACAATTGTCCCAGAAGGCGAGACTTCCTCAGCTTCTGCTATAAAACCAGTATGATGTCCGAGTCCGGCAGTAAACAGCTACCAGCCCATCATGGCTACAACCTCATCCACAAACACCAAGGCTGCTCTCTCATCCTTAGAAGCTACGACGGCAATGGATTTGCTAATAGAACAATCCACCCAGCCGCTAGCACAAAAAATCAAGAAACCTCATGAAGCTCTGGCGATATCCGACGAGGAAGTCGAAGTACTCGACCCTCAAGATGGTGTTCCTGACTTCGTCGACCTCCAACCGGCACCTCCGGAGATAGAAGACGAAGGGCAGGCCACAGTCAATGAATTAATAGAAGTCAACTTGGGAAATGAGGGGGACCCTAGGCCCACCTTCCTCAGCGCCCAACTATCCCCAGAAGAACGGGAGCTGTACATCCAGCTGCTGCTAGAGTACCGGGATTGCTTCGCCTGGACTTACAAAGAGATGCCAGGTCTAAGCCCCGCTGTCTCACAACATGAGCTAACAATCAGCCCTGAGGCCGAGCCAGTGAAGCAACCACCGCGGCGCATGAGGCCAGAGCTCATCACCCAAATTTGTGCTGAAGTCGACAAGCTCATTGACGTGGGATTTGTTGAAGAAAACCAGTACACCAGGTGGCTGGCGAATATCATCCCCATGAAAAAGAAGAATGGACAGATCCGGATATGTGTCGACTTCTGGGATTTAAATAAAGCCTGCCCCAAGGATGACTTTCCGGTGCCAATAACCGAAGTCATGATTGATGCTACAACCGGCCATGAGGCCCTATCATTCATGGATGGATCATCCGGCTACAATCAGATTTGGATTGCGGAGCATGACCGAGTCCATACTACTTTCCGAACCCCTAAAGGCATTTATCATTACAAGAGAATGCCGTTCGGACTGAAGAATGCTGGCGCAACCTATCAGCGCGCAATGACCAAAATCTTTGATGAGATGCTCTACCGCAAGGTCGAATGCTACATAGATGACCTGGTGGTTAAAACCATAAGAAAAGAAGATCATCTGCAAGACCTCCGGATTGTTTTTCAGAGGCTGAGGCAGCATGAGCTGAAGATGAACCCTATGAAATGCGCGTTCGGAGTGTCGAGCGAAAAATTCTTGGGCTTCATCGTCCGATATCGGGGAATCGAGATAGACCCCGCAAAGATCAAGGTGATTCAGGAGTTACCTCCGCCAAGGAACATCTCCGAGCTGAGATCACTACAGGGCCGCTTAGCTTATATCCGGCGGTTCATTTCCAATTTGTCAGGGTGATGCCAGCCTTTTCACAAGTTGATGATGAAAGAGGTTCCCTTTTATTGGGATGAAGATTGCCAGACAGCCTTTGACAAGCTAAAAGACTATCTGAAAACTCCTCCAGTGCTGGGCGCACCGGTGAAAGGATGACCATTGATACTGTATATAGCAGCTACACATAATTCTCTGGGGGCAATGCTGGCCCAGAATAATGAAGAAGGGAAAGAGCAAGCCCTCTATTACCTCAGTCGGAGACTGGTCAGAACTGAAGAGACATATACCTATATTGAGAAGATCTGTCTGGCACTGGTCTTCGCAGTTAAGAAGCTCCGACACTATATGTTGTCGCATGAAATCAGCTTGGTGTCCAAAGAGGATCCCCTGAAGTACATCATGTCTCAACCGGCACTCAAAGGCCGCCTGGGCAAATGGGCGGTAATCCTTATGGAGTTTGATATCTCCTACGTGCCGCGCAAGGTCGTCAAGGGCCAAGCTATTGCAGACTTCTTCGCTGAGCACCCAGTGCCCGGGGATTGCCCATTGGAGCCGGAACTTCCTGAAGATGAAACCCTAGAAGCCGTGCAAGTACAGCCCTCTCTATGGCAGCTATACTTTGATGGCGCTTCCAGAATTGACGCCTCTGCCACCGGATCATCCAGGGTCAGAGCAGGAGCAGGCATAGTCTTGAAATCCCTAGAAGGAGAAGTGGTACATACATCCTGCTCCATAAACAAACAATGCACCAACAATGAAGCGGAATATGAAGCCCTGCTAATCGGGTTGCAAATTGCTCTGTCCATGGGAATTCAGATGCTGGAAGCATTCGGAGACTCCATGCTAGTTATAAAACAGCTGGAAGGAGAATTCGATGTGCGAAAGCAAGAGCTCCTCCCCTATCACCAGTTGGCAACTCGCCTGATGTCAAGATTTTACTTCATCAACATCAAGTACATCAATCGAGGCCGAAATGCTCAGGCAGACGCCCTCGCTAAGCTGGCCAGTTCATTGGCGGTCCTGCCAGACACAGGCCTGAATATAACAGTGATCAACCGCCGACAGGTCCCCAGCGTAACAGAGGTCCTGGCCGACGAACAAGAGATGGAAGTAGCAGTCATCGAAGGGGTTCAACAGCCCGATTGGCGAGAGCATCTCCTACGCTGGTTTCAACACCAGCAACTTCCAAAAGAAAAGGAACAGAGAATGAAGCTCCTGAGGATCAAGGATTCTTACGAGATGAGAAGCGGGACCTTGTTCTGAATTATGGCAGATGCCCGAAGGAAAGTCCTACTCCGTTGCTTGTCTTCAGCAGAAGCAGGACAGGTGATGCAGGAGGTCCATGCAGGATCAGCTGGAGCACACCAGGCTGGCCCGAAGATGAAAATTGAGATAAAGAAACTAGGTTACTATTGGCCCACTATATTTGACGATTGCTGCAGGTTTGCCAAAGCTTGTCAGAAGTGTCAAGAACACGCTAATGTGGCAAGAAGACCTCCAGTGCCATTGCATCCCACCCTACCAAGCTGGCCATTTGCTCAGTGGGGCACGGACGTAGTAGGGCCGCTACCAACATCTTCATCAGGGTGCAGATACATATTAGCAGCTACATACTACTTCTCCAGATGGGCGGAGGCAATAGCACTAAGAGATGTGACGAGAGAACTAGTTGCAAGGTTCTTCCGACAAAATGTAATATTTCGGTTCGGGATCCCCAGCCGAATCATATAATGGCAGTCATTTTAGGAACCAGAAGGTTTATCGGCTGGCTGACAAATACAAAATCGACTGGAGGACATCGTCCCCCTACAACCCTCAGGCCAATGGACTCGCAGAAGCCTTTAATAAGACATTATGTACATTACTGGCAAAGACTATCAAGTCTAATAAAAAAAATTGGGAAGAAAGGATGTACGAAGCACTTTGGGCCTATCGTACTGTCTACAAGACCCCAACCTGCTGTTCACCTTTCTCCCTCGTCTATGGGTCGGAAGCTGTAGTACCCATTGAACTTGAAGTTCCTTCATTGCGAGTTGCCATCCAGCACGGACTAGTCAGTGGTGAGCAGACCAATGCAGAAATAAGATTGGAGGAGCTCGCTGAGCTCAAAGGAAAACGCCTCCGGGCATAGCAAAACATCCAACTCTACCAAGCCCGCATGGCCCGTGCTTTTGACAAGTTAGTCAAGGGTCGAGAATTCAAGAAAGGAGACCCGGTAATGGTCAAGAGAAGGGAAGTGATGGCCTCCAACCCCAAAGGGAAGCTGGTCGAAAATTGGGTCGGACCATATATCGTATGCCGAGTATATGAAGGGGGTGCCTACGTCCTGGCGGACCACAAAGGAGTCATCCAGTTTTCTCCCCTCAACGGAAAACATATTAAGCTGTACCATGCAGCGCAGCCAACATTCCCCGAATGATCGGTCGGAGCTACCTTTCCTTGGTCTAGTGGCATTCCACCCTGATCGAGCTACCTTTTCCTTGGTTTAGTGGCACTCCGCCCTAACCGAGCTACCTTCCCTTGGTCCAGTGGCATTCCGCCCTAACCGAGCTACCTTCCCTTGGTCCAGTGGCATTCCGCCCTGGCCGAGCTACCCTTACCTTGGTTTAGTGGCACTCCGCCCTAACCGAGCTATACTTCCCTTGGTCCAGTGGCACTCCGCCCCGATCGAGCTACCCTTTCCTTGGTTAATGGCATCTCGCCCTAATCAAGCTACCTTACCTTGGTTTAGTGGCATTCCACCCTGACCGAGCTACCCTTACCTTGGTTTAGTGGCACTCCGCCCTGATCAAGCTACCTTCCCTTGGTACAGTGGCATCCCGCCCTAACCAAGCTACCTTTTCCTTGGTTTAGTGACATTTCGCCCTAACCGAGCTACCTTTCCTTGGTTTAGTGGCATTTCACCCTAATCGAGCCACCTTCTCCTTGGTTTAGTGGCACTCCGCCCTAACCGAGCTACCTTCCCTTGGTCTAGTGGCACTCCGCCCTAACCGAGCTACCTCTCCTTGGTTTAGTGGCACTCCGCCCTAACCGAGCTACCCTTACCTTGGTTTAGTGACACTCCGCCCTAACCGAGCTACCCTCCTCCTTGGTTTAGTGGCACTCCACCCTAACCGAGCTATCTTTTTCTTGGTTTAGTAGCATCTCACCCTGATCAAGCTACCCTTTTCTTGGTTTAGTGGCACTCCGCCCTAAACAAGCTACTCTTCTCCTTGGTTTAGTGGCACTCCGCCCTAACCGAGCTACTCTTCTCCTTGGTTTAGTGGCACTCCGCCCTAACCGAGCTACCCTCTCCTTGGTTTAGTGGCACTCCGCCCTAACCAAGCCACCTTTTCCTTGGTTTAGTGGCACTCCGCTCTAACCGAGCTACCCTCTCCTTGGTTTAGTGGCACTCCATCCTAACCAAGCTACCTTTTCCTTGGTTTAGTGGCATTTCACCCTAACCGAGCTACTTTTCCTTGGTTAGTGGCATTTCACCCTAATCGAGCTACCTACTCCTTGGTTTAGTGGCACTCCGCCCTAACCAAGCTACCTTTTTCTTGGTTTAGTGGCACTCCGCCCTGACCGAGCTACCTCCCCTTGGTTTAGTGGCATTCTGCCCTGATCGAGCTACCATTTCCTTGGTTTAGTGGCACTCCGCCCTAACCGAGCTACCTTCCCTTGGTCCAGTGACATTTCTGTTGTGCCCATGCATGTGGTTTTGGTTTTGATGATGGTTTTAATGATGGCTTTGATGATTGGTTGTTGATGTGAGTTAATCAAATATTCAGTCATCTTGCTGCTCAGTTTAGATTAACATAATTGATGTTCAGTCTTGTTACATGTTAAACTGATGCATAAAGCATTCATTGATGTGGTTTTGATGATTGATATTGTATTTTGATGATAGCAATGATATAGTGTTTTCATGACATTGTGCCTTGATGATTGCATCATGACTGTGACTGGTACAACTGATATATTGTTTATGTTAGACTTATGTTATGTGCATAGTCTATACAGTGCATCGTGGGGTTTATGCCCTAAGTCTATTCACTGCACAGCAAGCTCAAAGTCGATACATTGAGCGTCTCATGCATCATTCGTCTAAGTCCATACATTGGACTGTAGTGTGCATTTGGCGAACACATCGCAAGTCTAGACATTGCACTGTAGCATGCATTTCCTTAAAGTCTATACATCGGACTGGTTTGCATTGGCTAAGTATATACAACGTCATCTCATGCCTTGTCTTAGACAAAGTCTATACAATGGCTTTGGGGCTCCAAGTCTATACAGCCTTTTGCTTCGCCAAAGTCTGTACATTGGTCTGCATAGGCTAAGTGTTTACATTGTCAAGTACAATCATGCACTGGTCATGTAGTCTGTACAGCGTGAAGTCTATACTTTGGCACTGTAGCTTACTCGTGCAAGTCTATACCTTGGACTGTTCTTCATGTCTTTACATCAGATTGTACATCATCTTCGTGCTGTTTCTGTACTTGAGTTTTCGTGTTGTTTCCCCTCACTAACACGAAAAGATCTCGTGTTGTATGAGCATACAACACTTCGTGTTGATTTCCATGCGTGACAGGAAAGCTTGTATGAGGTTAGTCTTCGTGTCGTTCTTCTTTTTACCTCGTGTTGTTTTATAACTTCACTTCGTGTCGTTCTCGCTTTGACCACACTTCGTGTCTATTCTTGGTTTTCTACACCCCGTGTCATTTCACCTCGTGCTGTTCTCACTGTCGTCGTGTTGTTTTCACCGCGTGTCGATTATTGTTTTTCACTTAGTGTTGTTTTCACTTCGTGTCAACTTCACTTCGTGTCGTCTCTTTGTACTTCGTCTTCATGTTGTTTTCAACCCGTGTCGATTACTGTTTCGACTTCGTGTTGTTTTCAACCCGTGTCGATCACTATTTTTACTTTGTGTCGTTTTTCCTTCTCAAGTCTTCGTGTCGTGTTTTCCACACCACGTGTCATTGTCGCTTTAGTAACCTCACCTCGTGTCGGTTACTGTTGTCTCCATGTCTACGTGTCGTTTTCGTGTCATGTTTCCACACTTCGTGTCGTTCATGTTTCGTAACCACACTTCGTGTTGGTTACTGTCGTTCTTGTGACTTTGTGTCGTGTCTCCCAGACTTCGTGTCGTTTTCACTCCGTGTCAACTTCGTCTTAAGTGTTGTTTTCGTCTTCGTGTCATTTTTTACTCCGTGTCGTCTTTGTTCCACTGCGTGCAGAACATTGCAGCACTTCGTGTTGCTTTCTGTGCCACCACCTTGTGTCTTTCGGTTGTTGAAACCATACTTCATGATTGGTTTCTGTCTTGTCGTCGTATGTACCTCGTGTCGTTTCCTTATTCTGTCTTCGTGTTGTCTCCGTGTTGTTGCCGTTTGTTAGCTCGTGTTGTTTCGTTCTAACCTCGTCCAGGTTTCTTCTAAAACGCTGTTCTTCTGATAAGTCTATACAGAGTTGTTCTTTAAACTGATGACTTATCCGATACCCTGTTTTACAGGTGCTTTGATCGTGAAGCTTAAGGAGGGCACGTGATCCGAGGCTGGAATAAAGTCTGCTGAGAGACTGCCACGTGGTCCGAATTCTTAGGGCTGGAAATGTGGAGGTCACACGTCGTGGCTGATACTGCTGATACTGCTGCTGCTGCTGCTATATATATGAGACCTTCGTCCACAGATGAAGGTGATCGAGTTGGCGAGAAGAAAACTCAATACAGAGAGCCACGATCCAGACAGAAAAGAAGAAAAAGAAAAGAAGAAGGGAAAGAGAGTGAGAAAGAGAAAGAAAGAGAGGTTGAGTAAGAGATCGAGATAGCAGAGTGTGAAGAAAGGAAGAGGAAGAAGAATAGAGAAGAAGAGAGAGCTAGAGTGATAGAAGCTTCAACAGAAGATCTGTTCCTGCTGTACCGTGGATCAAATCCAGGCCAGCCAGCTCCTGCGAGAGCCACATTTGTTTTTATCTTTTCAGCCTTCTGTTGCTGGTTTCGTTTTTGTTTTTATCCATTTACTGTATTTCCGATCCTCTGTAGAGAGGTCGGGGTTCCTCCTGTGGGTTCAGGAGAAGGGAGACTTTGTGTCTTCGGTTTGCAAGTAGCTGGGTGCTACTTGTGGTTGGTACCCTCCCGTGTGGAGGAAGAGAGACTTGCGTCTCTGGTTGCCTTTGACAGGGTGTCATCGGTTGTTTCCCTCCGGGTTGGAGGAAGGGAGGCTTGTTCCTCCGGCTCTGGGCTTGTGAGTAGCAAGTCTGGTGGTTCCCTCCGTGTGTGGAGGAAGAGAGACCGTGTGTCTCTGGTTTCCAAGTGGCTGGAGTCACTTGTGGGTTCCTCCTGTTTGTTCAGGAGAAGGGAGATTGCTATCTCCGGTTGCAAGTAGCTGGGTGCTACTTGTTGATTCCCTCCGGTTTGGAGGAAGGGAGACTTGTCTCCGGTTCTGGGCTTGGGGATTCAAGTCCAGGGGTTCCCTCCAGGTCTGGAGGAAGAGAGACCTTGTGTCTCTGGTTTGCTAGTGACTAGTGTCACTAGTGGTTCCCTCCGGCTGGGAGGAAGAGGGGAGGTTGTTCCCCTGGTCAAGCTGTTTGGCAGCGTTTGTTGCAGACTGAGTCTGCTGTTTCTAGCGTGAGCTAGTGGAAGCCACACTCGGTTTGAGTGTGGGGTGGATGTAGGTCTGAAGGACCGAACCACCTAAAAAACCCCTTGTGCATTGTGGTTTGATTTGTTCATTTGTGCTTCCGCTAGATGAATGCATAGGGGCACTCCATGTGTTTGCTAACTGATAGAACTGAATAGTTGAGTAGCTTTCAGATTTGGTAAATCTGTCTAGTTAGCATCATAGTTCTAGTTTGGGCGAAATTTTACATTGGGTGAAAGTTTTAAAGGGTTATATTCATTCACCCCCCCTCTGAATACTGCATCGAACCCAACAATTGGTATCAGAGCGGTTCTCTGGTTGATCAGATCCAACGATCTGCAGAGGATCCTCTTGTCCTTTCGTGCATTTCTGTTTCTACCCTTTGCTCCATTAATCTAGTTGCCGATTCATTCAATGGGTTCTCCACCGATTTTCAATGGCTCTGATTTTAACTCATGGATTAGCAGTCTTCACAATTATGTGAAAATGATTAGTCCGGATCTGTGGAAGTTAATTTCACAAGGTCCCCACAGATTGCCAAAGGAAAAGTCCAAATGGACTAAAAGTCACAAGTCAAAATATGAAGAAAATCAGAAGGCCTTTAACCTGATGAGAGCTGCTATTGACAGAGCCTTATGGTCTTGTATTCATGATTGCAGGTCTGCCAAGGACATTATGGATGAGCTGAAGCTTGCTCAGAAGGGAAATGTCGACAACGGTCTGATGGCTGACGAGAGCAACCATGGTAGTGATCAAGATGAATCCGAAGAACGTGATGATGAGGAGGTAAACCCTTTAGAGAATTTTTCATTAGACGATTGGGAAGATGCCTATGCGAATCTGTTAAGATCCCGTAAGAAACTAGGGAAGAAATATAAAAGTCTGAAAAAGAAGTTGGAAAATCTAGGAGGTGAAAAACTTGAAACTCTGAAAACTGAAAATGAAATCTTAAGAAGACAACTACAAGACTTTGACTCTATAACTACAGATCTAGATCATTTGAAATCTGAAAAACAAACATTTATGAAACAAATTGGTCTACACAAAGAGGAGAGTCAAAAGCTTGTTTGTGAAATTGTTGAACTAAAGGAAAGGCTTAGCTTCGTTGATCAGACTCATAACAATGACGCTGTTCAAAATGAAAGATTGGTGAGAAATTTAGAGTGTATCAATTCTGAATTGGAAGAATTGAAATCTGAGAATGAAAAACTCAAAAACCAATCCAAAGAATTTGAACATAGATCAATGTACCTTGAAAAGGAAAATGGTTTGATCTCTGAGAAATTGGAGGCTGAAAGAACAATGAATTCAGATATTCAGAAAAATCTTGACAAATTTCAATCTGAAAAACAACAAGAAATGTTTTATGAATGTCAGTCTTCAATAGATGAATGGGTGCTTGATGCTGATCTCCTAGAGCAGAACAGTAAACTGAAAGAGGAAATCAATAAGTTGAAACATCTAAACACCCAGCTGACAAATAGGCTAATGACGGTTGAAAAAGGCAAGTGTGTGAGTGTGGATAATTCTGATAGGTTGATGAATGCTGAACAAGAAATTGAGAGTCTAAAAAATATCAACATAATGTTAAATGGAAATGTCATTTGCAGTGAACAGAAAATAGCTGGATATGAGCTTACTATCACATCCCTTCAACAAGAAGTTGATGATCTTTACAAGTCCTTATCTAAAATTGACAAGGAAATAGAATTAAAACAGGAAGTTGAAAAACTCAAGAGTCTGAATGATGCCTTGCATCAACAAGTCATTTCCTGTGAAACAGATCTGTCCAAATATGAGGCTAAAATTGCTGATTTGAATTCTGAGATTAAATATTTGAAAAATTCTCTATCAAAATTTGTCAAAGGAAAGGACAATCCGAATAAGCTTCTTGGAAAGAGTGATAACTTTGAGAGAAAAGGACTGGGCTATAGTCCGACAAATAAAAGGAGTAATGGGAATGAAACATCTACGGTTTTTGTCAAAGCCACCAATCAGAACACAACCTCTGCTCCTTCTGTCTTTCAATTCACTGCACAAAAATCAACTGTGAAACCCAAAACTGTGGAACAAACTCCAAAACAGAAAAAGGGTGAAAACTCATAGAAAAAGGAAAAAGGCACTCCTGTTGCTACAAAAAGGGCTACACACAATTCACATGATCTCACATACACTCATATTACAAAGGGGTCATGTTATTATTGTGGGAAAGGAGGTCACATAATGGAGGACTGTGGATTGATGTTAAAGGATGAGCATGCTAGTGGAACTTTACATTCTAGAAATTCTTTTGATAGAAACCATGTTGCTAGGAAGCCTGATGCCTCATGTTATTATTGTGGGAAGCATGGTCATCTCATGAATGAATGTTTTATCATGAAAGAAGACAATAAACTACATGCCAAGTCTTCCATGCACTTTTATGATCCATATGGATCTAAACACAATTCTAGTCAGCACATCGTGTGCTTCAACTGTAATAAGCCTGGGCACAAGGCTGCTGAGTGCTGGTTTAGATCTACTTGGGGTAAAAATGGTTCTCATAGAAGAAATTCTTTTGCATGCTCCCACTGTGGGAAAAATGGGCATACAGTCAAGGACTGTTGGTATGTTCAAAAGAACTATGTTAAACCCCATCTTGTCAAATTCCCTGTAAAAACTTTTGTGAAAATTTCATGCTATAACTGTGGGAAGCCAGGCCATAAATCTGCTGAATGTTGGATGGTTAAGAACAAGCATCAAACTGTTCATACATATAACAGAAAATCTTATGAACATGCTTATAAACATCACCCTGCTGTTAACATGTATCATAAGAACCAAAAACCAGCCAGTTCATGTAGATACTGTGGAAAATTTAGACATTCTATGGATGACTGTTCACTGATGAAATTTGATGATAATGTTGCTATGAAAATGTTTAGAAAACATGTTAGGGCTAATGCAGGACCCAAAGCTACTTGGGTCCCTGCAGGATCAAGATGATCAAATATCTTGCAGGTGTGCCTTGGAGGGAGAAATAAAAGGGGGTTAACCAAGGCGCTCAAGAATGAAAACCCCATGATTGAACTTTTCAGGTCAGTTCTGAAATGTGTTTTAAATTCCATTATCTGAAACTGTGAGCATGAAAAATGTGTGCTTCATGTTGATTTGCTTGATTGATTGTTAATGATCTCTCCATGTCTAGCTGATCAGTCTGTATTCCAGACTCAGCTATTGAATTCATTTTTGCATATATCTGATGCTCTTCTCTTGCTATATGATTGAACTGAAATTGAATGCTTCGTTAAGCATATTCAGTTGATGCACTATATATGCTTTGTGTCAATGCATTGCATGCTTGTATTTAAATGCATACCTGGACTATGTGTGAATGGTTCATTTAGTGTACACAGTCTATGCATGTGTCTTATGTCTGCATACATCATTAGCATGACTGTCATTGAAGTTGTTCAATGCATGAAGGACTGCTTTATGTTGCATCGTCCTTGTTAACCCTGGTATATCAAATGGTATGTTACTAAAAGGCAGGGAAATCTGCCCGGAGGTTCCTACCATGTGTGAAATGGTCTTTGAGACCAGGTCCTCCGCCTAGTACCATGGGTCTTGTCTGCATGTAGGACAGTATGTTGCATAGCATATCTCTTGCTTCATGATGTCAGGGGGAGCTGAGAGTTCTATTCAATTCATTGAATCCTTTTCACTTCCCAGTGTTCTCATTCAAATGATTCATATTCTGTGACATCGGTTGCTCATTGAACCATATTGCCACTTGCTATCTTTTCCTCATCATTTTCACTGAACAACAGCTTTGCATCTGGTTTAATACATTGAATGATGATTATTGCAATTGTTCACTTATAAGAATCACTCTTACAAATTGAAAAGAACTAAAGGTTTAACCTTTATAATTTGGAGAGTTAAGTGTCTGCACTTCAGAAATTGAGTTAAAAGAAAACTTTTATAGCTCTTAATCTTTGTCTCATGGCTAAAATAGAAAAAGTTTTTTTTTAATGCCTAAATGTGTTAATCTGGAAATGTCTAGAACAGGTGAACAAGAGTGTGTAATGTTTTTCAATCAATCACTCTAAAAGAATTAAGGGCAGCAGTAAACAAGATCATTAATGTTAAGAACTGAACATAGTGACAGAAGCAATGGCTGATTGCACTGAGAAACTGTGAACTCCTCCAAAAAGACAGGAGATCTCACATGTCATGAAGTGCCTTAGACTATCTCTGTTCATAGGGTCAAATCTATAAGGGGAGTCCTCACCAAGTAACTGAGGGTACTGGCCTCTAATCAAGGTGTACCCTTAATGTCAAAAGTGAAGACTATTCCTCGTGGGTCTTGATCTGAAGTAGATCATATAGTTTATGCCTAGTAACTGGGGGTACCTGCCTCTTATCAAGGTGTACACCTAATGTCAACAGCATAAATGCCATAGGTCTATTCACTTAGTTCAGTTTCAGAAATTGAAAAAAAAAATGAAAATCAAACTGCTGTAACCCTTCGAAAAATCAAAAGTCAATGAGTGAAAAATATTTTTATCAATACATATTCAAGTTGCCTCTCTTGAATTTCCTTGTTTAAACACAAAAGGGTATTATTTCAGACTTATCTATTAATACCATGTGCCCTAGATTCATTGCTATAAATGGAATCTAAAACTCTTTCTCAGGGGTCAGGTGTTTTACTCTAGATTTATCACTGATTAAACCTGAATTTTTGAAAATTGTATGAGTGGTGATTCTTATACTCTAAACAGTTGGTTATAATCATGCTTCCTTTCTGAACCTATGATTCAGCTGTTATCAAGTGATCCTCCTACCTTTTCTACCTGTGTTATCTGTTCATATTCCTTCTCAAAGGGGGAGCTTTTATTTAGGGGGAGAAATTGCCTGAACTTTTATACATGCTATAATTTCTCAAATTATTTTTCTTTTTGATGAAGTCAAAGGGGGAGAATAATTTGAGTCTTCAGATTACCTCAGAATGCCTCACATCATCAGAATGACTCAATGTATTGAAAGTGTTGCCATCATCAAAAAGGGGGAGATTGTTGTGCCCATGCATGTGGTTTTGGTTTTGATGATGGTTTTAATGATGACTTTGATGATTGGTTGTTGATGTGAGTTAATCAAATATTCAGTCATCTTGCTGCTCAGTTTAGATTAACATAATTGATGTTCAGTCTTGTTACATGTTAAACTGATGCATAAAGCATTCATTGCTGTGGTTTTGATGATTGATATTGTATTTTGATGATAGCAATGATATAGTGTTTTCATGACATTGTGCCTTGATGATTGCATCATGACTGTGACTGGTACAACTGATATATTGTTTATGTTAGACTTATGTTATGTGCATAGTCTATACAGTGCATCGTGGGGTTTATGCCCTAAGTCTATTCACTGCACAGCAAGCTCAAAGTCGATACATTGAGCGTCTCATGCATCATTCGTCTAAGTCCATACATTGGACTGTAGTGTGCATTTGGCGAACACATCGCAAGTCTAGACATTGCACTGTAGCATGCATTTCCTTAAAGTCTATACATCAGACTGGTTTGCATTGGCTAAGTATATACAACGTCAGCTCATGCCTTGTCTTAGACAAAGTCTATACAATGGCTTTGGGGCTCCAAGTCTATACAGTCTTTTGCTTCGCCAAAGTCTGTACATTGGTCTGTATAGGCTAAGTGTTTACATTGTCAAGTACAATCATGCACTGGTCATGTAGTCTGTACAGCGTGAAGTCTATACTTTGGCACTGTAGCTTACTCGTGCAAGTCTATACCTTGGACTGTTCTTCATGTCTTTACATCAGATTGTACATCATCTTCGTGCTGTTTCTGTACTTGAGTTTTCGTGTTGTTTCCCCTCACTAACACGAAAAGATCTCGTGTTGTATGAGCATACAACACTTCGTGTTGATTTCCATGCGTGACAGGAAAGCTTGTATGAGGTTAGTCTTCGTGTCGTTCTTCTTTTTACCTCGTGTTGTTTTATAACTTCACTTCGTGTCGTTCTCGCTTTGACCACACTTCGTGTCTATTCTTGGTTTTCTACACCCCGTGTCATTTCACCTCGTGCTGTTCTCACTGTCGTCGTGTTGTTTTCACCGCGTGTCGATTATTGTTTTTCACTTAGTGTTGTTTTCACTTCGTGTCAACTTCACTTCGTGTCGTCTCTTTGTACTTCGTCTTCATGTTGTTTTCAACCCGTGTCGATTACTGTTTCGACTTCGTGTTGTTTTCAACCCGTGTCGATCACTATTTTTACTTTGTGTCATTTTTCCTTCTCAGGTCTTCGTGTCGTGTTTTCCACACCACGTGTCATTGTCGCTTTAGTAACCTCACCTCGTGTCGGTTACTGTTGTCTCCATGTCTACGTGTCGTTTTCGTGTCATGTTTCCACACTTCGTGTCGTTCATGTTTCGTAACCACACTTCGTGTTGGTTACTGTCGTTCTTGTGACTTTGTGTCGTGTCTCCCAGACTTCGTGTCGTTTTCACTCCGTGTCAACTTCGTCTTAAGTGTTGTTTTCATCTTCGTGTCATTTTTTACTCCGTGTCGTCTTTGTTCCACTGCGTGCAGAACATTGCAGCACTTCGTGTTGCTTTCTGTGCCACCACCTTGTGTCTTTCGGTTGTTGAAACCATACTTCATGATTGGTTTCTGTCTTGTCGTCGTATGTACCTCGTGTCGTTTCCTTATTCTGTCTTCGTGTTGTCTCCGTGTTGTTGCCGTTTGTTAGCTCGTGTTGTTTCGTTCTAACCTCGTCCAGGTTTCTTCTAAAACGCTGTTCTTCTGATAAGTCTATACAGAGTTGTTCTTTAAACTGATGACTTATCTGATACCCTGTTTTACAGGTGCTTTGATCGTGAAGCTTAAGGAGGGCACGTGATCCGAGGCTGGAATAAAGTCTGCTGAGAGACTGCCACGTGGTCCGAATTCTTAGGGCTGGAAATGTGGAGGTCACACGTCGTGGCTGATACTGCTGATACTGCTGCTGCTGCTGCTATATATATGAGACCTTCGTCCACAGATGAAGGTGATCGAGTTGGCGAGAAGAAAACTCAATACAGAGAGCCACGATCCAGACAGAAAAGAAGAAAAAGAAAAGAAGAAGGGAAAGAGAGTGAGAAAGAGAAAGAAAGAGAGGTTGAGTAAGAGATCGAGATAGCAGAGTGTGAAGAAAGGAAGAGGAAGAAGAATAGAGAAGAAGAGAGAGCTAGAGTGATAGAAGCTTCAACAGAAGATCTGTTCCTGCTGTACCGTGGATCAAATCCAGGCCAGCCAGCTCCTGCGAGAGCCACATTTGTTTTTATCTTTTCAGCCTTCTGTTGCTGGTTTCGTTTTTGTTTTTATCCATTTACTGTATTTCCGATCCTCTGTAGAGAGGTCGGGGTTCCTCCTGTGGGTTCAGGAGAAGGGAGACTTTGTGTCTTCGGTTTGCAAGTAGCTGGGTGCTACTTGTGGTTGGTACCCTCCCGTGTGGAGGAAGAGAGACTTGCGTCTCTGGTTGCCTTTGACAGGGTGTCATCGGTTGTTTCCCTCCGGGTTGGAGGAAGGGAGGCTTGTTCCTCCGGCTCTGGGCTTGTGAGTAGCAAGTCTGGTGGTTCCCTCCGTGTGTGGAGGAAGAGAGACCGTGTGTCTCTGGTTTCCAAGTGGCTGGAGTCACTTGTGGGTTCCTCCTGTTTGTTCAGGAGAAGGGAGATTGCTATCTCCGGTTGCAAGTAGCTGGGTGCTACTTGTTGATTCCCTCCGGTTTGGAGGAAGGGAGACTTGTCTCCGGTTCTGGGCTTGGGGATTCAAGTCCAGGGGTTCTCTCCAGGTCTGGAGGAAGAGAGACCTTGTGTCTCTGGTTTGCTAGTGACTAGTGTCACTAGTGGTTCCCTCCGGCTGGGAGGAAGAGGGGAGGTTGTTCCCCTGGTCAAGCTGTTTGGCAGCGTTTGTTGCAGACTGAGTCTGCTGTTTCTAGCGTGAGCTAGTGGAAGCCACACTCGGTTTGAGTGTGGGGTGGATGTAGGTCTGAAGGACCGAACCACCTAAAAAACCCCTTGTGCATTGTGGTTTGATTTGTTCATTTGTGCTTCCGCTAGATGAATGCATAGGGGCACTCCATGTGTTTGCTAACTGATAGAACTGAATAGTTGATTAGCTTTCAGATTTGGTAAATCTGTCTAGTTAGCATCATAGTTCTAGTTTGGGCGAAATTTTACATTGGGTGAAAGTTTTAAAGGGTTATATTCATTCACCCCCCCTCTGAATACTGCATCGAACCCAACAATTTCGCCCTGATCGAGCTACCTTTTCCTTGGTCTAGTGGCATTCTGCCCTGATCAAGCTCCCAAAGGATACGTCACACCGCCATTACGAGCCTTACGTTCGGATTGGCACGAAAGCCCTTCCTTGCGTTAGCATTATCTCCCCGCTAACGAATAAACCCGTGTTGGCTGAAGATTTTGTGCCCTAGTTGGCATTCTCACATTGTTGCCACTACGAGCCATCAACTGTCGACCAGGCGTTGAACATTACACTTCGACCTGCCACCCTATACAAATAAAAAAATGGGGTTAAAAATAGAGATACCCCGCCAGACTTGTTCCTATATCAGGACAAGTGTAAAAATGGCTATAACCCAGCTGTGGCGAAAACCCGAAAGGGCGTCGCAGGCAAAATCGGGTGCCCCGCCGCGTGAAAACTCGAAAGGGCGCGCGGGCAAAAGTAAGAGGGGACTGACCTCGGCGAAAACCCGAAAGGGCGCTTAGGTCAGTAATGTGAATAAAAATATTGAATGATGAATAGTGATGATTCATTCTCTGTCCGGAAGACCCCTTACGAGGTCGACGGGGAATTTTCATCCGATATCCCGCCTATATACATCTATTGTCTACCCTTTTCGACCCTTGTCACCATCGGCAAGATCGGTCGCTACCCTATCCGGTTTTTGTCACCATCGGCAAGACCGTCTACCCTTTTCGACCCTTGTCAACATCGGCAAGATCGGTCGCTACCCTATCCGATTTTTATCACCATCAGCAAGACCGTCTACCCTTTTCGACCCTTGTCACCATCGGCAAGATCGGTCGCTACCATATCCGGTTTTTGTCACCATCGGCAAGACCGTCTACCCTTTTCGACCCTTGTCAACATCGGCAAGATCGGTTACTACCTTATCTGATTTTTGTCACCATCGGCAAGACCGTCTACCCTTTTCGACCCTTGTCACCATCGGCAAGGTCGGTCGCTACCCTATCCGATTTTTGTCACCATCGGCAAGACCGTCTACCCTTTTCGACCCTTGTCACCATCGGCAAGATCGGTCGCTACCCTTTCCAGTTTTTGTCACCATCGGCAAGACCGTCTGCCCTTTTCGACCCTTGTCACCATCGGCAAGATCGGTCGCTACCCTATCTGGTTTTTGTCACCATCGGCAAGACCGTCTACCCTTTTCGACCCTTGTCACCATCGGCAAGATCGGTCGCTACCCTATCCGGTTTTTGTCACCATCGGTAAGACCGTCTACCCTTTTCGACCCTTGTCACCATCAGCAAGATCGGTCGATACCCTATCCGGTTTTTGTCACCATCGATAAGACCGTCTACCCTTTTCGACCCTTGTCACCATCGGCAAGATCGGTCGCTACCCTATCCGGTTTTTGTCACCATCGGCAAGACCGTCTACCCTTTTCGACCCTTGTCACCATCGGCAAGATCGGTCGCTACCCTAGTCCAGTTCTTGTCACCTTCGTCATCGTCTACCCATTCTCGGGTCTTGCCATCCTCGACAGGACCGCTTACCCATCAGTTTTGATATACCCTCTTGAGTCCCCCGGACTCTCGGCTGGCATAGGCCGTTGTTAGTCTCGAGAAAAGTCACGGCGCGGTGGAGCGAACACCTCACCCCTTTGCTGAAGGCGTGAGCGCTCTCTTGCCCTAGTGACTCATACACTCGGATTAGAAACAACAGGCGAATGGAAGAGAAAAGAATAATGACAAGATGGAGTCTTCATTCAAAAAGCACAATGGAGATTTTCCATTACTATGAAGTAAAAGGTACATGTTACACGGGCCATCCCCCGGAGTACATGAAGTGCGTCAAAAAGGGAGCAAATAAAGAGAAAAAAGACTACGGCAGAGGGCGTCGGAAGGTGTCCTCCAGCGCAGGAATACCCAGGGAAGGATGGCGGGTCAGTTCTTGCAATCGAAACTCGGTGGCCTCCAGCTCAGATAGCTTCTCCTCGAGGGAAGCAGCTTGTCCCTCGGCCATCTCTGCATCCTCCGCCTTCTGGACTCCCAGGCGATCTACTTCTTCAAGTTCGGCCTCTACCCTTGAAAGTTCGGCCTGTAATGCCGCCATCCGAGCTGTCAAGAAGCTTCGGCGCTGTAAAGAGGCATTGGCTTCATCCCTCATCCTCGCCGCAGTCTCTTGCAGAGAAATAAGAGCTGCTTGGCTTTCAGCCCGCTCCAATGATATGGCCGCCAGCTGGTCAGCTGCTTCCCGACCTAGAAATTCCCTCCTATTTACATACTTCAGGAGCAGGATCACCCGTGGAGTCCAGTCATCCATGGGACAACCAAAGGCCAACAGCGAGCGGGATAGATGCTCTATCAAGCCCCTCAGCTGAACATAAGTTAAATCCCTGCTAGCCGTTACGGTCTGCTGGAGGGTCCCCAGAAACTGCCACACAAAGTCACTTGAAGATTGAAGACCAAGTGGCGACGTCTCGGGCAGTTCAAATTCCACTCTGCTATCCACGACAGCCCAGATATCATCGGCCATCCCGGAAGATGACGATGGCATGAGCTGCAGTCCACTGCTGTGAGGAACAAGCGCGCTGGCAGATACGGTGGCCGGAGCCTCAATAACATCAATCTCTTTTCCTGCCCCCTGGGATGGAGGTGCAACAGAAACATCGAGAGCCGAAGACATCTACTCTTCAATGATCTCTCCGGCTTCTATTTCAGGAAGACCATCCTTTTCCAGAGTTGATTGCTGTGCAGCCTCCATTGGCTGAGAATCCCCGGCTACCGCCGAACTACCAACTTCCACAAGTGCTCCGGGTCCGACTGGAACCATTGCCGCTGCATAGTCCTTGGGGTATCGCAATGCGATAGGCCGCAGGACGGACGGAAGGGTTGCATGGCCCGTTCCCAGAGCCGGGAGTGGTATCTGCACCGTCATGGTTGGCAGCACCACCTCAGCCTGCATCAGAAATATATATAAATTAAAAACGAGGCTGGAGGGAAGATAAAGAAGAACAGCAAACACCGACCCTGGGCAGGTCCTTACCTCAGCGGGTACAAGCGCAAATCTTTAAGAGCAGCTCCCCCGGCACCGGCCTCTTCACTCTCAAGCGATAATGACGGCTCGGGACCGCCCCACGACAACCGGGCCGGGCTGAAAGTCAGATAATCACTGTCATAGGCCGAGGACGCCCCGACGTCATCGGTCTCGAGATCAATCAGTGAGAGCTCCTCGTCACTGGAGCCGCCACCATAACCTACCTGCTCAGAGGAAGAGGATCCCTCTGCTCTCTCAGGACGCTCCGCCGTCGGAGCAGGAGCCTCGCCAGCAGGAGCATCACCCTCGGCAGGAACTTCCCCGGTGCTCTCCGCACCAGGGGTAACAATAGATGATACCTCAAGAGCAGGTCCACCCTGCCCCGAGGGGATAGCCTCCTCTACACCCTCCGAGCCCGGAAGCAATGACGGTTGTATATCAACTGCAATTTACGGCAAGAAGGGGTCAAGCTAGCTAAAGACATGAAGATTCGCGGTGCTATCGTGACTAAACTATAGATTACCTTCCATCTCCTGCCTGGGTGTTGGAGAGGGCAGATCCCTTTCTACGGGAGCAGTAGGGACTTCCTCTGCCCCGTCCCTAGCCGCTACATATACCGTCGCCTCCAGCCCGACGACCGCGGCAACTGTGTCAGCAACCGTCAGCATGGGCTAGCCAAGGCAGTCGAAACAAGCTAATGCACTTTGAAGAGAAAAAGAGCCTACCTTCAGCCTCTAGCCCTTGTGTGCGGGAAGCTTCAAACTCTTCAAAAGATACAACCGAAGGAATGACGGTTGCCGATTCCTCCTCTGCATCCTTCTTTCGGCGTGCCCGTGTCACCCGGGTCACCACCGCTTTCGCCTTTCCGACGGCCTCTCTCAACTGGGACCGAGTCCTCTTCCTCGAATCCCCAGGAGGTTGTGGCGTCGTGGTCGGGGCTGGCTCAGGAACTTAAAAATATGTTGGCTTTTGGGCCTTTATGATCAGCTCCCTGAAGTGCCGGGTCTCCTCCAAAGTCGGTCGGACTGCACATGCACAAAGGTGAGAATGACACACCACAATGAAAAGAAGAAGCTGGCCAAAAGGCCTAAATGAAGAAATGGAACATACTTGCCGGTCCCGTATAAAAGGGGAAGAGAGGCCAATAAAATAGCGATGGCGTTTTGTCCCTTGAAGCCGCCTCGCGAATAAGCCAGCATAGATCTCCAATCTTTTCGCTCGGTTCGGCCAGCAGTGCCAGATCCTCATGACCACGAGAGGATAGGAGATAATACAGGCTCAGATGGTCCAGCCCCCACCTGTCTGCATATTTGAATGAGATCTGAAGAGGATGGTCCAGGATGGCTTCACTCGGGCCGCCCACCGATAGACCATGCGACCGAAGAAGCGCGAATAGCCAGGGAGTGTTGTCATACAAGGCACCCCACCTGTCCTCCCTACGGATGAAAGTCAGGTAGGGATACAATCTATCCACCTCGGGGCGCCAGTCGGCCACAGCCGCGATGGGCTCCTCTACCGGTAAAGGGAGTTGTTGGAGAATCACCCTCTCGCTGTTTACCCGGCATAAACCCCGAAGGGTCTTCACATAATCATCCTTGTTGATCGAGGGCAGCTTCGGTTCAACTTTCGTCTTGCGGCCCTTCACAAGCTTGCGGGCCTCCATATAGGCCTTCACTTCCGTGTTGGTCCAAGACTTCAACTTCTTCAAATAAGAGGCTTCAATGTCAAGAACTGGCTCCGGCTGGGAAGCTAAAAACCTGTGCTCCGCCACGGCCCAGCACTCTCTCTGGGAGTTCCTGTAAAATCCCGTCCGCGCATTCCACCACTTGACGTATTCAGGCGTGACGCGAGGGAAGCGCGCAGGGGCGGGCACCCGAAAAGAAACGTCTTCACGACGATGGAAAAAGTCCCACCATATTCAGGCATCGTCGTTTGAAACCTGCCTGGCCCTATGCCTGTTGGGCAATGCAAATTGTGAAGAGGAATGTGGAATCTGCTGGTCGTAGCCAAAGTTCCGACTGAAGCGGAACGGGTAATACGGCTCCAACCACAGAATGTCGCTCTTGCGAAATACAAGGACACTAGGCCTGATGGCCAGTGCCCAATCAATCAACTCCGGCTCCAGAATAGGCTTGGTATATTTGGCCTTGGAAATCGGACGGATGTACTCCTTAGTCTCAAAGAGCTTGCACTGCCTCGTCCTGTTCGTCAGCGGGCTCGAATGGGCAACTAAGCTCCAGAAATGAAGAGCCCCAGGCGAATCCATGGGAATGCGGGCCAATTTACCCCGAATGGCGTAGAGTTGCTCCGCTAGTAAAGATGGCTCAGCACTCGCAAACTCTATCATACGCGGGACCAGAGGAACCGCTTGTAATGCCCGAGGAGCTGCCTCCGGAAACAGGGTGCAGACCCAAGCATTGAAGAAATGCAACGGACCAACCGTCCGAAGGCTTCTGGGGAGATGCGTCTTGTGCAAGTCTCCCAACATCTTGTGAATGAGGCACAAAGCCACTGGGCAAAGGGACAGCTTGATGCCCCAAGCCATAAGACAGGCCGGGTAAATGGCCTCCGCCCTAATCACGCTCTCGTCACCTTGAGGAAGAGCGAAAGAACAAAGCCAATAAACCAGATATGCAGCACAGTGAGTGACTGCATCAACACCAGTAGGGTTTGGGTTTTCCCCCTGCCCTCCTTTCGAAGAAGATGATGAAGCGGCCCGGCGTCGCACCCTCTTCTTCCGCTTCTGGGCCACGGGTGCTATTGGAGGAAAATCTTCATACTTATTCTTCCCCTGGAAGACATATTGAAGCCAGGCGCCCATCCGCACTCTTCGCTTCTCGCCCGACTTTCGAGCTTCCCTCGTATCGTGCGACGAATGAAAAAGAGTGCGATACGCCTTCATCAGATACCGGTAGGCGTAGCCCACCATATACCGACCGTCACCGTCGGTCTGGTCTTTCAACCAGTCAGGCCAGCAAACTTCTTCATACGGTTCCCCGTCAATGGGTAGGCCGCTGAGCTGCGATAGACTCCACAAGTCTAAAGAGGTCTCCCCCTCTGAAGTGTAGAAAGTGTTATATTCGGGGCAAAATACCTCGATCATTCCACAACACAAGCCCCGTGAGATTGGGTACCGGTACCTTGAAGCGTACACGCTGTGATATATGCCGGCCCTGGTCAGAAGAGGAGCGTAATGATGCAGCACGTAGTCTGTGAACTACACTGCTCCGGGCCTGAATGCATGAGCGTCTGTAGCTTTCAGCTCAGTGAACCACCCCACTGATATCTGGTGCTTGAAGCGAACCGCCAAGCAGTCCAGCAAGAACGATTCATCTCTATATCCCCATCTCAACGGGGCAAGGAATAAACCAAAGATCAGCTTCTCACGATCCACTCTACCCGCGGAGTCATTCCACCGAGCGGGTACGAACTCGGGAGCTCTAGTCAGCAATTCGTCTGCCGGAGCCAGGTCTTACAGCCCCAGCACAGCGCTCCATTTCCTGACCTCCCCGGGGAGATAGATGGGTCTTCCCCGCATCACACATTCGGCCAGGCTGTCTCTCTCTACCAGCAAGGCCTGCTCGACCTTCCGAACAGCGAACACATCCCTCTTCCCCTGAAGGTTGAAGCGTTGAAGAAGGGACATCAGGTGCTTGTCCTTGGGATAATCCCTCCTGGTCACGCCCTCTCTATTATAATGAAAGGAGTCACCCCCGAGGATAAGGAGACGGCTGGTGTCCACAGTGTCTGTCTCGGAATCCGAAGACTCCGCAACTATGGCCACCTAGCCGTGCCCCCAGTCGAGGGAATTGACGTTCTCCCATGTCACTACGGCACGAGAAGAAGAGCTGGATGCCATGGTAGCTGCAAAAAGGGCATATCAAACAAAAGTAAAGTCAGAAAATATCTGATCAAAGGCGAACTTCTGACAAAATTTTGGCAGAGTCTCCCCAGCACAGGGGATTGCCAAAGAAAAGCGGGAACGCGTCCACTGAGGAACGGTCCCTAAAAGGCAGCCATCAGCATTGCACCGAGGCCAAGAGGAACACTCGGGGGAACAGCTCCGAGGGCAAGCCCTGCTAGAAGCCTCCCGGGGCCCAAAGAAAGGGTTTTGAAACCCCAAATAGACATCATCTCCACTCACCCAAAGGACCGCCGCCACCCTCACCCTCAACTCGCTCGGCGCCAGAGGGAGAGAAGAAAGGGAGGAGAGAGAAGGGAGTTGTGCAAATGAGAAGCGATGAAGAGAAAACGGAGAAGAAAGAAATAAATAGGGGGGGCCTCCCCATTGTAAAATCGGCGCGCTATTTAGCGCGCCAGATTAAAAAACTTGTAAGCAAAAGGCGCATCGGGGAAAGGCACCCCCGGATTAACCATCAGCACCAAAGCCGCGCCGGATTAAAACGCCAGCATCGTGAGCGCGCCGGATTAACGTCCAAGGCCAAGGGGGCGCGCTGGGCTACCCGCGCCGTATTAACATTCAAACGGCGCCGGTTTAACATCCGTGCCGAATTAAGGGCCATCTAGAGCTCCTGTCAACCAAAGAAGAGATTCGTCCGGATGAAATTCATCCGTCGGTCTTGCTGCACTCGTGCCTTGCTCACAACACCCACGTCTGGGGGGCATTTGTTGGCACCCAAAATATGATCATCGGCGACCAAGCCACAAAGACGAAGGACCCGGCCCGCTGAAGCATGGAAGCCGATAAATATCAACATATCAAATATTTCTCAGGCTGCCAGAGCCTCGAGTCATCCCATAGGGACACGGAGACTTCACCTCAGGAAAGCCGAGACAAACTCACAACCAACCGGTAGTGCGACCAAGCCTGCCCAATGAACCGGCATCGACTCTGTCATGCCGCATACACTACACCCGTTATCCGACCAAGGTCGACGGTCTACCCAGTGGCTTCCCGCCTTACGAAAGGCTCTCCTGAAGATGAAGGGATCCCCCTGGTTCCAGAGGACCGAAAGCTCTGACGGCAGAAGATCCCGATCACCCGGCACGGGTACGGCTTCCCGACAAGATGGGCCCGTTAGTGGCCGAATGATCACCCAGTGCAAGCGGAATTACCCCTGGTGTCATCCAACCCCCCCTAAGGAGCTTGGGTACAAGCCAGACCGAGCCAGCAGCACGAATCACGGAGCCGCAGGCCGTATTAGCGGAAAACCCGCGTAATTAAACCAAAGCTATCTGGAGTCTCGTGAATGACTGCACGACAGCCGAGGGGCTTCACGAAACACCTCGTCAAGGTTTCGATGGGTATTGGCGAGATAAATGTTCACGATGACCTCCGAGATCGTCCCCGATTCATCGGCTAACCTGCAATGTGCTGGAAATGCTAATACGGCGCGCCCGTTAAACCGGCGCCCTCCAATCCCGGCGCGATAGGTTGATGAAGTCCCTTCCCGGCGCGCCAATCCCACGCCGGTTTAACATTCGAACCTGTTCCCCTATATATGTGGCGGCTCGAGAACAAAAAGAAGGAGGGAGGCCTTTGAAGAAAAACAGAAAAAAGGGGAAGAGAGCTTTCGGAGAGGAGTGGAGGTTCCTCGCAGCGCCCTTCGACGGCCATCTCTCGTCCCCATCTGAAGCTCCTCAGAGTGAGAGAAGAAGGTTTCGTGCCGACATTCTGTTCCCTGGAACAGGTGGGAGTTCGAGTCGTTTTGATTTCTTTCGTCTTCTCCCTCGCTTCACTACCTCTCTGATGAATGTAAGCGAGAAGGCTGAGGGAGGGCGATGATATGAGCCGGCTCCTCTCTCCTTCTTCGCCATCCCTCCTCCTTGCTGCTCTCTTGTGGGTTTTCCCTGTAAGTGAATCGGTGGCCGTTCCATAGTGCCGGCACCGGAATTGTAATATATGTATATAGTTTCCTCGCCGGGCAGCGATACATATGTATACATGAATGTTGGTGAGTTGAATGGCCCGTGCCTTATTCTCTTCTCCCATTTCGATTTCCTTCAGAGGGTTTCTGTGGGCGTCCGTCTATGCACAATCCCGTGATTCCGATTTTCTCCGGTTTCGCTTATGCCCTGAAATATCAAGGGCTACAGAGATAACCCCTCCCCGGGGCTTTCCCGTCTATATTTGCTTCTCAGTCGACGGCCTTTGCGTTTTCTGGGAGGGTAGAGCTGTGCTTGTGCACATGTCTCTTCCCATTTCAACACGAGCTCTGGTCTCCTTCTCTCATTTGCGTTGCCCTGTTTCGCATGAGAATTAGAGACCGCTCGTCTCGTAACCATCGCAGTCCAGTTGCTTGAATATATGTCCGTGTGGCCGGATTATCTCGACTATGTTCCCGATTGTCCCTCCATATGATTGCCAATCACCAACCTCCCAATCGCACGGCAGTCAATAACTTGGTCCTAAGATTGCTAGCCCGGTGGTAACGAACATCCCCCTTCTCTCATCTGTGATTCCCCACCGCTTGAGTTCCGTTGATTTCCTCTCGGTCATCCAGGGAGGGGAACATTTCCCCATGATTTCACAGAGGTGCTGGGTGGTCGAGAGCCTTATCTCTTAATGGTAAACGCTCCCTCAGGGCCACGGCAGACAATAACAGGGGTTTAACCCAACAATCTCAGACCCACAGTCCCCCGGGGGTTCTGTGGTGGCCAAAGGGTGAACGTTCCTAGCAGGCTAGTCCTCGGAACCCCTTTCCCTGAAGGTCTCTGTCTCCTCAGCAGATGCAGTGCGTGCTGTAAGTCACCCACCCCTTTGTAGGCTTGTCCTCGAGGTGTCGCTTCCGTTATCAGTCGCCTCATCCGTCGCCTCCACCCACGGAGCTTTGGTGTCCCTTGTAGGCCAGTCCTCGAGGCACCTTATCCGATGGGATTTTGCTGGCTGCCTTCGTGCATACCGGCGGTTTCAGGGGCTTGTTCCACGAGTGAGCATGACCCCGCTTCTCCCCTGCAACTCTTCAGGTTCAGGGGAGATGCTGTCCAATTTTGGACAGATTAAGATTAAATAAGCCCTAATGAAACGATCGTTCTGGACTCAATCACCTCGGTGCTCGAGTATGAACCTCGCACTGACTTGTCACACCATCCCTCGGGATTCTGGACTTCAATTCAACAAGCAATTGGCCCCAAATAACTTCAGAATCCTCACCAAAAACTTAACAAACTCAATAGTTGCAAAATTCATAGAAAAGGGTGGGTTGAACGGCGCGGCCTTAGCCGGCGCGCCCTAATCCGGCGCGGTACCCCCCCGCGCCGGATTAACGTTAGACTCATATTCATTTTTTTTTCCTTTGCGCCTTTCCGGCGCGCCCTAAACCAGCGCGCCCCAATCTTTTGCGCGCCGTCTTAACCGGCTATATGGCCGCGCCGTATTAACTGTTTATACCTACGCTTTATCGCACCGTATAAGCTACCTATCGCATGACCGCGCCAGTTTTTGGACCTTTTGCAGCTTTAATTGTTCATTTGCCTCGGAGTGGTTCTCGTCCCTCAGGGTTGATGTCAATAAACCACAATTGGTAATAAATTGAATAAGGGAGGGGCCAAGTGAGCCCGAACTATATTGTTATCATATCTTCATTACCATGTCCGTTAGCATTTTGCTCGCGCTATCATACTTGTGTTGCCTTCCCTCTTCTCGATGGGGAGTAATAATTGTGGTCGATTACCATTTGCTTCCATGAATTCCATCATCATGCTTAATATAGTCATGAACGTCATGTGTGCATGCATGCATAGATCCTCGGGTACATTAAATGGCATCGACGGAAAGCCGGATTACGTCTGGTCGGAAGTCTTCGCTATGCGCGACGGTGGTCTTCGGATCTATGTCCTCCGCCACGTACGGAGGATCCATAATCCCATGAATTATGCATCTTCTGCACGATAAATGTATGCATCCTGCATGCTTTCGTCATGATCATCATGTAGCTCTTTTTAATTCGGCTTCGACAGCCCGCTATCTCGGAAATTAATCAAAGGTATTCCCTCCTCGTGGGGGATGTAATTAACGCCATAGCCTTTACGGTATGGCGAACTGCTGGTCCCGACCGAACCTCACATTCGCCCGACATGAGTCAGAATGAGCGCATCATAAAATCGTCACTCATGTGACTGGCACGCCTACGCCGTCAATCAATCATTTGACTACTAGCTAGTCAGTTGGTCGATCGACCTGCGCGGAAGAAAGAAAAAGGTCGCGAACAGGAGTGGAGGAGCAAAAACGTACCTCCATGCCCGGGGCATGGGGAAGACCTTCCCGGCCAAGAACCGTAACTCCCGGTGCAGTAAATGTGAAAAATTACAGCAATAAAATTATAGCCCACTCCATGTAGGCAGGTAAAAGGCTACAACAGTGATCCGGGAGGGCCGATCTTGGGTTGACGGGTAGCATGGCGGTGACGCTCGAGCGGATGCGGACAGTCGGTTCGGTTCGATTCAGCTCGGGTCCACAGGACAGCAAGCGGGTCTGGCTGCTGGGACAACGGCGTCCGGGCGTCTCCTTGCTGCGGAGGCCGGCTAGAACATTGCTGGGGTGTCCCTGGTCGATCCCCGGGAGCGGTGGTCGCTGTATCAAAGCCGGGATATTTATTGAAATTTAACTTCCAACACTGTCCCGCAGTCCTGTCTCGGGACAGACCTGCGCGACCCGGCGAGATCGGCTCCTGTGCCCAGATCCGGCATCGGATAGGAGCAAGGTTGGCACCGCTGCGAAGAGGACTCGAAGAGCTACAACATATATGAAATCTAAGACCATCCAATGACCATATCTTCCATGAAAAACTCCACAATATTGTAGTTGTTTCTAGTTCGGGTTACAGAACAGGCAGGACAGAGTGAGATCTGCCTGAGAACGAATTTTGACCGAAGGGAAGTTGGCAGATATGGACTTTAGGAATTTTATGGGTAAGAGGGGGGAAGTGAGGATCACGCATAAATATTTTTTTAATTTTCTGATATAATTTGGGGGGTGGGAAAAATAGATCTACAGACTACTATCTCGCAGATCTGCACACAAGCAGACTGCGAGGGGTGGAAAGAAGACGGTGGGAGGGGGCACAAACGAGATCTGATCGAAGTAAAAATCGAACTGGGGATTGGGGAAGATGAGATAAACCAACCCTGAAGAAATCAGATCGATCCAACGGTTGGATCTGGAGTTATAGATCCATCTTCAACCTTCTGTCCAAAAACTCAGAATCCTGGACAGCAGGCCGGAAAAAGGACTGTGGCGGCTCGATGGCGGCACGAACGAAGGCGGTGGCAGCGATGGCGGTGGTTGGAAGTCGCATCCAGCGGAGGTGATAATCCTTGGAATCACACCAAGGGGGAGGGAGTCACACCCTTAAATGGGCAGCCATCACAGTTACAAGGGGAAGAGAGAGGGGAGCCCAAGGCTTCTTTGGAGAAATTCAGATTTTTCTTCATAAATTCTCATGAAATTAATGAAATATAAGAGTTTTATAAGCCTAGCTAAATGACATATACTAACCTCAGATCTAGGGTTAGGGAGGGACAATTAGGGGATAGAAGATTCTTGTCCCATGTGGTCAAATTAAGACAACAATAAAAAAACTCTAAAAGGGGGGTGCGCCCTCCTCTTCTTGGCTTGGTCAAGGGTGGCATTCCACAATTGACTAAATGGCTTTTTTTATGGCATATGGAAGGCCATACGTGGGTGATTTCCTCCATGGGAAAGAAATGCCAATTTGTGTGGGATGGAATGTCAATACAAGGGGCTTTGAATGGGGGATGTGGACATGTGGAGGGTTGAATGGGGGAAAGAAGGGGGCACCCCCTTAAGAGTCCTACTTGGACTTCTCACCTTGGTCCAAGTCCACCATGGACCATGGACCAGCCCCTATGGACCCTAGAAGCTAGGTGGCCCAATGAGAGAGAGGGTGGGGGGCCCGCTTGGCATAAGTGGCCTTTTTACAAAGAAACCCATTAATGTAGCCCAATTAACCCATTGGCTTATAATTGTCTTACAATTGAACCCAAATGACTCAATGCAATAAATAAAAAAGTTAGATGCCTTGCTCCAATGTCCCATGAAGAGCAAAGTTAAAATTTTAGTGTTGACACTCGTCACATCATGGCAATGTCCACGTCACTTGTTGGGTGAAGGGACATGATTACTCAATGAACTTCAGCCATTGCTCTGCCTTTTATTTTGTTTTTATCTTTCTCATAAATCTTTAAACATAATTAACTAGACCTTTACTTCATGATGCATTTCCCATCACTTCTTTGGTGAAGGGTCTTTGTTTTCTCAGTTAGTCATAGTCATTGCTCTGTAGATTCATGTTTCAATTTACTTAGGCCTTTTCCCTTTAAAAATTCATCAGACCATTTTCAATGTTTAAAAGCAATACTCAGTGTAAAGCTCTTTAACCAAAGTGGCCTCAATACTCTCAATTTTCAGATTTAAGGAAGAGGTGAGGTCACCATTTTTAAGTTTATTTTAAATCTATTCCATACACTGAGATAGTCATTTTCAACAAGGAGTTCTAAGAAGAGAATATTGAATTTAAGCTCCTCCTAAATATATAAACTCCGTCAGATTTAAACAGGAATACTCCCCCTCAATGAATGACTTACAAGGATGTTATAAGAAGGAATGATAAAAATTATGTACATGAGGAAAGAGTGATCACAGTTTAATTTGAAGAGGAAGAATTCAAGAAATAAGCAGGAAAGTCAGATATGAACTGGTGTGTCGACGCAGAGAGCACAAGGTGTCGACACTCAATGGAAGACAGAACATAGATTTGTTGAAGAAACAACTGCTATGTCGACACCATCTTATGAGTGTGTCGACACACAAATATCTTTCAGAACAACAAATTCAATATATCTCAACTACCTTCCTACTAAAATTTCCGGGCCCATCTTCTCATCAATCAATTCAGATGACTTCAGTACTCATGTAGTAGCTATACCAACAGAGTTATTGCAACTTAAATGCTTGATGCAAAAACTAATTTGACATGATAATGCTAAAAATACAGAAGGAACATTATGCAAACATGCAAAACAAACATTAGTGCTGACTCCCCCTGAATATGTGCATGAACTTCTAATTGCCCCAATGATCTTTGACAAAGAAGTATGCAACATATGACGTATATGAACATTTGACTCTTGGTATTGGGTGGAGTTAGGTCTCTCACATAGTGATAGTTTCCAGATAAGCTTGACTTGTCTTTCCATATTTCACCATGTGATATACCAGGTAGTCATTAACCCAATCAACACTGATGTAGCTTGCAATCCTTTGACTTAAACGTATAGTTGACCGATGGTACCAGGCGGAGGCATATTCTCTCGTATGGTGATAACTTTCAGACAGGCTTAACCTACCATTCTTCATATCACCATTTGATATACCATAAGGTCATGATATGATTATGCATTGAAGGGTTTAAAATTGATTGCAATGAAGACTCCCCCCTAACTTGACACTACATGCAACGTAACATGCAAAATGCTATGCGGACATATCTTTATGCATGCAGACCCAGACACATTTAGTCAAATAGTAATAATAACAATTTGAATTTTTTTTCCTAAAAATAGTTCAGATGCTATTGTCATCAATCATAGAATTTATTCTTTAGAAAAAGTGAAAGGGATAGCACCTGAGTTCTTTGCATGGGAATTTTTGTTTTTCAGATTTTTTGATTTTTATCCTTTGGAGTTTCAGTGGGCTTCAGTATGCCTTGGCTCCCTTTGTCTGACTGGCAACTTTATTTACTTTATTCCAAGGCACTCCTGCAAAAATGAGTTATGTAAACAATTTTGGAACCCAAACAAATTTGGGTCCACCAGCATTGTTTTTAGGTGCCCAAGATTTCTTAGGTCTTTGAGGGTTATCAGCACCTCTAGCAAGTGCTCTCCACAATCTTTGCGTATTAACATCATCATTTCTCATTAGAAGACAACCATGCATAACATGCCCAAATTCACCACAGTAATGGCAGCATACTAAAGATTTCACATTTCTCTTATGTGGATATGTATTGAATTTCTATGGGTGAACAAGGATGTTAGCTTTCTTTGCATAGAAATGGTTTCTTCTTTTTATTTGCCAACAGTCCTTGACTGTGTGGCCAGCCATTCCACAGTTATATCAAGAGTAAGATCTTCTGTTTGAAAATCATTTTTGTTCATTCGGAGCAATTTTCTGTTTACATGCTTTTATGTCATCATTCTTCATAACAAAGCACTCATCCATCACATGTCCAAGTTGTGCTGTGTCACTGGGTTTGATGGTTTTGATGATGACGAACTATGACTCACTGGTGAGTCTACATGATTATTGATGATGTCAACTAAACACTTTTGAATTGTGTGAAAAGTAAATGTTGACTCAGGTTCAATCAATCCTGTGTGAAAAGGGGCTCAGCACTCAAGTCAACTGAGTCTAATGCAAATCAGTCAAGCTATTGGAATTCAGTTCAGCTTTCTGCATTCAACCAAGTCAAAATTCCCTACAGAACTCATGACTATCAGAGTTTCAGAGTTTAGTTTGATGCATGAATAACAAGCTGCAAGTCCTTCAGTTATATAGCAATGCAAAAGCCTAAGTTCAGTTCAGAAGGTGATAAGTCCAGTCTAGTTCAGCTAAAAATCTCTTAATCCATTAATAATTCAGGTTGACGAACTATGTCCAAAGTATGAAAAATTCAGTCAACAGAAGTGTCACACAAGTCCACAGACCTATCTCTACAGCAACCATTTCAGTCTGACTGCCAGCTGAATTCAGATGACATGAAGCCTTTGCATTCAAGAATCAGATATGAGGAAATCAGTTGAAGCCTCTGCATTCATGTCTCAGAATCTCAATAGGTTTAAATCCCTCGTATCAAAGTTTATTAATGTCAGGACTTTTGGATATGATGTGAAGAGGATGGGGTTAAATAGTGCAGATCACCAAGGCAGGTATGCTAAACAAACCACAAAGACAGTACACCAACTCAGGCGATTTCATTCAAGTGGGATTCTAAAGAGTATGCCTCAACTCCACATGTTTCAGTTTTTGTTCCCATAACATCCAGCCATTGTGGGTGACAAACCACAAACAACCTCTACAAGAGGCCAAATGCAAGGTTCTTTAGTATGGCCATATTTTTCTAGGCTAACAAGTTGATTTTACCGTGTTTCCAGATTTCGGTCTACCTATGGGACTATTTCAGTCAACCTAATTTTCCAGCAACCAAGGGACTGAACTCTGATAGAGTTCGGTCAACCTAAATGGGCAGTTTGGTCGACCTATTTTTCAAGAACCGAAAACTCTGAGAATTTTCAGAGTTCGATCGATCGACAGAAATTTTCGGTCGACAGAACCCTTCGAGGATGCCATTGTTGACTTCTTTTCATGAACGTGTTCAAAGCCCCTATCTTGGACTTTTTGATCTTAAAGTCTCCCAACTTGCCTAAAATCGTGGATCTGGTTCTTGACTTGTCCCTTGACCATCCTAGGTCATATAAAAATAACTCTTGGGCCAAGAAACCCTAATTGCTCAAAGGGATCAAAGGAAGGCTATTAAGGGAGAAAGAGGACAATAGGAAGAAGTCCATGAACAGTGCTTAGTCCAAGCATTCTTCATCAAATCTCAAGCATTTGAAGATTATCCTGAAGCCAATCAAGTGGAGAAGCAACATCAGCCCAAGATCTGCATCATTCACTAAGGGGGAGCCTAGATCTGAAGTTTTTATTTCTGTTTCCTCTTCTAAATTGCTTTGAGCTTCAAGTGTGTATTTCCTTCTAAATCTGTGAACATCAAGTGTGTGGTCGGATTGTGCGGTGTGCACATCCGAGTTGTGTGTGGTCGGATTGTGCAGTGTGCACATCCAAGTGTGTTCAGTTTGCTGCAACTTGCAGCGTGTGTGTTTGTGAGCTGCGTTCCGAGCAACGCGCTCTGGGGTTCATCCCCGTGTTTGTATCTGTGTGTGGATCTATTCAGATCCATGTGTTTGTGCGTGGTTTCGTTCAGATCCGTGTGTGTGCGTGGATCTCTTCAGATCTGCGTGTGTGTGTGGATCTATCCAGATCCGAGTGTTTGTATGTGTAGAGTGTTGCGTCTGTTGCAGCGTGTGTGTGTGTTGTTGATCCGGTCGTTGGATCGTGTTGGAGACTCCGTCTCCGTGTGTGTGTTGGGGCGTGTCCCCGTGTGTGTGTGCAGGCGTCGTCCTGTGTGTGTGTGTTGGAGTCTGGCTCCGTGTATGTGTGGGGATCTATCCCCGCACTAGTTTATCAGAAGTGAAGCCTCATTCAGTTGAGTGAGAGATGGACGTAGGGAGCTCGTCGTGGTCCCGAACCACCTTATAAATTACCGTGTTCATATCTGAATGCCTGTGTGACTGTCCATTTCCTCTATCTCCATTCACAGGTTTAATTTGATACTATCACGCACTCAATCCAATCAAATTGCTACACACACTTAATTTGTGCACACAAAGAGCTAACTTGAGTTTGGTTCTACAAGTCATTTTTAATCCTTAATGTCCATCTATTTGCTGCTTGGTAAATCTACGTCGTGCCTAATTGTTTAGATGTTGTGTTAGTTTCCACTGTGGGGTGTTTGTGTTTTAATTGAACAAAATTTTAATAGTATGATCTATTCACCCCCTCTCTAGCTCCGTCTTCCTGCACTACGGGACCCAACAATTGGTATCAGAGTGAGGCTCTGTTGTCCTTAGATCTAACGATCTACAGAGAGATCCCAGTGTAGTGTCAATTATGAATTGTTTTGTTGGACATATCTCGATGAATTGCCTACCTGTTTTTAATGCCTCTGATTTTCCTTCATGGTTAGGAAAAATATGTGAGCTGATTAATTCTGTTAATCTTGACCTCTGGAACTTGATTTATGATGGTGCTCAGAGAGTGCCTCTAGATGAGACCAAGTGGTCTAGTCAGGATCAATTGAAGAACCATGAAAATGTCACTGTCCTGAGTCTATTGAAAGCTTCCATGAACACTAACATGTTTCCATTTGTCTCTTCTTGTAGAACGACAAAGGTGCTCATAGATTATTTGATCAAAGCTCAAGAAGAAAAAATGGATGGCATGTGTCTCATGGCCGATAAATTGGATACGTCAAGCAAGGAAAGCTCCGAGGTAAATTCTGGGAGTGATGAAATTTTATTTGAGGACTTCATAGAAGCTTACGATGAACTATTAAGGAAATACAAGAAAATAAAATCTGAAAACAGAAAATTGAGAAAGGAAGTTGAACAGAACATAAGTAATTCTCATTGTGAAAAATGTTCACACTTTCAGGAATTAAATGAGTCTCTTTCTTTTGATGTTAGAGTTCATAAAGAAAAAATTACTTCATTGACAAATGAAAATGAAGAGCTTCTGGCCAACATTTCTGAACTCCAACAAACAGAAAAAGTCTACAAAGAGAAACTAAACTCAATGACCAAAGATCAATTTCTGGTTGATGAGTTGATTCGAAATGAAGAACTTGTAAAAGAAATTGAAAAACTAAAGGAATTAAACAGTGCCATGTCTGAGAGACTTATGGCTTTTGAAAAAGGAAAATGCATTCTGGATGTAAACGACTCTGAAAATGTGCAGGAGTTGAAACATGAAATAGAAAGTTTCAAAAGTATGAATGGAATATTGAATCAACAAGTTGTTTCCTGTGAAGCCGACATAGCAAGCTATAAACTTCACATAACAACCCTTGAATATGAAATCCATGATCTAAATGATTCCCTGTCAAGGTTTGTTGAAGGGAAAGATAATTTGGATAAACTTCTGGGAGTTAGGGTTAACTTCTAAAAGGAAGGGCTTGGCTATAGCCCAGTGAACAAGAAACCATTTGAAAATAAATTACATACTTTATTTGTTCATGCTTCAGATATTCCCGGCACATCTAAGAAACTTCCTCCTGTTCAACAAGTGAAAACTCTTGAAATCTTGTCTGAGAAAAAGAATACTGTGAATAGGAAATCCAAAACTGGTGCTGCTAGTACCCCTATGCATGCTAAACACAACCTTGCTACATGTAAACATGCACCCAGAAAGGAAGTTAGAACTTCATGTTTCTACTGTGGTAGGGATGGTCATATGATGCATAATTGTCTTGTTAAAAAGTCTGATGATTTGACAGCAGGTAACAAAGAGAATGGTTTCAAAAACTCAAGGAGATTTGCAAATAAGAAAAACTTTCATGTTGAAAATTACGTAGTCAGGCAAACAAAGATTCAATGCTTTAAGTGTGGAAAAGTTGGCCATACAGTCAAGAACTGTTGGCAAAGAAGAGGGAAAAACAAACTTCATGATCAAAGTAATGAATTCCCTACCCACACACAAAAATTCACTACTTTTTCATTTCAGCAAAATGTGAAGTCCACTGTTTGCTATAATTATTGTGGTATTTCTGGTCATATGATATATGATTGTTTCTTGATGGATCTTGATGATTACAATGCATGGAAATTCTGGAAAACACCTGCCAAAGGTATGACTAATCCTCAAAGACCCAAGAGATGTTGGGTACCTAAGAACTTCAAATGAGGATATGTTTTTTTGTAGGAGTGCCTTGAAGAAAAAGAAGAATAAAAGGGGGTTCAATGATGCAAGGCACCCTCGGTTGGTAAATCCCAATTTTACTCTCAAGTGTTAAATGTGTTACTTGATAGTTTCCCTCTAGTCATTCAGAGATCATGCTTTGGATGTGTAAAATTGGTCTTCACTATTTTGAGGACAGTCGTGTATTTCTGACCCATAGGTATATCAAATGATGACTAGTGGAAAGATAGAGAAGTCTGTTTGAAAACCTTCACTATGCCTGAGCACAAGCTCGCCAGGTACCTTGGGACTGTGTATATAGCTGTATAGAGCCCTTGAATTGAATAAGTGAGGGAAAGTATGATTTGTGTGGTTTAAATGTGTTGCATACATAGTCAATGTGTCCACGGGTCTGCATTTCAAACATCATTCTGTGCTGTCATGCAATGTCATATATAAGTTGGTTGAATCTGCTCTTCATACAAAAGTGCACTGCATTTGCAAATCCATCTTCATGCATGACCCAAGGGTATATCAAATGGTGATGTGCAGAAAGGCAGGCTAAGCCGGTCTGAAAGCTATCACTATGCGTGAGTGTTTGTAACTCCGCCTAGTACCAAGGGTAACCCTCCATTTAGGGCTAAGCAGACCATTAGCAGTCAAGTCAGCCAACTCCCTTGCATGGTCTCGATGTCTAGTTCAGTCTTCGGTGCGTTTAGTAAGGGGGAGTATGTATTTCTGTTCTTTTGATCTGGTCAGTAGTCAAGCATTTCTCTAACTCTTACTGCACATGCATAAATTGACTTAAATAGGGGGAGTCAGCTAATTATTAGGTCTGTTCATGTGAAAATGTCATTTCTGATCGGGTTGCATGTCTTTATCATCCAAAACAATAAAAAAATAATTCAAAGTTCATGCACACAGTTAAGGAAAGTCAGATGTATGCAAAAGAGGTGTTTCAAAACAACAATCAATGTGCTTCTGCTGAAAGAATGAATTCAGTGAGTTTGTTGTTATCTCTGAAGCTTGTGCGTCGACGCACTCCTCATGTTGCATCGACACAACAGTTGATTCAAAAAAAAAAAATCTGACCTAAAACCCCATTGTGTCAACTCACTGTGGATCCGAGGTCGACACACCAATCTCAGAACTAGCTCTCACTTCATTTTCTGTTGTTCTGTGAGCTTCAATGGACTAAGTTGCACTCTCATCTTCCTAAACTAGTCTGAAATAACTACACATCTGATCTTCACTTTCATTCCATGGTTTGATTCCTCTGAAATTACACTGAGCTCACAATTTCTGGTTGTAAAATTTCTGCATTTGTTCAGGGGGAGTCCTCTGAAAAATTCTTGGAGTCTATTTTCTCAGGTGGAGTCCTAGTAATCTGATAACCTTGTCTAACCTCTGATACTCTGAGAAATTTCATCTCTCAAATGCTTCCTTGCTCCTGCATGTCTTGTGAACATCAAAGAGACATATTCTGCTTGGCAGAATTTTCCTGAACCAGTTTGAACTCAGAGGATTCCATTTTGTCTGTTAATTTCATAAACCTGAGCAAACCTCATGTAAGAATCTTCTATTATAAGGCTCTAACAAGTACATTTAGTTGGTTTAAGCTTAATAAATTTATGAGTTTGCCTTGAAAATGCTTGTATTCAGAATTAATGGATCTCAACCAGTCTGTGCATGTTGTGTCCTGTATTACTTACTGGAATCTGAAAATTTCTAATACCATAAGGCATCCCTGGGTGAGGAACTTAAGTTGAGTATTGCTTCTTAAACATTACATAAATTTGAAAATCCCCAAGGCAATACAATTCAGAGCAATGACAATGGTCCATTGAGAAACACTTGTTCCTTTACCTTTTAAGTTTTGTGGACGGTGTCATGAAGTGCCACTGTTATCTCTGCGTAAAATCTTGAAAATAAAGGCAGAGCAATGGCATATAGCTCACTGAGAAATTAAGTCCCTTCACCACTGAAGTGGAGCGGACAAAGTCATGAAGTGGTGTGCTACCTCTGTACAAAATGTAACAAAATGGTTAGTCACACTGAGTAACTAGGGGTGCTGGCGTCTGATCAACACGCATACTTATGTGAAAAGATGTGTGCTACACCTGATTGTTCTTAAATTTGATGAGCAAAAGAAAATTTGAAAGTGGTAGCAATAATAATAATAAAAATAACGATCGCTAAATCCATGGGGTCAACTCTGAAATATCAAGTGTTTAGCTTCAATACTAACCTAAGTTGCTCCCAAAGGGGTCAAATGGAATTTCATGAGTAAGATGAAGGGAGGTATAACAGGGTTCAAATATGCTATACTGGTTTATCTCTATTAACTCTGAGTGCAATTTGTTTCAACTATTGTAATTGATAAACTTAGAATTTATTAGACTTGAACCAATCTAGTTATGGATTATATCTCTATTGACCTTATAGTAGAAGAATCTGAAAAAATCTGTAACCTCTGGTTTATGAGTTATCTTTCAGATTGTGAATCTCACTGACCTTTTTATTCAGGAACATCTCTTTCCTGAAATAGTTGCTCTCAATTTGGTCCAATTAGTGTCAGACTGCTAATGTCTGTGGATTCATATTTCTGAGTAGTGTCTTCATCAAAACAAAAACCTTCCAACATTATTACTGCTTGAATGCTTATTGATTCACTATTTTGGCAGCCTTCTGGAGGTCCTTCTGCCTGCTTGGCAAAAACTTGTATCAATTGGTGTTGCACATTTTGCTGCTTGTCTTGGCACAATTTCTTCAAACTGTTTGCCAAGTGCTTTCATGAACTATCAATTTGCATCTGAGATCATCCTTGTGATCTTCAAACTTCACATCTTTGTGGTCATCATACTTCCTTGCTATGATATGCATGCACACTGCACTATTTGAACTCTGCTAACCCTTCTTCATGGTTCTGGCACTTGACTGCATGCTTTCACACAATTGTCCGATTGTGCTTTCAGTATTGCTGGTTTTTCATGCTGAAAAATTTCTTTCTGAAACGGCCTCTCTGAATTTCATATTCAGCCTGATAATCAAAGTCTATTGAATCAGTTGTACACTAATTTGGTCATCTCCAAACTTTTGTTCATGATATTACATTCTATTCTCTTTTTGCTATCAATATTTTTTCTCTGCTCAAAGGGGGAGAGAACATGTTCACCTCTACTACTTTTTGCTGATGTCAAAGGGGGAGAGAGTTTGATGAGTCAAGAGTATAATGAGCCTTATTTGATTTCAAAAAGGGAAAGATGTCAAGATTGTTGGTGAACGCTTGGTTGTTATCATGACTCATAGTTGTATAATGCCTATCCTCATGACTCATAGTTGTCATCATCAAAAAGGGGGAGAATGTTGTGTCCCTAGGTTTGATGGTTTTGATGATGACGAACTATGACTCACTGGTGAGTCTACATGATTATTGATGATGTCAACTAACCACTTTTGAATTGTGTGAAAAGTAAATGTTGACTGAGGTTCAGTCAATCCTGTGTGAAAAGGGGCTCAGCACTCAAGTCAACTGAGTTTGATGCAAATCAGTCAAGCTATTGGAATTCAGTCCAGCTTCTGCATTCAACCAAGTCAGAATTCCTACAGAACTCATGACTATCAGAGTTTAGTTTGATGCATGAATAGCAAGCTGCAAGTCCTTCAGTTATATAGCAATGGAAAAGCCTAAGTTCAGTCCGGAAGGTGATAAGTCCAGTCCAGTCCAGCTAAAAATCTCTTGATCCATTCATAATTCAGGTTGACGAACTATGTGCAAAGTATGAAAAATTCAGTCAACAGAAGTGTCACACAAGTCCACAGACTTGTCTCTACAGCAACCATTTCAGTCTAACTGCTAGCTGAATTCAGATGACATGAAGCCTTTGCATTCAAGAATCAGATATGAGGAAATCAGTTGAAGCCTCTGCATTCATGTCTCAGAATCTCAATAGGCTTAAATCCCTCATATCAAAGTTTATTAATGTCAGGACTTTTGGATATGATGTGAAGAGGATAGGGTTAAATAGTGCAGATCACCAAGGCAGGTATGCTAAACAAACCATGAAGACAATACACCAACTCAGCCGATTTCATTCAAGTGGGATTCTAAAGAGTATGCTTCAACTCCACATATTTCAGTTGTTGTTCCCATAACCTCTAGCCATTGTAGGTGACAAACCACAAACAACCTCTACAAGAGGCCAAATGCAAGGTTCTTTAGTGTGGCTAAGTTTTTCTGGGCTAACAAGTTGATTTTACAGAGTTTCAAGATTTTGGTCGACCTATGGGACCATTTCGGTCGACCTATTTTACCAGCAACTAAGGGACTGAACTCTGATAGAGTTCGATCGACCTAAATGGGCAGTTCGGTCGCCTTTTTTTCAAGAACCGAAAACTCTGAGAATTTTCAGAGTTCGGTTGACCGACCGAAATTTTTGGTCGACCGAACCCTTCGAGGCTGCCATTATTGACTTCTTTTCATGAACGTGTTCAAAGGCCCTATCTTGGACTTTTTGATTTTAAAGTCTCCCAACTTGCCTAAAATCATGGATCTGGTTCCTGGCTTATCCCTTGACCATCTTAGGTCTTATAAAAATAACTCTTGGGCCAAGAAACCCTAATTGCTCAATGGGATCAAAGGAAGGCTATCAAGGGAGAAAGAGGGCTATAGGAAGAACTCCGTGAACAGTGCTTCGCCCAAGCATTCTTCATCAAATCTCAAGCATTTGAAGATTATCCTGAAGCCAATCAAGTGGAAACCAAGTGGAGAAGCAACATCAGTCCAAGATCTACATCATTCACTAAAGGGGAGCCTAGATCTGATGTTTTTATTTCTATTTCCTCTTCTAAATTGCTTGGAGCTTCAAGTGTGTATTTCCTTCTAAATCTGTGAACATCAAGTGTGTGGTCAGATTGTGCGGTGTGCACATCCGAGTTGTGTGCGGTCGGATTGTGCAGTGTGCACATCCAAGTGTGTTCAGTTTCCTGCAACTTGCAGCGTGTGCGTTTGTGAGCTGCGTTCTGAGCAGCGCAATCTGGGGTTCATCCCCGTGTTTGTATCTGTTTGTGGATAAATTTAGATCTGTGTGTTTGTGCATGGTTTCGTTCAGATCCATGTGTGTGTGTGGATCTCTTCAGATCTACGTGTGTGTGTGGATCTATCTAGATCCGGGTGTTCGTATGTGCAGAGTGTTCCGTCTGTTGCAGGGTGTGTGTGTGTTGTTGATCCAGTCATTGAATCGTGTTGGAGACTCCTTCTCCGTGTGTGTGTTTGTGTCCCCGTGTGTGTGTGCAGGTGTCGTCCTGTGTGTGTGTGTTGGAGCTTGGGTCCGTGTATGTGTGGGGATTTATCCCCGTATAAGTTTACCAGTAGTGAAGTCTCATTCAGTTGAGTGAGGGGTGGACGTAAGGAGCCCGTCGTGGTCCCAAACCACCTTAAAAATCACCGTGTTCATATCTGATTGCCTGTGTGACTGTCCATTTCCTCTTATCTCCATTCACAGGTTTACTTTGATACTATCACACACTCAATCCACTAAAATTGCTACGCACACTTAATTTGTGCACACAAAGAGCTAACTTGAGTTTGGTTCTACAAGTCGTTTTCAATCCTTAATGTCCATCTATTTGTTGCTTGGTAAATCTACGTCATGCCTAATTATTTAGATGTTGTGTTAGTTTTCGCTGTGGATGTTTGTGTTTTAATTAAATAAAATTTTAATAGAAGGGTCTATTCACCCCCCCTCTAGATCCGTCTTCCTACACTACGGGACCCAACAAGCTATTCACAGTAAAAGCATGTAACTGTCTTTTTCTTAACAGCATGGTTTTTGGCATGAAACTTTGTAGCATGCACATCTAAAGCCGTCATATTGTTCTTCAATTTTTGTGACTTATTTTTCTTTCTGATTTGTTGAATTTTTTGGTTTTCTATTGTTGAGGTTTCAGATTAGTGGGTTGTTGGGCTTCAGAAGTGCTGGCTACATTGGAGCTACGCACAAAGGATATGAGCAATTTATTTTCAAATGACTTCTTATTTTCAAGGTTGTAGCCCAGCTCTTCTTTTTGGAAGTTAACTTTAACTCCCAGAAGCTTATCCAAATTTTCTTTACCATCTACAAACTTATGCAGTGCATTATTTAGATCATGGATTTCATATTCGAGAGATGAAATGTAGAATTCATAGCTAGCAATCGCTTCTTCACATGAAATAACTCTCATTCAACATGGCATTAACAGTTTTGTAGCTTTCAATTTCCTGCTTTAAAACATGAAGATTTTCATACGAGTCATTTTCAACATCAACTACGAATTTTCCTTTTTCATGAACAAACAATCTCTCAGACATGGCTCTTTTTAATTCTTTCTGTTTTTCATTTTCTTGCATGAGCTCATTATTCTTAATCAGTTCATTTACCAATTTATAATCGCTTTCCATTAACTGCAGTTTATCTTTTGAATTTTGTTTGTCTTTTTCAAGCTCAAAAATTTTGTCTAGCAATTCTTTATTTTCTTTTCTTAAAGAATCAGTTATTTCTTTATGTAACGCAACATCAAACATATGAGACTATCCAATCAAGTGGAAACCAAGTGGAGAAGCAACATCAGTCCAAGATCTACATCATTCACTAAAGGGGAGCCTAGATCTGATGTTTTTATTTTTGTTTCCTCTTCTAAATTGCTTGGAGCTTCAAGTGTGTATTTCCTTCTAAATCTGTGAACATCAAGTGTATGGTCGGATTGTGCGGTGTGCACATCCGAGTTGTGTGTGGTCAGATTGTGCAGTGTGCACATCCAAGTGTGTTCAGTTTGCTGCAACTTGCAGCATGTGCGTTTGTGAGCTGTGTTTGGAGCAACGCGCTCTGGGGTTCATCCCCGTGTTTGTATCTGTTTGTGGATATATTTAGATCCGTGTGTTTGTGCATGGTTTCGTTCAGATCCGTGTGTGTGCGTGGATCTCTTCAGATCTGCGTGTGTGTATGGATCTATCCAGATCCGGGTGTTCGTATGTGTAGAGTGTTGCGTCTGTAATAGCGTGTGTGTGTGATGTTGATCTGGTCATTGGATCGTGTTGGAGACTCCGTCTCCATGTGTGTGTTGTGGCGTGTCCCTGTGTGTGTGTGTAGGCATCGTGCTGTGTGTGTGTGTGTTGGAGCTTGGCTCCGTATATGTGTGGGGATTTATCCCCGTACTGGTTTACCAGTAGTGAAGTCTCATTCAGTTGAGTGAGGGGTGGACGTAGGGAGCCCGTCGTGATCCCGAACCACCTTAAAAATCACCGTGTTCATATCTGATTGCCTGTGTGACTGTCCATTTCCTCTTATCTCCATTCACAGGTTTACTTTGATACTATCACACACTCAATCCACTCAAATTCCTACAAACACTTAATTTGTGCACACAAAGAGCTAACTTGAGTTTGGTTCTACAAGTCATTTTCAATCCTTAATGTCCATCTATTTGTTGCTTGGTAAATCTACGTCATGCCTAATTATTTAGATGTTGTGTTAGTTTCCACTGTGGGATGTTTGGGTTTTAATTGAACAAATTTTTAATAGAAGGATCTATTCACCCCCCCTCTAGATCCGTCTTCCTACACTATGGGACCCAACAAGCTATTCACAGTAAAAGCATGTAACCGTCTTTTTCTTAACAGCATGGTTTTTGGCATGAAACTTTCTAGCATGCACATCTAAAGCAGTCATATTGTTCTTCAATTTTTGATGACTTATTTTTCTTTCTGATTTGTTGAATTGTTTGGTTTTCTATTGTTGAGGTTTCAGATTAGTGGGTTGTTGGGCTTCAGAAGTGCTGGCTATATTGGAGCTACGCACAAAGGATGTGAGCAACTTATTTTCAAATGACTTCTTATTTTCAAGGTTATAGCCCAGCTCTTCTTTTTGGAAGTTAACTTTAACTCCCAGAAGCTTATCCAAATTTTCTTTACCATCTACAAACTTATGCAGTGCATTATTCAGATCATGGATTTCATATTTGAGAGATGATATGTAGAATTCATAGCTAGCAATCTCTTCTTCACATGAAATAACTCTCATTCAACATGGCATTAACAGTTTGTAGCTTTCAATTTTCTGCTTTAAAACATGAAGATTTTCAGACGAGTCATTTTCAACATCAACTATGAATTTTCCTTTTTCATGAACAAACAATCTCTCAGACATGGCTCTTTTTAATTCTTTCTGTTTTTCATTTTCTTGCATGAGCTCATTATTCTGAATCAGTTCATTTACCAATTTCTAATCGCTTTCCATTAACTACAGTTTATCTTTTGAATTTTGTTTGTCTTTTTCAAGCTCAAAAATTTTGTCTAGAAATTCTTTATTTTCTTTTCTTAAAGAAGTAGTTATTTCTTTATGTAACTCAACATCAAACATATGAGACTGGCCAATCAAGTGGAAACCAAGTGGAGAAGCAACATCAGTCCAAGATCTACATCATTCACTAAAGGGGAGCCTAGATCTGATGTTTTTATTTCTGTTTCCTCTTCTAAATTGCTTGGAGCTTCAAGTGTGTATTTCCTTCTAAATCTGTGAACATCAAGTGTATGGTCGGATTGTGCGGTGTGCACATCCGAGTTGTGTGTGGTCGGATTGTGCAGTATGCGCATCCAAGTGTGTTCAGTTTGCTGCAACTTGCAGCGTGTGCGTTTGTGAGCTGCGTTCCGAGCAGCGCGCTCTGGGGTTCATCCCCGTGTTTGTATCTGTTTATGGATATATTTAGATCCGTGTGTTTGTGCATGGTTTCGTTCAGATCCGTGTGTGTGCGTGGATCTCTTCAGATCGGCGTGTGTGTATGGATCTATCTAGATCCGGGCGTTCGTATGTGTAGAGTGTTGCGTCTGTTGCAGCGTGTGTGTGTGTGTGTGTTGTTGATCTGGTCGTTGGATCGTGTTGGAGACTCCGTCTCCATGTGTGTGTTGTGGCGTGTCCCCGTGTGTGTGTGTAGGCGTCGTCCTGTGTGTGTGTGTGTGTTGGAGCTTGGCTCCGTATATGTGTGGGGATTTATCCCCGTCCTGGTTTATTAGTAGTGAAGCCTCATTCAGTTGAGTGAGGGGTGGACGTAGGAAGCCCGTCATGGTCCCGAACCACCTTAAAAATCACCGTGTTCATATCTGATTGCCTGTGTGACTGTCTATTTCCTCTTATCTCCATTCACAGGTTTACTTTGATACTATCAGACACTCAATCCACTCAAATTGCTACGCACGCTTAATTTGTGCACACAAAGAGCTAACTTGAGTTTGGTTCTACAAGTCGTTTTCAATCCTTAATGTCCATCTATTTGTTGCTTGGTAAATCTACGTCATGCCTAATTATTTAGATGTTGTGTTAGTTTCCGCTGTGGGATGTTTGTGTTTTAATTGAACAAATTTTTAATAGAAGGATCTATTCACCCCCCCTCTAGATCCGTCTTCCTACACTACGGGACCCAACAAGCTATTCACAGTAAAAGCATGTAACCGTGTTTTTCTTAATAGCATGGTTTTTGGCATGAAACTTTCTAGCATGCACATCTAAAGCAGTCATAATGTTCTTCAAATTTTGTGAATTATTTTTCTTTCTGATTTGTTGAATTTTTTGGTTTTCTATTGTTGAGGTTTTAGATTAGTGGGTTGCTGGGCTTCAGAAGTGCTGGCTACATTGGAGCTACGTAGAAAGGATGTGAGCAATTTATTTTCAAATGACTTCTTATTTTCAAGGTTGTAGCCCAGCTCTTCTTTTTGGAAGTTAACTTTAACTCCCAGAAGTTTATCCAAATTTTCTTTACCATCTACAAACTTATGCAGTGCATTATTCAGATCATGGATTTCATATTCGAGAGATGAAATGTAGAATTCATAGCTAGCAATCTCTTCTTCACATTAGATAACTCTCATTCAACATGACATTAACTGTTTTGTAGCTTTCAATTTCCTGCTTTAAAACATGAAGATTTTCAGACGAGTCATTTTCAACATCAACTATGAATTTTCCTTTTTCATGAACAAACAATCTCTCAGACATGGCTCTTTTTAATTCTTTCTATTTTTCATTTTCTTGCATGAGCTCATTATTCTGAATCAGTTCATTTACCAATTTATAATCACTTTCCATTAACTGTAGTTTATCTTTTGAATTTTGTTTGTCTTTTTCAAGCTCAAAAATTTTGTCTAGCAATTCTTTATTTTTTTTTCTTAAAGAAGCAATTATTTCTTTATGTAACTCAACATCAAACATATGAGACTGGCGAATCAAGTGAAACAAAGTGGAGAAGCAACATCAGTCCAAGATCTACATCATTCACTAAAGGGGAGCCTAGATCTGATGTTTTTATTTCTGTTTCCTCTTCTAAATTACTTGGAGCTTCAAGTGTGTATTTCCTTCTAAATCTGTGAACATAAAGTGTGTGGTCGGATTGTGCGGTGTGCACATCCGAGTTGTGTGTGGTAGGATTGTGCAGTGTGCACATCCAAGTGTGTTCAGTTTGCTCCAACTTGCAGCGTGTGCGTTTGTGAGCTGCGTTCCGAGCAGCGCGCTCTGGGGTTCATCCCCGTGTTTGTATCTGTTTGTGGATATATTTAGATCCGTGTGTTTGTGCATGGTTTCGTTCAGATTCGTGTGTGTGCGTGGATCTCTTCAGATCTGCGTGTGTGTATGGATCTATCTAGATCTGGGTGTTCGTATGTGTAGAGTGTTGCGTCTGTAATAGCGTGTGTGTCTGTGTTGTTGATCTGGTCGTTGGATCGTGTTGGAGACTCCATCTCCTTGTGTGTGTTGTGGCGTGTCCCCGTGTGTGTGTGTAGGCGTCGTGCTGTGTGTGTGTGTTGGAGCTTGGCTCCGTATATGTGTGGGAATTTATCCCCCTACTGGTTTACCAGTAGTGAAGCCTCATTCAGTTGAGTGAGGGGTGGACGTAGGGAGGCCATCGTGATCCCGAACCACCTTAAAAATCACCGTGTTCATATCTGATTGCCTGTGTGACTGTCCATTTCCTCTTATCTCCATTCACAGGTTTACTTTGATACTATCACACACTCAATCCACTCAAATTCCTACGAACACTTAATTTGTGCACACAAAGAGCTAACTTGAGTTTGGTTCTACAAGTCATTTTCAATCCTTAATGTCCATCTATTTGTTGCTTGGTAAATCTACGTCATGCCTAATTATTTAGATGTTGTGTTAGTTTCCACTGTGGGATGTTTGGGTTTTAATTGAACAAATTTTTAATAGAAGGATCTATTCAACCCCCCTCTAGATCCGTCTTCCTACACTATGGGACCCAACAAGCTATTCACAGTAAAAGCATGTAACCGTCTTTTTTTTAACAGCATGGTTTTTGGCATGAAACTTTCTAGCATGCACATCTAAAGCAGTCATATTGTTCTTCAATTTTTGATGACTTATTTTTCTTTCTGATTTGTTGAATTTTTTGGTTTTCTATTGTTGAGGTTTCATATTAGTGGGTTGTTGGGCTTCAGAAGTGCTGGCTACATTGGAGCTACGCACAAAGGATGTGAGCAACTTATTTTCAAATGACTTCTTATTTTCAAGGTTGTAGCCCAGCTCTTCTTTTTGGAAGTTAACTTTAACTCCCAGAAGCTTATCCAAATTTTCTTTACCATCTACAAACTTATGCAGTGCATTATTCAGATCATGGATTTCATATTTGAGAGATGATATGTAGAATTCATAGCTAGCAATCTCTTCTTCACATGAAATAACTCTCATTCAACATGGCATTAACAGTTTTGTAGCTTTCAATTTCCTGCTTTAAAACATGAAGATTTTTAGACGAGTCATTTTCAACATCAACTATGAATTTTCCTTTTTCATGAACAAACAATCTCTCAAACATGCTTCTTTTTAATTCTTTCTATTTTTCATTTTCTTGCATGAGCTCATTATTCTGAATCAGTTCATTTACCAATTTCTAATCGCTTTCCAATAACTGCAGTTTATCTTTTGAATTTTGTTTGTCTTTTTCAAGCTCAAAAATTTTGTCTAGCAATTCTTTATTTTCTTTTCTTAAAGAAGCAGTTATTTCTTTATGTAACTCAACATCAAACATATGAGACTAGCCAATCAAGTGGAAACCAAGTGGAGAAGCAACATCAGTCCAAGATCTACATCATTCACTAAAGGGGAGCCAAGATCTGATGTTTTTATTTCTGTTTCCTCTTCTAAATTGCTTGGAGCTTCAAGTGTGTATTTCCTTCTAAATCTGTGAACATCAAGTGTATGGTCGGATTGTGTGGTGTGCACATCTGAGCTGTGTGTGGTCGGATTGTGCAGTGCGCACATCCTAGTGTGTTGAGTTTGCTGCAACTTGCAGCGCGTGCGTTTGTGAGCTGCGTTTGGAGCAGCGCGCTCTGGGGTTCATCCCCGTGTTTGTATCTGTTTGTGGATATATTTAGATCCGTGTGTCTGTGCATGGTTTCGTTCAGATCCGTGTGTGTGTATGGATCTCTTCAGATCTGCGTGTGTATATATATGGATCTATCCTGATCCGGGTGTTCGTATGTGTAGAATGTTGCGTCTATTGCAGTGTGTGTATGTGTTGTTGATCTGGTCGTTGGATCGTGTTGGAGACTCCGTCTCCATGTGTGTGTCATGGCGTGTCCCCGTGTGTGTGTGTGTGTAGGCGTCGTTCTGTGTGTGTTTGTTGGAGCTTTGCTCCGTATATGTGTGGGGATTTATCCCCGTACTGGTTTACCAGTAGTGAAGTCTCATTCAGTTGAGTGAGGGGTGGACGTAGAGAGCCCATCGTGGTCCCGAACCACCTTAAAAATCACCGTGTTCATATCTGATTGCATGTGTGACTGTCTATTTCCTCTTATCTCCATTCACAGGTTTACTTTGATACTATCAGACACTCAATCCACTCAAATTGCTACGCACACTTAATTTGTACACACAAAGAGCTAACTTGAGTTTGGTTCTACAAGTCGTTTTCAATCCTAAATGTCCATCTATTTTTTGCTTGGTAAATCTACGTCATGCCTAATTATTTAGATGTTGTGTTAGTTTCCACTGTGGGGTGTTTGTGCTTTAATTGAACAAATTGTTAATAGAAGGATCTATTCACCCCCCTCCAGATCCGTCTTTTTACACTACGGGACCCAACAAGCTGTTCACAGTAAAAGCATGTAACCGTCTTTTTCTTAACAGCATGGTTTTTTGCATGAAACTTTCTAGCATGCACATCTAAAGCAGTCATATTGTACTTATTTTTCTTTCTGATTTGTTGAATTTTTTGGTTTTCTATTGTTGAGGTTTCAGATTAGTGGGTTGTTGGGCTTCAGAAGTGCTGGCTACATTGGAGCTACGCACAAAGGATGTGAGCAATTTATTTTCAAATGACTTCTTATTTTCAGGGTTGTAGCCTAGCTCTTCTTTTTGGAAGTTAACTTTAACTCCCAGAAGCTTATCCAAATTTTCTTTACCATCTACAAACTTATGCAGTGCATTATTCAGATCGTGGATTTCATATTCGAGAGATGGAATGTAGAATTCATAGCTAGCAATCTCTTCTTCACATGAAATAACTCTCATTCAACATGGCACTAACAGTTTTGTAGCTTTCAATTTCCTGCTTTAAAACATGAAGATTTTCAGACGAGTCATTTTCAACATCAACTATGAATTTTCCTTTTTCATGAATAAGCAATCTCTCAGACATGGCTCTTTTTAATTCTTTCTGTTTTTCATTTTCTTGCATGAGCTCATTATTCTGAATCAGTTCATTTACCAATTTCTAATCGCTTTCCATTAACTGTAGTTTATCTTTTGAATTTTGTTTGTCCTTTTCAAGCTCGAAACTTTTGTCTAGCAATTCTTTATTTTCTTTTCTTAAAGAAGCAATTATTTCTTTATGTAACTCAACATCAAACATATGAGACTGGCGAATCAAGTGAAACAAAGTGGAGAAGCAACATCAGTCCAAGATCTACATCATTCACTAAAGGGGAGCCTAGATCTGATGTTTTTATTTCTGTTTCCTCTTCTAAATTACTTGGAGCTTCAAGTGTGTATTTCCTTCTAAATCTGTGAACATAAAGTGTGTGGTCGGATTGTGCGGTGTGCACATCCGAGTTGTGTGTGGTAGGATTGTGCAGTGTGCACATCCAAGTGTGTTCAGTTTGCTCCAACTTGCAGCGTGTGCGTTTGTGAGCTACGTTCCGAGCAGCGCGCTCTGGGGTTCATCCCCGTGTTTGTATCTGTTTGTGGATATATTTAGATCCGTGTGTTTGTGCATGGTTTCGTTCAGATTCGTGTGTGTGCGTGGATCTCTTCAGATCTGCGTGTGTGTATGGATCTATCTAGATCTGGGTGTTCGTATGTGTAGAGTGTTGCGTCTGTAATAGCGTGTGTGTCTGTGTTGTTGATCTGGTCGTTGGATCGTGTTGGAGACTCCATCTCCTTGTGTGTGTTGTGGCGTGTCCCCGTGTGTGTGTGTAGGCGTCGTGCTGTGTGTGTGTGTTGGAGCTTGGCTCCGTATATGTGTGGGAATTTATCCCCCTACTGGTTTACCAGTAGTGAAGCCTCATTCAGTTGAGTGAGGGGTGGACGTAGGGAGGCCATCGTGATCCCGAACCACCTTAAAAATCACCGTGTTCATATCTGATTGCCTGTGTGACTGTCCATTTCCTCTATCTCCATTCACAAGTTTACTTTGATACTATCACAGACTCAATCCAATCAAATTGCTGCGCACACTTAATTTGTGCACACAAAGAGCTAACTTGAGTTTGGTTCTACAAGTCGTTTTCAATCCTTAATGTCCATCTATTTGTTGCTTGGTAAATCTACGCCATGCCTAATTATTTAGATGTTGTGTTAGTTTCCACTGTGGGGTGTTTGTGTTTTAATTGAACAAATTTTTAATAAAAGGATCTATTCACCTCCCCTCTAGATCCGTCTTCCTACACTACGGGACCCAACAAGCTGTTCACAGTAAAAACATGTAACTGTCTTTTTCTTAACAGCATGGTTTTTGGCATGAAACTTTCTAGCATGCACATCTAAAGCAGTCATATTGTTCTTCAATTTTTGATGACTTATTTTTCTTTCTGATTTGTTGAATTTTTTGGTTTTCTATTGTTGAGGTTTCAGATTAGTGGGTTGTTGGGCTTCAGAAGTGCTGGCTACATTGGAGCTACGCACAAAGGATGTGAGCAACTTATTTTCAAATGACTTCTTATTTTCAAGGTTGTAGCCCAGCTCTTCTTTTTGGAAGTTAACTTTAACTCCCAGAAGCTTATCCAAATTTTCTTTACCATCTACAAACTTATGCAGTGCATTATTCAGATCATGGATTTCATATTTGATAGATGAAATGTAGATTTCATAGCTAGCAATCTCTTCTTCACATGAAATAACTCTCATTCAACATGGCATTAACAATTTTGTAGCTTTCAATTTCCTTCTTTAAAACATGAAGATTTTCAGACGAGTCATTTTCAACATCAACTATGAATTTTCCTTTTTCATGAATAAGCAATCTCTCAGACATGGCTCTTTTTAATTCTTTCTGTTTTTCATTTTCTTGCATGAGCTCATTATTCTGAATCAGTTCATTTACCAATTTCTAATCGCTTTCCATTAACTGCAGTTTATCTTTTGCATTTTGTTTGTCTTTTTCAAGCTCAAAAATTTTGTCTAGCAATTCTTTATTTTCTTTTCTTAAAGAAGCAGTTGTTTCTTTATGTAACTCAACATCAAACATATGAGACTGGCCAATCAAGTGGAAACCAAGTGGAGAAGCAACATCAGTCCAAGTACATCATTCACTAAAGGGGAGCCTAGATCTGATGTTTTTTTTCTGTTTCCTCTTCTAAATTACTTGGAGCTTCAAGTGTGTATTTCCTTCTAAATCTGTGAACATCAAGTGTGTGGTCGGATTGTGCGGTGTGCACATCCGAGTTGTGTGTGGTAGGATTGTGCAGTGTGCACATCCAAGTGTGTTCAGTTTGCTACAACTTGCAGCGTGTGCGTTTGAGCTGCGTTCCAAGCAGCGCGCTCTGGGGTTCATCCTCGTGTTTGTATCTGTTTGTGGATATATTTAGATCCATGTGTTTGTGCATGGTTTCGTTCAGATCCGTGTGTGTGCGTGGATCTCTTCAGATCTGCGTGTGTGTATGGATCTATCCAGATCCAGGTGTTCGTATGTGTAGAGTGTTGCGTCTGTTGCAGCGTGTGTGTGTGTTGTTGATCTGGTCGTTGGATCGTGTTGGAGACTCCGTCTCAATGTGTTTGTTGTGGCGTATCCCCGTGTGTGTGTGTAGGCGTCGTCCTGTGTGTGTGTTGGAGCTTGGCTCCGTGTATGTGTGGGGATTTATGCCCGTACTGGTTTACCAGTAGTGAAGCCTCATTCAGTTGAGTGAGGGGTGGACGTAGGGAGCCCGTCGTGGTCCCGAACCACCTTAAAAATCACCGTGTTCATATCTGATTGCCTGTGTGACTGTCCATTTCCTCTATCTCCATTCACAGGTTTACTTTGATACTATCACACACTCAATCCAATCAAATTGCTGCACACACTTAATGTGTGCACACAAAGAGCTAACTTGAGTTTGGTTCTACAAGTCATTTTCAATCCTTAATGTCCATCTATTTGTTGCTTGGTAAATCTACGCCATGCCTAATTATTTAGATGTTGTGTTAGTTTCCGCTATGCGGTGTTTGTGTTTTAATTGAACAAATTTTTAATAGAAGGATCTATTCACCCCCCCTCTAGATCCGTCTTCCTACACTACGGGACCCAACAAGCTATTCACAGTAAAAGCATGTAATCGTCTTTTTATTAACATCATGGTTTTTGGCATGAAACTTTCTAGCATGCACATCTAAAGCAGTCATATTGTTCTTCAGTTTTTGTGACTTATTTTTCTTTCTGATTTGTTGAATTTTTTGGTTTTCTATTATTGAGGTTTCAGATTAGTGGGTTGTTGGGCTTCAGAAGTGCTGGCTACATTGGAGCTACGCACAAAGGATGTGAGCAATTTATTTTTAAATGACTTCTTATTTTCAGGGTTGTAGCCCAACTCTTCTTTTTGGAAGTTAACTTTAACTCCCAGAAGCTTATCCAAATTTTCTTTACCATCTACAAACTTATGCAGTGCATTATTCAAATCATGGATTTCATATTTGATAGATGAAATGTAGATTTCATAGCTAGCAGTCTCTTCTTCACAAGAAATAACTCTCATTCAACATGGCATTAACAGTTTTGTAGCTTTCGATTTCCTGCTTTAAAACATGAAGATTTCCAGACGAGTCATTTTCAACATCAACTATGAATTTTCCTTTTTCATGAATAAGCAATCTCTCAGACATGGCTCTTTTTAATTCTTTCTGTTTTTCATTTTCTTGCATGAGCTCATTATTCTGAATCAGTTCATTTACCAATTTCTAATCGCTTTCCATTAACTGCAGTTTATCTTTTGAATTTTGTTTGTCTTTTTCAAGCTCAAAAATTTTGTCTAGCAATTCTTTATTTTCTTTTCTTGAAGAAGCAGTTATTTCTTTATGTAACTCAACATCAAACATATGAGACTCACTTAATTCCTTAAAGTGTGGGCATTTTTCATAGGAGGAGTCTCAGATATTCTCTTCAATTTTCTTTTTCAATTTTTTATTTTCTGACTTGATTTTCCTATATTGCCTTTCCAATTCATCATATTCATCAATGAGTTCATCAAAAGTAAAGTCTTCAGGATCAGAATTTACCTCAGTAGCTTTTTTGTCACTGTATTGATCAGTACCGTTTGCCATGAGACACTCGTGTTCTTCCTTCTTTTCATGGATTTTGACCAGACCGTCCCATACTTCTTTAGTGGTCCTAAAATCAGACACATGTGAATTTGTTATGATTAACTGCAGTTTTTAATACATTTAGAATTTTAAGATTATCAAAATATCTGGACATGTGTTCAACAGTCCATTTTGATTTATCTTTTGGCAACATGTAAGGGCCATGCGAAATCAGTCTCCACATTGAAGAATCGTGAGAGACAATAACTTTGCACATTCTGCCCATCCATGAACTAAAATATGAACCATCAAAGATCGGTGGAGAGTTCAATGAAAACACTTGGGTGACAGGATTCATGACTGCAAAGCACTAGGATCTCATATGTAGATTGTTGGATCTAAATAAGACAGAGCCCGCTCTGATACCAATTGTTAGATGATGCAGTCAGATCTAGAGGGGGGTGAATATATCCTTTTAAAAAACTATACCCAATTTAAATTCAATTTGATGATTTAATGAAAGGCGGAATATGGAACACTAATGTTCCCTAACAGGATATGCTGAACCAGACTGAGATAATGCTTACAAAACACAATGACAACGCTCAATAAAAATATGGGTCACACTGAGCCTGGATCGAACACCCAATGGGTGTGTGTGTGATCACAATGCTAAGAACTATAGAACTTAAAGACTGTCCCTACATTAGACAACTAACAAGTACTTGAGTGCGTGTGTGCAACAATCAACTCAAGGTGTGTGTAACAGTATGAACCTGTGAATGGGGATAGGAGAAAAGGAACAAACGCATAGGGACAAATCACTGCTCAGTATTTTTAAGGTGGTTCGGTTGCAAACCCGCAACCTACGTCCACCCCTCACCAAACCAGGTGAGACTTCACTGCTGTCTATCAGCTTGAGACAAGGACTCAGTCTTCACGAGGACACAGTCCTCACCGTTGATTCACAACTTCCACACACACACGAGGACACAATCCTTAAAACAGACGCTGACGCATAGCTTGAAACTCGAGGAACAAATCCTCGAACACACACTGACCACAGCTTAACCTGATCCCTAAAATAGGGTATCAGAAACACATAGAAACGAAGATGCTAGTGAAGAAAACAAAAGATAGAAAACACGACAAATGTAGCTCAAATGAGCAATGTGGCTTTGGATTTGATCCACAAGCCTTTCTCTGATCGGATCTGGACTGACTCTTCCTTGGCTACTCTCACTCTCTTTCTCTTCTCTATCTCAGGTCTAGAATTCTAGTTTCTCTATAAGGGGACTCTCTGATCTTCTCTTCTCTTCTCTCTTTTCTTCTCTCTCTGATAAGGCTCTCACTCTTTCTCTGAACTCTTAAAAAATCTTCTCTTTTGTTCTCTCTTTCAGCTCTAGCAGCCCCCTAGCAGCCTTACCCTTTCACAAGGAACCTGGACGGTATATATATTGCAAAGGGCAAAATGGAAGAGGAGCTTCTTCTGATTGTTCCAGGTCATATGGAATATTCTCTAGTAGTGGTACTTCTAGAACCTTGGACCATCGATCTGAGTGCCTGCCCAATCATTGGGCCTTGGTCCATGTGCCCAAGAGGGCCCACACTTAAAGTTCGCAAGTTTCGCCTTAGGGGGTGTGTCGACACAATCTTCTAGATGCTGAACGAGAATTGGATGTGTCGACACACTCACCTTGACTATGTCGACACAGTCTTCTTGATAACACTCTTGTGTCGACTCCACTGCTTCAGTGAGTCGACCCAGCCTTCATTTGGCCTTGCTGCCGTTGAAGCTGTTGGATACTACGGTTGTTGCTGGATGCTGTTGTTGCATGCTGCTATGGTTGATGCTACTGTTGTTGCGTCAACGCCATAGCTCCACTGCGTCGACTCAGTCTTCATATGGCTTTGTTAATGCATACTGATTCATCAGTTAGGTCGACCTACCATGAATGTTAGGTCGACACACCCTTACCATTGATAGAGCAAATTGATATGGAGAGCCAAAGTAGGTCGACACACTTCTTATATGTGTCGACACAGTCTGACCTCTGATAAAACTGAAGTGTTCTAGTGAACCATTATAGGTCGACACACTTCTAATGTGTGTTGACACACTCTGAACATTCTTACCAAGCCCGCTTCCTGAAATGCTTCATGTGTCGACACACCTTCCATATGTGTCGACACGCCTTCTCATATTCTGTCAACATAGGTCGACACACTTCTAATGTGTGTCGACACACTCTGACCAAGTTTCTCTGCATGATTTGAAGAAGATAGCCATCAGGCTTTGGCTCACCACTATTAGCATTTTGAGCATCAGGTTCAGTAATCACTGCTCCACCAATAGTTGTTATTCAGTCTTTTGGAAGACAGTAGCTACCTCAGGCTCAACCATCTGAGCCAGTCAGTCGACCGAACTTGAAGCATTGGTCAACCGAAACCAGAAAGTCAGTCGACCTGTTTCTGACCTCTACTGCATTGAGTCGACTTACTTTCTGCCTGAGTCGACTTGCTTCATCTTTAATCTTTTTCAGTCGACTGAGTTTTACCTAAGTCCACTGATATTTGCTTTTATCTGTTGCGTTCACACATTGCAGGCTTTGTCGATATCTATCGACCTGAAATGAGCACTTAGTCAATTTCTTCACATTTAGCCAATCATAAAAGAAGTTGTTTCATGTGTTCTCAAATTGACTTTCTAATGAGTCATAGTTGAACATATTTTGGACCTTAAATCTAAATTTAATTCTTTAAATAATATCCATTATTTCTTCACATCCATGACTCAATAAACCAATGAGTCATAGTTAGACATCATCAAAACTAGAGACACAACAAAGGTATGATGGGCTAGGTGGCGATGGCGATGGTGGTGCGGGTGGCGAAGGTGGGTTAATGGACGGCGACGATGGCGAGGGAATTAGCACTACAAGAAAATTGGCCTATAGCCACTTTCAAATCGTAGGTATATACGACATATTCTGACGTTTTTAAAATTACATAGGTAAATTTCTTACGTTTCATTATAGCGTAGTAATATGATCATCTTATTCCGATAATTTGTAATAAACATATGAAAAAGTAGGATATTCTTACGCTTTTTCAGTAAATGTGAGAATAGGTCTTATAGATTGCTTCGCTTTGTGTTAAAACGTAGGAACAAGTCGCTTCAAATAAAAAAAAAGAAAAATAAAAAACGTAAAAAGAGGGGATACCCCGCGGGCGGCAAAATTGGCACCCGATACTTTTCAATTTTCCCCCTTTTAACATACCATTTCCCCTGAATGGTGCCTCCCCCTCCCTCCGTTCGCCCTTCCCTCCCTCCGTTGGCCTCCGTGCCCGCGTCCTCCGGCGTTGGTGGTGCTCCTGCCGCCGCTGCCGTGCTCCCCCGTGCCGGTGCTCGACACGTCGTTGCCTCCTTCCCTACGCCACCTATTACAGGAGGCCCTTCAACCGCACCTTTCTACCTTGGGACCTCCCCTGCATCTCTTGCCTCCCCTACCGATCTGGTCGGGCAGGCTCTCCAGCTGCGGCGCCCGATCGAAGTCGGACCTTCAAACCATCGCCACCCCTTCCTCAGATGGAAGCCCGCATGGGTTGGGTTGGTACTTGTTAGGTTTCTTTTCTCTCTCTCTCTCTCTCTCTCTCTCTCTCTCCTGGCTCACCAGATAGATGGGGGGCCCAGTCCCCGGAAGAAGGAAGCACAAGAGGCATGGCTGCTCGCGGGATACCCTCCATCACTGCCTCCCTCTCCGTCTCCCACGCCATCTACAGGTTCCTGGTGAGGGATTCTTTGGCCGCCATGGCTCTCGCCTCCTGCATGTCCAGGACGGGGGTCCCTTCCCACCGGGCGTGCGCATTTAGAAGCTTTAGCTTCGCATCCGTCCGCGTCATCGGGAAGCCACCGCCCGCGCAGTCGTTTCAAGGTGGGTTCTTTCTTTTTATGTTTGAGATGTTTATAAAAACGGAAAGCACTACGGTGAAATTTGTGTATATTTCGGATTGATGAATTGATCCGCATGCCCGAGCATAATCATCTGAATGTCCTGGTTTCTTCAATATTTTCATTGTCTTTAGCGTTGCCTGATATTTGGTTTTCACTCCAGCGAGTGTGAGTAATGTTGTGTGAAGAACCCCGTTCCGTATGGTTTTGCAGTTGGGTTTTGTTTGTTTCGTGTAATTCTCTGGTTTTAAAATGGGTGTATTTTTCTTATTTTAAAACCAAAAGTATTTTGTTTGGATAATCATAAAATGAAGAGATTTTGTTGGTTCGTATTTTGTTGGTTTGTTGTGATTTAAACTTATGTCTTCTCCAGTTTTGGTTTCCAGTGGATGTGTATTGTAAACCAAAACAAGAGTATCTTTAGTGTCACATAGACTCACGTAATCCCATTTGAACTATTTTATAATCAAACAAACAACTGGAAAACATTGTAAAATAAAACAACTGCTAAGTTTTACAGTTTTTTACAATGAAAGAAACAGGCCCTTGCTTATGAAATTGGGAGTCGAAGGATAGCATGCTCACATGAAAATATGTCTATCTGCCCGTAGACGCCTAAATTTTTGTGAAGTGTCAAAGTTGGAACAGACTTAGGGGCATGTTTGGCGAAAATTTTAGTTGGAAGGCGTTATATATAACAAAGATAAAATAGAATTTTTTTTTCTAAAACTAAGTAGGCACTATAAGCTTTGCAGTTAGGTCAGTTGCCAGTCCTGCAGAAAGTGTGGCAGAATTTGAGGAGATGGCTGCGGGAACCAGAGAAAGTACTACATGCTGGGTGGGAAAGGAGGTGTTGGAAAGACAAGTTGTGCAGCTTCCCTTGCGGTCAAGTTTGCAAATAATGGGCATCCCACCATTGTAGTCTCCACAGTTCCTGCACATTCTTTAAGTGATTCTTTCGCACAGGTATGTCATTGTATTATCTTATAAAAAGAAAACAGTCTTTGGTATTAAATCGGTTTCTTTTATTTTCTTATGCTATATTCATAAAACATTTGTAGGATTTAAGTGGCAGAACATTGGTGCCTGTTGATGGAATGGATTCTCCACTCTTTGCCCTTGAGGTATGTGCTAGTCCCCTTTCTTGATCATTTGTGGATCTATGGTTGGTCCTTGCATTTTTCAGCCTCATACTAGCATGCTTGCCCATTAGGTTTCAACTACCAAGTACATCTTCACAGATAAATCCTGAAAAAGCCAGGGAAGAATTTTGTTCTGCAAGTCAAAGAAGTGGAGGGACATGCGTCAAAGACTTTATGGACAGCATGGGTCTTGGAATGCTACTTGAACAGGTATAAGACGACAACCTCTATGATGTTGTTCAATGGTCTTCGTTGTGCACTTAGCACAGCTTCATTTTAAATGCATATGGTTATTTTAAAGTATATATATTCTTCTTCACCATGTTACCTTAATTACCCTACCATGGCCTTCACAACCATCCAATACTAAAAGTGAAATAGGTTGAACTGTTTACTTATTCTTCACATTATTTTTTATTACCATCCAATAGCATCTTGACATAAATTTTGTGGTTAACTAATTGGTTTTCTTGTAACCCATTAAGCTAGGGGAACTAAAGTTGGGTGAGTTTCTAGACACACCACCACCTGTACTAGATGAAGCTATTGCAATTTCCAAGGCTTGTAATTTTTCTTGTGTGTTTTTTGAGGCTGTGATTTCATTTTTCAATTTGTTATTAAGCCCTTCCCCTAGTCAATTTTTCATTTTACTCTGCTACCATGGTTTATGTTTTCTAACATCAGTTCTTGTATATCTAGGTTATGCAATTTGTTGAAGCAGAAGAATATAAGATGTTCAGCTGTATAGTTTTTGATACAGCTCCCACGATAATCAAATTAAATTTCTACCTATTTTTATACTATTTTACATAATTGTTTACTCACAGAGATCTTGAATTTTTTTCTACGTCTGTCTCTGATAGGGTCATACCCTTCGACTTCTGTCCTTGCCAGACTTCCTGGATAAGTCCATAGGAAAGATTATGACGGTAGGCATCTTAAGCGAGTTCTGCAGTAATGTGATGTGTGCATGCTGTTTTATTCAAGTTGTGCACTCAAACATGTGTACCGGTTCCTGTATAGCGTGCATTCCCAACGTCAAGCAATATGTGAACCAAGTATTTGGTTAGACTAAAATTCTGTGCTAACTCAATTTCGCACTGAGACAACATGATTCATGAATTAATGATCGAACTGGTTTTCATCCTTAGCTGGGAACGCTTACTATCATTTCTCATGTTTCAGTTTCCTATCGGAATAGATTCTGACCGGTTTACTCGAGCACTTGAACTTCTCCAAGTTCAGAGTCATATAAAAGATTTGAAGGAAAGATTTGCTGGGCGAAAGGTCTGCACTGCACTTAATATATATTTCTTATTTTATTTTGATTTGTATTATTCTTTTTATTTTATTTTGGTCTGTATTGTATTTTCTTATTTGATTTTGATCTATCCTGTATATTGTGTGTATTTAAAAGCCAAGCTTTTGTGTTCTTCTGATAACAAGTCAGAGATGCCAATTTCTGCATTGTGGCAGAACTAATATGGCATATTATGCTCTAAAGAAATGGATGTTGATGCCTTTTTCATAATTTTGGTTTCAGAAATACAGGGAGTCTTAAAAGTTTAAGATTTCAGGGTCTGAGAAGGCAGGCAAACATTCAAGTTGAAGTTTCTACTGTCCAAATAATTTCTTTAACAACACTCTGGATGAGGGTTCATAAATAATTTTGCCACCGAGAGGAAGCATGGCAGGAACTGAGATGAAATTTCATTAGTTTTAATTATCTGACAACCAGGGAAACAAATGACAAAATGAAGGGCAATGTTGTTGAACAGCGGGAATAAAGAAGGGGGAACGAAGAGACAAAAGATAGGGGTGGGATGGGAGCAGAGATGGGAGATTTCCTCCATGGTTTGAGTTTGATAATTTCTCTGGCTATAGTTGAAGAAGCTGAAACATTCAGCACAAAATTTATTTATCATTAATCAGCATATTTATTATGGATTTATCTGTTTCATTTTCATTTGTTCCCAAACTAGAATCGATATCCTATGACTTGGCCAACTAAAACAAAAGGAGGTATCATTGAATGTTCCTACTTAAAGTAACCAATCTCTACATTGGTAAATTCTGTATTTACTTTTTCTTTATGTAATCAGCCTTTTTTACTTTCTAAATTTTGTATTTAGTTGTTGTTTCCCTGCACATGTATTTTTTACTTTACCTCTTCTCAGAGCAGATTTGGGGAAGATGGTTTGCTTTGATGTGTATAAGGTGGTACTAGTCCATTAGGCTTGAGGCCAAGTGAACCGATTTTTCACCACTGAACCGTATGCATGTGAGCCATCAAGTCTTCCACAGTATCCTAAAACTTGGAAAGGCATTTACACTCATGAGTTAGGGTGTTGTCTTGAATTCTGTCATCCTTTAGATTCTGTATTTTATTTTTTTGATCATGAAACATTCCTTTATCACTTGAAGTTAAAACAGAATTGGATGATAGAAAAAGAAGGATAAACATTTTAATTTGGGGATCAAAATAGGGTTCATATTTTTATTTTCCACTGTTATTCTACACCGACCATTTATTAATGTTCTCATTATGTTGGGTTTTATATCAAATAGGATTCAACATAGGTGGAGCAACTAAGCATTATTTACGCCAACCATTTATTTATGTATTATTTATGTTTTCAAGTTTCTATTATACCTAAGGTGACGTCTTGTGGTGTAAACTATGCTGTTATGGGACAGTTGGTTTGATCATACAAGGAATCTCATTTGGGAGCAAGGCTCCCTGCATTGATGGACTGAAAAGTTTGTATACTGCTCGAGCTGAATTTGTTCTTTGATTGTTGACTTTGTTCAAACACCTTCTACATGGTGGTTTCCTAACACTTTTCCTTCCTTTATACAGATTACTCAAGCCAACTGGATAGTATTTCTATGTGACTTCATGGAAACGGTAAACAAACCAGAGCTATCCAGTCATGTGGCAATTATAAAAAGGGGGCACTATGGTCTTCTGGATCCTCAAGTAAAGCTGGGCATCTATCGAGAACTGGTTATGGAGTCTCTTACAACCAATGCTGTAAGAGAAGAGTTAGATGAGTACATTGAACAACAATGAGAACTTGCAGCAACCAAGAGGGAGGAATTGAAAAAGAAGAGAGAAGAGTAGCATACAAAGGCAGAAGAGTCTCGGACTATAATAAGCCAGGGATCTATTTTGCAAAATGGAAAAGGATGCTTGCCTCTCTCAGAAGTTGAGAGAAATTATAGACAGAATCAGAATGTTCCACATGAAGCAAATGGGAAAGCTCCTCAAGCTAATGGATATCACATCTCAGAAAATGGGTATGAACTTTGAAAATGAACTTATCCAATTTATTTTCGCTTTAATTTGTGAAGAACCCATGCATTTAGCACTCTTATTATTTGAATTCTCTGCAGTCTGGAGCGTAAAGTTGGTAATACAATGAAGACTGTAAAAAGAGCAAAGTTAGATGGCAAGGGTGGTGAAGATGAAGTGAAGAGTTCATCTGGAATTGTAGGTGGCAGGAAAACAAAACAAAGTAGAAAGGAGAAAGGAACAGAAGCAGAAGGGAAGAACATGGAAGAGCAACGGGTACGTATAAGTCTGTCACCTGCTCCCCCTCCCCCCTCACCCTTCCACCCCAACAAGGATGTTCTATGCTATCTTTTGCCTGGTCATCTTTCACTATCAAGAAAAGGCTTGTTAAATTTCCAAGTCAGCATGTCAAATGCTATTTTTTTCTATTATGCTCTATTATAGCATGCCACCAAGTCTAAATGTTGGATCTATAGGATAGCCTGTCATATGCAAGAGCATATTGGGTTGGAATCTTGCATTTTGCTTGGGATATCATTGCTGATGACACATCTGTCTGTCTATGCTAGCAAAATGGCGAATTTACATCTTGTGAATGATGATTTAGAAGGTTAGTATTCAGATTTTACTATTCTGGTCTTTAATTTTGCTGGTAGTAGAAATAGTATCACTCTTTTTGCTACTATATGCTTCATTAGTTTTTGGTGTTTCTAGTTTTGGGCATATATATTTTTTTAAGACTCCACAGGTAGTGCAATGCAAGGGGCTGTTATGATGTAGCAAGTCCAGTTCTTGCTTTTGAGAAAATGAACCATGTTCTTTGTGAGAAGCTCTTTTATCTAAGTGTTTTCATGCCTCTGATTTTCTTAGATTCTGTCACGTTCCAGGAAGAAGTTGTACTTTGTCTTTTGAGCTAACTTCTCTCACTGGTGACAGGCTATGATGTGAGGATTCAGCTTGAATGGGACGAGAGTGGGCTTCCAACAAATGTGAGATACTCAAATAGTGTTAAATAAATGAAAATATTGAAATATAGTTGAAAGTGTAAAATCTTTCTAATTTTAGAGTTGGTGCAACATTTATTCTTTGGATCAAATGCCATAAAGAATACTTGAAGTGTGCTGAGAAAAAGAGTGACTTTTTTTTGTAACGTAGGCAATACAGATGCCAAAAGTATGATTGGAATTTGATCAGTTGACCCTGACATCACTTATTGGATTCTTCCATTGTGGAAATTGACATGTGGCCACCTTAGGTGTTATGTGCCTAGTTCCAAGTAATTCTGCTTAACAGGTAGAAGGAGATTTCTCAAATGCATATGCCATAGTACAATAGATAGGTGCATGTGCCCAGCTGTTTGCATGCTCATTGAGGATAGAAAAGCATATATATTGAGGGTAAAATATAATAACATGCAAATGGCCATTGCTTCATCATCACCATCATGCCTGTGAGATCCTAATTGCTCTTATGAGGGCATCATTTGAGTTATATATCTTGAACCACTAGTAAGAAGATAGAAAATGACTGCAAAATGGGTAGCAATATTTTATTAACCTTTTCAGATGACTAGTTTATAAATGCTTTCATCTTTATTTCCTGTCCTTAGCTTCTTCCATTTGTATGGGTGTACTATTTTAACAGGTTCCACTAATTTATGTAACATCATGCCAGCTCAATCTACCTTTTCTTTTTTTTCCTACACATGTCACCAGTAGCTTCTTTTAGTGTAGCAAATACCCTGTAAAGAATCTTTGTATGTGAAAAACACTTGGGGGTGTGCATGTCTAATACTTGCTCTCCTTTTTGGACTATTATTATGTTCTTCTTTCTCTCATGTTTTATATATATGGATTTTATGCTGAAAGTATGTACTTTTGATATATTTTTCAGAAGGTGTTTTTTTAATGATTCTCCTTAAGATCTGTTTTTAAGACTATTACAACTATCTACCTAAAGATTCTCATCTGTGTCCCATATTTAATGTGCCTTTTTTTACAACCAAACATTGTAAGCCTAGCAAGTGGAATAACATTTCATAAAAAGAAATCCTCTTCATATGTATGGAACCTGTCCATGATGAAATACATTGGAAGGTGCCCACTAATTTATTGCCATGTCTAGACTCTGTTTGCAGCATCTTGTTCCTACATCTTTCGATATGATGAGAGCATTAGAAAACAATATATGGAAATTGATCCCCAACCATGTCATGTAGCTGGACTGATGATCTGAGTATAAAAGATGCAAGAACCTGGAAGTTCTGAAATGGCTTTGTGAAAACATACCTATTGTAACAGAAAATATGTGAAAACATTTTTTATGTTACTTTATCATTGTCTGTCTTTCTTAGAATTATCCCTTACTGGGCCCCAAGGCATTTTGTTTGCTATTTTTTCTGGGGATATTAACATGTGAGGTACCTGTGTCTGCCAAAATTGGACCATATGAACACTCCTTTGTTGTAACCTGCTTGGTTTGACACTTTTAGAGGATTTTGATATTATGTCATTTAACAATTCACATCTCTACTTATGACAATTTGTTTAGATTCATAGCATTTATTACTTTAATTACCTTTTGTGCAGGTACACCGAGCTGATAATGCTTTATTCATAGGATGGGATGCCGATTTTGCTACTGAAGCATATAGACAACATGTTGAAGCTTTAGCCCAGTAGCAGGTATGCATGAAACTTAGAAAAATCCTATAATTGGTGTTGTAATCATCCTGCAAGTAATTGACCCTATTCTATACATATGTCATTGTTAAGCTGTGCATAGGACATACATTGGTGATCTTTTTAGCATTCACCTTGTTCTATTTTATAGTCCCATGGGGAGTAACATATGGCTGCGGCGATCTGATTTTCTCATCTCACATGATATTCACATTGGTTTTTGTGTGTACATATCAGATGTATCTGCGACGATCTGATTTTCTACCAAAAAATTTATTTGAAAGATAGAAAAGAATTAAAGGCTTTTTATGCATTTGTTCTGGAGGTTGAGGTCCTATAGACCTTGCCAGAGTTCATTCCTAGTACTGGATACAATGCTTCTCTCGTATACATCACTGGGTTCAGATTCTTCCAAAATGTCAAGAATTTTTTCATTTGATTGCTTATTACTGCTTCCCTATGTCATTTAACTTGTTTTTCATTGCTGATGACTGATGGCCAGATCATACATCCATAAACATGGTACTATGGTGCCTACCTATGTTCAGAAGCTGAGGTTCCTAGCCCACCCGTAAAATTGATTGATTTTATGCTTGAGATGGTCAACAATTGTTATCTCTACATTGGTTAGGGAAAAGATTAAACATTTATCCTTATGCCCAGTAATTAATTAAGGAAGTTTGTAAAATGATATGTGGGTGGGTTATTTGTTTCTAACCATGTAGCTAATTTTTAACATTTATTTGGAGTTTGTGAGTTGGTGTAATCGTCATTTTTTTACTAGCCCCTGATTATTTTTCTTATGTCATGTAAGTAGGTCTTCTTTGTATGTTAAAGCCTCAAATGGTTGTCTTCATGAAGAGGCTTTATTCAAAGTGCTTATTCCTCTTTGGAGTTTCTTATTGAACTATTCAGTTAATTTTCTCCACTTTTGTATTGATGTTTACATTGATCAACATTTGATTATGAATTTGTGGTGTGATTTCATTTTATTTATTGGATGTGAGTTTTGGGTCTTCATTTTTCAACCATGGTTTGCTTTTGGTTTTGTTCCATGTACATGATGTGAAATGGATTCTCAAGGTTGAGAGTTCCCCGTTGTATCCATACCCGATTGGCCCAGGAAGAACAAATAAAGAGAATGATAATCTTGCTGTGTAGTGGCTAGCCGTAAAATGAGAGCCCTATGTAGGGGCAGGGGCAAGGTGATGTAGATGTTCATTCTTCAATATTTTTTCTACCTTTTTAATTTATGCAGGATGTTAATCATTTATAATTGACCTTGACTTATGTATAATTGATGGGAACAATAACCTTTTGTCAGATTTTTTCTATAGTGGTTCAAGAATCAGTATCTGTGAGTAAATTAATGTATGTTCTTCGTGGATGAATATGTGAGTACATGAATGTATGTTTTGGATGGATGAATACATGTGAATACATGAATGTCTATTTTGTGTGGATGAACATGGATATGAGTGAGACAATCAATGAATGTGAACATGAATGTATGTATTGTTATAGGTGATGAGAGCACATATACTAATAGGATTGTTTTAAAAAAAAAGAAAAACTATTCCTACATTTTTTATTAATTGACGTTAAATCATTTTCCTACGTTTTTTAATAAGTGATGCTAATATTTATTCAAACGTTTCTTCTACTACGTGGCTAAAGGTAATACATACGTTTTTTATAAACGTAAGTATAGCCTCTTATATGCGTGTGTATATATGTTTTTAACTTACGTTTTTGTTAGACTATTCTTACGCTTTAAAAGTGTAGGTATAGGTTGATATCTACCTACGCTTTTTGTTGGACTATTCCTACGATTTAAAAGCGTAGGGATAGGTTGAATTATACCTATGTTTCATAGAAACGTAGGTATAACCTATAGTCACGCGAGCAAGTACCACACTTTGAAAGCGTGACAATCAAACGTGGCTAAAGGCTTTACCTACGTTTTTTGGACCTATACCTATGCTTTTTAAACGTAGGTAAAGGCGAATTTTCTTGTAGTGTGGAGAGGATAAAGAGGATGCAGACAAGGGTTGTGGCGAGCAATGGTGACGTATCGACACGATACATCAGTCGGCATTGGGAGTGGAAGTGGAGGCAATGGTGATGAAGGGAGTAGATGCTCTAGCCTGAGCAGAGGTTTGGGTATGTGGAGGTTGCGGAGGTTATGGTGATGATGATGCCGAAGATGGTGATGGAGCAAACACTTGAGCGAGTGCAATACTTGAACAAGAAACTCAGGGGTGCCCCTAGTCTTGTAATGATGGCGATTGCCTAGGCGGCTCTTGTTGCTGCTGCTTATTGTGGAGGTGCAGAACAATCTTGAAAATTACGGGCCAATTGATCCTTTTCTTTTCTTCTAGGTCATAAACGTAATCTTGAAATTCAAGGCAGTCCTCGACCAATTGCCCCTGCTGGCTGTAGACACGCTAAAATTGACATCATTTTGAGCATATCTCCTATCGTATTGTGATGTCCCAATTTGACCCTCAAATCAAATTATTTGAGTGGTTTTCCTCATTTTTCTTAATTCTTCAACTTTTCCAAGCTTTCCCACATGTTTTCCTATTTTTATAAGATTTTTCTCTATTTTTCCAGGGCCTTTTCTAATTAATGGTGGTCTGCTTGCCGCTATTTAATGGGCGCCCCTGACCTGGGCGCCCATTACAAGAATTGGCGCCCAAGACCTGGGCGCCCATTCCAATTGGCGCCCAGGTGATGGGTGCCCATTCCAGCTGAGTTCCGTTCGGCCAGTTTTTGAAATTGTTTGAATTGATGACACTCTGGGAAGTCGCCAATTGTTAAATAGCGACCGTTCGGAAGGTCGCCAATTCTTTTCTTCATATTTTGGCCCAAATTCGGATTATTTTTTATTTCACGACTGTTCGAAAAGTCGTTATTTCATGAATGGGCGTCTGTGTGGAAAGTCTGCCAATTTTATTGCCATATTTTGAGCTTTTAACTCCGATCAACATTCGTATTAATTTCTAATTAGCGACCACCTCATGGTCGCCAATTCTTTTCAAATTTTGGAAAGTCCTAATCCGTCTTGAAATACCTTGGAATTAGCGACGCTTCCGTCTGCCGTCCTTTTAAATAGCGACCGTCTGTGTGGTCGCCCATTCTTCCAGCATTCCGAACTCTGACAGAACCTCCTTCTTTCTCCGTTTTGAGCCCCTTTTCCAATTGGGAAAGGGTCCTAAGGCTTTCTAAGGTTGAAGGAACACTTGGGCAATGTTTATCTCTTTCCAAATCTAACTTAAATATTTTTCAAAACCATAAAAATTTGCATATTTTAAAATCCAAAAAAAATTGGATTGCATTGTATTTTCTTGACGGTGCCTTTTGTAGGGACAATAACTTTCACAGGACCAAGAACTCGGGATGAGTCCTCTTCGTTCATTGCTATCAATCTTTTGATTCTTCCCTATGATGATTAACACCCTCACAAATCACCACGCTAGGCATCAATTGATCGATCATCTCCAAATCTTTCTAATAAACTCTTACTGATTTCACTTGATCACTCTTGCCACTGGGCTTTACTTGATCTTGATCATTCAACTCCAAAACTTATGATATGCCAAGATGGTCATCCGCATACCAACAAATGAACAATGATGCCTTACATGCTATTCCTACTATACCTCACATATGCTCGATGTTTCTATCCATGTTGAAAACGATGCTATTCATGATTCGATGCTATACATTTTGAATGCTTTGCTCCATGCTTTTCATGCTATGTCTTCAATAAATGAGTGAATGCTTTGGTTAATGCCTTAATACTTTATTCATTGCTTGTTATACTCCATTATCTCTTGGCTAACGAATCTTTGAGCGCAGGAAAGAAGCTCTCTTGGTCCCATCATCCGGACATCATCATCCAAGCCCCTACGGTGTTTGCACCTCATTTTCTCAGTTCCCTCATGCGTATTGCTCCACCGTCTTCCCTATATGCATTTTACTATATGTTATATACGCTATTAGATTATATCAAGGACCTTATGGTTTTGATAAATCTGGAATTTGAGTTCCCCTTCATAAAAAAAAATAATGATGATTCTAGAGGAATCTTAGTCATACGGATAGGCCATTGAGCCATCCAAGACTGGGGATGATGGTTCCCTTTTGCGAGTTGATACGCGGATAAATGGGCTTCGGCTTAGTATCAACTCACGGAATGGGTTTCTTGACTCAGTCTGGGCAGCTTAACAATATTATCCTTGATTACATTCTATTTTATTTTATTTTAATTTTCCCTTTAAACCCAGCATGCATTCATATAGGACTTTGAATCAACTTTGGGCAATCATTCTAACAACTTGATTTTGAGAGTCAATTAATCATTAGTTTCAAGATTTAAGATATTCCACGCCGAATTGTGTCCTCAGTTCGCCTTGTTTCCGTTTTGGGCTACTTCCTTGAAAATTCCTTTGTTTGGATTTCTACCCTCTTATTTCAATTACCTTTCCTTAGATCCACCTTGGCTGCAACACGTCCACATTGACTGATAACCGCTCTCCAATGGTGAAACCTACAGGTTTGTGACCTGGGGTGCTTCCACCGCGCTGGAAGTTGGTCGCCTTCTTTATTTTACTCCTTCGTGCCCGCGTGCACACTCCCTTTATCCAAACAATTATTGTCTTTCATTGAATCTCCTCAAGATTGCATCATCTCGAGTTTTTGATTCAATTCCTATCAAGTGATGTTGATTGTGTGTCTCATCACACCTTGGCATCTACTTTTTAGTTTGCTCTCACTCCATTCCATTCCAGGCGGTTTCACTTCATTCTATTCCATTCCATTCCGTCTCGCTCCCTTGCACAACAGACACCAAGGCGGGGCAGCTGTAGACACGCTAAAATTAACATCATTTTGAGCTTATCTCCTATTGCATTGTGATGCCCTAATTTGACCCTCAAATCAAATTATTTGAGTGGTTTTCCTCATTTTTCTTAATTCTTCAACTTTCCCAAGCTTTCCCACATGTTTTCCTATTTTTTCATATTTTTCCAAGATTTTTCTCTATTTTTTAAGGGCCTTTTCTAATTAATGGTGGTCTGCATGCCGCTATTTAATGGGCACCCCTGACCTGGGCGCCCATTACAAGAATTGGTGCCCAAGACCTGGGTGTCCATTCCAATTGGGGCCCAGGTGATGGGTGCCCATTCCAGCTGAGTTCCGTTCGGCCAGTTTTTGAAATTGTTTGAATTGATGACACACTGGGAAGTCGCCAATTGTTAAATAGCGACCGTTCGGAAGGTCGCCAATTCTTTTCTTCATATTTTGGCCCAAATTCAGATTATTTTTGATTTCACGACTGTTCGAAAAGTTGTTATTTCATGAATGGGCGCCTGTGTGGAAAGTTGCCAATTTTCTTGCCATATTTTGAGCTTTTAACTCCGATCAACATTCGTATTAATTTCTAATTAGCGACCACCTCATGGTCGCCAATTCTTTTCAAATTTTGGAAAGTCCTAATCCGTCTTGAAATGCCTTGGAATTAGCGACGCTTTCATCTGTTGTTCTTTTAAATAGCGACCGTCTGTGTGGTCGCCCATTCTTTCAGCATTCCGAACTCCGGCAGAACCTCCTTCTTTCTCTGTTTTGAGCCCCTTTTCCAATTGGGAAAGGGTCCTAAGACTTTCTAAGGTTGAAGGGACACTTGGGCAATGTTTATCTCTTTCCAAATCCAACTTAAACATGTTTTCCTAATTTCCCTTGGATTAAACTCTGAATTTCAGCCCTATAAATAGGACCCTTCTCTCCCTTGTGTTTAAGGCTGCTCAATTAATCTCAGGGGAGGTGCTGTTGGTTTGAAGGCTCAAGGAGGAGACTCCCATGTACCTTAAATCTTCATCCATGGAGTTCTTCTTCCTCCTTTGAAGATTTGGAGCCTCTTTATCCTTAGAGCGTCTTCCTCTCTTGGAGGATTAAATCAATAAGCCTTTTCTTCTCTCTTCTTTTATTTTTATCTAGCATTGCATGCATCATTCTATCTCTTCCTTTTATCTTTTCATCTCAATATTGAGATCTCCATATTGTGCACTCTAGCACACCTCCCAATTGTGCAACACTTGCACATCTCTCTATTTTTCAGCATACATCATCTTTTCCCACCCTTTGCATTGGGGTCTAAGGGCCAACACCCAACAAGGTGTGTTCATACTCATGCTTTTCATATTGTTTATTTTAAGAACTTGATGATACAAACTATTATTTTCTAACCAATATCTTTCTCTTGTTGGTGTTTTCTTTGTTTTGCAAGGGTAATCAAGTCAAAGAAGAACTCTCTTCATCGGCCGGCCGATAGGAAGAGAAGATGCACTCACAATATCCCCCGCATTTAAAGGTATTCTTCGCGATCCCTCCTTTGCTTTATTGTTAAATTATTTTAAGGTAACCCCTCTGGCGATCACATTTCCCCTTAGCATCCACGCATGCTCTCTTTTGATCCCCTTTTCTATCCATTTCCCATTCTTTTCATAGCTTTTATCATTCTTATTCTCTTGGTAGATTTTCCATAGATCTACAAATTGGAGATCACGGTGGGACACCATTGTTTTTCTTTTATTATCCTCCCCCATTTGCACCCATGGTGCACCTCCCTTTGTGCTCCACGTAGCACTCTTTTTATTTCTACCCCTTGTGCACCGCGTGCACACCCCCCACTTGTGATTGTTATTTTGTTAGATTTTTGATAATTTCATTTCTTTTCTTATTATCTAAAAAAATGATGAGCATGCCATACTTCTTTTCATGTTCCTATTTGATTGCCATGAGTTATGTGATGTGATTGTGAGTGTTCTCTTCTTTTTCATTGGTTTTTCCTGATTGTGTAAGCTTTCTGGCCGTTGTTGCAGCCTCTGGGAGAGGGGGAATTAGCGCCCATACATAGGGCACCAATTCCCCAATTGGTGGCAGTGAGGAGGGTGCCAATTCCCTACATTCTTTTTTTTAAAAAAAAGGTGTAATTGGCGCCCATCAGATGGGCGCCCATTAAAGAATTAATGACAGTGTGAAGGGCGCCAATTCCCTAACTTTCCTGAAAAAAAAAGAAAAGGAATTGGTGCCCAGACAGAGGGCACCCATTGAGAAATTAATGGCACCTGTCAGGGCGCCAATTTCCTGAGTTTTCACAGCATCTTATTGTTCTGCATCATTCTTACATATCTCTGTTCATGCATATATATTGTCTCTATTCTGCATTAGTTTTGCATTCATAGCGTATTTGGCTTGGGAGGCCTCCTCTCCTCACACTTTCTAGGAGATCTTACACTCTCTTGGTGAAGGAAGGGCCCTCTATTGAGCAATCCATCTCTTTGGACTAGAAATTCCTAAATCAAGCCTCCATAAGTCCCCACACCCATGGATTCTCTCACAGACGCCGGGCAGGTTGTACCTTGAAGTTCCCCGGGTTTAGTTGGCCTATACGTGGTGAGAGAATCAACCTAGTTGGCATTGAAGGAAATTAAATTGAAACTTGGTGCCTTACCTTGAGTGAATCACATAAACATTTTTAAAATCATTTAATTCACATCAAGGTTTAACTTAAGAAATCAAGCGTAAGCATTCCCACTTGTTTGATATCTTTGCAATTGCTTTGATTGAAACATTGTTTGATTGTATAATGTTTCGCTTTGATAATCAAACCATGTTAAAACATTCATATATTCATGAGGAAGAACAACTTAGTACATCTTATGATCCTCAATTTCATAATCCTCACCACAACTTTTTTAAGGGACCACGTCCTCATTCCTATGGTTTTGCCCAACCCATGGGCAATTTCTAATCTTGTGGCCCCTCGCATCTATCGTGAGCCACTATTCCCCTGGAACCATCTCCTCCCAATGATGAGAAGGTTTCCCAAGTCCTCCGTGCGTTAGATCATCTCACCCCTCAACAAATTCAAGCCCTTAAGGCTATTGTTGAGGGTGCATCTTCTTCATCTCATCCTCCTACCAATCCCGCAAGGGTGGCCCATCACCCATCTTCCTCATCTCCTTCCCGGGTGGCTCACTACCCGCCTTCTTCTATACATACTCCTCCTTGGGTGATCCATCACCTGCCTCCTTTTATTCCTCCTCCTTCACGGTCCCAAGGCCCACATGCTTCTTGTAACCCGGCCCGTCCGGGTCCTTTTGTGAGTCAACCCCTCCAAGCTCCACGACCTCTACATCAAGTCGCTCCTCCAAGACAATCATGCCAACCCTCTACTTTGCATGTTACACCCCTCCAACGAACTCTTCTTGATAAAATCGCGTCCATGGAAGAACAACTCAAGAGGGGCACAAGCCCATGGCCCGCTCCCCCTTTGCCTCCTCAAGTCAATCCTCTTCATGCCTTTATAAATAACATCACCAAGATGGAAGAAGATTGGAAGGAGAGGAGAGATAATGGCATCAACAACCTGTGTGAGCAAGATGACCCGGTAATTTTCAATGACCAAGTGGACGTCGTCTGCCCTCCACCTATTCATCATATTCATCCATATGGCCCTCCGCCTCCGCCTCCGCTTTCACATAATCCTCCACAAAATCCTCCACATTACATTTCTCCATCACCCATCATTACGCTTCCACCGTGGCGTCCACTTGAGTTTAATGATAATGATGATTTTGAAGTTCTTTGTGAAGAGTTGGAGACGGCATGTGCAGATCTTGAAGTTCCTCAAAAGGCACTCACTCTGAGTTTCTTTCGCTTTCCTCTCTCTCCATAACATCCCGATGAACCCCCTGCTCAGGACGATACTATCGTCCCCAATCCCATTTACCAAACCAATTGGTGTTACGATGATGGGTCGATACTCCAATCTGTTAGGATAGATGCTATGGATTCAGAGGGGGGTGAATGAATCCCTCTCTAAATATTTTTGACCAATTTAAAATTTAGATTCAGGGCAATTTGATTAGGACTCCCTAAACTAATGAGAGTTACTTCAACTAGGTGTATGCATTGAAGCCGTGCCTACCATGCATCTAACGATGAATAATCACACAATCAAACCATAAGGAACACCAAGGATTTTAGGTGGTTCGGTCCTTCAGACCTACATCCACCCCACACTCAATTGTGTGTGGCTTCACTGCTGCCTAACATCTTGGCGCTGATCCACAGCTTCGGGGATGAATCCCTACAATCCGCTGAGCTTCACAGCTTGTTGTCCAGAGGAATCCTCCTATGCAACCGTTGAGGATTACAGCTTATCATGTCCAGAGGAATCCACCTCTGCCCACTGAGGATTACAGCTTAACCTCCGCTGACAAACAGCTTGAACAAAGATGAAAAAGAATACAAGAACGATGGAAATCAGCAACTGAAAGCTGGAAGTAAAGCTCAGAAAATATAGCTCGCTCTTGGAGCAATGTAGCTTGGATTTGATCCAGAAGCTACAGATCTTCTTCCTCCTTGATTCCACTTCTTCTGCTCCTTTTTCTCTCACGCTCTGCTCTTCTTCTATCTCTCCTCTTTCTGCTTCGATCTCTCTTTCTTCGTTATCTCTTCTCTCTTATCTTTACTACTATCTCACTCTATCTGCTTGCTTTTTCTCCTTTTTTTTTCTGCTCTTACTCAAATATTCAAAAATCTTCTTATTAATTTTTGAAGTCAAATCCCTATTTATACCCAGCAAAAGAGGAACGCGTGGAAGAACTAATTTTCCCGCTCAAACTCCAATCTAGATCTGTGTCTTCAGTAGGCACGTGTCAGCATCTGACTAAAATTTCTTTCCGCATGTCATGATCATCGTTGCCCTTTCTACTCGGATCACGTGCCTTTCTTAGTATCCACGAACAAGCATCCTGTGAATATGTCAGACTTGAAGTCAGCTTATAACAGTTAGACAGAGAGTAAAGAAACACAAGAGTTGATATATTGTCAGATCAGAAGTGCACAGACTTAACACAACATTTGATTACATATGCACAGACATAATGTTCACGCAGCACACATGTGCACAGACTCGATATGTTAGCCAGAGTGGAAGTGCACAGACTGTATGCATGCGAGATGCAGATGGTGCACTGACATGGTGTGTGCACAAGTGAAGATTGTACTGACCGTGTATATGCAGTTGCAATGACTCAATATGCCGTGAGCAACCTTTGCACAGACATTGTGTGCCCGGTGCAGAAGTTGCACCGACTTGATCACGTGCAACAACAACCATTGCACCGACTTATTGAGCCTAGACCTAAGCATACACGGACTTGGTCTCGTGCAATAACTACTAGTGCATCGACTTGACTACTGGAAGGATGACACTTACACCGACTTGGTCGCGTGCAACAACTACGGATGCATCGACTTGGTGGTGTACAGCAACAAGGGTTGCATCGACTTGATGAATACATGCACAGACTTAATATGAGACGGTCATGGAAGTGAATCGACTTAGACTTCTATAATGAAGCATGCAGAGACTTAAGCTTCTTGCACAACAGTGCGTTGCATCGACTTTATGAAGTGCACAGTCAAGACAACAACGATTTAACCAGTTCAACTGCTTGTGTTATTATTCAAAGTGAAAGACTAAAATTGATTAGGGTGATTATTTAATTCAGTCTTAACATGATTCATAGTTGTCATTATCAAAACTAGATTTCCAACAATCTCCCCTTTTTTGATGATGACAACATAATGAGTCATGTATGATCATTCACACACTTAATCAATCCAAGTCATTCAATCAAGTTTGAGCAGAAGACAAAATTCATTTGCTAACATGCATGTCACAAACACCATTACAGCACTAAATGCAATATGAGTTCCTACATATGCACACTAGCATTTCTGTGTATAAGAGGAAAATTCAAAGATGTTTGATCAGTCTCTCCTTACACAATCAAAAGATCAGTTTATCTTTACACAGTCAAAAATATCCAAAGCTTTACACAGAAAAAAATATCCACAGTAATTTAACAAAAAAAAATCAGCATCAGTATATCAACACATCAGAATCCCTTTGTATTGTATCTCCTGACCCATCAGAATCCCTTTGTATTGTATCTCCAGACCCTTACATGATCATAATAGTAGTCTCCCCCTTTGTCATTATCAAAAAGAATAGGGAATTCTTGGGAATCAATAACCTCTGTAGCTGCCCCCGTCTCTTGGATATTGTGCAGAACTTGAGCATGGGGTAGAAAGTCTGGTCATCACAGAAGCGTGGAGATCTCTGATGGAGTTTGATAACTCATCAAGCTTGCGATGCACCGTGCTCCCCAATCTGTCCACTAAAGAGGAGTTGGAGTCTTGCTTTGTGATAATCTGTCTGACATTCTCTGAGAGGTTCTGTAATTGGGACTGAACTGCTTGAAACTTATTAAAAATCTCAGGCTGACTTGCTACAATTTTGTTCAATGTAGTCTTGATCATTTCAAATTCTATTTTGAGATCAAAGGTGTGGTCAAGAATTTGAGTGAGCTTGCTGAATGATGAAACTTGGGTATCTTACATTTTGCTCACCATTTCACCAATTCTGTTGCTGACTCCCATAAGAGATTCCAAAATTTCTCGCAATACTGCATCTGTTCTTTGTTTATCAGATATAAAATGAATCCATTGAGTTTTCACAATGTTTTCCAGATGTTGCATCCTGGCATTTACTCTGTTCAGATGGAAGTTTGTAAAAATAAATTGTGCATTCATCACTTCATTTTGACTTTGTACCAAATTTTTCAGATTGGTGAGCATTTCAGAAATATTTGGCTCAAAATTCGATTCAGGTGAACTTACTGAGGAGGCACTAGAATCAGGAAATTCAACATTATAAGCTGGAGGTTCTTCTTCTGGTGACAATGGTGGTGGTGTACCAGAACCAACCATTCCTCCCATATGAGGTCCATGTGTAGGAGCTGGTTCAAATGACATTCGTGGATACATTCTGAAGTGAGGAGCAGGACCCCTCACATATTCTTGTGAGTATTCCTCACCTACCCCTGGAGCTGGTACTTGAGGTTGCTCTAGTGGAATTTCTTCATCTTCCTCTACATCAGCCTGTTGGTCTAGTGCTGGAGCTGTCTGAGGTTGTTCACCATTTTCAGCTTCTTTTTCTCTTTCAGAATCACTCATTTGCTTATCTATAGCAGAGAGTTCTTTTTCACCTGTCTCTTCCTTATGAATATCATCCATTTTATCTTCTTTTTCAGCTCCTTCACACTGTTCCTCTGTCCTTTCCTCTTCCTGAGCTTGTGCTTCTTCCTCCTCAGCTTGTTCTTCTTGTTGTCCTCCAATTTCTTCTACACCTTGTTCTTTGTCTTACTGACCACCAATTTCTTGTTCAGCTGGTGCTTTTTCTTGTGCTTGCTGATCAGTGGGCTACTGTGACTGAGATTGTATACCAAATTTATCAAACAATTCATTGATAGTCTGATCCAGCTGGTGCTTTATCTGATCATCAGTTAGATTAAGCTCATGAACCTCTTGTTCTAACTGCATGTCTTTGAGTTATTTTTCAGCTGGCTTCTCAGTAGTTTCCTTTTCCGTTTCTCTTACTCTGTCTTCTGGCTGCTCACTGGCCTGAACACTTTCAGTTTGTTCCTCCATTGGAGGCAAATCCTCCCCCTGACTTGGATCATCGAGCTTCAAATTCAAATATCTGGAAATGAAATCCATGCTATATATGTTGACCTTTGGAATATCTTTTGAAGCCTCGCCATCCATAGGAATGTCTGATTTCTTGAATACTGTAGTCAGGTGGGCTGCATAAGGAAGATTTCGCCTTGACTCTTTGCAAGTTCCCATGATCTGGATGATTATTTCTGGCAGACAAATTCTAATTCCCTTCAGCAAAAAATATAAAATAAATCTTTGTGTTTCGGTCAGTCTACTTCTTCCTCCAACTTGTGGAGTGATCATGGTAGTCAGAATATGATGCAGTAATCTCTTCAGAGGAAAAAACTTAATTGTATTAAACTGACCCAATAGAGTTTGCTTTTTGTCAGAAGAATCACTCGGCACATCATTAATCACTGAAAAAGCATCATGAAGATTGTACAGAAATTCACCTTCAATCTCACCATCTTCAAGTATTCTGAACACCTTATGAAGAGAGTGCCTAGTGATCTCAATTTCAATTCCTTTGACATTTGACATAAGTTTCGATTGACTAGAAATGTATCTCAGATTACTGTAGAACATTGCTACAAGTCTAGGATAATAGACTTTATGCTTGCTCAGAAACTTCTTCCATTTTTAAAAATTAAACATTTCCACTAGTTCAGAAAATTTGGAGAGCATTTACGATCATGGAAATCCACATATCTAGGGAACACTATCTTCCCCACTTCCAAAATCATCTCGACTTGAGTAGAAAGCTGAGCAGGAATACCTCTTTCCTCAGAGTCTTTAATCACTTTCTCTTTCCCTTTTCTTTTCTTTCTTTCCAAAACATCTTTGCCTCTTTCTGATTTGATTTCTGCTGGCGGCATCATCTCCAAAGCTTTTCTTTTGCCTTTGATAGCCTCCTTCTGAATAGCTTCAGATGACACCCCTTTTGCATGAACCTCTTTCGACCTACTCTCATAGTGTTGAGTCTCTCCAGACTTCTTGGCTTGAGGAATTGTAGACTGCTGCTCCTCCATTACCTTCCTCTTCCCCTTTCTCTTTGTTGTTGGAGAAGACATAGTGGAAGGCGACGATGGAGAAGAAGACGATTTCTGACAAGAAGGATAAAGACAAATGGAGAAACAAGTAGAGGGAATGTAGAGAGGCGGATAGAGGAACTGTAGAGAAATTAGACCAGAGAGAAACGCTCACGGCTAGGAGTCGTGAGTGCGGGAAGGTCTCGGCTTGAATGCGGAGGGTATGAGAGACACTTAGGGTTGAGTAATATAAAGGGAATACTGTTGCCTTTACCCGATACACACCTCGTACCCAAACTTCCCCTCTCTTATATATAAAATACCTTTCTTCTTCTTTTTCATGGTCTTCAGCGTATCAACCTTATATCTTACTCATTCATTCTTCTAAAAATAATCTTTTAATACACAGTCAATGGAGATAAAACATTCTAATTGCAGTACAATGCTCAGTAAGAAAGAATCATTAATCTTACTCCTTACTTTCATTAGATAAAACTAGTTTCAAAATAAGTCTTATATTGAGTTTTAACTCATATTTCAGTGTCTGAAGAAGAACCAAGGTCAACCATATAAACTTTTTCTTTTCTTTTCTTTTTCCAAGTAGAGCATTCCGGTATGACTGGCCTTTTTACTCAAGGAAACATGTTTATCAAACACCAGAATCCCTGGTTACTCAGCACAGTCTACCTTTATGTCTTCTTTTGTGAACAGAGATAGCTCGTTTCTTCATGACATAACTTTTAAATTTCTTTGATCTAGATAGCCAGTTTCTCAGAAATTTTGCCATTGCTCTGCCACTTTATATTTATTTTATTAATGGCTTATTCCCTGGTCTACAAGCAGATTAGCCTGAAGACATGATTTAATAAACATTATAAGACATCCTATTCTACCAGATTATCTTTTTACTCACAACTTTCAGATTTATGACTTTTCGTCAGCTAGACACTTCCAGTTATTAGAATATTTTCCACTCCATTGAAAATACATTAAGGAGTCATTTTGAACAATCAATAATAAGATATAAACTTTATAGGCAGAAGATCATTTATTTGGGGAGATCAACAATTTTATACATAGATTGAGGTGGTTTTAGTAACCAATAATATGTAATAAGTAAAGGTAACAGAATTCAATACATTACTCCCCCTAACTGTCAGCTTATGAGAATGTATGATAGAAAGATGGATGAGAAGAAGTAAACTATGGGAAGGTCACGATGAAAGAAGGTAGGGGAATGGAATACCTAGCCACAAAGGAGCAAAAGTGCAATTTAGGATAGGATTACAAGCAGCCCTAGACTCATGACCTCCTTAGCCTTCTCCTGACCCAAAGTCTTCAGACAAGTTCTAACATAATCAGCTCAACCTCAGCAGTAACCAGCTCAGACTTGGCAGCTCAACCAGCAACATATTCCAAAACCATAATGTTCAGCATAAAATCCATGACTCATTGAATCTGGTCAATTCAGCTCTGCTCCCCCTTACTATGTGCAGAGATTCCAATCAAACATAGCTTTGTTTTTCTTGCAGATATACAAAGATGTAGATTCTAAATGCCAATTCTATTTCTATATGCATGAATATGCAATTAACTAACTCTTTTTGGATTTTTTTTCAAATTTTGATGATAAGCAATGAATTCAGTTTCTAAATGCAATGTGCAGGGAATTTGACAAAACATGCATCATGACAAAAATGTGCAAGACATTCAGAAACAACTACAATTTTTCATGTGCATTCATTTAAAGCAAACAAATTCAAAAGATAGTATTTGTACAGAAATTTCAAAATTGACCTGAAAAGTGCAATCATGGGATATTATTTCTCGAATGCCTTAGTTTATTTACCCCCTTTTATTTCACCAAGGCATATCTGCAAAATAACATTTATTTTGAGCAGGCAGGAACCCAAGCAGTCTTGGGTCCTGAGATACCAGCTGCACCTTTAGAGGGTGCTCTTCACAGTGTTCTAGCATCATAATTATCAGATTTCATCAAACGACAGTTAGACATGAAATGGCCAAACTGTCCACAATAATGACAAGAAGCACTAGATTTCATGTTCTTTTTATATGAGTAAGCATGAGCATGAACTTGATGTGAATGAACATGATTGGTACTTCTGTTAGCATGAGGATTTTATTTTCTGAAACCTGCCAACCTGCACTATTTGCTTTGTGGCCAGGTTTTCCATATTCAAAACATGCAACAATATTTCTTTTAAAACCATATTTGTTTTCATCAAAGACATTTCGGTACACAGGGGTTTTAGCAAAGCTAAAGTGACTATTTCTCCCCTGTGCATGCCAACATTGTGCAGTAATGTGGCCAAACTTGCCACAGCAATACCACTGAGTTTTCTTTTTCTGAACAGTAGGAGGTTTCCTAGGATGAAAATTTCTAGGATGCATCCTAACAGCACTTCGTTCATCATTTTCCATGATTAAACAGTCATGCATAACATGTCCACACTTCTCACAATAATGGCATGTTACTCCTTTGTTATTCACATGCACTGGTTTGACAGCATTGACATTCGCATGAGAATGTGAATGTGTGTGTGAACAGTTGGCAGCATGCATATAAGAATTAGGGACATATTTGTACTTATTTAATTCAACATTCTTCTTTGGTTTGTGAACCTTTTTCTGATTTTTATTTGAATTTTCTACTTTCCTTGCAGTGAATTGAAAAATAGAAGAACTAGATGAGTTAGCATGTTCTGAACTTTTCACAAAAACAGTTGATTTCTTCTGTTCATTGGTCTGTTTATTAACAGGCACATATCCAAGCCCTTCTTTCTGAAAATTCACGTTAGAACCCAGCAATTTATTCAAGTTGTCTTTTCCTTTAACAAATTTTGACAGAGAAGTTTTTAAATCATCAATCTCAGTTTGCAATAAAATAATGTCATCTTCATCGGAAGTGATTTGGTTATGCAAACCATCATTCAGCCTTTTCATATTTTCATTTTTCTGCATTATCTTCAGATTATCATTAGCTTCTTTGTCATTTAAAATTGATTTACCTTTTTCAAAGTCCATCAGTCTTTCAGATAATACAATGTTCAAAACCATCAGCTTCTTGTTTTGATCTTTCAATTGAGCATTTTCTTCAAGCAATTTTTCTTCACATTCCTCAACTTCAATTTTCTTTTCTAACAAAGATTTGTTTTCTTCTTTCAGAGATTTGATTAATTCTTTTTGAAGATTGTCATCGGAATCTAGATCATTAATCAAATATCTTAAGATAGCACACTCATTGCATGAATCCTTTTCTTTAATGAGTCTATTTCTTAGATTCTCATTTTCAGACTTCAAATTATTCCTTTCAGCCTTTTCTCTGTTCATGTCTGACTTTAGGTTTTCATTTTCAACCCTCAGACTTCTAACTTTATCATACTTCTTAATCAGATGCTCATTCAAAACAATCAAGTCTTCAATACAGAAATTGACGGTGTCAGAATTTACCTGAGACGAGGTTTCCTCCATTTGATCATGGTCTTCGCCTATAGCCATGAAACACTTCACCTCATCCTGACACTTGCTAGTTGCAACCATATTGACAATTTCGGAGACACTGTAGCATTCAAACACATAAGGAAACTTGTCAGTATTTATCGCCCTTCGGGTTATCTCCAGGGCCTTCTGATTCTTAGAGAATTTCAGCTGATCTGAAGTTTTCCATAAGGATTTATTCTTTGGAACTTCATAAGGGCTGTATGCAATGATTATCCATAGATCTGGATTAACCTACATCATGTACTCTCTAAATTGATTAAGCCAGCTATAAAAATCTAGACCCTCAAATCTCAGGAGATCAGTCATGAATGCCATGCTCAGAGTAGATCAAAAATCTAAATGCAAAATAGATCAAACACAATGCCACGAAACAGATGAACTCAGATCACACCGACACCTAATCTAGGAACAGATCTGCAGGTCGTTGGACCCTCTGTGCAGACACCCGCTCTGATACCAATTCTTAGGATAGATGTGATGGATTCAGAGGGGGGTGAATGAATCCCTCTCTAAATGTTTTCGACCAATTTAAAATTTAGATTCAGGGCAATTTGATTAGGACTCCCTAAACTAATGAGAGTTACTTCAACTAGGCGTATGCATTGAAGCCGTGCCTACCATGCATCTAACGATGAATAATCACACAATCAAACCATAAGGAACACCAAGGATTTTAGGTGGTTCGGTCCTTTAGACCTACATCCACCCCACACTCAATTGAGTGTGGCTTCACTGCTGCCTAACATCTTGGCGCTGATCCACAGCTTAGGGGATGAATCCCTACAATCCGCTGAGCTTCACAGCTTGCTGTCCAGAGGAATCCTCCTCTGTAACTACTGAGGATTACAGCTTAACCTGTCCAGAGGAATCCACCTCTGTCTGCTGAGGATTACAGCTTAACCTCCGCTGACAAACAGCTTGAACAAAGATGAAAAAGAATACAAGAACGATGGAAATCAGCAACTGAAAGCTGGAAGTAAAGCTCAGAAAATATAGCTCGCTCTTGGAGCAATGTAGCTTGGATTTGATCCAGAAGCTACAGATCTTCTTCCTCCTTGATTCCACTTCTTCTGCTCCTTTTTCTCTCACGCTCTGCTCTTCTTCTATCTCTCCTCTTTCTGCTTCGATCTCTCTTTCTTCGTTATCTCTTCTGTCTTATCTTCGTTATCTCTTCTCTCTTATCTTCACTGCTATCTCACTCTATATGCTTGCTTTTTCTCCTTTTTTTCCTACTCTTACTCAAATATTCAAAAATCTTCTTATTAATTTTTGAAGTCAAATCCCTATTTATACCCAGCAAAAGAGGAACGCGTGGAAGAACCAATTTTCCCACTCAAACTCCAATCCAGATCTGTGTCTTCAGTAGCCACGTGTCAGCATCTGACTAAAATTCTTTCCACGTGTCATGATCATCGTTGCCCTTTCTACTCGGATCACGTGCCTTTCTTAGTATCCACGAGCAAGCATCCTGTGAATATGTCAGACTTGAAGTCAGCTTATAACAGTTAGACAGAGAGTAAAGAAACGCACAAAGTTTATATATTGTCAGATTAGAAGTGCACAGACTTAACACATCATTTGATTACATATGCACGGACATAATGTTCACGCAGCACACATGTGCACAGACTCGATATGTTAGCCAGAGTGGAAGTGCACAGACTGTATGCGTGCGAGATGCAGATGGTGCACTGACATGGTGTGTGCACAAGTGAAGATTATATTGACCGTGTATATGCAGTTGCAATGACTCAATATGCCATGAGCAACCTTTGCACAGACATTGTGTGCCCGGTGCAGAAGTTGCACCGACTTGATCGCGTGCAACAACAACCATTGCACCAACTTATTGAGCCTAGACCTAAGTATACACGGACTTGGTCTCGTGCAATAACTACTAGTGCATTGACTTGACTACTGGAAGGATGACACTTGCACCGACTTGGTCGCGTGCAACAACTACGGATGCATCGACTTGGTGGTGTACAGCAACAAGGGTTGCATCGACTTGATGAATACATGCACGGACTTAATATGAGACGGTCATGGAAGTGCATCGACTTAGACTTCTATAATGAAGCATGCTGAGACTTAAGCTTCTTGCACAACAGTGCGTTGCATCGACTTTATGAAGTGCACAACGAAGACTGCAACGACTTAACCAGTTCAGCTGCTTGTGTTATTATTCAAAGTGAAAGACTAAAATTGATTAGGGTGATTATTTAATTGTGTCTTAACATGATTCATAAGTTGTCATTATCAAAACAAGATTTCCAACACAATCACCCACACCGGCGCATCATGATCCCTCCACTACACTATAAACTTCTCGTCCCATCAGAGTCCAACGCTTTTTATGATTACACCTCCAATTACCCCACCATTAACCTCCATTAAGCCATCCGGGCTTACCTCCACACCACTGGCCTCCACCGAACCTCCCACCAAACCTGTTTTTAAACCAAATAACCCTCCATTGCCGCCACCTCGGCCCTCCATTATTCCCTTAACCCCAAGGTCAATTACACCAAACCTCACTTTACTTATCCCTCCGCCTAAACCTTTACCCAAACCTGTGGCTAATCCCGAGCAGGATTCACCTATTGTTGCACTCGGGCCAATCCCGTTCGCTTCCGAGCAAGGGGAGAACTCCGACATGTTTCAACCTCCGCTTCCACTTACCCTTCCACTAACGCCATCCATTAAGCCCATATCACTTATTAAGCCCTCCATCTCCGCTTCCACATTTTCCTTTGCCACTACTCGGAGTGGGTGTGTGTCTATAAGCACATGTGCCGAGGGTGATGTTCAAGAGTCAGGCAAGAAGGATTTGGCCACGGCTATGCTATTTCAAAGACAAGACTTTATTTTCCGGATGCCAATCCGTGTCATTATGCCATACATTATTAAAAAGTCTCCAACAAAGCTCACCATGAAAGGTTCACAAGATTTGATGCCATGTCGGCCCAATGCCATTGTCAAAATCACTTTGCTCATTGGTTGACATTCTTTTGACGCTCTTATTACCCCTCGCTCCATCATTATACAACTTCCCAAGAGGTTCTCCTACCGCATTTCTATAACACATTCCACTTCTAATGAGGGCTTATGGGCATTAATTCCATCCTTTGGACCGTTCAACCGAGCACTTTGTTTACCTTGGAGGTGCGGGCGTTCTTTTATTGAAGGGTCCTCCGCCAACTCACTCATCCTTTATTCTATTTCATCTACACTTTTACCAAACACCAATTCCTTCTTATGGGCCACTCATGGGTTGAGGAGAAAGATCTCGTTCTCCCCTTCCATATGTTCTTTGCATCCTTTGCATTTCACGCATCGCATGCATTTGCATTCTTTCTTTCCCGGGTTCCCAAACCCGTACCTTCCCCATCTTTTGGCACCCCCGGATTATTCTCTCTCACTAGGGCATCACATCCCTACTCATTCTCCCCAATTTCTGGAACCTCTGGAGTTATCTCTTTCCCTAGGGCATCACGCCCTCTTCTATCTACACCCTCCGGAACCTTCGGATTCCCTATCTCACTCCTTATCCCTTCTCCCAGGGCATCGCGTCCCTTCTCATCCCATTCCTCCGGAACCCCCAGATTTCCCCTCTTATCTTCTCTCTAATCTCCTCGGGCATCACGCCCCTTTCTATCTTCATCCTCCGGAACCTCCGGATCTCTTATCCCATTCCTCGATTCTTTCTGGGCATCACGCCCCTTCTCATTTTATCCCTCCGGAGCCTCCAGATCCCCTATCTTTCTTTCGATTTATCCTTCTATTCCTTCAGGACATCATGTCCTTTGTTCTTTTCTTCCTCTTAAATCATATTTTTCCATACCTTTTCTCGGGACATCGCGTCCCTCAGCATCTTCTCCCTCCGGAACCTCCGGACTTTACCTCTGATAACGCGAAAGTTCGTCGTTTAAAACATGCATATTAATCTTAAAATTTTCAACTCGCACTAGATGAAAGTAAGACGTAATAAGGTGGCGAGAAGGGTCGAATCCACAGAGAAGAAGAGATTTTTAGACTTAAAAATCTTGGAGTCCTTTAGAAAACACTTATGATTTTTCTTTGTTTAAAGAAAATAGTGCATGGAAATAAATCTATCTAAAGAATATGAGAGGGATTGAGAAGAGAAATTTGGAAAAGGGAGGGAGAAAAGGGAACACAATTTGCCAAAATAAATTTTATTGCTAAAGACATGAAAATTACAATCTATGAAAATTAAGATTACAATCAATATAAACTACGAGATAAGTGGAGAAACTAGAGCCATGAGAGGATGATGAACGCCGTCATCTCCTCCTTGCCGAGTCTTGGAGAGGATCGCTCCGCCTTGGAGGAGATCGCCGTGGAAAGAGGTGGATGAAGAAGCCGTCGTCGTCCACGTCATGAGTCTTGGAACGTCGCCCGCCTTGATGTGCACGTCGTCATGAAAGGAGAGTTGTGGAGGATAAACTTTGGAGAGAAATATAGAGAGGAATGTGGAAGGGTTTGTGTGGAGATGAAGAAGGAAGAAGATGAGAGAGTAAAATAGTGGGAAAATAAATATAACTCGTAAACGGAGAAGAATTAGAGGAAGTAATAGAAGAAGAAAATCTAGATCTATAAGAGAGGAAAACTTTAATGAAGAACTTAAAAAGAAAATAAAAGTAGAAGAGCTTCAAAATGGAAGAAGAACAGAATGTAGTGCCTCAGATGAACAGTAAAAATACATGATAGCACCTTGAAGAAGAGGTTATAACTTAAAAACGATATAGAATTGGAAGATGGTTTAGACAAAGAAGTTGAATAGCTTTTAAAAATAAAGAACTTTTATGAAGAAAGTAAGAGGTGAAAATGACTAGAAGGGTGAGAAACAAGGGGAAGAACAGAGAGAAATACTGGTTCGCAGATGAACAGGATAGTACAGTGAAAAATACGACATAGCTTGAAAACCAGAATGAATTGGAAGATGATGCAGAAGAAGAAGTTGTAGAGAACTTAAAAAAAAAGAACTTTCATGAAGAACACAAGAGGAGAAAATCAATTTACGTGAGAGAAATCGGCGACCTAAGATGTGAGAGAGAGAGGGTGAAAATTGCCAAAAGAAGAACTCCCTTTCTCCTCCTTGTCATGGGCTATTTATAGGGAAAGTTGGGTCAATGAAGGGTGGAGATTGTATCACAAGGAGATGGATGGCTAGAATTTAAGTAGAATATGATGCATGGGGGAAAGAAAAAGGAGGTGGGCACCCCCTTTCTTGGACTTTGGGCACCCCCTTTCCAACTTTGAATCTCCTTTTCAAACATTGAGTGTCATTTTCCTCCTTTTCAAACTTAAACTTTGAATTCTTCCTTTTCAAACTTTGAATTCAAAATTTTAAACTTTCTTTTCCCTCCAACCAAAATATTTTGAATTCTTTATTTGACTTGGTCAAAGTGGTGATGACCATTTTATCCTCGGCTTCTTTTGCAATTACCTTCGGTGTCCTGCACACACATAATTATGATTTAGTTCAGGAAAGTTACCATAATGTGCACATGAATCACAATTGCTCACAATTATGTAATAGAGAATTAATGTTCATGACTCTCAACTTCATTTTATTAAATAAAATCATCAAATAAATTAATTTGCATGAAAGGTTCAATCTACATGCGAAGTTGAGATTAACGATAGATCATGCATAATTGTCTAATTATATGCACATAGAATGGTGTACATGCAATGAATTATCATAAGAAATGGACACTTCTCACACCCTCAACTTACTCATTGCTAGTCCCTTAGCAATGTAAATAAATTAAATTTTAGGACTAACAAGAGTTTGTAAAATTCATACTTTCATATCTAACTCTCCCTTCATAGAATCAACCAAAGATTAAGAATCTGGAATCATTAATGCACACTAGCCTTATGTAGGAACTTAATAGTAAGAAGTCAAATCAATGCTCAATAGCACTTGTGCATGTGTAACTACCAAATCCACAGCTTAGACAATTGCATCCCCCATTTACTATTTCAAGCAAATGCCTTTGAACCCTGCACCTCTTAGATCAGAGCATTAAGTATATTAGCTTTTTGTCTGCCTTATTGTTTTATCCCTTTGGGATCTTTTATACCACACATGATGCTGCACTACCCTTCACTGCTCAACGTGAACCTCGACTCTTGTCTTAGGAGAAGAAGACCCAGTTTCACAGATCTAGGTTCCCTTTTCCGTTTTACGCGAACCTCAACACATCTTAGGTGAAGTAGGCCCGGTTACTAAGACTAGGGACATTTTTCATGGTGTTAATTTTTTTGTTATTTTTTTTATCTCTTCTTTTTTTTCATAGTGTCATTGCACTTATTTGATAGATAATTTGGTAGAAAGCTTTGTAAAAAGATCTCTTTTTTTAAGAAGTGCATAATATCTGACAACATACCCAAAATGGCAGGGGGCTTGTCTTACTTATTTCATTAGTGTGTAATGTGAATTTCTTTTTTTCTAAAGTGTACATGAACTTTAAAGGGATTCTTATATCAGTTTTCCATAGCTAGATTGATTAAATTTTCCATCATCCTTCTCCCTAGTCTTTTCTATTTCAGAATTACTTTTAATTTAAGCATGAATCATGAAATTCAAGATGGGGTTTACATCTTTCTACTTTCGTGCAATGATGACATGCAAGGCATGACTCCTATCAGGTTGTACTATATGCATCATGAAAATTTTCTCTCCCCCCCAACTTGAATGACATTATCCTCAATGGCATATAGAATTGAAAGTAATAGAACAATGTATCAATAAATACTTCTGAGTAGGAAAGAGACAACCGGACATGCGGGATGAAACCTCCATCAATGTCATGGACGGCGACGACTTCCTCTCCTTGGCCTTAACCTAACTACTAAAACACACTCAAATAAAAACATCAAACAACAAAAACCTTGGGTTGCCTCCCAGAAGCGCTAAGTTTTTCGTCTTCAGCCAGACGCATGCATAGAATGTGCAAGTTTCATAGCCAACATGTTGACTTGAGAATGAGCCATCAAATGATTTTATTTTTCTTTGAATTCCAGTCTCTATGCCATAGAAGGAAAAGATGTTGCAGATGAATCCATGGGTTAAAAAGATTCCAGGGTGGGTCTAAGAGTTCAAATGGACCACTTTGGTTAGAGAATGGAAGAGGGACATTGTGAATGATCATATCATGAATGACAAAATATTCCTCTTTAAGGTCTTGATAAGGTGGGAACAAATTTATGCAGACCTTATTATCTTCCAAAGATTCTTTTATTTTAGACTTTTCCATCATTAGGTTGAGATGAGAAAAATCAGGAATGGGAGGAGTATCAAAAGGTTCCACCACGAGTTCAATGTCTAGGAGACAAGGATAAATGAGATGAACATGCTTCTCAACACAGTGTTAGTCATGAATTTCAGGTGGATCCAACCAATCGGCTTGAAGAATGACAGAAGTATCCACGGAATTTCCGAGGTCAGAAATGCTCACAAGATCTACATCTTTTCCTAGATCAAGAGCCACCTGATCAAAATGATTTTCATACACAATGTCCAACTCCTCATTAGCCCAAGATGAATGGTTCAATTATTCACTCAATTCTTTTTCCACCCTCACTTCTTCTTCGTCCTCATCTTCAAAGAAAGAATTATCAAATTCAGGAAGAGTAAATTGATTGAAAATTTAAAATTCATTTTTCTCTTCCTCTCCCCCCAACTTAAAACTGTTTGACTCCTCATAATTTTCTTCATGATTTTGCTCGGCCTCGTCAAATTGATTTTCACTAGCTTCCTCTAATTTTTCATGATATAACTGTTCCATATTCTCCTCATTGTCAAAAATGGTTTGATTGTTGTTGAGTTGAGGATTCATGGGTTGATCACTTAGACTAACATTATAGTCAGAATCAAGAAATTGATTTTCAAAGTTTGAAGTAGAGTAGCTAGCTATTTGGTCCATTTCCAGCCCCTTAGCAAGTTGGTTTAGTTGGGCCTGAATGATTTGACTTTGAGCTTCAATAGAGTGTTGTTGGGCCAAGATGAGCTGAGTCATTTGATTGAACCTATCCTTCTTATTGAAATCAAACTGTGGAAGAACTGGATAAGATGGTTCATAATCAGACTGAGGTGAAAAATAATCTGAGTGGTAATTAGTCTGATAATGGGGAGGAGGGACGTAGATGGGTTCTCCTTCATATTGGGTTTGACCGTAAGGATCATTTGAGTATGAAGCCCAATTTGGAAAATTTTGATCTGGAGGATATTGAACATGGTCTTGATGAGGTTCCCAAGAGAATGATTACAGGTTTTCCCACCTAAAATTAGATGAATAAGTGTGATAAGAAGGGGTGGGAAAATATGGAGACATTTGAGTTTGCTCTTGGGTAAAAGAAGAAAGTTGACCCGTAGAGAAGTGTGAATTTTCAAAATGGGCCGGGCCATGTTGAGTGAGAGGTGAAAATTGATTTTGGCATTCATAATGGGCCGGCCTGGTCCACATGAGATTATTTTTCTAAAAATTGTGTGGTGGCATTGAGAAATTTAATTGCATGGCCAAGAGTTAATCCAGTTTGTAACTTACTCGGTCTAATGTATCTAACATGTGCTCCCAATCCATAGATGTAAATTTTTTTTTAGATTTTTTTTGTGTTTTTTCTTTTATAATAATAAGGACGAAGAGAGAGAAGAGGAGAATTTTTTTTATTTTTTTATTTTTTGTTACAAAACACAAACAAGTTAACATACAAATTACTTAATGACCTAGATGTGACCTAGACCTACAAAATGAGTTTCACAAAATGACTAAAGTACAATTTAAGTTCACCCTCAATATTTCTACCGGTCAGGTAAGGGGTGGGATAGTGGGAGGCTCCCCCTACTTTCGTAGGGACCTAATTAGTAAACCACTAGCCCGCTTAAGGCGTTTGCCATCCGACCGTCTTGTCTTAGGCACCAGTTTCCACAAGAGAGTAAACTCAAATCATACTAAAATCATAATGTGATCTTAGGGTCAATGTCTACTGAATTTTATTTAAAGCTTAGGTCATGTAAAGATGCAAGGAAAATGTGATTTGTGGGTTAATGAAGGGTGATGAAATCACCACCTTATGTGATTATAGGTGTTGCCCTTAGAATATTTTGAAATGATATGCAACAAAACAAGTTCAAACAAGGGGTTCTATGCAAGCATAGAAATGCATGAGTATGCTTTTTGGAAAAGTCAGAGTACTCACCTTACCTCTCGCAATCTCTAAAATGTAATGACCAAAGTTAAACAACAAAAAAATGTCTATCCTAAATGATGCATGACTTACAATATGAAAGTGTGATTTCTACTCTTGGAATGAGGATTTTTTATTGGGTTCAAGTGAAGAGTTTTTTTTTATTTAATGAACCTATCTAACCACAATATGCAAGAACATTAAGGAAATAACACAAAATGAGAGACATTAGGATACTTACTTGAATCATAATCCCTCGTTCTCTTTTTTTTTTTTGAAATGAATGACAAAATCAAAAGATGAAAGAAAGAAAGACAAACTTACCTCTTTTTTTAAATTTTTTTTTAACCTATAAAAAAAAGAAAAGAGAGCTTTATTAGTATTCTATATACACAAGGAAAATAAAGTTCTTAAATCAAAAATCATCATTCTTCCCCGACAACGGCGCCAAAAATTGATAATGCAAAAGTTCATCGTTTAAAATATGCGTATCAATCTTAAAATTTCTAACTCGCACTAGATGAAAGTAAGACGTAATAAGGTGGCGAGAAGGGTCGAATCCACAGAGAAGAAGAGATTTTTAGACTTAAAAATCTTGGAGTCCTTTAGAAAACACTTGTGATTTTGCTTTGCTTAAAGAAAATAGTGCATGGAAATAAATCTATCTAAAGAATATGAGAGGGATTGAGAAGAGAAATTTGGAAAAGGGAGGGAGAAAAGGGAACACAATTTGCCAAAATAAATTTTATTGCTAAAGACATGAAAATTATAATCTATGAAAATTAAGATTACAACCAATATAAACTACGAGATAAGTGGAGAAACTAGAGCCATGAGAGGATGATGAACGCCGTCGTCTCCTCCTCGCCGAGTCATGGAGAGGATCGCTCCGCCTTGAAGGAGATCGCCGTGGAAAGAGGTGGATGAAGAAGCCGTCGTCGTCCACGTCATGAGTCTTGGAACGTCGCCCGCCTTGATGTGCACGCCGCCATGAAAGGAGAGCTATGGAGGATAAACTTTGGAGAGAAATATAGAGAGGAATGTGGAAGGGTTTGTGTGGAGATGAAGAAGGAAGAAGATGAGAGAGTAAAACAGTGGGAAAATAAATATAACTCGTAAACGGAGAAGAATTGGAGGAAGTAATAGAAGAAGAAAATCTAGATCTATAAGAGAGAGAAAACTTTAATGAAAAACTCAAAGAGAAAAGAAGAGAAGAAGAGCTTCAAAATAGAGGAAGAACAGAGTGTAGTGCCTCAGATGAACAGTAAAAATACAGTACAACACCTTGAAAAAGCGGTTATAACTTAAAAATGATATAGAATTGGAAGATGGTTCAGATGAAGAAGTTAAAGATCTTTTAAAAACAAAGAACCTTTATGAAGAAAGTAAGAGGAGCAAATGACTAGAATGGTGAGAAAGAAGGGGACGAACAGAGAGAAATACTAGTTCGCAGATGAACAGGACAGCACAGTGAAAAAAATAGCATAGCTTGAAAACCAGAAGGAATTGGAAGATGATGCAGAAGAAGAAGTTGTAGAGGACTTAAAAAAATAACCTTTCGTGAAGAACACAAGAGGAGAAAATGAACTTACGTGAGAGAAATCGACGACCTAAGATGTGGGAGAGAGAGAGGGTGAAAACTGCCAAAAGAAGAACTCCCTTTCTCCTCCTTATCATGGGCTATTTATAGGGAAAGTTGGGTCAATGAAGGGTGGAGATTGTATCAAAAGGAGATGGATGGCTAGAATTTAAGTAGAATATGATGCACAGGGGAAAGGAAAAGGAGGTGGGTACCCCCTTTCTTGGACTTTGGGCACCCCCTTTCCAACTTTGAATCTCCTTTTCAAACATTGAATGTCATTTTCCTCCTTTTCAAACTTAAACTTTGAATTCTTCCTTTTCAAACATTGAATGTCTTTTTCCTCCTTTTCAAACTTAAACTTTGAATTCTTCCTTTTCAAACTTTGAATTCAAAATTTTGAACTTTCTTTTCCCTCCAACCAAAGTATTTCGAATTCTTTATTTGACTTGGTCAAAGTGGTGACGACCGTTTTGCCCCCGGCTTCTTTTGTAATTACCTTCGATGTCCTGTACACACATAATTATGATTTAGTCTAGGAAAGTTACCATAATGTGCACATGAATCACAATTGCTCACAATTATGTAATGGAGAATTTATGTTCATGACTCTCAACTTCATTTTATTAAATAAAATCGTCAAATAAATTAATTTGCATGAAAGGTTCAATCTACATGCGAAGTTGAGATTAACGATAGATCATACATAATTGCCTAATTATATGCACATAGAATGGTGTACATGCAATAAATTATCATAATAAATTGACACTTATCAACCTCCTGTCATGATTCTCCCCCTTTGCGCCCAGACCCTACGGATCCTCCTCTTTCCATTTACAAATTCCTTCTCTTGATTCCATCTAATCCCGGGTCTGACCCGACTTCTTCCACATCCACTGTTTTGGGCATCTGCCCGTTCTCTCACTGCTTTCGAGGCTTTAGCCCTCACTCTTCATCTTAATTCCATTTTCATTCTGTAGACCTTTTATGTGATCAGGGTCTCTGCACCTTAGTGAGGGAGTTCTAGCCCTCACCTCTTTTCCTTTTCTCCTTATTCGTCTGGGTCTGGTCTAAACACCACTCCTTCATGTTAAGTCATTTCAAAACTTTGCTCTATGAGGACCACAAATTCCATCAACATCGCCTCCGGCAGCTGCTGCTTCTACAAGGTTGCAAGGTAACGTATGCACGTAAGTATGCATTCTTATATATTTTCATCACTTTATTCACGCACGATTTTCAACATAAAGTGCTTCTTAACATGATCAAGAGTGGTTGTTTTAGACCTTTATCTTAGGCCTTTTATTAAGGATAATGCCAAAAGAGTCTTTAGACTTGCTATGCATCACTTCGGTCATAAGAACCTCGCGCTGGAAGTTCGGCATTTTTCTCCCCGCTCATTAAGGGCAACCCTTAGCTGGGCACCACACACACTTCACGGCGTCCTTAGCCGTCTCCCTTGATAAAACACCGTTGCTACTTGTGCCATGCTCGAGGCCACGAAGTCTCTTTCTCTTCTTAACTCGGCTAAAATATGAGGATAGAGATATTTTGGGCAAAATAACCAACCTAAGCACTCCCTGATAAGGGGAAGTCTCAAATAAGGGCAGTCAATTATGACCTTATTCTCAAAATTTCCAGCTCAATTGCAATATCTCTTAAAGTCCAAAGGACACACAAAAAATGATGATCAAATGCATATATATATGAGCAAATCAAAAGAAAAATTCAAAATTTCTGGCATGGCAAGAGGGCAGTAAAGTTTTCCCGCGGGAGGTTATGAGCTCGGTCGTATGAGTGCTTAGAAGAGAATTAAGGTTCGATGATATGACACAAAGTCCCAACACAACAGACCGAATCTCTAGGGGTCGTGCTATGGACGGAAGTCAAAACCCGATATCTTCTTAACTTATATAAAGCTTATCCTCAAATTTTTCTTCTCTTCTCCCTCTAAGACCGAGTGTCTCTCAGGTATGGCCTTGGTAGGGGCACCGCAGCCGGTTAGGGCGCCACCCTCAATGTACGCTCGACTTTGGACAGTTTTTAGCAAAAGGGGGGGGGGGGGCGAGGACCCCTAGCCAGTGGTTTAAAACACCCTTTGATGCTGCCTTAGCAAAGTCTAAACCAAAATCCATAAAAAGGTCAAATATTTTCCAAAATCTAAAAAAAATATAATATCTCCAAGAAATCCACAAAAAAATGAATATTTTTCAAAACCAAAAAAATTTACATATTTTAAAATCCAAAAAAATTTGCATTGCATTGTATTTTCTTGACGGTGCCTTTTGCAAGGACAATAACTTTCACAGGACCAAGAACTCGGGATGAGTCCTCTTCGTTCATTGCTATCAATCTTTTGATTCTTCCCTATGATGATTAACACCCTCACAAATCGCCACGCTAGGCATCAATTGATCGATCATCTCCAAATCTTTCTAATAAACTCTTGCTGATTTCACTTGATCACTCGTGCCACTGGGATTTACTTGATCTTGATCATTCAACTCCAAAACTTATGATATGCCAAGATGGTCATCCTCATACCAACAAATGAATAATGATGCCTTACATGCTATTCCTACTATACCTCACATATGCTCGATGTTTCTATCCATGTTGAAAACGATGCTATTCATGATTCGATGCTATACATTTTGAATGCTTTGCTCCATGCTTTTCATGCTATGTCTTCAATAAATGAGTGAATGCTTTGGTTAATGCTATGCTTGCCTTAATACTTTATTCATTGCTTGTTATACTCCATTATCTCTTGGCTAACGAATCTTTGAGCGCAGGAAAGAAGCTCTCTTGGTCCCACCATCCGGACATCATCATCCAAGCCCCTACGGTGTTTGCACCTCATTTTCTCAGTTCTCTCATGTGTATTGCTCCACCGACTTTCCTATATGCATTTTACTATATGTTATCTACGCTATTAGATTATATCAAGGACCTTGTGGCTGTGATAAATCTAGAATTTGAGTTCCCCTTCATAAAAAAAATAATGATGATTCCAGAGGAATCTTAGTCATACGGATAGGCTATTGAGTCATCCAAGACTGGGGATGATGATTCCCTTTTGCGAGTTGATACGCGGATAAACGGGCTTCGGCTTAGTATCAACTCACGGAATGGGTTTCTTGACTCAGTCTGGGCAGCTTAACAATATTATCCTTGATTACATTCTATTTTATTTTGTTTTAATTTTCCCTTTAAACCCAGCATGCATTCATATAGGACTTTGAATCAACTTTGGGCCATCATTCTAATAACTTGATTTTGAGAGTCAATTAATCATTAGTTTCAAGATTTAAGATATTCCACGCTGAATTGTGTCCTCAGTTCGCCTTGTTTCCGTTTTGGGCTGCTTCCTTGAAAATTCCTTTGTTTGGATTTCTACCCTCTTATTTCAATTACCTTTCCTTAGATCCACCTTGGCTGCAACACGTCCACATTGACTGATAACCGCTCTCTATTGGTGAAACCTACAGGTTTGAGACCTGGGGTGCTTCCACCGCACTGGAAGTTGATCGCCTTCTTTATTTTACTCCTTCGTGCCCGCGTGCACACTCCCTTTATCCAAACAATTGTTGTCTTTCATTGAATCTCCTCAAGATTGCATCATCTCGAGTTTTTGATTCAATTCCTATCAAGTGATGTTGATTGTGTGTCTCATCACACCTTAGCATGTACTTTTTAGTTTGCTCTCACTCCATTCCATTCCAGGCGGTTTCACTTCATTCTATTCCATTCCATTCCATCTCGCTCCCTTGCACAGCAGACACCAAGGCGGGGCAGCTGTAGACACGCTAAAATTGACATCATTTTGAGCTTATCTCCTATCGCATTGTGATGCCCTAATTTGACCCTCAAATCAAATTATTTGAGTGATTTTCCTCATTTTTCTTAATTCTTCAACTTTCCCAAGCTTTCCCACATGTTTTCCTATTTTTTCATATTTTTCCAAGATTTTTCTCTATTTTTTAAGGGCCTTTTCTAATTAATGGTGGTCTGCATGCCGCTATTTAATGGGCGCCCCTGACCTGGGCGCCCATTACAAGAATTGGCGCCCAAGACCTGGGTGCCCACTCCAGTTGAGTTCCGTTTTGGCCAGTTTTCGAAGTTGTTTGAATTGATGACACTCTGGGAAGTCGCCAATTGTTAAATAGCGACCGTTCGGAAGGTCGCCAATTCTTTTCTTCATATTTTGGCCCAAATTCAAATTATTTTTGATTCCACGACTGTTCGGAATGTCACTATTTCATGAATGGGCGCCCGTGTGGAAAGTCGCCAATTTCCTTACCATATTTTGAACTTTTAACTCCGACCAAATTTTGTATTAATTTCTAATGAGTGATCACCTCATGGTCGCCAATTCTTTTCAAATTTTGGAAAGTCCTAATCCGTCTTGAAATGCCTTAGAATTAGCGACGCTTTCATATGCTGTCCTTTTAAATAGCGACCGTCTGTGTGGTCGCCCATTCTTTCAGCATTCCGAACTTCGGCAGAACCTCCTTCTTTCTCTATTTTGTGCCCCTTTTCTAATTGGGAAAGGGTCCTAAGACTTTCTAAGGTTGAAGGGACACTTGGGCAATGTTTATCTCTTTCCAAATCCAACTTAAACATGTTTTCCTAATTTCCCTTGGATTAAACTCTGAATTTCAGCCCTATAAATAGGACCCTTCTCTCCCTTGTGTTTAAGGCTGCTCAATTAATCTAAGGGGAGGTGCTGCTGGTTTGAAGGCTCAAGGAGGAGACTCCCATGTACCTTAAAGCTTCATCCATGGAGTTCTTCTTCCTCCCTTGAAGATTTGAAGCCTCTTCATCCTGAGAGCGTCTTCCTCTCTTGGAGGATTAAATCAATAAGCATTTTCTTCTCTCTTCTTTTATTTTTATCTAGCATTGCATGCATCATTATTCTATCTCTTCCTTTCATCTTTTCATCTCAATATTGAGATCTCTATATTGCACACTCTAGCACACCTCCCAATTGTGCAACACTTGCACATCTCCTTATTTTTCATCATACATCATCTTTTCTCACCCTTTTGCATTGGGGTCTAAGGGCCAACACCCAACAAGGTGTGTTCATACTCATACTTTTCATATTGTTTATCTTAAGAACTTGATGCTACACACCATTATTTTCTAATCAATATCTTTCTCTTGTTGGTGTTTTCTTTGTTTTGCAAGGGTAATCAAGTCAAAGAAGAACTCTCTTCATCGGCCGGCCGATAGGAAGAGAAGGTGCACTCACAATCTCCCCCGCATTTAAAGGTATTCTTCGCGATCCCTCCTTTGCTTTATTGTTAAATTCTTTTGAGGTAACCCCTCTGGCGATCACCTTTCCCCTTAGTATCCACGCATGCTCTCTTTTGATCCCCTTTTCTATCCCTTTCCCATTCTTTTCATAGCTTTTATTATTGTTATTCTCTTAGGCCCTCTTTGTTAGCAGAATAGGTTAAGGAGAATACCTTAACCGAGGGATACTTATTCCAAAGAATGTCCAATTTTGCTTTGACACTCATGTACCATAATCGAGGTTACCCCAGGGAATAAGACCCCTTGTTCCAGTTACTTTGACAAGAATTTCTAAAATCGAGATGGGTTAAGAGGGAAAAAATTACAAGGACTACCCCCACTGCCCGCTACTATGGCTACAAGGGAAATCAACACTGAGTCAAGTGTCATGCGGCTTAACGTAAAGCTCCGAAACCCCATATACCTTTTCTTATCCTTTGACGTGGAATACTGTGATGCTTGAGTCCCTTTTTTCTTGGATTAAAGATCAAAATGCTGAAATCTCAAAACCACGATCCACTATTTCATAAAGCAAATCTTTTTTTCACCATATTTTCATCAAAAACAAGCATGAAATCAAGGTATGGAATTACGTCTCTGGCGGTCGTGAGACCAACCCATTCAAATTTCAAAAGATTCACCACTAGGCTTCCTGAAATACCATCCCCGAACCATTGTGTATTCACACATATTTTGCATTCTACTCAGCAGAATAAAATGTGGACATAGATACCACGATTTGCACATGAATGAAGTCAATCATTTAAAATGGGATTGAATTTTACATGTCCATATTCACCATCAAACAGTCACATTGAAATTACAAATTAAAAAGTTGGCCAAAGACATTGTGTACCACCTTTTGAAGTCCATACATCACACTGCTGAAATACAAAAGATTGTCTACATATACATTATAGACATTTACACTGAATTTTAAAAAAAGTCCAGACCCTGTGACACTTCTAAATGGCATACAAAGCTGGCTACTGCTCTATGCCCCCATCAGTTCTCTTTTGCACACGAAGCGAGGCATATGTAGGGTATCTACATATTTGATTGATAGTTTTTGATCCATCTTGATGCACTTTCTCGAGCATAAAGTCTGCAGATGACATGGTAGAGTGTGCAAAAAATTATGTTATAGCCAGAACTTATAATTTTTAATATCTGAAAAACCACTGCTAAAGATTGTACTATATAGATGAGCATACCTTGGTCATTTGGCCTCATGCCAACCGGATGCTGGAGATAACGTAGGTAACATTTGGTACACGTACAAGGGTCTTGTAAAATTTGAGTGTGGCCTCTGATCTGGGTTTCCTGTCAAACGCCAGAGAGCACGCATTATTCAAACCAAATTAAGTTGTTATTCTATGTCACATATAAAAGAAACCCAATTACCTGGACTTGTATGACCCTGGGGATTGTAATTACAACACATGTCACATAATGTTAGACGTATACTGCACCAAAATAATGTAAAATTAAGAATCCAGAAATAATGTTAGACGTATAACCAATTACCTGGACTTGTATGATGGAATTGTGTCGCTATGTCGAGGGAATAAAGTATAAGAAGCTTTACTCGCAGTAGAAAATAAGATTGGTGCATGTGTGAAACCCACAGACGTATTTGATAAATGTGAAAACCATTGCAATGCCTAATTAACCTAGTCAGCAGAATCACAATTTGGATACGTCTGATAGTTGCTTTGGCAATTGTTGGGCTCAGAAAAATTTTGGTGTCGTCAGTGCATTGATCAGGTGTTTACCTAAATTGCCACCCCTTACAATTGAAATCCAACACAGCATATGTGCTCTGATGAACCTCCACAGTTGTGTAAAGATGTTCATTGTGTTGCAATGGCAATCATGTAACCACCTTCACAATTTAAGTGATTGTCAATTTTAAAAAAAATTATCATTGCCCTTTAAGGCCCTCACCCACCCCAATTATAACACACACATCACTCCTAAAATTTATTTCCAAAAGATCCAGAGGGGGGGGTGAATGGATCTTTTGGAAATTTCACCCAATTAAAACACAAACACCACTCTAAGAAACAAATGAAAACATTGCACAGACCTTATAGAGTTATATGCAAGACATGCACAGACTTCATGCAAAACATGCACAGACCTTATGGTGTTATATGCAAAACATGCACAGACCTTATATGCAGTCTAACAAAAATTTGCCCAGACCTTGTATGCAGTTTAGAAAAGTTGCACAGACCTTATGTACAAATGTGCATCGACCCTTGAAAGGAGTTTAGAAAATGTGCACAGACCTTTCAATTCAACATGCACCGACCTTACAAACTAGCGTCGACCTTTCTTTTGAAGAATGACTAAAAGGTGCACCGACCTTAGAAACTAGCATCGACCTTTCTTTGAAGAATGACTAAAGGTGCACCGACCTTAGAAACTAGCATCGACCTTTCTTTTGGAAGCAGCTGATGTGCATCGACCAAGGTCTTCACTGCAGGCAATATGCATCGACCTTGTGTTTCATAGGGTGAAAACGTGCATCGACCTTAGACCTTTATGCTACAAACTGAAATGTGCACACAACCTGTTTGGTAAAATGAATATGCATGCAACCTATTTGATTAAATGACCAGAATGTTTAAATGTGCACAGATGTAATATGAAAGCACAATTATGCATGCAACCTGTTTGATGAAATGAGTCTACATGAGATGAAGGTGCACTGACATGTATGCAGTCAATTCAGTCTGTAGCATAACAAATTCAGTCTACATGAGATATGAATTACCTCATGCTGAATTCTTACTGTCAATTCAGTCTAACTGTCAATCCTAATAATTGAACTTGTCAATCCTAATAAACTAAACTTGATGAATGATTATCACAACAACAAGTTAAACCCACTTGACATATGTGCAACTATAACACCTGAAGTTAGTCAAAAAGACCACATACCTGGGCATTGCATGAAGACATATTGACAAAACCAATCGGTCATGTCCCATAGTCCTAGTCGCAAGACATAAAAGGGCATCACAGAGATAATGGGTGGTGGCATTATAACCTTGTAAGAGAGCATGATCAGCAGTTCATAGAAATTTTAGTATTGTACTTGCTTTGGCAAGTATGGGGCTCAGACTAATATGAACAGTCATAGCATTGCAAGGTGTTGAGTGACATGTCAGCCCTCACAATTGATACCCATCGCAGCGTATGTGCTCTGATAAGCCTCCACAGCTGTGTAAAGATAGTCACTGTGTTGCTGTGACAATCAATCAACCACCTTCACAATGTTATTGTCAGTATAAGACTTTTCATCATTGCCCTCTAAGCCCTCTAACCAACCCGTAGTGATCATGCTGCTTGCTGGAAAGGGTTGCAATCTTGCCATCCAACTATCCAACAACATGACAACGTAAGGATGGGAGGGTTGTGGTTGTCCTGCAAATTAAAAGGTAACAGAGATATGATTAGCTATATGTCCCACCCTTATCATTTAACAACCTCCGTTTAGGTTTGCACCATGTTAAAGCTACTAAGGAAAGGAATATCCATAAATATTACAATCTCATAATCTAATAAAGCACACACTATTTAATGGTAAGGAAAGGAATATCCAAGTAAATAACAAAGTCCAACTTCACTCCCAAATACTATTAGCAATGTCATTCCTAAGGTGCTCTCCTGCAGCAACCTCCCGCTGGCCGATGGATGATACAGTGGGAACATCCACATCATCAACATCATCCCCATGCACATCTTCCTCACCAACCCGATTGAAGCACCAATCATACCCCTGTTCTCGACGAATGAAGTTCTGCACGACACAACGTGCAAGGACTATCTTGCACTATGTGGGCCAAGGGTACATGTTGCCCTCGCGCAAAGTATGAAATCGCATCTTCAAGACCCCAAATGTCCACTCCACCACGTTTCTCAATTGGGCATGACGATGATTGAATTTTTCCTTCTTATTTTGGTAAGGCACATTGACACGACCACGGAATTGAGCAAGATGATACTTCACTCCCCTATACGGAGCCAAGAAAGATGAAGAATTTTTGTATCCAGAATCAACCAAATAATACTTCCCCGGTGGTATAGAGAAACCTCCTTCATCTAAGGCCCACTTTAGCACCCGCATATCAGCAGCTGATCCTTCCCAACCAACGCACACATACTGGAAATTAAAGCATATCAAATGATACAATAGTCATTACATTTTGTGTAATGCATTGCTAACGGTTGCGGAACTGGTCATGCTCTGAAATTAGTATGTTTGCAGGAATGTATGTGCCGTCTATGGCACCGATGGCGTCCTACAAAAAAATGGCGTTGGTAAGTTTAAGGTACCAATGTAGTGGGGAGGAATGACTAAGTCAGAAGATCTCACCTTAAAATAAGGGTAGAAGCGTTCTTTGCCACGAATGTAGGGATGACACTCGTGAGCTTGTGTATGTGTGGGTAGTTGAATATATTCTTCCTTAAAATGGTTGATGGCAATAATGACTTCATTTACATACTTACTGATTGTTTGAGAAGAATGTTGAAAGTGCTCACACAAAGCACCACTAGACACCCCATGACCAGTGGCATATAAGAACATACCCAACTGTCAACAGTAGTCACATATTTTGAATCTTTTAATAAACCACGACCTACCAATATGTCAATCAATCTTGTAAACATAGTTGGGTGCATCCTGAACATCTTGTAACATCTCTGCTCATGTCCATTGATAATATCCGTCACCCACATTTGACCTGCGTAGACTGATGAATGCATGTGTCGGCGAATAGGTGGCGGCATTTCCTCCTCTTCCACTTGTTCAAGAACGGCCTCCTCAAGGTTGTTGATCATGCCATCATCATCCAAGAGAAACTCCAATAGAATGCGATCAATATCTACACATCACACCAAGCATTTCCATCACCATTACAACAAGATGAATTGATGAAGTCATTATCCATTAATAAAATGACTAGTACATGGTTTAATAACACCGATTGTAAAAAACTTACTACAGAATAGAGAAATAGTACTTGTGAACAAGCATAGTCTATGAAGTCCCCACCTTAAACAACACAAGTAGAATAGTAACTAATATAAACAAGAGCAACACTACTAGAATACTCAACAAGACAACAACAGTACAAGACACATTGGACATTTGTGTCCTCTGCTATAGCAGTGACTGGTTCCTTGCATGATAAGGTGACATAGGATTTGCAGGAGACGCAGGCATGTGCCTTGTAATTACTTGAGACCGATGAGCAATATGTGTATGCCTACTGTTGTCATACCCAAGGTTTGTAAAGACTTGAGGCGGTCTTGAGGCGTTTTGTCAAAGCCTCACGAGGCGTAAGCCTTAAAACCTAATGAGGCGTAAGCCTCATTAATTAAGAAAAAATATTAAAAAATAAAAATAAAATATATTTAATTAAAAAATTAGTTGTATGTGTGTGTATGTGTTTGTATTGTAGAGACAGACGTTTCATATTGATATTCCCTCCATAATGTTATTTTTTTAATCCTTATTCTGAACGTCTTATTATGGGTTTTTTACATGTGTAGGAACTAGGAACAAGGTTGGCCTATCTAAGACAAGCCGGCAAAGGCGATGAACGTTCTATATTTGAATCTTTAAAATTTGGATATGCATCTGAATGTTATACAGCTTAATGTATAAATTTGTGAATCTTATTGGTGTTGTACTCAATTATGTGTATTATGTAATTGTGCCTATTTCTGTTTCAAATCGTGATATTGTAATTGTAGTTTGAAGTTCATTATCTTTTTCTTCGGCAGAAGGACAAATAAAGTTGAAGAGGAATTTTTGCTTGAGTACTAATTTCAATGAATACATAGAAGCTTTTAAACTATGAATGATATTCAAATCGCAAGATTCGCAAATCACAACACAATTTTTTAGCTAAAACTATTACAAAATGGGAAGTGTTCAACATGAAAGACTCGAGAGTCAAGAGTCAAGACAAGAGTCAAGATTCAAGAAAGCAAATCTCTATATGCATCTTCTTCATCACTGCTAAGAGGATCATCCATGGAATCATCCATATATCTTAGTTGTTCATCATGTTCATTTGTTTCTTCTTCAGATTCACTTTCATTTTCAGTCACTTCTACTACCACCTCTTTGCCTTTACCTGCATATAGCGAAAATGATTAAAAGAAATAAGACAATGTCACAATAACTAATAATTATTTTTAGATTAAATAGCAATATAGCATATAATTAGACATTACTCACTTCTGCTATCACTTTCTCCAATTTTTCTTCTTTTTGATTTTCTTGCCCTTGTTTCCATTCAAAGGTCTCCTAATTCAACATCTTCATCAATAGGTAGATTATAAGCATGAAGATCATCATTTTCATGTTGGTACTCTGCAAGCCACTCATCATCAGAGTCAATGTCATTTTCATCTAAAGAAAGAGGATTCTCCATTGTTTTCTTCGTGGATGCTCTCTCTTTCAACTTTAGATTGAACATGACATACACCAAATTATTTAACCTCTGTTGTGATAACCTGTTTCTTCTCTTTGTGTGTACCTATAAATAATACAACAAAAGTTATATAAAAAGTCAAGATATTTTTATTGTAAAGAAAGAAAATATTTACCTGATTAAAAGTGCTCCAATTGCGTTCACACCCAGATGAACTACATGTAAGGCTCAAAATTCTAATAGCAAAATTCTTCAACTCAGGAGTTTCATCACCATATGCCAACCACCAATCAACTAATATTTAATAAAACAAAAAATATATCAAAATCAAGTCAAATATTATTTAAATGAAACATAATAATTTATTTAAAACAAATCATAAGAATATGCAATGTCAAATTTACCTAGAGTCCTTAATTTTCTGGATTTTATAGCTAATCTTTCCCCAAACATACCTCTTGCATTAACAAATGCATCTAATTGCAAGTTAGCCTTCAGCTTATCATCTTCTTCTTTGATCATCCTATCCATGCAACTGTATAGACCAAGTTTTACTTGAGGATGCTTTGAAAAAGTCGGCTCATACTGGAAATGAGGATTGAGAAAATAAGCAGCTGCATGCAAAGGCTGGTGTAGTTGGCATTCCCATCTTTTATCAATGATTCTCCATATTGGCTCATATTTCTCCTCCTTTCCATGTAAAGTCTCTGCAATCGTATCTTTTGCTCTATCCATAGCATCATAAATGAATCCCATAGGTGGATATTTTTCCTCATCTACCATTCTCAAAACACTCACCAATAGTTTTGTAGTCATGACAACGTAAGCAACGCCTCTCCAAAAGTGTTGATTCTTGAGGGTGATATGTTTCACAGCTTTTCCTACAGGCTTCTTTGCATAAGCACTTTGTGTAAAAAATCTACAAGCAAACATTTCTTGAAGACCTTCTTTGGAGCCAATGATACTATTTAAAGTAAGAAATGCAGTAGCAAATCGAGTGACAGCAGGCTTCAAGAGCTCTTTTTTTAGCATCTTCTTCATTAATGCCTTCATCCATGTATGTGCATAAATGAAGTTTATAATTCTATTTGCCTTCTTGAAAATACCTGCAAATAATGATAGCTTAAAAATATCTTCCAATATTAAGTCGAGACAATGTGCGGCGCATGGAGTCCAATACAAACTTTTCCTTTTCTCCATTAACTTTTGCCCAGCTGATTTATAATTTGATGCATTGTCTGTGATTACTTGGACCACATTTTCCTCACCAATCTCATCAATGACATTATCAATAAGATGAAATAACATAGTTGCATCTTTGGTCTCTACAGTTACATCCACTGAATTAAGGAACCAAGTTCCTTTAGGATTATTGACCAAAAAATTAATCAATGTCCTTTGACTAGTGTCTGTCCATCCATCTGTCATAATCGTGCAACCAGTCATCTTACATGAATCCTTAAATTCTTGTAGCAAACTAGATATAGTCTTCACATCTTCTTGTAAAATCCATGTCCTCAATTCATACATAGATGGAGGTTTTAATCCCCTTCCATATACACCCACATGTTCTAACATTCGTTTGAAAGATGGACTATTTGAAATGTTAAATGGAAGACCATTTAAAAAAAAAAACTCCCAATGGAAAGATAAACTCTATTTCTTTCTTCTTTTTTCCAATGTGCATTTAAGGTACTCTGTTGTTGTGTCAATTTCTCTTGTTCTTTTGAGCCAAAACTAGAAATAAACCCATCCATTGGACCTCTAACTTGCTGTGAACTAGAACTAGTGCCATCATGAGCTTTAATAGGTATAGATGAAACATCCTCCTCCTCCACATATGAGCCAATTTTACAAATATTTTCGAATCTCTCTATTGTCAATTTCTTCTTTTCGTGATGAAGATTCAAATATTCCTTCATTTCTTCCTCGACTTCCTTCGACACTTTAACGCATGCACTAACATTCTTGTGGGTTTTAGCTAAATGATCTTTTAGCCTCTTTACCCCACCGATAATTTTTTTTCCACAAAATTTACATTTGAGGTAAATGTAATTTTTTTCAGCTTTTGGAACTTCAACTTGCTCTCCATACTTCCACGCTGGGTCAGTCCTATTTCCTGGTTGTTTTTCATTTATTGTGGCATTCTCAACTTGATCACTTCCTGACGTATCTGAAAATAAAAAACTACATGATTTACAAATAAATAAATCTTGTAGAAAAAATAAAACTAAAAGAAAATCTGTAAATACAAAAGCTCCATAATATGAGTGTCCAACATTTTAAAAAACTCCAAAATCTGCACACATAAGTTAAATAATTCTACTAATTAATGAACAAATGAACATACAATGCAAGTGTACAGTACAACATTAGCACTTAAAAAACTCCACAAACTTCATTAGCACCTCGCTTAAATGAAGCAAGAAGACGCCATTGCCAAGGAGAAAAACTAGAGGACCGAGGATGAGGTTCTATATCTGTTCTACCGGATGAGGTTCTATATGCTTAAAACAAGACATGGGAGATCCTGATTGAAGGTTGGGTGAAAAGTAAGGAGATGAATCAGGCTGTAGAGGGTCTGAATAAAGGGTTCTCTTTGATGGTATTTTGTGCATGAAGGCCATCACATGAGGTCTTAATGTGCATCGTGGAGTACTTTAAGGATCAGGTAAATGCTCATGAGTCATGATGCATGGGAGTATGTAAAGGTTCTTCATTATAATCTCATGACTTCGCTGTTATACAAGTCTTATCTGCGAGCTTGTTTTCGTGTTCAAAGTCCTATTCTTGATGTTCACAGGATGGGAAGAGGGAAAAGTTGACTTAGATGAAGAGACATTGACTCTCGTGCAATGTGTAAACAAAGATTGATGGTGTCGGTATTGAATAAGATCAGCTATCACAAGTATCCCTATGATCACCTCCAGACTTCGCACACAAAACTCTTGGGAGTAAGAAAGGAGAAAACAGAGCACCGTGACCAACATCACCAACCTATGTTCTGTTACGGTGTTACCTGTAGCGGAATCCTGCTCCCGTGGTCGGTTGGCTGCGTGTTTGGGGAGGCCGGTGCCAGAACACAGTCACCAGACTCACCACGCGATGGTGATTTGCTGCCGGACTGGGGAGGCCGGCGCCGGAGTGCCGGACCAAACTGCCGCTCCTAAGTCCTCCTACCCGGCAACCTCTGTTGCAGTCCTGCAATGCCCAATCGCCGATGATGCTTCAACGCGGCAACGGCGCAACGCCCAACGGTTCAACCTGCGACTGTGAGCGGCGAGCGAGCCCTTGAGAAATGAAAGAGCAGGGAAGGCCGAAGGGGACGACCGGACGAGACGAACACAGAAGATGGGAAGGGAAGCCGAAGAGCCGAATAGTTGAAGGCGGAAGAGACCGTCGTCTTCGTGACTCATGATCGTGAGTTCGTGTTTTTCACGGCCAATCACAACAGGGGGAAGTTTAACCGCTTAAACCTTTTTTTTAATACATCTCGATTCTCATTGAATCCCAAGTTCCCAACCGTTGATTTCCTTCACCTTTAACACGTACGCCTTACACCGCCTCATAGCCTCACCGCCTCAGCTCGCCTCATCATATTAAAAACGTAAGCCTCATTATCATTATTACTTTTTTTGAGTGCCTCACCTCAAGGCGTGCGCCTCAAAGCCTCAAGGCAGCGCCTTTTAAAATTTTGGTCATACTCATTTATAGCCTTGTGTGCATCCTCTAGTGAGTGAAAATCCTTGTAACGAGCTCCAGGATATCCATTGACCTGGGTAAAATATTCAGGCCAGCTGTAATATACATCGGGTTCTCGTCCAACTCACACTACATAGCAATGATATCTTCCCATTTTCTGAACTTCAATTGCCTGCATGTAAGACTTTATGAAAGACAATAGATGCGACTATGCTATCATATAGGGAATTTTAATGATAAGGTCTACTCCATGGGATAAGTATGCAGAAGGGAAAGCAAGTAAGTCTAGAATTACACCACATGATAAAGTGGGGTCGGGGATTAAAGCAAACAGTCCAAGTGCATGAATAAAGTTTACATCATGTGAACTAACACCTAGTCAATCCTGTCTTCTTCGGGTAGCTCCATAAATAATTTTCTATTTATTGGATCCTTGAATACATCCACTGCTTTGAGGTACATCTTCCGATCAATGTTTGGATTTGCCTTGAGTATGTCGATGCATGCTCGCTTGGAAGGGGTGTCATCGGCCATGTGGAGGGAAGGTGTACGCTCCCCTCGTAAGAGCCTCACCAACTCACTCCTATCGTGCATAGCCCCCGCAAAATTATTTAATGACTCATCTCCGATCTTCTTTTGACGACTCTTCTTTCCAGAGTTAGGTGTGCTCTTGGCCAGTGTAGAAGTTCCTTCATCGTCCACATCCCTACTCATAGGAGGTGTGTTAAATGCAGGTCTTGAAGGTTGTGCGAATTGAGACACATTCATAGTGTCAGTAATGTTATCAATCCCACCAACATCAAACGCACCACCTAAAGCAGTCAAAAAATCGTTTACATGCACTTCCATAGGTTGCATTATTTGTCGGGGATGTGTGACTTCGGCGTCCCACCCCCTTGCACAGCTTTTTCCACAAATATAGTCCATCTCACATAGGAAGAGATATGGTTTACCTCTAATTAACCTAAACTCTGGTCGACTCTGAAAAAAAGTAGGATTTGGGGAGGTCATTCTGTGAAAACAAATAGCCAAGGAATAAAAACTGGACGGTTCGCACAAGTCATACAATACATGAATTAATTCATCCCATGCCCCTTCATATCCGGGAATAGGCACATTGTTGACATTGTCCCACCCCCAACCACTTTTATTGCGCAACTCATCAACAATACCATAAATCTTTCTAATTGTTTTCCAATGATTATTTAATTGTTGACAGTCGTACTTCAGGTTACACGATCGATTAAACATCGGGACCATCTCAGCCCAACAATGAGGCTTGAACATACCAGAATTGCAATTATTCTTATCATATTGCTCAATCAACAATTGAAGGAGAACCCTATCCTGAGCCGTAGTCCAATTCTGCACACGGGCCTTAACCCTACCGGTTCCAGAGTCATTTTGAAATGATCCTAATATTAGTAAATAAATCATAAACAGTACTTTAGTTTCACACGAGTGTGGACATATCGCAACAATTTTCAGAACAACAAGTATGGTATAACACTTCTACCATGGGTTGTTGATGGAACTTACCAGAGGTAGACATAGTTAATGTCCTCTTCCTCTTCAAGCTGGTTAAGTATCCAATGAGACAAAAAACATGAAAAAAATAGATATGAGAATGTGAACACAGCAATGAGAACCATCGATATCTTATAATCAACAGGCGTAATTATCTGAATGACAATAAACATGCATATATTTTATAAAATCAGAAAGTAGGATATGATGCCACCGATATTCCCCATGTTTTACCGATCCTAATGCAGTGGTTTTCGAAGACTTAATAAACAGAAACCTTTTCAGATCTATGTCGAAATTGATAAAACACAAATTTCTATAATAGTTAACAAAATACTATGTAGTATACATATGCCATAATAACAGGATCTGAAATATACCTGGGTATTGATTAATTTCATCAAATATATATATGTAACAACTGTGTAAGCTCATGTTTCCTCTAAAGGACCTTTTTCATATAAATATATATACATCTATGAAATTGCCTACAACAAGAAAATGACCATTCAAATATCCCAAAGAATCTAAGCTGCGGTATATCATGTATCATAGAAACAGAGCCTTCTGCAACATATAGCTAAAATCTTTACTAAAAGGAAAGAAGGAAAATAGACATCTGCCATCCAATTCTCAAACATAATAGGAATTTTCTCATTTACGTCATGTATGATCCATCCGCAAATATGGCCTAAAAATTTAACTGCAAACAACTTTTATATAGATAATTATATGCCTGGAAAAGCATTACATTAATTACTTTGTGATGCATCACAACAGAGTGTAGTACATTAATAACTTTTGAGATAACTTTGACAAAATTTTATGTAGTGACTGACCAATATACATGCATTGGGTACAGACAATACCTATACAAATACTTGATCGACAATGTCACGGACATTTTCTCAAACAAACAATGTCACTGACAAAAACTATACATAGGTTTATGTTTAACAGAAGATATGTGCATATTTTAGTAGTTGACCGACATGCATGTATTGGGTAGATGAACATCTATAGGTGTACAAGGCCATTATCCACAATGACAGGTGGGATCATACCGAGGTACTACTTGACGGTTATTCAAAATCAGATGCACAGGTGAACTTGCGCAAGGTAGTATGCGAATCAGAGCATGGTAAAATGGAACATCAATAGGAGAGGGGAAGCACAGCAAGAAGGATGTCATATGAAAGTACATGCCATATTATCCACGATTACCGGAGATCATACCGAGGTACTACTTGACGAATATTCAAAATCAGATGCACAGGTGAATCAGCGCAAGGGAGTATGCGAACCAGAGCATGGTACAATGGAACATCATATGCAGAGGTGAAGCACAGCAAGAAGGATGGCATATGAAAGTACATACCATGTCATCCAGAACAAAGTGAAATGGTTGTAAAAAGCACAACAAGCAGAGACAAAGCAACAACGATTGAGTAAATAAGATTTGCAGAAGGAACCAGTGGCGGCAAGGGGCCGAGGAAGATGCAGAGGAGACACGGTCTTTTGACGCTGGAGAAGCCACCGCTTCTGGCAAGGATGTTGGGGATGGCATTGCGAAGAAGCTGGGGAGTTAAAATAGGGCAACACCAAATAACACTGTAGGCTCACAAGCACGAAGGGTACTGTGCTAGATTCAAACCCTCTATGCAAAAGGTGGGTACGGGGAGTAGAAAAAGTGGAAGGACGTCAACCCCAGCCACACGATCATGGATGATTTGAGAAGATTGCAGAGGTGATTGGATGCAAGATTGGTGTAGCCTGTGAGAGGGTTTCCCAACCAACGCTTAGCTCGAGCAGTAATGGCCGCCGTTGACTGCCTTTCTCCTCGTGGAAACAACCTTGCGTGGGGGCGAAGCCTGCAGAAGACGACTATCATGGCGGCAAAGGCAACTCGGCCAGATTGGGGTAGAGAAGGCAAAGGCGTGGAGCAGGGAAGAGGCAGCGGATGGTGGAGCTGGCGTTGCAGGCCGAATTTCTGTAACCGTCGCACGCGGAGAAGGGCGACATGGGAGACGCAAAGGTAGGGTTCAAGAAGGAAACCGGGTCGAGAAGAGGGCCGCGTCGTAGCTTTACCTGGGAGTCTGCACGGGGGTTAAGCGTATTCGACCGTGACGGTGGAATACCTTAACCGGGGTTAACACGGGATACAAGAAGGTTAAGAAGAATATTGTAGAATACCTAAAACTCTCTATCAAATCGAATAGGAGAGGTTAAGGAGGGATACCCCACCTTATTCTCCAATCAAAGAGGCCCTTAGTGGATTTTCCATAGATCTACACTGGCGATGATATGCACAAACTTGGAGCTGATTTCCAACCGCGGGTCGGCAAGATTCAACCGGAGGGACCTTCAATGCACGAGTGGCCATCAAAGACATGAAGACATCTGAAAGAGATTCTGGCAATGGAGGATATTGAGCTTACTTCGGGCAAGGCAGATGCCGAGGGGTGTGGGATAGAGGAGACGCTTGTGGAGAGGGAAGCAGAGGTTGCAAAGGTAAGGGTGCATGGTGGCTAGTGGAGGGACTAGGTGGAGATGTGCGGTGAGCGGGATGAGTAGGTATGTAGTGGACAACATCCACTTGCACAGGATTTTGGGTTCCCTCGACGAAAAGAGGTAGTGGATGTGAGTATGCGGAAGGCTGACTCATGGGAGGTTGATGCATAGAGGATTGATATGTGAAGGCAGAGGGTTGGTGATAAACGGAGGGCTGACTCATGGAAGATTGATAGGTGGATGGCTGATGATAATATGGGCCAACTATAGGGAACGGAGGGCCGACTTGTGGAGGGTTGAAATACAATGGTATTTATGGAGATGGAAGGTTGTGGGGACTCGAATGTGGGAGAATCAAGGGAACTTTGAAATTTGTGATGAATGAAGCGGGCTCGACTATAAACTTATTGCTAGGAGGCAATATCGTTCAAAGCTAAAATAAACCGGTATTGGAGCATTGCATTAGAAATAAAGATTTTAATATGCTCCTTCTCTGGAATATGCCCTGGGATTTGCACGGCCATGCAATGCCAGCGACCAGTAAAGGTCGAGAACTCCTCGTCCGGCCTCATCTTCTCTTGTGTCAAATCCACAACGGAATACATGGGCCCAACTTGGTCTTGATAATGCCGAATGAATTTCTCTTGAAGAATATGAAAATCCACAACTTGATCTTGCGGCAAAGAGAAGAACCAGTCCCAAGCCTGGCTTTCTAATGATAGATCGAATAAATAAGCCATTAAACAGCGGTCGTGTTGGAACTGGGCCGACTCATAGATGAACTCATTCAAGTGCACATAGGGATCACCGGTCCCACCATAGCGATAATAAGTAGGAATTTGTGAAGGTGGTGTAAGATGGAGATTTTAGAATACAAACGGAACACTTAAGGAAGGTTTAGAATCGATCCACCATTGAAGCTCATCAAGCTGGCGTTGGGCTTGAGAAAACATCTCTTGAGTGGGGAGATATTGAGAAGCATGTGGGCCAGCTTGAGAGCAGGGCTATGGATTTGGACGAGGAGCATAATAATGGGCCGAATAGGAGGATCTAGGCTGAGAAGAAAGAAGACCCATTCTGGGAGTGGAAGGATACACGGACCTGGGTTGAGCATTATGATATGGGCCAATCGGACTAGCAGCATGGGAAGGCCCATTGAGGTGACTAGCCAGGAATTTTTAGGCTTACGTAGGGTCCATCTGGCGAACAAGACAAGATATCTGGGCCATCAAGTTTGCTTGTTTATTAGAGGGATAGGGGAAGAAGGGCCCACGTGGGAAGAAGATTCCACACGGGAATAAGAAGATTGAGAAAGTGGATACATGGAATTAAAGTGGTGCTCCATGAGAGAGACGGAGACTCACTGAAATATAGGAAAACCAGTGTAAAATACAACCATGGAAGAGGGTATGGAGAATGAGAAGGGCAAACCACGAGTATGAATGTGGTTCACAACTCCGCTGCGGTTAGCAGAATGCAGTCAAGAAGGTGACCGCGATAAGGATCTAGAAAATGAGAAAATACCTTGAGATATTGATACGGTATGCACAGGTGCCATGTTTAAAACAGACGTGGTCACATCAGCGATTGTGACCAGACACTGGGAAATAGGAGGGCAGATAGACTTATGCACAAAAACTAATGCGAAATGCGACTATAAAACGATGAAATGAAGTTATGCACATGACAAAGGCTTAAAACTAAAATGAATTAACAACCAAAAGCCTGCATGAAGGATGACAAATGCATAATGAATAAAGCCAAAAGGGCTTGAATGGACACAGTCTAGATTGTGGCCAGGTTCCAGAACATGGTTTGGGGGCCAAGCGCGTTATATCAAAACCTGAACGGCACAAACAATGCAATATGAGAGGGTCTCACTCAAGCCAAGCAAGTTATGATGGTGAGAAATTTATTCTTAGGAGTTCCAATAGACCTTTTATGTTTTAATGAAGCATAATTCCCTCAAGAACAGGAGTCTTAAGAGGGAAAGGGGCCCAAACTCTGGGTCGGCCTAGGGTTAACTCTCTCACATGGATACAAATGCAGAACATAGGGGGTGCAATGGTACAACCAGCTAGGTGTCCGTGTGGGAATCCACGGCTCATGGAGACTTACAGAGGTCCTCGGATGAGTCCTCTTGTCGACCACAAGGAATATGCGACCGAGAGGGATACACTCACCAAAGAGGGTATGTAGAACTAAACATGAAATAATGTATGATCCTATGTGCACCGGAGTGCATGCAAGTCTAGCCTAAAAACTAGCAAATCAAGATAGAACGAATGAATATTCAAACATAATAGGATGGATGCAAGCAAGATGGAATATGATAAACATAAGTGTAGTAATATGAAAACCACAACCATAAGCCCCAAAATAAATCAAACAATCACACGGAGGACATACCTGAAGGTGCTACCCCTGGGCTTCTGGAATGTGAAGGCGATGTGAACAGGGGCCGCATTCTAATATGAATGTGGTCTCTGAAGAGGTCGCGACCTTGACAAAATCAAGAATAACAAGAAATAAATGAGAAAATCGATAAAAACATGACTTAAACAAAACTACCAACACATGCAGAGATGGTAGTAAGGTAAGGATGGCGTGATAGGCACCAGAGGTCCTACATGTTCTCCAGAAAAGAGATGTAGGCATAAATGTCCACCCCCTGAAAGACAAGTATAAGCAACTAATGAAGGGATAAGCCATATGAAGAAAAGGGAAGTGTCGATGAATATATAGAAAGAATGTACCATGATCGCCACCAAGGAATAACAACATAAAAAATATTATAGAAATCTAGAGATGCTACGTACCTTGGAAATTTGGAACAATAGCCAGACAAAACCTTAAAAGGCTACTAACTAAGAATGCGATTAGAGGCCTAACTGCGACTGTCAAGAATGTGACCTCTTGGACCACCGCGTTAAGAATAGATTGTGGGAACTGTGGTTTCAACTCCTCCTCGCCTTCCAGCCAGCTAGAAAGTAAGGGCCTCATGTCCACACCTGTCTCATCCTATAAAACAAAGCAAAACCAAGATAAAAGCCCATTAGAAATGTGACATGTGTAGCATCTATCCCACATGAACATAATCATGAAAGTATAGGGGAAAGAACGCACCGGAGAGGTTGGGTTTCTAACCCCTGTAGAAGGGAACAAAGATAGGTGTGTTTGTGTGTGTGATGATAGGAAAAACACAGTAGATAGACAAAGATAGAACATGAAATATGTATGCATGCAAGGATACCATAGAAGAAGAGATAGTACAATAGGAGAAGAATAAAGAGAAAGAAAACCCTAGAAAAGAGGGCATAGAACTTCCCTGGCTGACATGGGATTGAAGAAGAGAGGTAGCAGCGCAGCATGGCTTCGCCCCAGATCCAAAAACATCCTCCCTCTCAGCCCTTGGCCATGGGGAGGTATTTATAGACTCTAGAAAACCCTAGGTTGGAGTTGGAGGATAATTCCCAGAAATTAGAGTTCTAATGCGATAAATCCATGGGTTAATGGTTAGATAAGGTCCCTAAAGTGATTAGGAATCGATCTAGAACGAAATCCTTAGGGTAGAAAGCTTAGAATAGGACTCTAGGGCATCATCGGCCGAAGAAGATAGAGCTCAGGCCGAGCCGAACTCTGACTGAACGTGGTCTATTGGGCGACCGTGACTAGAGATGAACGCGGTTAGGCTACTGACAGCGACTAGAAAAATAGCCCAAAAATGTGATAAATCATGGAAAAGGGTCTCCTTGGCGTAATGGGCTAGAAAATGAATGAAAATGAGCTCGTAATACTATCAAGGAAGACTCCGAAATAATGGGTAATTTGAGGCATCATAGGCATGAATAAGAGAAAGACTCGACTTGTAATATGAAAACGGGTGTTAACAGCTTGTACTCAGCCAACATTGTTCTGGCCATGTCTAGTAATGTCCTATTCTTCCTTTCAGGCACTCTATTCTGATGTGGTGTTCTAGGGGCTGAGAAGTTGTGCTCAATTCCTTGTTGTTCAAAGTTTTGCTAGAATTATTCATTTTGAAATTCTCCTCCATGATCACTTCTCAGAGTTGTAATATTGTATTTTTGATCCTTCTGAACTTTTCTATTGAATTTGATGAAGGATTCAAATGTTTTTGCCTTCCGCTCTAGGAAGAACACCCATGTGAACCTTGAGTTGTCATCTACTATGACTAGAGCATAGTTTTTACCTCCCAAGCTGGTAGTTCTTATTGGTCCAAACAAGTCCATATGCAGTACCTCTAGAGGCTTGCTGGTTGTCACTACATTCTTGCTTTGGAAACTGTTTCTAAGTTATTTTCCTTTCATGCAAGCTTCACAAACTGACAATTCCTTGACCTTACTCATGGAAAGTCCATCGACTAGATTATACTTGATCAGCTTCTCTATGACTCCTTGGCTAGCATGACCTAGTCATCTATGTCATAAATCTACATCATTTGTTGGCTTGGCCACAAGGCATACTTGCTGCTATTTCAGCTCATCCAAGTAAAGCACATACATGTTCTTCTTCCTATGTGCCTTGAATTTGATTTTGTCAATGTTAGGCTCAAGTTTTATGCAATGCTCAGCTTCAAATCTGACCTGGTGGCCCTTGTTACACAGTTGGCTGATGTTGAGCAAATTGTGTTTGAGCCCTTCTACATACAAAACTTTTTCTACACATTGGGCGGTCTTGTATCCAATTGTTTTTATTCCCTTGACCTCCCCTTTTCCATTGTCTCCATGGGTCACTATTCCTCCACTTTTGTCCTTGATTTTTGTGAACAATGACCTGTCTCTTGTCATGTGTCTTAAATAGCTACTGTCAAGATAACCATTTTGTTTGATTGGCTTTAAGGCATACTTGCAAGAAAAAGTTTACTTCTAAGTTTTAGGTACCCAAATCTTTTTGGGTCCTTTGGTGTTAGTAGAGGTATGCAATGATGCTTTCAGTTTTCACTATAGGTTCTTACCATTTTTAACCTGTTTTATAGTTGAATATTTTCTAGGTGCAGTGGTTGAATAATTATCTGTGTTCTTACTTTTACAAATCTTTGTAGATAATATTTATTGTATGCATTAGGTGGAGGTTCATTTTTAGGTTTCTGTGGACGTCGAAAAAAAAATGTCGATGAGGATCATACGGCAAGAACGTCTCGACACTCGAGAGCAAGCCGAAGATGGAAACACCGAATAAACCTCATACCTCGCCCGATCAAGACGAGGACTCGCTTGGTGGTCCGCTAGCCGATGAGAGAGCCCCCCGGGCGGAAGATACGGCCACAACTCAACAGCCGGCCGTGCCGAGAGCTGAATCAAAGAAGAGCCGGGAACTCCGACACAGTCTCGGCATGCACCGGAAGGCACGCAAAGTCTTGAACCGCAGCCCAAAGACTGCGAATGAAACATCATGGATGCCATGGATCACAACCGGAATGTTCTGGGAATGCCGACATTCATATAAGCGGCCGCGACTTCGAAAAGAATCCGTTTGGTACTTAAAACGACTCGAAGGGGCCTTAAAACGGCGCGCCTTAAAACGGCGCACCCCCCTCGCTTAAAACGGCGTGCCCCTTGTTTTCTTTGGCTATCCGGCGCGCTCCTGTCAAAGGGGCCTTCCCCCTTTTGATGGTCAAAACGGCGCCACTTGTGTTGCATTAAAACGGCGCCCATATGCAAAGCTATCCCTTCGAGAGCTACTACGGCATGGCCATTTTGAAGGCCAAGAAGTTGAAATGGCGCGCCAATTTCACTTGGGTTTAATCCGGCGCGATCACCATCCCTCCGCGCCGTTTTACCTCCGAGACATCCCATCCCGTCATCAGTCCGATCCCCTGTTTTCGGGTGCAAACAAAGAGAACTTACCTGAAATGGCCATGCCTCCTGCGTCCAACCAATGTGCAACCGCCTGAGCTCCTCAAGCTCCTTGGAATGGCAATCTTCGAGCTCCGCACCGAACGTCGCTTCCCCGCCGGTCACCGTCGGCCAATCTCGTGGAGGCACCATGCCTACTCTATCAACCTCTCCACTTGCAGGCCACTCGAGAGCTTCAGACACGGAGGGGGACGAGAAGAATGGAACAAAAGGGAAGGGGGATTCAGAGACTTCTTCCCCCACCTCCATATATATGTAACGAACCCATCAAGACAAAAGGGGGAAGGGAAGGCTCTCGACTGTGTGTAGTGAAGAGAAGAAGAGAGAAGGAGTTTGGTCCCCTGGTGCCGACAAGGTGAAGAAGAAGAAGAGAGTGAGCGTGAGAGAAGAGAGGTGAGTCGGAGGGGGAAGAGCATGTGCTCTCTCCCCCTCCCTCGTCAATGTATTCTCTCCCCCCTCGTGATGTATTTCTTCTTTATCAAGAGATGAATCCCTTCCGTTTTAAAAGCTTCCCCAGTTATGTGGATGAATAAAAAGGGAAAAGAGCCTTTTGCCATCTTAGTATCCTCTGCTTTAATCCCCGGTTCCTTCTTCTTCTCTCCTCCTCCTCCTCCTCATCCAAGACCCTTCGAAGCTTGCTTCTCCATAGCACGGCCTTCGAAGGAGTTCGTCACCGGATGAACATTCATGGCCCTCGTGGCAAACATCTATCCCGCGTCGAAGATTCATCGCCCGTGAGTCGTGGTCGCTCTTGAAGGCTAGCCCTCGAGCGCTCCACACTCACACATGGGTTCGGACCGCCGTGAGGCCACTCCGATTTTTGAGAGTCTACCCCGGAGCAATCCGAGTTGTGACTTTCTTTTACCTCTGGCAAGTCTCGGTCCGGGGGAGGTGCTGCCGGATTTTCGCCAGGGCTAAGAACGCCTGAGAACAAACGAACAAACCACCTCCGAGAACAAGAACAACATGCAGTAAGCTATGTGAATCAAACCCCTCGAACGAACACTTAAGCATTCATGCTAATTCCTCTTGATAAACAACTAAAATGATTAAGCCCCCTCTTCACCAACTTAATCCACCAAACGAATGAACAAACGGATCATTAAGATCCACCTACGGGTGAAAGAAAAGAAACACATAGTCAATCGCTTTGAAACAAACCCTCGGGAGAGTTTAATACGGCGCGGTGACTATTCCACCACGCTGGTTTAACATCACTCTCAGAATCCCATCTCCCTCTTTGAACCTTAAATCAGCGTGCGCCTTCAACATCTTAACCCGGCATGGCCTTAACCGGTGCGCCCATTTCCATTTGCTCCTGTGCACGTCCTAATCCGGCGTGGCCTTAAACGGCGCGCTCCCATTCCTCTATACATCTTAAAACGGTGCGCTCCCTTGCCCATTCCTAATACGGCGTGCCCATTTCCCTTGTATTGCATTAAAACGGCATGGTCAAAACCCTCGTGCCCCCCCTTTTAACGTCCTAAACCGGCGCGCATCCATCCTTCACTGTTCATCTTAAAACGGCGCGCCCCATTTCCTCCTTTGAACTCTAAAACGGTGCCATCCTCTTCCTTCGCTAAACCGGCGCGCCTCCTTAATACAAAAAGGGAATAAATAAGCAAAAATAATAATAAAGGGTCAATAATGTTAATAAAAGAATAAAAGAATAAAAGAAACTCTATCACCTGCGCCTTAACTAAAATTTTGTTCCGGGGGCGCTGCCCCCTTGACCCCTGCGACCTGACCGGGCAGGTCGAACCCCGCGACCTGACCGCGCAGGTCGATCCGCGTGCGAGGCCGCACGTTGGTGAGTTTGGGCTTCACACTTAATAATTCACCCCCCCCCCGGACTGGGTGCAAAGAGAAAATCAATGATGCCTTGTGGTATCAGACGTGGACCTCGGAACCCCCGACATGGTCATGATCCGAACACGTCTCGGGCCAATAGTTTGTTAACTCGACCCGCTTCTCCCGGGATCTAATCCCGCAACCCCACATTAAACTTGCCGTGTCTACAACAGACATTTGCACGGTTTTATCGTCGTCTTCGATGCTTCGAACGTGGACTCGCGTCCGAACAATGAATGGTCCGACCATGACCGACATGCATGCATACCTTGGAACCTTCATTTCCCCGGACTGTGTGTGAAGAGCAAAGCAATGACGCCCCACTAGATCGGACTTGGATCTCGGGAGCCCTCGCCCGGACGTGACCATGATCCGATCTTATCCCGCGCCGATAGTTCGTTAGCTCGACCCGTCTTTATCGGGATCCGATCTTGCACCTACAATAAACTTGCTGTACCTACGGTAGACATACGTACGATTTTATCGTCATCCTCGACGCTACTAATACGGACTTCCGTCCGAATAATGAATGGTCCGTTAGTGACCGACATATATGCCGGGATCTAATCCCGCACCCACATTAAACTTGTCGTACCTACGGCAGACATCCGTGTGGTTTTGTTATTGTCTTCGACGCTTCAAATGCGGACTCTCGTCCGAATGATGAACGGTCCGTTAGTGACCGACATACATACCGGGATCTAATCCCACGCCTGCATTAAACTTGCCGTATTCACGACAGACGTTTGTACGGGTTTATTTCCATTTACGTCTTGCCTTCAATACGGATCTTTGTTCGAACATAAAATGGTCCATGAATGACCAACAAAATATGAATGGAACGAGACGGCTCTCGTCATCCCCGGACCCTTCGCATGGGAATATCAATAAGGCCTCCGTGGGCCACGCTTAGACCTCGGGTCCGCCCCGATCATGGTCATTGCCTGACCCATATCCTCGGCCTATATCCCGCTCCCTTTGAACGCACATTGGTTCTCAGATCTGGTCCCAGGACATCCTCTCGTTGCCCCCTTGGCACCGAAAATATTGACGACGCCCACGCGAGCCCGACTTCAACCGCGGGGGGGGGCCCACCGCAGTATGGTCGTAGCTTGATCTTGCACTGGGCCGACAAACTTATCGGTTTTCGACCGCTCTAACCAGGATTTAACTGGACGTTTCCCGTCCCTTTGAACAATAAATTTGCCGTACCCCGGCATACATATGCTCCGATTTTCCCCGTGACGATCATGATTTTCTGAAGCCGGACGCTTGTCCGAATATCAAAATGGTCCCTTGAGTGACCGACATATTTCGAATGCTTGCTTCCCTAGACATTGGACTTTCCGACTGATTCGAGACCGTTATCGGCTTGTTTCTCTCGATATAGTTTCTTGGCCATGAGGCCCTGATTCCCGGCGATTAATCAAGGGTGTTCCCCTCTCCGAGGGGATGTAAATAACGCCGTGACCTTTATGGCGCGGCGGGTTCCGGTCCCGACACGAACTACACAATCGTCTGATTAGTCAGATCGAGCGCACAATAGATCGTCACTTTGTGACTGGCACGCCCACGCACTTAATAAACCCAATGAACAAATAAACAACGATTTTAAATAAAAAGTGTGTCCACAGTTTCTTATATCCTAATCTTTCTTTTTTGAAATTCTTTTTCTGAGAATTTAATACTAGTTTTAGTCCTTTTTCTCCTTTGGTGAATACTTATAAAGTTTTCTTAAGGTATGTTTCCCTTTCCTTAAGATCACCAATTTTAGATTCTTTTATTTATAACTCATTATTTTTACTCTTTATTAAGTCTATGTTTCAGTTAATAGCGTGGTACTTGCATCAAGTTCTTCAAGGGTTTCTTTTAGTTTATTTTTTAACTTCTCATTTTCTTTAGTTAATGCAACAATTTTTAAGGTTGAAGAATCACAGTGTGGGCATTTTTTATCAATTAACTTTTGATGCTCTATTTTAAGAAGTTTGAGCTCTTTGCTTACTATTTTGAATTTTTCATACAATTCTTCCAATGCATCTTCCAATGAATATTCAGGATCAGAATCAGAGCTAAGGGTAGAGTTATATACCTGATCTAATTCTTCATTGTTGTTGGCCATCAAGGCCAAGTTAGCCTCTTTTTCGGACTCTGATGTTGAAGAACTGGAGGTGGGATCTTCATCATCCCACGCTATTGCCAAGGCCTTCTTCTTGATGTGCTTCTTGTGTTTTTCTAATTGTCAGGCTTCTTCCCGTCCTTAACTTTCTCAATCTTCTTCTTGAGCTTTGGACAGTCTACTCTCAGATGTCCAGGTCTGTTGCACTCATAGTAGACTACTTCTTCCTTTCTGTAGCTCTCGCTCTTTGACTGTTTCTTTTTTTTTTCCTAAAATTTTGAGGTATGACCTGACTTCTGTAGCTTCTTTCTTCTCATTACTGGACATCAGAGTCTGCAAAAGTTTCTTCCTCTTCTTCTAGATCTGACTCTGATTCCTCAACCTTGAGAGCATTTGTTCTTCTACTGGTTGAAGTTTATCCTAGTCGCTACATGTTGATCTTGTGGGCCATAAGCGACCCTATCAACTTCTCTAGTGACATCTATGTTAGATCATTTGCTTCCTCGATAGCAGTCACCTTGCGAGTCCAATTGCTTGGTAAGGATCTGAGAATCTTCCTCACCATGTCACTGAAGCTATATTCCTTGCCAAGAGTAGCAAGTACATTTGTGATGTCTGTAAATCTACAATACATCTGTGAAATGGTTTCCGTGGGCACCATATTGAACTATTCGTACTGGGAAACCAATATATCTATTCTTGTTTCCTTGACTTTATCTATCCCTTTATATGTGATCCTCAACTTGTTCCAGATTTCTTGAGTAGTCTTGCAAGCTGAGACTTGGTTAAACTTCGTCTGGGATAGCGCACAACAAAGATGGTGCCTGGCTCTGGCATTCATAGACAAGTTAGTCTTATCAATTTGCGTCCATTCCTCCTTGGGTCTGGTGACAATAAAGTCTCCCTCGCCAACTATCATCTAGTGATCATAGTTCTAACTCTTACGGAAGAACTTCATTTAAGTTTTCTAGTAAGGATAGTCAGAACCATCAAACAAAGGTGGACGGTTGATAGATTGCCCTTCTGCCATCTCAGCCATGTATGATCTTTTACTCTCAGATCGTTAGATCTTTAAAATATAGAGAGCTTGGGCTTTGATACCATTTGTTACCTAGTAAATGGCTTGATCCAGAGAGGATGAATGGGTAAATAAAATTTAATCGTGGTAAAAATAACATTTAGAAATCGGAGTGAATGGAAATATGAAGGCTACAGCAATCACACAATAAAACACAACGATTTTATCCTGCTTCGGCCCTGACCTTTCGTCAGTCCTACGTCAAGTCCCCAACAACTACTAGGATTTTCACTATCTCCAACTGGGAATAGTACATAGGCTGTTTTTGATCAGGTGTTGAACCACACTACAGACACTCTTTCGCTCAAGAGGCCTAGCAATTTTTGGTCAGGTGTTTAGCCATACCACGGGCGTTCTCTCAACTAGAACCCCAGTTGATTTCACAAGTATCAACCAAACCATAGGATACCTACCTCCTACATGTCTTAAGTCACAAGATACAGACCTCCTGTAGGTCCTCTTGCCCTCAAGGAAGGCTTCTCCCCTCAAGGAGAAGACAATAACTTTACAGGTGGAGCTTACACAGTGCTTACCTCTTGGTAGGCAGATTATGTACAATGATTATAGACTATTCAAGATGTGAAATAAAAGTGAAAGTACAATGGTCATGAACTACAAAGAAAAGCCTTCGATAGCAAAGAAAAACTCAGAGATTCATGGAAGGCTTTTGTGAAGGAGCATGAGAGAATGCAACAGAAGAATCGCGTGACTATTTCTCCTTCACTTGAGCACGCAAAGTAGTTTTGGTTGAGGAATGATTTGGCTTATTTTTCTCTCAACTCTTGGCTATGTGCGCTTGTGCTGGAGGCTATCATTGGGTTGCTCACTTGCTAACTTGGTTCACGCACACCCTTAGTTGCGTTCCGCTCTTCTAATCTCTTGCTCCAGATGTTCAGCTTCCATGCTCATATATATAGTCCTCACTTGTGCGATTTTTCCATTAGATACATCATTGTATCCGTTAGACAAAGACTTTGTGTATTTCTTGGAGAGTGTAGCTGTTCACCGAGAGATCATCCTGTCTAAGAGGTATGGTCCTTTTTCTACGTAGCTATTCATAGAGAACTTCCTATTTAAAAGATATGATCTTTTTTTTAACATGGCTGTTCACAGAGAGATCTTTCAATCTGAGAGATATGGTCCTTTTTCAACCCGAAAAGACAGTAGCGAACCATACCGAGGATAGCCCTTTTTCTGGAGCACTGTGTTTCGTCACTTTCTTTTGTATCTGTTTCTTCCTAAAATAGAATATAGAAACTGACCTTTCAAGGTCTTCAGTCAAATATATTTCATAGTACAGGAAACACAGATAACGTTTTCATCCATATGCTGTATGGGTAGAAATAAATGTTGCATGTTCTGCATTTAATGAATTTGAGATTTAAAAATCATCATAATAGTCACTAGATCATTTTGTCTTTATCTAATATAGTCGATTAATTAGTGCAATTTCATTTACATCATGGACTAAGTGATATTTGATATAAGTGTTGAATTGCAGCTATTAAAGACGTAAGAACATAAGCGAGGAATTAAAGACAACTTTAAGATAGTTGAAGATAAAGCTAGATAGTCGATGATTCTATGTACCTATGTGATAGACTAAGTTAAATTTCTTATAGTCCTGTGTTCTGTAGATAGGCAATCTTTTAAGATTGAGATAGTCGATTGATTATCTCATAAGTGATGTTTGTTCGACTATCCGATATGATAGGCGGTCTTTTGATCTCACTAAACCGATCGACTATGTTCGGGATAGTCAAAGGATTGGACATAGTTGAAGGACTCTGTGCGCCTATATGAACTGTATGTGCCCATGTTAACTTTTGTGCACCTATGCAAACTTAATGCGCCTAAGTTAACTTTTATTCGCCTAAATGAATATGATTCAGTTTGCGCCTAAGTGAATTGTTTGCACCCATGTGAACTTAGTTGACCGTTTGCGCCTATATGAGCCTAGCTTTGTTAACATGCGTCTAAGTGAACTTAACTTTTATGTTATGTGACTAAATGATACTTGACTTTAGATTTCTTGCGACTAAGTTAAACTTAACTTTAATTTTCTGCGCCAAAGTTAAACTTAGTTGTGACTATGTTACACTTAACTTTTAGTTTCTCACGCCTATGTGAACTTAGTTCAATTTTACAGCACCTAAGTGAATATAGTCTTGTTCTCTTGCACCTATATTATACTCAAATGGATTTTAAGCTTCTTGTTCTTTTCACTCACAGTATTTTTTCATTATAGGGCTTTGTTCATTGAAAGCTTTGTTATTTCAAGATTTTGTTATCCCCAAAATTACTATATTTAAGTTAATATCTGAGTTCCAAGCCAACAATATCCAAAATTAACTTAATACTTAGGTATCAGCCCAACACTGTATTGGGTCATGATGCTAAAAGTTTACTCTTTAGCAAATAGTAGAACATTAAGGAGTCTGAGCATTTGATGAAGGGGATGGATTAGATGATTGACTTTTATTTAAGATTCTTCCTAAGATGAAAAAACAGCATGCATTATTAATATTCAAATCGGCCTTCTGCCTTTAACTTCTCACTAGCACGAGAGTATTACCAACTGATTTCCTGAATTTTTGACTAAGCTCTATGGATGGATTAAAGCGCATATTCCAGAAGTATTATTGACTTATCAAACTCACATTTTACATGATGCCAACATCAGATCATTCATTCAAAAACAAGTTTTGACATGAAATTTCAAACGATTGGGCATATCAGGGGGACCAACATCGATGATATAACTATAGTCTCCATCTTTATTTCACATCCAAGAGTACGTAGTCTAAGTGACATGGCAACTGAAGTTAACCAAGAACATGATTAAGTGATGCTTAAAGTTTTGTTAATACTCTCCTGCTCAGTCATCACTTCCAGGATCCTGATTATATCCATATGTCTGAAGTGCAGTCCCCACCTGGATACCTCATCTCATGGCCAAGTGAAGGACCATCCGGCTCCAACCCAAAGTCCACAAAGAAGTTTGAGTTTATGGCCAATCCCCCTTTCTCTGTGTCCACATCTATCTGCAACATGTGTCCACCTTTCTGCAAGAGTTCTGGATAGAACTGGCGATCCCAGAAGCTAAAAAGGGAGTTTGTAACATAAAGCCTTGTCCCGTCCAAGCTCAACTGGATCTTGTGTGGCCCACCTCGAAGCTGAGTACCGTAAGAAGAAATAAAAAGATCAAAAATACTCATCATTTGCACTTCAGCGCCAGTGGTAGTTCATGAATGAAAAATTGTTGCCCATTATCGTATTGGTTGCAACAAAAATCAGATCAATAACCACAGGCACTCGTGAATAGGTCCTTGAAGAAAGATGCAAATACAAATATCATAGAGAGATCTGATGTAAAGTAGGTGATAACCTTTATCTCAGGTATGTCAAATTGGGTTTCCTTCCCATCTTCCTCCACAACCACTATATTGCTTCCCTCATTGATGAGTCCCCCAACCCACAATTGGCCAGTTAACACAGGCTTTGCAGGATCCTCGATGTTGTATTGCCTAATGTCCCCATGCAGCCAGTTTGTGAAGTAGAGGTAGCGATCATCCAGGGAAATAAGCAAATAAGTTATTAAGCCAGGCATTTCGGGTAGAACCCAATTTCGCACCTTCAATGGATTTACTGAGATAGCAACCTATAAAGGGAAGTGCAAAGTAACGAGGTCTTCAGCTCTAAGTATCTAGTCAAAAGGTGAAGATGAATAGAAATTCAAAGGAAAATATTGAACAGATCATGCACCTCATGGTTCCATGATCCATCAGATGTCTTGAAAAACCTAATAACGTTGCTGGTTAATGCAGAGCATACAAAACCAGTGTCTTTAGAAGGGTCATGGAGAAATCGTATCTGTAGGCAAGAAAAGGCAGCATGAAGGCATGAGTAAGATCAATATCCTTAACATGTACTTCATAACAGAACAGAATCAGATGATGTTTCAGAAACTTGCTTCCAAGGGTAGGAGCCCTGAATTGCCTAGGTCCATTGTTTGTTTCAGTTCACCGTCAGGCCAGCTGTACACATGCAAGTGTCTTCCATATAAACCATCACTAACATGCTGAAGGTTGAACCCTTTGGTAAAGACTGCAGGTGCTCCAAATGATGAACTGATCATGGTCCTATGTCTTGGTTGATACCAGAAATCATTTCCAAAAAGAGGGCTATGCCCTGGTTTCTCCCACCTGAAATGTAGAAGCGAAAGAATGACCAGACGTGTCAACCAATAAGACAACCTTCAAATATGCACTGAAGTTAGTTGACCAATCTGAGAGGGTATTCCATGTCACAGATGTATGTTTTCAGCCACTAGGCACTCTCAGCTGTCTGATGCACGCCAAAGAATATATGAGATTATAAGTCTCTGTGAAGTTCTAATTTTCAGATGTCATATTTGAAAATTGCAATCATAATGAATGATCCAATATATAAAAAGATGCAAATTTCAAAAATAGAGTAAATTAAGATCACATATCATCACAAAATTGGCATACGGCACGTTCAAAAATAAACACATTCAATTAGCACAAATTTATGAATGCAAAACATTGTACTTGTTAAAGGCCCGAACTTAAATCCAAAATATTGGCGTTGAGTTGAGAGAATCCTCAAAAGATAAGGAGGGAAGAGCACACAGATTATGTGTGGGTGTGCGGGTGTGCATGAGGGGAGGGGGGGAGAGAGAGATATATATAGATATATGTCTGTGGGATATGACTTTTAGTTCTTACATGATATGTCATTAAAGATTCAGAGAATGCACAAAGTCAAGGTCTAAGAAGGTTAAAAGAAAGAAGTCCAAAAAGAGGTGAGCTAGAAAACATGGATTGGTGTAGAAACAGAAAGAAGACACACAAGTTGAGAATTTTGAACATTTCTTCTACCAGACTTGTTAAACGATGCAGAAAATTGAGGAGAGCCCTATCTCTCCCATGACACACATGCAATATATATACAAGTATAACACTGCTAAAGGAGGGCATGGCCAATGACCAATGTCCTATTCCTAGTAGGATACAAAGGAAGGAGAAAGAGGGAAAGTCTATACAAGGGAGGAAATCCTAGTAAAGGAAGGTGAGAGAAGGAAAGTTTATACAAGGGAGGAAATCCTAATAGGATTTGGAGAATCCTTCTCTTAACATAAGGAAAAGAAGCCAAGAACTACATCAACATGTTCATCATGTATCCAACTTTCCTTGAGATTTTCTGATAGATGAGCACAATGGAAAGTCTACAAGGCACTAAAACAAGATAAACAAAAGATCAGTAGGTAGAACACTGACTTCACGTCAAGCATACTCTGCATAAGCCTCCCATCTGGATTTTAGCCAAGAGAGGTGGAAGATCAATACAAAATCAGATGGCAATTGTGAGGACAGGAAATTAACAAATTTTGAAAATTTCAGGGGCACTGTCCCTCAATGGAATCCATTTGTGGAAGAACTATACCCCCAATGGATGATTAACTTAGTTGTGAGGATGCTTGATAATGCCACAATAATTATTTTCATTTTGATAGTCATTTGTCAGAATTCAGATCTAGTCCTTTCCCGGAACCTTAATTTCCCAGACAATTTTTCTTTCCATGTGTAGATAGTTATCACTACCTAACAGCTAGAAAAAGTAGGGACTTTGGCACCTCTTTACTGGGTAGTCCTTTGCGTGTGTGTGTGTGTGTGTGTGTGTGTGTGTGTGTGTGTGTGTGTGTGTGTGTGTCGTGTACATATATTTGAGCCCACTAAAACTGGAAGTTTGAGATACATTTAAAACTTCTTGGGATGTGGTTCTTTACATCATGATATGAAGCCACATTGACATGTTGGCTTTAAGAGAATAATTTCAGAATCTGAGAAGAAGACTACATTTAATAAGTCAATGATGGATATTGCTAAAGGTCGCCAGGGATAATACTGCCATGTCGAATATGTTGGGATATGTTTTTCATTGATGTTCCATAAGCTTGTTGTCAAGTGAAGAGTTTAATAAAATACAGAGAGTTGAATAAAATACAGATGCAAAGTTACCACAGAAATGGTACCTTTCTTGTAATTGATAGTAAACTAGCAATATTAACATATCTACAATTATAACATGCCAGATATTTTGCATTTTTACACACAAAATTTTCATATACAAGCCTACTGCACCAACATCTCTGAATTTCAAAGAGACTTGAAAAAGAATATAGCCACACTTTTCAATCATGTGGATGCACACAAGTGATATATATCCTTGAACAGAAAATTTTTAGACTTTACTAGTGCACCATCTACTACTACAGGGGAATGACTTTTATGGGACCAATCCTAAGATATAAATAGCAAATGTAATAGATTTCATTACAGTCAATAAACTAGATCTTTTCTTCTCTGCTTCCAGCACACATACGTATGCACAGGGCATGCTTCACATGTCCACCTATTAAAGCATTAAACACCTCTGCTCTTCAATCATGATTGACAGGTGGCAGTGTTTCACACCAGCACCCATGCAAGGTGTCCTGGTGCCAACCAACATTATTATGGCCCACATTGAATCCAATGGGGGGGGAGAGAGAGAGAGAGATTTCATGAACATGCGAACTTGCCCGGCCCACCCAACTCCCTGCCCCACATGGAGTGTTTTCCCCCCTTTTTCTTTTAGAACTCAGCCATGCAATCTTCATTGGATGGATAAGCTACCATGCGTATCTATTAGATAGATGCTTAATTAATGAAAAGACAATCTGTACAATTTGCAGGCCTTCAAGGGGGCAAAAGAAGGAATACAACAGAGAAGCATACCTTCCTTTCACATTGAAATCTGAATCGAGGAGGAGGAATCCACTCCCACTTGCATTTCCATCTTTGTCACCAAGGCAAGATATCATAATATCTCCTGATGCAAGACAATGGGAAGTGTGTGGGTAAGCTAAACCTGTCTTTTGCATGATTGCTTCAGGTTCAACCACTTTATGCAGGGATGGAGCTCTAGGATTATCGACAGTGTTAATCACATAGATGCGGCTTGACCTGAAAAGTACAGACATCATGATATATGAACCAGGTATCTAGCATATATGTCATAATAGAAATGCGCACAAGTAAATAGCTTTGTAGTCATGCAAGTATTGCAGGACTGATACATAAAGAATTCTTGAAACTGAAAATAAGTTGACACATGACAGGATACTATTAAGGATCGTCAAAATAGATATTTCCTACTAATCAAGGATCGTTCAAGCTAATTTTTTAGGGCACAGCTCATGTGTACTGATAATACTGTTATTTTGCTATTTATTTATTTACATTGCAAGAGAAATGCTGATCAAACACATGAAGAAGAATACAAGTTCCCTTTTCTGTAAAAGAATGTGCAGGCACATTAAAACCAGATAACAGAAAAAATCCTACCATACAGAGAGGACAGGCAGATAACATCCCTTTAAATAAATTTTGCAACTAGGGTATATACATTATTCTGTATTTGTTGCTTCAAAGTATATATGTTATCAAAGAACAGGAATTATAAATGAGAAAACTACATTATATTCCTGATCTGCACAACTTGCGGCTAAGATTTAAGATACAATCCCAACACATGTTAAGACATCCTCTGTCACCAGCATCACATGGGCAAACATGAATTGCTTTCACGTATTGAGAAATGGTAGAGCTGTCATTTGAGTGGTCACAGTACTGTATGACTTCCGTTATCCCATAACATGTGATGTCGACTTCAAATTTTTGGGAATGAAATGAAGGCCTTTGTAAAGTTAAATTCTCAATAAGAAAAGGTTGTTTACACTCACAAATGACCATTATCTAAGTTTTACTTCGTAATATTGACTATATCAAGCGTTTCAGAGAAGAGCAAGAAAGATTGGAAGCAAACTCATGGATAATCGCAAAGGAAGCACAAAAAAACGAACAAAAGGGCTTACAAGAGTGAAGGCAGGATAAGGAATCGTCTGGCAACTGAAGGATCACCATGACAAGAACTGCAAGCATTCCAACCAGAATGATGCAGCTCATCACCCAGATAAGGAACAGGAATCCTGTGAACAACTTTTGAATAGGTTGGTGAGGTGGGGTCCACATCAACTGTCGCCAGGTAGTCAGGTTTCCCTCTACCAGTTCCTGTAGCATAAGAGGATGAGACCGAAGAGAATTAATTATTTAATAAGATGGACCTATGACACTTTCTAATAAATGTCAGTGAAAATCACCGTCTCAAATTGAAGAAAATAAAAGTCAATGAAAATTATTACTAAAAAAACAAATGAATAGAGTAGTTGTGGGACAGAAACTTATAACACCATGAGAAAGGACCAACAAAAAGGAAAAATAAATACATTCAGATCATGCGATCTTCATGTGAAGATTGGAAAGGAAGTAAAGGCTCGAAACAGTCGATAGGTGTCTCAAAATATACCATGCCGTAGAAAGAATTGGTGAGATAACTCCCCAAACACAGAAGGATGAAAATATCACTGTGACCTACTACTCATTACAACAGGAAAGATGTTGCAAGACGCAATTATCACAACCCAGTGACCTACTCTGCTTTTAATATAAGACCTGCTACAAGGTAGGCACGATACAATCCCATGACACATCTTCTATTAGAATAGGAAAACCTCGGGTATCACCCTATTCTTTCTTCATCAAGACACCCCTAGCCAATAGCTTAGGGGCTTGGATTCACATCACAACCAGCTTTTTCAGTCTTCTTTCCACCATATATACGAGAGCACGTTATTTCTTATGACTACGGGGCAGTAACTCTTGATCTTCAAACCCATGGCCGCTCAATTATAAACCACTTCACTGAGCTTCTTGAAAACTGAAAAGCCCAGCTAGCTGATATACGAAATTTTAAGGCATGAGAGTCGTGTAACAAAGAGCCGAGGAAGCTAATTATAAGCATTTGTTGGAAGCTGGCCCGGCTATTCTGAAATTTGGTCGTTCCCGATGACACTGTAGCAGTGAGTATTAAAGAAACCCTATCTATCTCGGAAGCCTCATCGTCGTCGAACCACAGAATCTAAGATATCAAACTGCCTATACAACAAAGATTCATGCCCCGTACATATCATATCATCGCGTCGCCATCCTCCGCTTCATTGGCATAAACAAAACCAACCCCCACATCCCCCGCTGACAGAAAGAAAGTGAATCCTTTCCCACGGTAGGTAGACCCCCGGCGGGGTCAATCCTGCTGTTTGACTCGACAATATCGTATCAGATGACAAACAGAGTATTCATTTGTTTGAAGTAGAAAGTTCTAATAAAAGATTCTTAATCGATCAAGAGGGAGGGATTCCAGTTCCACCCGGCAATCAACCAACCAAAAGCCGCCAGCCAGTAAATTTAACAATAGATAGGCTTCCAGCTGGCAAAGGAAGGGGGGGGGGGGTTGGGGGAAAGGAAGACCACCCGCTCGAATCCAAAACCAGGAATGGAGAGAACCATAATTAATTAGTCCAAGTCCATGAAGATGAACATCCTTAATAATAATAATAATAACTTTCAAAATAATAATAATAATACTTATTATTATTTATTGTAAGTATAAAGAATGTAGTAGCAGCATCGATCCAGAAACTCTTGCTCTCTCCGCACCAAAGAATCGTCATCAAGGAGAAGGAAGGCGGGGAGAAGTCACATGGAAAGGAAGCACCCCGCGTTGGACAGCCCCACTCCAGTTACCACGATTAAAAACAACAACGTGTCTTGTTGTAACAGATGAATCAGTTTGAACCGGGAGGGTTAGAGTTAGTTGAGTTGGTTAACATCTTTTGACGATGATGGGCGAAGGCTGTTGTTAGAGTGGTTGTAGCCATCTGTGATCTTTTATTATTAAATGAAAGAAAGGTAGTTTTGTGTTCTTTTATATCAAGAATTAGAAATATGTGGACATCGGGGGGGGGGGGGGGGGAAAAAAACACGTACGCCCGAGCACAGCAGACGACGGCTATGAACATAAAACTTGATGAATCATTAAACCCAGCAAACACAGACCAGACAGACAGACAGATATCCGGGAGTACCACCAGACGAATGTGTACCGTTGTAGATGCAGGTGACGTAGAGCAGCTCCTCCCGGGGCCCCTTCATGGCCTCCAGGGGAGAAGCGTACCCTGGCCCCGTCTTGTGGGTGCAGCAGGCGCGCTGCCGGCTAGCTGAAGCGCTGCTGAGGTCGGAGGGGAGCGCCTGCTCGACCGCCACGCCGCCCATTTTTCTACTGTCGAACGGTGGGTGGGTCACCTCTCCTTTCCCGGCTTCTCCCGGCACTTCCCAACACCAACACCAACACTAACACTAGCGAGGCCAAATAAGGACCTGTGAGGAGAGTTATTATAGAGCGACGAGAATGAGAGAAAGGATGACGCCAGGCTACGGGCCGGGGCGGGGAGCGAGGGACACTGACGAGAGAGGGAACAGAGAGATTTTACTCGGACAATAAATAGTGTGACTTTATATATATATATATATATATATATATATATATATATATATATATAGAATTGAAAAGTAAAATAAACTTTATTAGAAAGTCAAATAAATATGCGGATGCCCAAACGTTCGGTCATACACACACCTTGATATGTACTTAAAATATATATAGATACATATATCTAGTATTAGAAAGCGGAATGGATTTGATTAGAAAATGGAATAGATTTGTGGATGCCTAAACGTCGGGACACACTCCTTGCTACGTACGGAATATATTTATATATATATTGGAGAGGGGTAAATTGGCGGCCCAAAAAATATGTGGCTAGGAGCGGCCCAACTAGGTCCAACTCGACCCAACTAGGCCGAGCCCCCCAAGTGATAGCCCCACTTAACGGGCCCACTTAGTCTGAAGCCCAAAATCACTCGGACCCATACTTTCTAGGCAACCCTCAGGCCCAGAAGACCGAGTAACGGTCGCTCGGGAGAATCCCAAGCGGCATCCAAGCATAACCGACCGATGACACCCTCGTCGCCCAGGAAAAGTCCTAAACGGGCACCCCACGCTCGGACTGCCCACCGGGCGCTTATCCAAGCAGATGTTACGTTGCCGCCCAAGAGCAAGAAGTTCAATGAAATAAGGGAGGCTAAGAGTCCTCAAGCGGTGAAGAGCCCTCAGCAAGGACGTAACTCCCCTAGTCTCTCAAGCTTCCTTGGCTCTAGTATACGGGGCGAGCGACTATATAAACTCCAAGGAAACCCTCCAGAAAGATAAGCAAGTCTTGGTGGAGAGCCATCTCGTGCCCATCTCTTTCCTTCTCCTACCTCTCTTTCGCCTGCGCTCTATCAATTTGCTGAGTTAAGCATCAGAGGGTTTTCTCCTCTAATCCATTTTCTACCTTGCAAAATCCTCATCATTAATAGCGGCGATCAGTATCTATCAAGGATCGATCCAGAAACGTAATAATAATAACTTAATAATAATAATAATAATTTATTGTAATTATAAAGAACGTAGTAGCAGCATCTATCCAGAAACTCTTGCTTTCTCCGCACCAAAGAATCGTCGTCAAGAAGAAGGAAGGTGGAGAGAAGTCACATGGAATGAAAGCACCCCGCGTTGGACAGTCCCACTCCAGTACGTTACCACGATTAAAACAACGTGTCTTGATGTAACAGATGAATCAGTTTGAATCGGGAGGGTTAGAGTTAGTTGAGTCGGTTAACATCTTTTAACGATAATGGGCGAAGGCTGTTGTTAGAGTGGTTGTAGCCATCTGTGATCTTTTATTAAATGAAAGAAAGGTAGTTTTGTGTTTTTTATATCAAGAATTAGATACATATTACTAGTATTGGAATACGGAATTGATTTGATTTGAAAGTAGAATAGATTTGTAGATGTCTGGGACACACTCCTTGCTATATTGGAAAGAGGAATAGATTTGATTAGAAAGTAGAATTGATTTGTGGATGCCCAGACGTCCGGACACACATCTTCTTACGTAGAATTGAATAGTAGAATAAATTTCATTGAAAAGTGCAATGAATTTACGGATACCCAAACATCCGTGCACACACATCTTGATACGTACTTAATATATATATATATATATATATATATATATATATATATATATATATATATATCTAGAATTAAAAAGCACAATGAATTTGATTGGAAAGCGGAATAAATTTACGGATACTCGAATGTCAGGACACACACCTTGTTATGTACGTAATATATATATATATATATATTGGAAACTATATATATATATATATATATATATATATATATATATATATATATATATAAAATTAAAAAGCAGAATGAATTTGATTGGAAAGCAGAATAAATTTGCGGATGCCCGAATGTCAGGACACACACCTTGTTATGTACGTAATATATATATATATATATATATATATATATATATAGTACATATATATATATATAGTATTGGAAAGCGGAATGGATTTGATTGGGAAGTAGAATAGATCTGTGGATCCTCAAACGGCAATGGATTTGAAAACGTCTGGACACACATCTTCTTATGTAGATTTGAAAATCAGAATGAATTTCATTGAACAGTGCAATGCATTTACGGATGCCCAAACATCCGTGCACACACACACACCTTGATACGTACTTTATCTATCTATATATATATATATATATATATATATATATAATTAAAAGGCAGAATGAATTTGATTGGAAAGCGGAATAAATTTGTGTATGCCCAAACGTCAAGACACACACCTTGTTATGTACATAATATATATATATATATATATATATATATAGTGTTGGAAAGCGGAATGGATTTGATTGGAAAGTGGAATAGATTTATGGATGCTCAAACGTCGGGACATGATGAGTACCATATTTCATATCATAATTTGTATCACATATGTCATCCTTGAGCATTAAAAGAATACAGTTATGCAATTTAGATAACTAACTCCAATCTCAGCAATAAATTAAGTTTACATGAAGTTATCTTATTTTAGGAGTCACAATGTGATGCGGGACGGACTGAGGGGACCGACTCTAAGTGATGCGAGCCTCGGACTCTAAATGTTGACGCAACTAGCGACACACGAACAATAGAGACACTTTGGCCCGACACTAAGAGTTCCTAAGTGAAGTACGTCGCTAACAGAAATGCGAGCTCACTCGTCGTCCCAAGTGAGGGAAAACGTGGATCCGCGTGATTGAGAAACCGGCAGAGTCAATGGTGGTCGACTCACTTCCGTGCTCGAATCGAATCACGGGACGGGTCACTCTCTTTCTCACAGCGGTGACATGAACTCACGGGCTAGATTCCTAACGCGCTCAGCAGCGGCATACGATCATATACTAAGTAAGCAAATGCCGAGAAGGTGAGATCGTACCTCCACGCACCCGGCGTGGGGAAGACAACCCCGGCCAAATCTGCACTCCTGGTTAACAATTCTCACTGTGGTACAAATTTTGACCCACTCCACGCAGGGAGGTAACAGGTCACAGGTGGGGCCCAGGAGTGTCAGGATTTGGGTTAATGGGCAGCATCTTGAGTCGCTCCGTCGATGCCGAAAGTCGCAAGTTGGTGATGTCCGGACGGCGCGTTCGGCGGGTCTGCGGGGCCCACGTACTGAACGGTCCTCCGGATCTGGCGGGGTGGGTCCCGTTGCCAAGGGGACACCTGGAGGGGTGATCCCCTGGACGGCGACCGGACTGAAACTCCGGGAGGAGGCCGATCGGCTCCGATCTCCAAGTGTTGGAGTTGCTGCCCACGAATCTGAACCTCTGTTTCAGACCTACGCGCTCTGGCGACAACGCTTGTTGCGACTAGCTCCGAACTCAGAAAAGCACGAAACCGGTGCCGTTGGAAAGCTAACTCGAAATCCTTCGACCCTCTATTGTTCCAGAAATTTTGTTTTGGCCTTATTTCTGATGGTGGAATTTAGAACTTGACTGATCTCTATCTCAGATCTGGATGGGCAGAAGTTGAATTTCCTGAGAGTTGGGGTTGACCGCGGCTCAAACGTTGGCTCTGGGTGTTGGTGTCTTCATGAAAGTTGGAGAGGGGGAAGTAAGGAAGACGGGGATATTTGTTTTGGAATTTAAGATGGAGGTTTGGTTGGGAAAAGAGATTTTTTAACACTGGGTGGTCGGATCTGGACAGTGGCAGACAGAACAGATTTGGGGTTTGACAGAGATTTTAAGAAAATGTAAATGTGATTTATAAATCTCCAAAAAATTCATGGAAGAGCGATTGGGTGGATAGAATCCCCAATAAAAATTATAGCTTGTTCAAACATGGGGAAGGTGGGTTCATGAACAATCTACTTGGTTGCTGGAACACTGGATAGAACGCAGGCAGATCTGAGGGTTAGGAAACTCGAATTTGGAAAAATGGAAAATGAAGGCTAGAAATTCCACCAATTTTTCTAGGACGTGGGTTGGACCTCTAGAACTTACCCTGAAAGTTTGGAACCAATAGATCATGAGGTTGGGAGCAGAAATTCTGGAAGTGGCTGGGTGTCCTGGTTGGACAGAACTCTTGTGACGATGGTGGCGGTGCAACGACGGCTCGTTGGCGGCGGCGGCGGTAGCGGTGATCTTCACGAACTGATACCTAAGGCGTCACACCTCAGAACATAGCCTTTCCAGCTGCAAGAAGGGGGAGAGGAGAGAGAGAAAGGGGCGACCCTTGCAATTCACAATAATTCTTCTATTAATTCTGGCAATAATGGGAAAATACATGCCATTTATATGAAATACTAAAAGACACTAACTACCCTTAGATCTAGGGTTGGGGAGGGGTAAATGGGGAAGTTCATAATTATTTCTCCCATGTGATTTGGAACCAAATAAAATAAAATTACAAACCTAATATAATACTATATATATGGGGTGCCCCCTTGACTTATAGGCCTCCATTTTTGAATTTTGTTACCCTTTGTCCCCCCTTGGTCCAACTCTTCTAGAAGTCCACCTTAGAGGTTTGACTGACCCCACATGGGCTCTAGAGCTGAGGTGGATCAATGGGAGGAGGGATGGGGGGCCCGCGGGACCCATGTGGTCCCATTTTACAAATAAACCCAATCTACTATCCGTATTACAATCCAAATAAAACCAAATAAACACACTTTACACACAAATAAAATCTCCAATAAATACTATAAATACTAAGACTCAAGGGGGAGACTCTAGACTGTCCCCGAGCCAGATGGAAGCCGAAGTAGCTCGAGTGGTGCTGCGCGTACGGTACCGACGGCTCGCTGTATCCTGTCTCTTGATAGCTCTGCTGTCCGCACCAATTCTCCCCGGGTAGGAGAAACTCGACCCTATCGAGTAAGGGTCTGCATCGCTCTGGTAGCGCTCTAATAGGTCCGGATCTATCCTATGTAGCTCTCCACGGGTGATCTAAGTGTCATCGATGGCGGGTCACCCTCTCCATCGCACTAGGTAGCGCGGGTAGGATCCACTCCTGGTAACAGTCACATGCTCATCCAGTATATGATCTATATGCTCTCGCTGCCGTGGAAATGAGGCTGGTGGTGGACACTCAGGTGTGGGGTCACTCTCAATAGGAGGAGATGGCTCGAAAGGCTCACTAGGGATCACCGATGGGTCCCTATATGTAACTAGATCCGACACATTAAAATTAGAGCTGATACCATATTCCTCGAGTAGGTCCACAACATATGTATTGGATCCAACACGTTTCAACACTCTAAATGGACCGGCTCCGCGAGCTTGCAATTTCTTAACGGTTCCAGAGGGAAACCGTTCAGGTCTTACCTTGATCATGACATATTCTGTAGCACCCCGTATAAAAAAAAAACTTTAGATAACTCTATAAGAAGGTTTAATAGAGGTTAGAATACCCAAAGTCACTATACATATATTCACCTAACGAAGTGATTTCCTAGTGTAGTTGGTTAATTAAGGTGTTGTCCAAATGAGTGACCAGGGTTTGATTCTTGCACTTGCCATCTTCTTTTTGGAAGAAATAACTATATATAGGGCCCAAAGGATTAACCCCACCTACATACAAATATATATATATATATATATATATATATATATATATATATATATATATATATATATATATATATATATATATATGGAGAAGGAGATTTCTGTAGCCCATCTAAGAGCAGCCAAACTAGGTCCATCAGGACCAAACGAGGCTCAACTCATCCAAGTGACAGCCCCATAGGGCCCACTTAGGCTAAAAAGTCCAATAAGATCACTCGGGATCTCACCCTTCCTCGGCCGCCCTTAGGCTCGGAAGGCCCGAGCGTCGGTCAGAATGGAGGAAGACCCATGCCCGAGTTATCCCCTCATCGGGATAGAGGCAAGCGCTCAGCACCCACTCCGACCTATCTTCATCCGAGCTATGCCTATCGCCCGGACTGGGTTGGCACCTTTTATGCTCGGACCGACTGACGATTGCTTATCCACGCTGCCGTTGAGAGCCATTTATGAGCAGGAGTTTATGAGGATAAGAGACCCATGATCCCTCAAGGCTATAAAGATCCCACGATGAGGACGTAAAGATCCCACGATGAGGACGTAACTCCTGCCTGAAACTCCTCAGCTTACGGGACTCATAAGGTGAGCGCACTATATAAACCTGGGACTCCCTCCAGTAAAAGGTAAGGGCAACACATGCCTAAAATCCCCTGAGCAGGAACAACTTCACCACCTTGGTGTAGGGGGATCTCGTGCATCTCTTTCTACCTCCCTCCATATCTTCCACAATTGCTCTACTGACTTAAACATCGGAGGGTTTTTCCCAGGGAACCATCCCTGGACCTCCTGATCCGTTTCCCTTTCTCTACAGTTCACTATTCGGTGATCATCCTCCCAGCTCAGGACAAGCGCGAGATCACGCCCCTTCATCTGGCGTCGTTTGTGGGAAACGACCAAAGAGCCAGTATGGTGCGAAGAATTTCAGGGAGGAGATCCGCCGGCGACAGGGGAAATGCCATGGTGGCGGCGGGGAAGTGTTAGTGTTGGTGTGCTACAAGCCAATTTCGGGTCGGGTAGGCCCAATAGTTGTACGATCTTGTTCACTATTAATAAAGTGGCATTTGAGCGTAAATATGTGATTTTGTTACTTTACGTTGTCCTTAGGATATGTGGTTGTAAAGTCAACTCGAGATGGGATCTCGATTATGAGACTGACTTTATATGAACACATATCTTAAACTATTCCTGGTTGGAGGGTAATCACTCGGGGACTTTGATTACATATTAAATCAGTACACATGATGTGTCAGTGGCCAGTCTCATGGTCATTGGTGCGGGACACCAACACATATGTGTACGTGTATGTCCTTGGAGGATGTACACTGAACTGATCCACTATTGAATATTCAGATGGTTGATTATACCTAATGTCAATTGAAGATCCAACTGTCTCAATAGCATCGTTGGTCCTTTGACCTGAGACATTGATCGGATCTTACACGAGGACTAGAATGGTTTAATTACTTAGCTATGTGACTTTAACCATAAGTCATAAGTTGCCGAGTCATTAACCACTCCAGGATACGTGTGAAGATCATCAATGGTCAAGAGATGATCGCTCACTGTCGGGTATATATCAGACAGTTAATTGGTCTTGACATTGACGCTATGTTAAATCCCTGGCCAGGGTCGTGTGAGTTCGTTTAGAATGGACGTCATACACTTTAAGGAGGTCATAGTCAAATGGCACGATCATGGGGTTTGACAGAAACTATACCCTCGATCGTACCAGACTCATAGAAGGAGCGAGGGATTATATCGATACGGTAACTGTGGACTTATAGGTACCAGATAGGCTGGTTTAAACCCGACGTCCTCTAGGATCACGCGGATTTGCTTGACCCAACGTGATCAAAGGTTTGGAATAAATTAAACTATTATTCGGCTCTGGTAGAAGCGAAAAATATGTTTAATTTACTTCTAATTAGGAATTAGAAGTTAATGGACCTTAAACTAGAGTGACTATGGGCCTAGAGGATCACACACAATAGATTCTTAGATGACGGATTATTATTATACAAATGTATGTATTATTTCCATTTAATTCCTTTTGGAAAGGAGTGTAAATGGAGCTTAATACATATGTATACTAGTAGATATGATATATATATAATTTCGGTCTTTTGGAGCCCTTTCAGAAATGACCAAAATTCTATATATATGCCATCCTACGAGAGCTTCTCCTCTTCTTCCTTTGAGGCTAATCAAGCATTTAGGCTTAAGGGAGAGGATTAGCTCCTCCCCCCTTCCTCCCTCTTGCTCTCTCTCTCCAGAAGGTGAAAGGGTCGGGGAAGGTCCATGCCGGGGGTACCGTCGCTGCGCAAGGGTCCGTGTGGATCTACTCTAGAGGCCGTGCAGCTGTGCGGCTTGGTATTCTACATCGGGCATAGTGGACAGCTTCGTTCCGCGCAAGGTATAAATACTCAACCTGTAATTAGGGGGTTAGGGCTTTTGAAACACCGATTAGAGCACAGATCTAAGATTCCATAGCACTGGGATCGGGCAAATAAAATTTTTGTTATCCGATGCGTTGCCCGTAGGTGTTGTGCGAAACCTTACAGGAAGGCCCCTCTCAAGCCTCCCAAAACCCCCCCTCGGGTGCCAGCACTCCCGCCGACGGACAGCCCCCTCCCCCTGCGGCGGTAGGGCTGCCGCTTAACGGCGGCGTTGACGCCTTCCAAGCCCTCAACGCAAAATTGGATGTCCTCGTGGAACTCATGAGGACTCAGGCGGCCAGGGATGGAAGGTCACGCGCCCCTCCGGAGAGCCCTCCCCGCGAGAACGTGTCCCAGCACACCGCCAGAGGCCGCCTCACCTTTCGGGGGCGGCAGATCATCCGTAACAGGTCAGGAGGACCTTCTTAAGCCCCCCCTCCGGAACAAGAAGCCTCATCCATGCCGAAGAAGGAAAAACCTGGGACACGCCGTCCGAACCCAGAGACCGAAGTCCCTGGGGAACGCCAATACAGCCCCCCAGCCCGACGACGCAGCAGCAGCCAAAGCTATCCCTCCGACTGTGAGAATTCGAGAGGCGTTTCGCAGAACAGGAGCGCGCCCTACGCGCCCTGCAGAAAGACTCCTCCATGGAGGACGAGGAGAAATCCCCGTTCTCTGACTATATCTTGAAGGCAGAGGTATCTCCTAGAACCTCTATCCCGACCATCAAGCTCTATGATGGCCAAGGCGACCCGGCCGATCACTTCGACAGCTTCGACGCCCTAATGACCCTTCATGGAGTGTCCGACTCCATCAAGTGCTAAGCCTTTGTGACCACCTTGGTCCAAGGCGCCCAAGCATGGTTCCAGGCCCTCGCCCCCGAATCCATCCGGGACTTCAAGTAATTCTGGTGAGTATTCAAGGAGAGTTTCATCGGCAGCGGTCCCCCAAGGTCGGTAGCGGGGCTTTTGGCTCTCAAATAGGCGCAAGGGGAGAAACTTCGGACTTACATTACCTGATTCAGATCGGAAGCCCTGAGGATCCCCCGCCTGGACGTCGCCTCGGCCATAACCGCGTTGACCGGGGGCACCCGTGACGAGAACCTCCGCCGCGAGCTTGTCCTCCACCCTCCCTCGACCCTTGCTGCGCTAGTGACTCTGGCATTGCACCATGCCGAGTGCGAAGAAGTGCTCAGCGCATGCCGAGACGCAACCGGCTCAGGTCGGGAGGGGGACAAGAAGCGGGCACCCAAGCCAAACTCGGGTCCAGGGAAAAGGTAGAACCAAGATGGGGAACGCAAGGAACCGTCACGAAAGTACGAGCGGTACACCCCCTTAACCACTCCGGTTTACGAGATATATGAGGACATCAAAGGCTCAGGCCTCCTCCGCCAACCCGAGCCAATGAGGTCGAAGAACCGCAGTTGCAGCAAGCATTTCCTGTTCCACAGTGACTACAGACATCACACCGGCGACTGCCATCAGCTCCAGGATGAGATCGAGCATCTCATTCGCGAGGGGCACCTCTCCCAGTTTGTGGCCGGGCACAAGGAAGACCGAGGCGCCCCAGAGGAAATCGATAACGCCCCCCGAGGGGTCCACATCAACGTCATCGCCGGAGGAGCTGCATCAGGAGGAGACAGCGGCCGTGGAAGGAAGCGTCATGCTGAGCGGGCGAGCCGAGCCATCGAGCCTCCCAGGGCCCCGTCGAGTGAGCCCCAGGTCATAGTCTTCTCCGACCAAGACCTGGAAGGGCTAAGCACCCCGCATGACGACGCCCTAGTCATATCGACCACAATAAACCATTGTAACGTAGACAAGATTCTAGTTGACAATGGAAGTGCCCCTGATGTATTATCCTATGAATGTTTCCTTAAGATAGGGGAGGATCCGTCTAAACTCCGCCCAATCCGAACCCCCTGTGCGGGTTCAATGTCCAGGCCACTTATCCCGAGGGAGCCCTCAGCCTGCCGGTTACTCTTGGCACCCCACCCAAAATCGTTACGGTTTTGGCGGACTTCATAGTGATCAAGGGTATGATAGCGTACAATGCAATCTTCGGCCGAGGGATCCTCAGCCGAACGAAAGCAGTGCCTTCTACCTATCACCAAAAATGAAGTTTCCCACCAAAAATGGGTTGGGATAAATTTGAGGTAACCAGGCCATGGCCAGAAGGTGCTACAATATCTCAGTCGAAGCCACAAGGCCGGACGGGAAGAACAGGGGCCCCTGGGAAGTCGAGGAAAAATCTGCAACCGCCGAACCTGGAGGCGAATTGCTAGCGGTTTTCCTAAACGACGACTCGACCCTGTGAGTAAAGATCGGAGTCGACCTAGCATCTGGAGTCCAACAGCAATACAAAGAGTTTCTTTCCGCATACATCCGGGTCTTCGCATGGTCTGATGATCAACTCCCTGGGATACCGGAGGAAACGGTGATGCATAAGCTCAACCTCGACCCAACCATGAAGCCCGTACAACAACGCAGAAGGAAGCACGCGCTAGAGAAGCAGGCGATTATCAAGGAGCAAGTCACCAAGGGGTAAAAGACTGGTCTTTTTAGACCGGTCCTGTACCCGACGTGGTTGGCTAACGTCGTCCTGGTGCCCAAAGCTTCGGGAAAGTGGCGAATGTGCGTGGACTTCACCAACTTGAACAAGGCTACTCCAAAGGACTACTATCCATAACCGAGCATCGACCAACTGGTTGACTCAACCTCGGGCAACGAGATACTCAGCTTCCTGGACGTCTATTCAGGTTACCATCAGATCAGAATGCATCCCGAAGACATCGAGAAGACCGCCTGATGTGAAACAAAGATGGGAATGCAGCAAGATACTATGCTTCCTCGGACTTAATTTGCAAAACACAACTCAAGATTCGAGATTTCTTTGAAATTGGACCGAACCACCGTGCACACCTGTTACCCGTGGTAACTCGATGATGTCGAGTCGAGATGGTGGAGTAGGACCCTTGCTGGTAGAGGGCCAGCAAGATTATGGTTTTCCCTTCCGAGGGTACGGTGCCCACTATCAAGGGCGGGCCGGGTGCCTTGGGGCACTGGGTCACTCTCTCACTTTAGCCACGGCGACCACACAAGAGTCGGTGGGTCCGGGAACAAGCACTCTCTCGCCGACCAGCGGACAAGTTGTACGGATATGAAATGAACAGAAGTAAATGGAGCAAGGGCAGAAGCTCACCTGGTTGGTTTGAAGAAATCAACCCCGGTCGGAGACGATGGGCGAGCGGGGAAGTGTGGGTTCCCCGCACACTGCGCCGGTGAAGCTTGAACCCTGTTTAGATAATTACACTCACTACACCTCTCGCAGGAGGGTGGACTTGGGGTGGGGAACTTAGAGTTACAATTCAAACACTACCTCCGCGCAGGGAGGGGCGATAAGCCGGCCAGGCGGGAAGGGGAGAGTCGCCGAAAAATCGAGCGGAGAAGCCGATGTCGAATCTACCTGTACTCTGCGATGAATGACTGACAGTCATTGTTGAGGTCGTAACTTCCAGTCCGGAATTTTTCTGATGATGAGACCAGAGGGGAAATCTTCGTAACTTGAGCTAGGATGCCTCAGAATTTTGTAGAATTCTTCTGACGTCGATGCTGGTCCGGGTGGGGAGTCGAACAGAGTGATAGGATCTGGGGAGGGCGGCTTCAGGTTCCTGGCAGCAGGTTGCAGAGGCTGCCCCGACAGCTCCCGGACTCCGAATGATGAACCGCCAGAGTTTCTGGAATCTTGGACGAGTCCTCTTCCCAGAAAAACTTACAGGGAAGCCGAATGAGGTCGGAGTCGACTGGGGGACTCTGAATAGTGAGGACAGGTCGAGGCAGACTGTGGGAGGCAGGCCCGCACAGCCGAGGGATAAAAATGGTAACTTTGGCCTCCGGACGCCGAATGCGGTTCTGCTTCTTGATTATGATAGAGGACTGGAGGAGGAAGAACTTTGTAGAAGGGTTCTTGGTCTGAATCTTCCGCCGTTTGTCGTGGTGCAGCTTCTAATCAGGTTCAGGTACTCTGCAGAGGGAGTCCAGCGCAGTCGGGGGAGAATGGTTCTCCCGGACAGCCCGGAACTCAGAATGGGATGGGATTGCCTCGCCTGTAAAGCTGATGGGACGACCTTTCCAGAAAGGTATGGTACGCCTTCAGAAGTCGCCGTATGAATCTGTGATTGCTTCTGCAAGTCAACCCTTTCTCTGCCACCTGCAGACTGGACAAAGGGAAGAGAATGGTGGTGGAACTAGGTTGATGGAAGTGGAGGTTAGCAATGGTGGGAATGGTGGTGTGATGGTGGATGGGGGAGGGATATTCAGGAAGGGTGAGAGGGGTGGAGCAGGGGATGAGGAGGTCTAAGAGGGTGGTGGGTTGAGAGGGACGCTGCTAGGAGGGGGCTGATGGAGGGGGTCGGCCAAGGCAAGGGGATGGGCTAGATGAAGGGGGGGGTTCGCAACTTGTGGAGGGGGTGGGTTTTAGTCCACCTAGGGATATGAATGGGGGTGTGGGGGAGTGGAATGGTTGCTTGGGGGAGAGGGAAGGGTGCCTAGGAGATTGATTGGGTGTATGGGAAATGGGAAGAGTTGCTTGGGGATGTGGAGGTATTGATGGGAGTTATGGTTCTTGGGGAGGTGAAAGGGTGGGGGGGTGAGTTGGCTGATGATGTGGCAAGGGGGGGGAAGGGGAAGGGGCAGGTTCGCCCAAGGGAGAGAGAGAGAGAGGGGGAGGAGAGAGAGAGGGGTTCGCCCCCTTTAGTGAGAGAGAGAAGAAGAGAGAGAGAGAGAGAGCTAGAGAGAAAGAGAGAGGTGCACTAATACTTGGCAAATTCTATCAATACTTTATTTTTTTTTCAAATGGGGGGAATTGGGGTCCTATTTATAGGAAACCCACAATTTAACAAAAGACCCTGAGTTTTTGACTAATGACAATAAACCAAGGGGGAAGGGGGGGCCTATGGGCCTAGCCCACTTAATTGGGCCCAACTGATTCATTAACCACTCTAATGATAATTAACCTAGGTAGATGACTCATTAACCTAGGTACTTGACTCAATAAAATGGAAATTACATAATTTATGACTCAAGAAAATATAAAAATTACAAGCCATGATTAAGAAAAATGCCGCGAACATGATGACGCATAGCTGGCAAGCAACAGGACCCGTGGAGAAATGGGAAGTGGTAAGCGATGTCCCCATCATACTCCCGGGGTGCAGAGAACTCGACTCTATCGAGTAAGGGTCCTCCCTGCTGCGGTACTGCTCCAATAGGTCAGGATCCAGCTGCTGGAGATCCTCCCGAATCACCCAGGCGTCAACCGAAGGTGGTCGTCCCTTCCACCTAACCAGATATCGCTCATATGCCTTGCTCCGTGTGGTAGTGATCTGTTCATCTAATATCCGCTCCACTTGATCACGCTGGTTTCTCTAGCCAGATGGAGCTCTCGTTGGTGTGGGGGCTCTCTCAAGGGGTGGGACATGCTGGATCTTCTCACTGGGTGTCACCGTGGGACCCTTGTAGGGCACCAGGTCAGCCACATTGAAAGTGGGGCTTACTCCGTACTCTTCGGAGAGGTCCAACCCATAAGCATTTGTGCCAAGGCGCCTCAACACCTGAAAGGAGCCTGCTCCACGAGACCTCAGTTTTGAGACAATCTCAGTCCTCACCATCACAAAATCACCGACATGGATTTCTTGGTGGCGACAGTGAGAATCGGCTAATTCCTTAAGAACCTTGCTGCTCTTGTTGCTGTGTTTGCGAATGTTACCATGCAATGTCATGAATGATGATCCTATAGGGATGAAGGGAGGGCCTGGATAATCAAATTCAGCCCTATCAAGTGTTAGATTAGTTTTGACAGACTTAGGAGGACCAGGGCATCCATGAATTGACCTATCATGCTTAGAAACCATGTGGGCCTTGATGCACTTAGGTGGACCGGGACAGCCACAAATGGCCCTATCATGCATGAGGTGGATGAAGAGTGGGGGAGGACCAGCATGTCCAAATGTAAACCTGTCGTGCACTGGACCTAGTGTGTGAATGATATAAATGACGTCACTAGCCTTACTACATGATGTAAAATGTTGTGACACATGCGTTACAATCAAGATGGTCCCATCTTTAGGTGGGGGTGGATTTGGGGGTTTCCACTCATAGGGGTCTAAGGGGTCCAAGAAAGTGGACATTTTGGGATAGGTCACTTCCTCATTTCCTAGGTGGATGTCACCCTCGGTCATGGCTCTCATAGTGTGAACTAAGTAGTGGAATGGGTGGGTTGGGTTTGACATGGTGGGTGAGGGTAGGAGGGAGTGGGTGGTGGGTAAGGCGGCTAGGTCCCATGGGTTCCATGTCTTCCATAGGGAGGGATCAAAGGGGTCATGGAATGTGTTACCAAGGAAGAGGTATTCTATCTCCTCAAGGTCTTCAAATGACGGTGAGTCCTCCTCCTCAAATGAAGTAATTGAACCGAAGTCCTTGGCGGGTTGGTTGGCCATGAATGGAAGGCTTGGCATCCTACCCGAAATAAGCAACTCTAATTCGTGGATAGCATCGGGTTCTTCGGGTGTAGGGAGGAATAAAAGAAGGTCGCTAGTGTAGTAACCCACAGTGTATATCGAGGAGATGGACCCGACACATAGGTGTAGGAGGTCAAGACTCCTAGGTCGGTCGGCTACAGTGGTCAACATGCCAGTTAACTCCATTTGCCAAGATAGACCCTTAAGAAAATCCCCTAATGTTTCCACTTGATAGGATGACAGGATTGTGGTGTGATAGGTGGATAAGGGTACTATAGGAAGGTTTTGTTCCATAGAAGGGTAAGCATGGGGCAGGATAGGGTGAGCCCGGTTTTCCACAAGCCATCTAATTAAGGGTCCACTTATGATAAGTTCACTCCCAATTGGCGGGGGGTGGCATGAAAGGTGAAGTTTCTTCCTCGTTTTGGCCATGAATTCCCTCCAAGATGGGGAGTGGTTTTGGGGTGTTCTCTACTAGGGGGTCGGGTGTGGAGATCATTGTTTCTTCTACCAAGGAGGTGAGTAGGCCCTTTGTGGGTGGGGTGATGATGACTGGCATGTGGTGCTCTTTGGGTGGTGGGTAATGGAGTACATGGGATAGAATGGGGAGGGGTAGTAGTGGAGGCCTAGGTTGGGGTAGGATTGGGGTTGGTAGTGGAAGATGGAGGAGGATTGGGTTGATTGGTTTTGGGGGGTGTGTCCCTTTTAGGGGAAGATGGTGGGGTGGTGGTGGGGACCGTGGAAGCTTGTGGGGTGTGGGTTTGATGGAGAATTTTGGGTTGGGTGGTGGCCAATTTGGTTTGAATGGGGGTGGTGATCGAGATTGGAATTATTTGGGGTGGTGGAGTTTGGGTCCTAAGGGAGGTCTTAGGTTGACTAGGAGGGAAAGGGGGAGTGGGAGTGCTCCTCGGGTTATGGTTCTCAAGGTAGGAGTGGGAAGGCCGGGGAGTGAAGATCTTCCTAATCTCAATCCTTATCTCTTCCAATGAATCTAGGGGTCCTTTGGCTTCCCATCCAAATTCATCCCGAGGTGACCAAGCTCTAGATTCGTGGTTCCTTTTTGCTTCGAACCGGTCAAGTCGGGTGGTGAGGGTATCTAGATAGTTATGAATCTTGTTGGTGACAGTGTAAAATCGGTCCATGGATATTTGGGGCATCTCCCTAGGGTGGTCATGCAATGGAGTGACGGAAAACATGATGCAAGGGAGACTCAAATGATAATGCCCTAGGACTAGACTCGTAGAGACAAGTCTAAAACTTACTATGATATCAATTTGATGTGAAACGAAGATGGGAATGCAGCAAGATACTATGCTTCCTCGGACTTAATTTGTAAAACACAACTCAAGATTCGAGATTTCTTTGAAATTGGACCGAACCACCGTGCACACCCGTTACCCGTGGTGACTCGATGATGCCGAGTCGAGATGGTGGAGTAGGACCCTTGCTGGTAGAGGGCCAGCAAGATTATGGTTTTCCCTTCCGAGGGTACGGTGCCCACTATCAAGGGCGGGCCGGGTGCCTTGGGGCACTGGGTCACTCTCTCACTTTAGCCACGGCGACCACACAAGAGTCGGTGGGTCCGGGAACAAGCACTCTCTCACCGACCAGCGGACAAGTTGTACAGATATGAAATGAACAGAAGTAAATGGAGCAAGGGCAGAAGCTCACCTGGTTGGTTTGAAGAAACCAACCCCGGTCGGAGACGATGGGTGAGCGGGGAAGTGTGGGTTCCCCGCACACTGCGCCGGTGAAGCTTGAACCCTGTTTAGATAATTACACTCACTACACCTCTTGCAGGAGGGTGGACTTGGGGTGGGGAACTTAGAGTTACAATTCAAACACTACCTTCGCGCAGGGAGGGGCAATAAGCCGGCCAGGCGGGAAGGGGAGAGTCGCCGAAAACTCGAGCGGAGAAGCCGATGTCGAATCTGCCTGTACTCTACGATGAATGACTGATAGTCATTGTTGAGGTCGTAACTTCCAGTACGGGATTTTTCTGATGATGAGACTAAAAGGGAAATCTTCGTAACTGGAGCTAGGATGCCTCAGAATTTTTTATAATTCTTCTGACGTCGATGCTGGTCTGGGTGGGGAGTCGAACAGAGTGACAGGATCTGGGGAAGGCGGCTTCAGGTTCCTGGCAGCAGGTTACAGAGGCTTCCCAACAGCTCCCGGACTCCGAATGCTGAACTGCCAGAGTTGCTGGAATCGTGGACGAGCCCTCTTCGCAGCAAAACTGATGGGGAAGCCGAATGAGGTCGGAGTCGACTGGGGGACTCTGCATAGTGAGGACAGGTCGAGGCAGACTGTGGGAGGCAGGCCCGCTCAGCCGAGGGAGAAAAATGGTAACTTTGGCCTACGGATGCCGAATGCGGTTCTGCTTCTTGATTCTGATAGAGGACTGGAGGAGGAAGAACTTTTTAGAAGGGTTCTTGGTCTGAATCTTCCGCCGTTTTTCGTGGTGCAGCTTCTAATCGGGTTCAGGTACTCTGCAGAGGGAGTCCAGCGCAGTCGAGAGAGAATGATTCTCCCGGACAGCCCCGAACTCAGAATGGGATGGGATTGCCTCGCCTGCAAAGCTGATGGGACGACCTTTCCAGAAAGGTATGGTACGCCTTCAGACGTCGCCGTATGAATCCGTGATTGCTTCTGCAAGTCGACCCTTTCTCTGTCACCTGCAGACTAGATAAAGGGAAGAGAATGGTGGTGGAACTAGGTTGATGGAAGTGGAGGTTAGCAATGGTGGGAATGGTGGTGTGATGGTGGATGGGGGAGGGATATTCAGGAAGGGTGAGAGGGGTGGAGCAGGGGATGAGGAGGTCTAAGAGGGTGGTGGGTTGAGAGGGACGCAGCTAGGAGGGGGCTGATGGAGGGGGTCGGCCAAGGCAAGGGGATGGGCTAGATGGAGGGGGGGGTTCGCAACTTGTGGAGGGGGTGGGTTTTAGTCCCCCTAGGGATATGAATGGGGGTGTGGGGGAGTGGAATGGTTGCTTGGGGGAGAGGGAAGGGTGCCTAGGAGATTGAGTGGGTGTATGGGGAATGGGAAGAGTTGCTTGGGGATGTGGAGGTATTGATGGGAGTTATGGTTCTTGGGGAGGTGAAAGGGTGGGGGGGTGAGTTGGCTGATGACGTGGCAAGGGGGGGGGGGAGGGGAAGGGGCAGGTTCGCCCAAGGGAGAGAGAGAGAGGGGGAGGAGAGAGAGAGGGGTTCGCCCCCTTTAGTGAGAGAGAGAAGAAGAGAGAGAGAGAGCTAGAGAGAAAGAGAGAGGTGCACTAATGCTTGGCAAATTCTATCAATACTTCATTTTTTTTTCAAATGGGGGGAATTGGGGTCCTATTTATAGGAAACCCACAATTTAACAAAAGACCCTGAGTTTTTGACTAATGACAATAAACCAAGGGGGAAGGGGGGGGGCTATGGGCCTAGCCCACTTAATTGGGCCCAACTGACTCATTAACCACTCTAATGACAATTAACCTAGGTAGATGACTCTTTAACCTAGGTACTTGACTCAATAAAAGGGAAATTACATAATTTATGACTCAAGAAAATATAAAAATTACAAGCCATGATTAAGAAAAATGTCGCGAACTTGATGACGCATAGCTGGCAAGCAACGGGACCCGTGGAGAAATGGGAAGTGGTAAGCGATGTCCCCATCATAACTTTATCACCGACTTCGGCGTACACTGCTACACCCGGATGCCCTTCGGGTTGAAGAACGCTGGAGCCACGTACCAGAGACTAGTCAATCATATGTTCGAGGGATAGCTCGGTCGGAACGTCGAGGCCTATATTGACGACATGCTCGTGAAGACCCCCAAGGCCGAGGACCACTTCGTCGACCTAGCGGAAACCTTCGACACCCTCCTGAAGTACAACATGAAGCTTAATCCTGCCAAGTGCGCCTTCGGAGTAAGGTCCGGGAAATTCTTGGGCTTCTTAGTCACTCAGCGTGGGATCAAGGCCAACCCCGACAAAGTCTAGGCCATCCTGGACATGCGCCCACCCACTTGCATCAAAGATGTTCAACGCCTTACCGGGCGCATTGCCGCGCTCAGCAGATTCCTATCCCACGCGGCTAAACGATGCCTACCCTTCTTCAAACTGTTGAGGGGGGCTAAAATGGCATCTGCTACATTCGCGTGGGACGAGGAATGCCAAAAAGCGTTTGCCGAGCTTAAGGAGTTCCTGGTTTCACCTCCGGTGCTTTCCAAGCCCGTACCAGGCAAAACCTTGCATCTCTATCTCTCGGCGACTCCATCTACAGTTAGCTCGGTCCTAGTCAGAAATGACTCGGGAGTCGAGAGACTGATCTACTACACCAGCAAGGTGCTCAATGAGGCTGAAAGAAGGTATCCCGCAACCGAGAGACTCGTGCTAGCATTGGTTACCTCGGCCAAGCGTCTCCGACCCTATTTCCAAGGGCACTCCATCACCGTGCTGACCGGCGAACCATTGAAGAGGATCCTCGCTCACCCTGAAGCCTCGGAACGCCTCGTCAAGTGGGCCATCATGCTCAGGGCCTACGATATATCGTATCGGCCTCGCTCGGCTATCAAAGGCCAGGCGCTCGCAGACTTCATCGCCGAGAGCACCATCCCGACTGAAGAAAGATCTCCGTCCGCGCCCGGGCCGACCTGGGAACTGTTCGTCGATGGATCCTCCAACTCAGCCGGGAGCGGCGCCGGGATCGGCCTGAAGTCCCCCGAAGGAGCAGAGCTACAGTACACCCTGAAGTTCAACTTCCAAGCATCTAACAGTGCTTCCGAGTATGAGGCCCTCATATCGGGTGCCCGCATGGCCCGACGGTTGGGGGCTGAGCGAGTCAGGATTCACACTGACTCCCAACTGGTCGCTAGCCAGGTCAACGACGATTATGAAGCTCGAGAAGCACCGATGGTCAAATACCTCCAACTGGTCAAGACCGTGGCACAACAGTTTGAGAGTTTTGTGGTAGTCTAAATAGCTCGGGAGGAAAACTCCCGAGTAGACGCCCTCTCTCGGCTGGCCTCCTCTCTTGACCCCGAGGGTACTCGATCTGTCCTTCTCGAAGAGCTAGAGCAGCCGAGCATTGATTTGGAGCTCCTAGCTGTTGACTCGACCTCCCCAAGCGACTGACGTACCCCCTATCTATCATGGCTTCAAGACTCTCAGGAGCCTCCCGACCCTCGGGAAGCCCGAAGATTGAAGTACCAAGCTCGATGATTCATCACTCTGGATGGCGCTCTCTACCGGAGATCCTTCTCTGGTCCTCTCTTGAAGTGCCTCAGCACCGACGAAGCCAACTGAGCGATCGAAGAAGTTCACGAAGGTCTGTGTGGAGCGCATTTAGGAGGTAGGTCGCTCGCCATGATCTTGCTACGGCTAGGTTACTGGTGGCCCACTCTGCAGCGCGACTGCTTGACCTACACACAACACTGTTACCGGTGCCAGCGATTTAACCACTTGGTCCATCAGCCAGCAATAGAGCTCATCACCCTAGCCGAGCCTTATCCTTTTGCTCGCTGGGGAATCGACATCCTCGGGTCATTCCCCACGGCCCAGGCCTAGAAGAAGTTCATTATCGTCGCCATCGATTATTTCACTAAGTGGATCGAGGCCGAAGCCACAGCAAGGATCACTAAGTGATGTGACACAACCTAGGACTTAACAAGCAAGCACATTTGGCAATCAAGACGGACCGATAACGGCGGCCGCTCACCCGTCACTCACCCAAGACCCGGGGTAACTTGGCAATGCCAAGTGGAGGTTGTGTGGGCTGGGCCCTTGCTGGTAGAGGTCCAGCAAGGCCAAGGTTTGTTTCCCCAAGGGTGTGGAGGCCCAATTCAAGGGGGCCGACAAAGTGCCGAGGGCACCGGCTTCGCTCTTCCCCACGGTGATCTCTTAAAGCAACGGGGCTTGAGGATCGGGCTCTCATTCACGACCAGCGGAGTTTATGAACTAATATTGAAAGACAAGCACAAATGAGCAAGGTTTTGGAGCACTTACTCGATCTGTTTGAAGAAACCGGTCCCGCTCGGAGACGAGGGCGAGCGGGGAAGCGTGGGTTCCCCACACGCCGCGCCGAGGTAGCTTGACCTGTTTAAGCTTTTACAACACTACACCCCATGCAAGGGGGGGGATCGTAGGGAAGGGAAGGTAATGGTTACATCCAAACACTACCTCCCGCAGGGAGGGGCGGTGAGCCGGCCAGGCGGGGAGGGGAAATTGAGAAAGGAAAGCCGAAGATGGAATGTTGCTGATTCTGCCCAAGCTCTATGAGTGCTGACAGAAGTCCGAAGAATTGGATGCTGCGACTGCTACCAAATTTTGTTGGGGACGAAACCACCTGGAAAATCTTCGTAGGAGGCCAGGAAAGTCGTCCAATTTGTTTTGATTTCTTATGGTATCAATACTGGTCTGGGTGGAGGCTCGAACTGGGAGACAGTTCTTCGGATCTGACTACTTCAGGATTGCAACAGCAGGAATAAGGGGACGCCACGACTGCTCCCGAACTCCAAATCAGGAACCGCTGGAGCCTTTGGAACGGTTGACGAGTCCTCTTCGATGCAAAACTGGCGGGGAAGCCAAACGTTGTCGGAGAAGACCGGAGGACTCTGAACTCTGATGAGGGGTCGATGCAGACTGTGGGGAAGCAGAACCGTGCACCCGGGGGAGATAAATGATAACTCCTAGCGCCAGACGCCAAATCGAGCTCTGCCTTTTGGAGATGAAAGTAGACTCAGAGTAGAAGATTTTTGATGAAAAACTCCTGCTCAGATTCCCCGTAGAACGGGCGCTGTGGGTCTTCCTCTCCGGTTCTGAACTTCTGCCAGGGCAGTCTTGCGCAGTCGGGGGAGAATGAGCCTCCTGATCTGCTCAGTGCTCGGAATGGGACGAGACCACCTCCGTTGCGAAGAAGACAGGTAGAAGCTTCCGTGGATGCCTCTTGGGTCTTCAGATTCTCCAGGGAGTGGTCGTAGTGGCTGCTGCAAGCTGCTACTCTTCTGCTGCCTACGAACTGAAAACTGGAGGTTGAAGATGGTGGGGGGAAATGGGGTATATGAAAGGGGAAATGGAGGTGGATGAGTGTGGGGAGAACCCTGACTATGAGGGGGTCTAGGAGGGGGTGTTCCAAGGTGTGGGAGGGGAAGAGTAGGGTCTGGAAGGGGGTCTAACAGGTGGTGGGAGGAGGAGCTACGAATTTGGGCTTAGAGGGAGAAGGAGGAAGGTGGGGGGGCACAAGTGGGTGGAGGGCATGTGAGTTTGAATTTCCTCTAATGTGGGGTGATCAATGGTGGTCTTGGGGATGAGAAGAGGTGCCTTGGGAAGGTGAAGGGCTGCTTTGGGTAGTGGGAAGGGTGCTTGGGGAAGTGGGTGGGGTAGTTGGGGGTTGGGAGGTGGAACTAGGATTGGTGGAAGCTCTCTTGGGACTAGGGGGTGGAGTAATGGGGTGTGTGGGGAAGGGGAGTGGCCTTTAATGGGGGTAGGTGGGAGAGTGGTGGTTGGGAAGGGAGGAGAGAGAAAATTTTTGAAATTGGGTGTGGAGGAGAGAGAAAGGGGAGTGAAAAAGAGAGATTAAGAGAGGGATGGGTGGGGAATCTCTCCCCTAGGGCCTCTCACCCAAAAAATGGAATCTCTCCACTAGATAACAAGTGTAAACTCTCAAAATGGTAAGTTTTTCATTCATTGATTCATTAGTTCAAATGGAGGAAATGGGGTCCTATATATAGGCAACCCACATTTCTACAAAAGACCTTGACTCTTAACACAATGACAAATAACCAAGGGAAGGGGGGGTGCCCTTGGGCCAAGCCCAATGAATTGGGCCCATAAACTAATCTATCAACATAATGACACTTAACCTAGGTAAATGACTCATTAACCTAGGTACAAGACTCAAATAAAAGGAAAATTACATAATTATGACTCAAAGAAAATATGAAAGTTACATGAATTGACTTAGAAAAATGTGACGGATGTAATGGAACCATGCTGGCGGGCAACCGGGGCTTTGAAAATATATGGGGCGAGAGATGCCCCCATCATACTCCCGGGGTGCGGAGAACTCGACTCCGTCGAGTAAGAGTCCTTCCCTCCTTGGAGGGTGTAGAAGTGATATCGCCCATAAGTCATCCGAAGGAGACCGATCCATCCACCTGATGAGATAGCACTCATACACCTTGCTCCTGATGGCAGTGACATGTTCATCCAATATTTGCTCAATTTGCTCACGCTGGGCTCTCTTGACTGGTGGTCTCTCCTCACAAGTGGGTGCTCGCTCAATGGGAAGGAATAGGCTCAATATCCTCACTGGATACCACCGTGGGTCCCTTATATGGCACTAGATCGGCGACATTGAATGTGGGACTTACTCCATACTCCTCTGGAAGATCTAGCTCATAGGCATTAGTGCCAAGGCGTCTCAGAACCTGGAAGGGACCAGCCCCACGAGGCCTCAATTTCGAGATGGCTCCTGGGGAGAGTCTCTCTATCCTCACCATCATAAAGTCACCCACGTGGAAGTCTTGGCGACGTCGATGAGAGTCGGCCTGCCTTTTATAAGTCTCATTCTTTTTGCTGATGTGCTTGCTAAGGTTTTCATGTAATTTTATGAATGCTGACATTCTAGGGGTGATGGGTGGACCTGGGCAACCAAAAGTAGACCAATCATGCTTTGATGCCAAGAAGACTTTGATGGAATTTGGAGGGCCGGGGCAACCATATGTGGACTTATCATGCAATGTTGTCATGTAGACTTTGGTGGGCCTAGGTGGGCCGGGGCACCCGTAGGCGAACATATCATGCAAAGTGGTGATGAATGTAGGGGGACCCGGACATCCGTAAATACTTTTGACATGCTTAAGACCCATGATAAATGAAGGTGGATCAATACATCCGAATATGGGCCACTCATGCTTTCTACTTGACATGTGGGTGGTATGAATGAATGGACCCCTCATGATGTTCATGCCAAGTGGTGTGATAAGCCTAGACACATGCATATTTTTCCTAAGGGGGACTTCCATGTGTATAGGTGTGGGACAACCTTTGAACTCCCATTGGAAAGGATCGAACGGATCTAAGAATGTGGTCATCATGGGGTGGAGCACAACCTCATTACCTAGGGATATGTGACCCAAGGTCATGGCTCCCAAGGTGTAACCCAGGTCTAGGATGGAGTGAATTGGGTCAAACATGGTGAGTTGGTGTAGGGAAAGGTGGGTGGTGGATAAAGTGTTTGAGTCACACGAGTCTCTTGACTCCCATTGGAATGGATCATATGGATCATAAAATGGGTTACCTAGGGGAAGGAACTCCATGTCCTCAAGATCCTCAAAAGGTGCTAAGTCATCCTTCTCCATGATAGTTGGGCCAATGTTCTTGGCAAGTGGGTCGGCCATGAGTGGAGGGATTGACTTTCTACCCGAGATAAGAAGCTCTAAATCGAGGAGAAGGTTGGGCTCATCGGGTGTAGGGAGGAATAGAAGGAGGTCGCTAGTGTAGCAACCAATGGTGCAAACCGAGGTGATAGACCCTATGCATAGGTGTAGGAGGCTAAGGCTCCTAGGTTGTTCGACCATAGGGGTCAACATGCTAGTCATCTCTAGTTGCCAAGCTAAGCCCTTGAAAAGGTCCTCTAAGGTTTCCACTTGGTAGGATGTTTGGATTATGGTGTGATAGGAGGAGATGTGCACTATGGGAAGGTTTTCCTTTATGGGAAGACAATCATGGGCCGTGATCTCTCTTATTGGGCTCTTCTTTAGCCAACTAATAAGGGGTTCCTCTAAGATGAGTTTGGCCCTAACTAGAGAGGGTGGTGTAAGGTGAAGGTCATCATGTGATGCTTCTTCTTCTTCTTGGTCATGGGTTTCCTCCAAGGTAGGGAGTGGGTTTGGGGTGTTCACCACTATAGGATCGGGTATGGGTTCCTTCTCTAAGGTGGTGAGAGGGTCTTTTGGTGGTATGGTGATGAGGGTTGGTGTATGGCGCACCCGGGGTGGAAGGTAAAGGGAAACTTGGTTTGGGATAGGGAGGGGAAGTAGTGGGGGACTAGGACATGGGGGTTTTGGGGGAGGGAGTGGGAGATGGATTGGTTGGGGTGGCTTGGGTTGGCCGGTCTTGGGGGGAGTGTCCCTTATAGGGAAAAATGGAGGGGTAGGGGTGGTCCTTATTGGGGAAACTTGGTCAGTTAGGGGTCTCTTCCCCTTAGGATCGGCCAGTTGTGGGGGGGTGGAGGTGGGGGCCAATTGGGTTTGGATAGTGACGTTTGTGGGAGGAGGTTTTGGTTGGGGTGTGGGGATCCTCATGGGATTTGGTGGAGAGGTGGCTGCTTGGTTTATTTGGGTCTTAAGGGAGAGGACTTGGTCGCGAAGTGTAGCTATGATGGTTGAGAGGTGATTTGTTGGGGGTGGTGGGGGTGGAGACCAAAGGTCGGTCTTAAGTTGGCCGGGTGGGGATGGAGGAGTGGTAGTGCTCCTCGGGTTAGGGGTGCTTGAGTAGGAGGGGTGGAAATGTTTGGGGATGTAGATCTTTCTAAGTTCTATCTTCATCTCTTCCCATGAGGAGATGGGTTCTTGCCCCCTAACCCTTCTTAATCCCTCTAGGTGTTCCCACATACTTTTGGCTTGACCCCAAAATTGTCCCTTGGCCCTTCGGACTCTAGCGGATCCATATACCCAATTCTTTTCAAAGTATTTTTCTATGGTAGCCTCCCACCTAAGATAGTCACTAGAGTGTGATCCGTCAAAGATAATATCCCTATCTAATATGAAGTCCATGGGTGGCGAGTAGGCTAAGTAGGATGTGGCCATGATGATCGGGGGGATAAATGCAAGGGTCGGATTGATGATGACTCCAATGCAAGCATGCCCTAGGACTTGACTTGTAGAGACAAGTCAATGACTTGCTCTGATACCAATTGATGTGACACAACCTAGGACTTAACAAGCAAGCACATTTGGCAATCAAGACGGACCGATAACGGCAGCCGCTCACCCGTCACTCACCCAAGACCCGGGGTAACTTGGCAATGCTAAGTGGAGGTTGTGTGGGCAGGGCCCTTGCTGGTAGAGGGCCAACAAGGCCAAGGTTTGTTTCCCCAAGGGTGTGGAGGCCCAATTCAAGGGGGCCGACAAAGTGCCGAGGGCACCGGCTTCGCTCTTCCCCACGGTGATCTCTCAAAGCAACAGGGCTTGAGGATCGGGCTCTCATTCACGACCAGCGGAGTTTATGAACTAATATTGAAAGACAAGCACAAATGAGCAAGGTTTTGGAGCACTTACTCGATCGGTTTGAAGAAACCGGTCCCGCTCGGAGACGAGGGCGAGCGGGGAAGCGTGGGTTCCCCACACGCCGCGCCGGGGTAGCTTGACCTGTTTAAGCTTTTACAACACTACACCCCATGCAAGGGGGGGATCGTAGGGAAGGGAAGGTAATGGTTACATCCAAACACTACCTCTCGCAGGGAGGGGTGGTGAGCCGGCCAGGCGGGGAGGGGAAATTGAGAAAGGAAAGCCGAAGATGGAATGTTGCCGATTCTGCCCAAGCTCTATGAGTGCTGATAGAAGTCCGAAGAATTGGATGCTGCGACTGCTACCGAATTTTGTTGGGGATGAAACAACCTGGAAAATCTTCGTAGGAGGCCAGGGAAGTCGTCCAAATTTTTTTGATTTCTTATGGTATCAATACTGGTCTGGGTGGAGGCTCGAACAGGGAGGCAGTTCTTCGGATCTGACTGCTTCAGGATTGCAACAGCAGGAAGAAGGAGACGCCACGACTGCTCCCGAACTCCAAATCAGGAACCGCTGGAGCCGTTGGAACGGTTGATGAGTCCTCTTCGATGAAAAACTGACGGGGAAGCCAAACGTTGTCAGAGAAGACCGAAGGACTCTGAACTCTGATGAGGGGTCGGTGTAGACTGTGGGGAAGCAGAACCGCGCACCCGGGGGAGATAAATGATAACTCCTAGATCCAGACGACAAATCGAGCTCTGCCTTTTGGAGATGAAGTAGACTCAGAGTAGAAGATTTTTGATGAAGAACTCTTGCTCAGATTTCCCGTAGAAGGGGCGCTGTGGGTCTTCCTCTCCGGTTCTGAACTTCTGCCAGGGCAGTCTTGCGCAGTCGGGGGAGAATGAGCCTCCTGATCAGCTCGGTGCTCGGAATGGGACGAGACCACCGCCGTTGCGAAGAAGACAGGTAGACGCTTCCGTGGATGCCTCTTGGGTCTTCAGATTCGCCAGGGAGTGGTCATAGTGGCTGCTGCAATATTCTACTCTTCTGCTGCCTGTGAACTGAAAACTGGAGGTTGAAGATGGTGGGGGGAAATGGGGTATATGGGAGGGGAAATGGAGGTGGATGAGTGTAGGGAGAACCCTGGCTGTGAGGGGGTCTAGGAGGGGGTGTTCCAAGGTGTGGGAGGGGAAGAATAGGGTCTGGAAGGAGGTCTAACAGGTGGTGGGAGGAGGAGCTACGAATTTGGGCTTAGAGGGAGAAGGAGGAAGGTGGGGGGGGCACAAGTGGGTGGAGGGCATGTGAGTTTGAATTTCCTCTAATGTGGGGTGATCAATGGTGGTCTTGGGGATGGGAAGAGGTGCCTTAGGAAGGTGGAGGGCTGCTTTGGGTAGTGGGAAGGGTGCTTGGGGAAGTGGGTGGGGTAGTTGGGGGTTGGGAGGTGGAACTAGGATTGGTGGAAGCTCTCTTGGGACTAGGGGTGGAGTAATGGGGTGTGTGGGGAAGGGGAGTGGCCTTTAATGGGGGTAGGTGGGAGAGTGGTGGTTGGGAAGGGAGGAGAGAGAAAATTTTTGAAATTGGGTGTGGAGGAGAGAGAAAGGGGAGTGAAAAAGAGAGATTAAGAGAGGGATGGGTGGGGAATCTCTCCCCTAGGGTCTCTCACCCAAAAAATGGAATCTCTCCACTAGATAACAAGTGTAAACTCTCAAAATGGTAAGTTTTTCATTCATTGATTCATTAGTTCAAATGGAGGAAATGGGGTCCTATATATAGGCAACCCACATTTCTACAAAAGACCTTGACTCTTAACACAATGACAAATAACCAAGGGAAGGGGGGGTGCCCTTGGGCCAAGCTCAATGAATTGGGCCCATAAACTAATCTATCAACATAATGACACTTAACCTAGGTAAATGACTCATTAACCTAGGTACAAGACTCAAATAAAAGGAAAATTACATAATTATGACTCAAAGAAAATATGAAAGTTACATGAATTGACTTAGAAAAATGTGACGGATGTAATGGAACCATGCTGGCGGGCAACCGGGGCTTTGAAAATATATGGGGCGAGAGATGCCCCCATCACTAAGACAGTCGTCTGGAATTTCATCTGGAAGTCGATCATCTGTCGTTACGGCATCCTCCGGGTGATAGTAAGCGATAATGGTCGGCAATTTGATTCTCATTATTTTCGAGACAGATGTGCCGACCTAGGTATTCGCAATCACTTCACCTCGGTCGCCCACCCTCAAGCTAACGGGCTGGTAAAAAATGCCAATAAGACTATCTTAAAAGGCATCAAGACTAGGCTCGGCAAAGCCAAGGGTAGCTGGCTTGAGGAATTGCCGTACGTACTTTGGTCACACAGAATGACTCCCAGAACGGCAACCGGTGAAAGTCCCTTTCAGCTGGTATACGATACCGAGGCCGTGATCCCGTTGGAGGTTGGCAACCCCTCCCTCCGAGTCATCTGCTTCTCGTCCGAGGCAAACGACCAGAAACTGCTCGAAAATCTCGACCTAGCAGATGAAGTCCGAGAGATTGCCAGCATCCAAGCTGCGGAATATCAACGTCGCCTCACTCGATACTACAACACCAAAGTCCGAGATAGACACTTTCAACCGGGAGACTTCGTCCTAAGGAAAGCCGAAGCCTCTCGACCACTTGAGGCGGCGGGAAAGTTATCCCCTAATTGGAAAGGCCCTTACGGAGTGGTCAAGACGCTCGGAAAAGGAGCATACCGTCTATCCACGATGGAAGGAGAGCTCATCCCTTGGACCTGGAACGCGACTACACTGCGCAAGTTCTACTTCTGAATACTGAGCATTGTGTAAACGACATGAGACAAAAGGGCTCCTTTCTTTTATTCAAACAACTCGCTTGTACATCAGGAAGGTCGAAGCCAAGAAAATACGTGTAAAAAAAGCAAAAAATCCATCTGGCGCCGCCGTATGAGCCCATCGCTCGACTGACTTGGGTGACCTTCCTGTGTCCAGCCACTGACTCTGTCTCATGTAGAAACTGGCTCGGATAAAGGATAGTCGATCCCGTTGACTCGAGCAGCTCGGGACAAAGGTGACAGAGGGATTAGGAAGGAGAAGGCTACCTTCCAAGTTAAACTTAGAAGAGAAGGGGGAGAGGGAATGCATATGAAAGCATCCTCCCCGCCAACCTGCCAACTCTTTGGAAGAAAGAGAGTGCAGGCACCCTCCGAAGAGTGAAAGAAAGGAGGAGCAGAGCAGAAGAGGGAAAAAGAGGCTGCGGGGGGGGGGGGGGGGAGAGAAAGAAACCAGCAGAGCTTAGCTGGCTTCCTCCCCCCTCCATGGAGCGAGCAAGGAGAGACGGGCAACAGGGATGCCTAATGCCCCCATCCGTGCACCATCTCGCCCCCCTGCAAGCGCCGTCGGAACTGATAAAAAAAAGACGACGTGCCTCCACACGTCGAACCCTCTTTAAGTCTGTCCGCCGGCCGTCGAACCCTCTTTAAACCCGAAGCAGCAAGAACTCTCTGCCCCCCGTCGTCAGCAGCCTCATCTTCCGGAGCGTCTTCCATGCTCCAAATACAACGGCACAACGCTACGTGAAGAAAGAATGAGGAAAGACTGTCATGGAAACCCCTAAGCGGTGGAGAGGAAGGGATGCCATTCAGACCTTTTATATGCGAAGGGAGGCTATTTGCCTTAAATGATTCTCTCCTCGAAAACACGCCAAAGGGATCTCTCCCTACGAACGGTCACCTCAAACTTCTCTTTTTCCGCCCCAGCGGGATACACGAAGTGGCCAGGCATTCAAAGCATGAGAAAATGGAGAGACACCCTGTCAGACGCTCACCCAACCATCAAGCGAGATCCACGCAGAAAGTATCGGCTCTTTCCAACCACTGCAAATACGCTGAACAAAATACGGCAATGGCGATACGGAACAGATAAGTCTTCACCATAACGCTGTTGCCTTATCTATTTTTCTACATAAAAAAGAAGTATTTTTCTTCAAAAAGGAAAAAGACATACAAAAAGAGGAATCAAAGCAGATACATCAGGCCTCCGTCCCACCTTGAAGCCCAGAAGTGGAGGGCCGACCCTGGCACTGACCCCACCGGCATGGGAACTATCTCGGTTGCGTGCCCTCTCGAGGCATCCGGAGTTGGCGACCCCTCGAACGAAGAGCCCCCGAGATCCTCTTCATCCTATGCTGAAGCAGAGGAACTGGAGGATGACAAGTCCGAGTCATAACATTGCCCGGATGGGAAGTCAACTACCCCGGACGCTTGCTCCTCGGCATAAGAGACGGCCCGGTCGTAGCCTTGCTTGAACCCCTTGCGGATGCCCTGGCAAAGTCCTAACTCATAGTAGGGGAGGGCAGGCTTCTTAAGGTCGACCCGGTAGACTTCTGAGCTTTTGTACTGCTCGAGAGCCTCCGCCCCGGCCGATCCCACCCTACCAGCGAGCTCGGCCTTCTCCCGCTCGGCCTCGGTTGACTTCCGCTCGGCGTCAGCCATCCGCTCTACGGCCTCCGCCGCCTGCTTCTCCGCCTCGGCCCGATCAGCCTCAGCCTCCCGCCGAAGGCGCTCAGCTTCCTCCGCTCGGTCTACCAGCTCTGTACGTTCGGTCTCCCACCGGCCATCCAGCTTGACGCGTGCAAGACGCTCCTCTTCAAGAAGCATATTCTTCCTCTCGAGCGATTCACGGGCCTTGGCTAGCTGCTTAGTTAGCACCTGGGTCTCCACCTGGCTCGACCGCGCCAGCTCCCTGACTGAGGAAAGCTCCCGCCGAAGCCCATCACGCTCCTCGGCAAGCCGAGCCAACCCCCTGTCAGACCCACCAAGGGTCCAGGCCAGGTTCGCTCGCTCCCACTCCGATCGAGCATACGCTTCTGCCAGAGTGGCCCCCATCTGGGCCAGGGCCAGGCCGCCCTCCATAACCCCAACGAGGGCCACGGATGGAGAGTACTGCCTACCTCCCCCCCTCACCTTCGCGGCTATACCGCGGCATACCTGGTGTAGAGGGCCTGAGATACCAAGCCTATCCAAGGTCGCCGGAATAGAGAACCCCCTATTGCCCGGCGCCCCGCAGAGTGGCTCGGACCGAGCCCCAGCCTCGATCGCCTCTCACACCTCGGCAGGATTTTCTTACGGCCCCCCAACCTAGACCGGCTCGGTACCTGCACTACCACCTGAAGCGCCAGCCTCGGCCACGGCCCCAGCATCCCCCGCCTCGGCCATGTCCCCCTCGGCTCCTACCGAGGGGAGAGCCGGGCCAGCACCATTGCCAGTCGCTAGAACAGCTCTGGCCCCCTTGGCTCCGGCCGAAGGAAGAGCCGAGCCCGCATCGTCGCCGCCCAGAGGAGTAGCCCCAACCTCCTAGGCCCCCTCTTGCCCGGCGGGTGGGAGAGCTCGCCCGGTAGGGTCGGCCCCATCATGCTCGGGGGAGGGGCGAGCCGCAGCAAGGTCGCCTCCGACTGCGGGTACGACCCCGGCCTTCTTGGCCCGCTTCTTGGCCCTCGCGGCGGCCCTGATCATGCCTTCCACGGGGTCCTTGTGCTTGCACCCCCGCGGCCTGGAGGATTCGCCCTGGGCCGCCCCCTTGCCCTTATCTTTGGTTAGGGAGCGACCCGTGGGAGCAACCGATTCATCAGTAGTCGAGTCATCGCCAAGCTCGATCACCTCTGCGGCCTCCTCCAAAGCCTCCCGCCTGGTATCTGCACGAAGAGGAAGACGTATTCAGGAAAAGAAAGATGATCCCCACATTCAACGGAGAACCTAGTTTGTGGCACCTGAGCCTAACGGATGCAGCAGCGTAAGAAGACACCACTCGATATTCTCTGGAGTAACCAGCTCTTCGGTGGATTGGCGGTGCTTCAGCAAGATGGCCGCATTTTTCTCCACATGTGGAGGGAACTCATCCTGCCTGGGAGGGATATTCGGGTGGAAATTGGGGATTACTAGACATCTCCAGGTTTCCTTCACTGAACAAATCCCCACCCAGAAGAATTGAGTTTTCCACCCCTTATGCGAAGAATCCTTTGCAGCCAAGGAGATACAGCTCCTATTCCGCCTCACCTGGATGAAATAGAAACCCTTCCCGGCCGAAGGATGTGCTTTCAACTCAAAGAAATAGTGAAAGAGGTCTAACGAAGGAGGAACTCCACATTGGCGGCAGAGAATGCGGAAGGTGGAAAAGAGAAGATAAGAGTTGGCTACCAAATGAATGGGCGCCAACAGAAAAAAATTGAGAAGCTGAAGAACGAAAGGTTCGAAGGGAAGGCGGAACCCACCCTTCCATGACAGAAGGAAGGTACAGATGTGGCCTGTACGAGAGTCCAGGCTCGTCTCGTGGGGGGAAGCCGCGACAAAGCGAAACTTGTGGGGCAGGCGATACTAGTGGGGCAGGCTTCTCACATCCGCCGCCCCCAGTTCACTGCAGTTTGGAACCGGTGCCTTCACCACTGGCTCGTCCTCCCACTCCTCAGCATCAGAGTGCCGGTCTGCCATGGAATCCGGAGAAGACTCTGAGGAAGGGCGATCTCGGGACCCCGAAGATTCCGGGGGAAGAGGAAGCCGTCGGACTGCCTCCGCGGTTATCTCCGGCAACTCCTCGAACGCCGCTGCAAGCCTTTGCTCTCCCGTCGTGCCCTCACGACGTATCGAAGAGCCCAAAAGCAAGAACGGAGGAGAGCCAAAACCCTAAAGACGGAGGAAATCTGGAAGGACAGCAAGCGCCTAACGCCTATATCCCCACGCGGGAGGCGACACGTCGTTCCGACCTCCGAGAAAAGGGGGCCCCTTCAGTTCAAATCCATCAGGATCATCATTATTATGGGCCCAAGTGACCACGGCACGTGGCTTCCTAACACCGCCAGATTTCCACCCACTTGAGCCACGCTGGTCTAAAACCCCAACAGCTACTCTTCCGAGCTTAATAAAGCTCGGGAGTAGGAGGGGGACAAGTGGAGAGGGGGATTTCTGTAGCCCATCTAAGAGCAGCCAAACTAGGTCCATCAGGACCAAACGAGACTCAGCTCATCCAAATGATAGCCCCATAGGGTCCACTTAGGCTAAAAAGCCTAATAAGATCACTCGAGATCTCACCGTTCCTCGGTCGCCCTTAGGCTCGAAAGGCCCGAGCGTCGGTCAGAACGGAGGAAGACCCATGCCCGAGTTATCCCCTCATCGGGATAGAGGCAAGCGCTCAGCGCCCACTCCGACCTATCTTCATCCGAGCTATGCCTATCGCCCGGACATGGTTGGCACCTTTTATGCTCGGACCGACCGACGATTGCTTATCCACGCTGCCGTTGAGAGCCCTGTATGAGCAGAAGTTTATGAGGATAAGAGACCCATGATCCCTCAAGACTATAAAGATCCCACGATGAGGACGTAACTCCCGCCTGAAACTCCTCAGCTTACGGGACTCATAAGGTGAGCACACTATATAAACCTGGGACTCCCTCTAGTGAAAGGTTAGGGCAACACACGCCTAAAATCCCCTTAGCAGGAACCACTTCACCACCTCAGTGTAGGGGAATCTCGTGCACCTCTTTCTACCTCTCTCCATATCTTCCACCATTGCTGTACTGACTTAAGCATTGGAGGGTTTTCCCCAGGGAACCATCCCTAGGCCCCCTGATCTGTTTCCCTTTCTCTACAGTTCACTATTCGGTGATCATCCTCCCAGCTCAGGACAAGCGCGAGATCACGCCCCTTCAATATATATATATATATATATAAATCCATCCACCATACCCACGTGAGGAGGGCACCTCCAAGAGGGTCACCACCCCACTATAAACCTCACAAGCTAGCCATTGTATGCAGGCAATAGACCCCTCAACCACTAGAACTTGTTGGAGGCAATGGCAACTTTTTCTGATGGCAGCGGACCCCTTTTCCCAACAATGGATTCAGTGGATTGAAGCATTATTTGCTTCTTTTTCCTTGGCAATGGACCCTTATGTTTTCCATTTCCTATAACTATCCCATTCCCTTTAGAATAGGGTCTTCACAAGAATGTACTCTTCCTGCTGCTGGATCGTTGCAGAGAAGATTTGTTTCTTATTGCCCCTTCTACGTGTTCACGTCAAATGAGGTAGGTGTTCTCAAGATCCGACTAAACTAGTAGTTTACGTAGGTTAACATGCATGCTAGTTAAACTTATCTTAGCTTAGCTACATTATGTGAGGAGTATATCAAAAGGCTTAGTGGGAAAGTTAGGCTACGCCTATCTGGAACACTAACCCTTGTGTTGAGGAGATCCTCCGCCAAGTACTCCCTTGTATAGCATACAGTTTAAAAATTCATATCTATGAAATTATATCTTAAAAATATTATATGAGCTTGATCCTGCAAATCTTGATATTTGTCCAGCCATATATTTACTTTCTGATTATGTGAATATTTTTTTATCATGAACAATAAATTACGTAATTAGTGATCACCATGCTTAGAAATTCATATTTATTTAACCAGACCATAAAATTCCAGCATAATCATGATTTTAGAATCCTCAAATTTTACTCTACTAGGAAAAATTATCAAATAAATGTTGGGCCTTAAAAACGAAATTGAGTGAATAGTAAAAAATACTATTCACTACTCACTTTAAAAATCAATATCTCATAATATAAAAATGATTAAGAAATTCTAATTGTTACCAATTAATCACCTTGATTTACTCTACTAGGAAAAATTATCAAATAAATTTTTGGCCTTAAAAATGAAACTGAGTAAATAGTAAAAACACTATTTACGGCTCACTTTAAAAATGAATATCTCACAAGATAAAAAATGATTTGGAAAATCTAATTGTTACCTATTAATCACCTTGATTTACTTTACTAGGAAAACTTATTGAATAATTTTTTGGCCTTAAAAACGAAATTGAGTGAATAGTAAAAAATACTATTCATAACCTACTTGAAAAATTAATATCTCACAAGATAAAAATAATTAAAAAAATCTAACTGTTACCCATTAATCACCTTGATTTATTCTACCATAAAAAAATATCAAATAAATTTTTTACCTTAAAAAGGAAATTAGGTGAATAGTAAAAGTAAACTGTTGACTGGTATTATTCACGCAGTCAAAACTTGATCAATCACTGCAAAAATGCACCGACCTTGGTCTGTGTGCTACAGTGATGTGCACCGACCCTGTCTTGCACGCAGCGAAAGCTGCACCGACCCGTGCACGCAGCAAGATGCACCGACCTTATCGTGCATTGCACAGACCTTATACAGACCTATACCTACGCTAAGCAAAAGATGCACCGACCTTACCATGCATTGCACAAACCTTATACAGACCTATACCTACGCAAGCAAAAGATGCACTGACCTTATCATGCATTACATAGACCTTATATAGACCTACACACCGATCTTATCATGCATTGCACAGACCTTATACATACCTATACCTACGCTAAGCAAAAGATGCACCGACCTTATCATGTATTGCACAGACCTTATATAGACCTATACCTACGCTAAGCAAAAGATACACCGACCTTATCATGCATTGCACAGACCTTATCAAGTAACATGCACAGACTTTCTATAGGTATGAATAGTAACATGCACAGACTTTCTATAGGCATGAATAGTAACATGCACAGACTTTCAATATGCATGAATAGTAACATGCACAGACTTTCAATATACATGAATAGTAACATACACAGATTTCTATATGCATGAATAGTAACATACACAGATTTCTATATGCATGAATAGTAACATGCACAGATTTCTATATGCATGAATAGTGATATACACCGACCTTCGTTTTGTATTTGTACACGAAAAAGGAAAAATGCTGCCCGACCTTGACCGGTTGACACCTTTAACTAGTAGCGTTGACTTTGACCAATAGCGTTGACTTTGATCAAATTGCACTTAGCTTCACATCAACTGTGGCATTGACTTGACTAGTAGTGTTGACTTTGACCAACCGTAGTGTTGAGTTTCTATACATGACTTTTTGCCCTCTTTTTAAGTTTCAGTCATCATATTATCATTTACATGCAATTGTCCTTGAAATCTGTTCCTGAAAAATCCACCTTACATTCCTACCATGTGTAAACTTTTGGAATTCTATATTGGCTATACAAATGAGAGTGGATGTCAAAAGTATACATGAAATGATGTACGTATAGGGCCCGGTCTGGTCCTGGGAGGAGCACCCGAAGGTACTTGTGCCCATGGGAGTTTATTGACCACGGTATTTGGCATTGCACCGAAGTACTTGCTTGACTTGAGACATTCCCACTCACGCTCTTGTGGCATGCTTGACTTGCTTGACATGAATTGTTTAGCCCGAAAAAGAGTAATTACTTGCTTGAATGTATTGAATGAAATAGCCAATTCTATTGTATTACTTGATATTACTTGAGCTTGAAATACTGCTTGAATACTCGAATGTTAAATTCTTGAATACTTGCTTAAATACAGTATCCTTGGGAAGTACTTGTCCAATTAATTATAAATTACTTGCAATTTTCTTATAGATACATCTCATTGAAATTCTTGTGATATTCCTTTAATACTATTCTTGATATTCTCGCTTGATCCTACATGCATCATTATACTGCACTGAAGATGTAATTAACTTAAAGATTGTGAGAACTTGAGATATAATTCCTACTGAGCGATTCGCTCACCCAGTGGCATTCTAACATTTTCAGGTAATTCAGATAGCGACCTCCACCCGGATGGTAATGAGACCGAGTGACGAGTGCTATAACCACCAAGCTTGAACCGTCAGCTAGTCGTGTCTTCGGGTCTCAAATCCTTATATTGTATTTCTAGTTATGTCAGTTATGTCAGTCTAGTTGAGTGAAACTTGTTAAGACTTGAAGAATGGTAGTGGATTTAAATAATGTGAAATTGTCAGCAGTTGGTTAATTGTAATAGTTGTCATCTTGGACTATTGGCATCATCTTGGGAAAAAAATTAGATTTCAGTTATTATTATTATTAGTCTTTGCGTACTCTGTCTTTTGTCAAATTTAAAATATGTATATTGCTCTGAATGGTTCTATATAAGTTGGCCACGACCTCGAGTATCTTCCGCGCTCGGGGCGTGACAGTCTTCGTGGTATCAGAGCCCAGGGTTTTAATTTCCTAGGTAAAATCTGAGTCCGAGGATAGAAAAGTCTAAGGATAGAATTAGACCTTACCCGGTGAGATGGGTAGAGCCATGGGTTAAGTTCTATAATGGCATTTAACCTCATAATAAAACCCGATATTTATTACACTTAAACTCTTTTGTAGGATCATGGCTGCTGAGCGAGCACAATGACGCGAGATGTAGCACACCGTGCTAGGCCTTGTGCAGGCGCTACAACAAGTGGCTCAAGGCGGTGCTAACCGTGGAGCCGGTGATCTCTACAGAGGTTTCCGTAACATGAACCCGCCTAGGTTCACGGGTTCGTTTGACCCCGAGGATGCCAAAAATTGGCTAAAGGAGATGGAATGAATTTTCCGTGTGATGCAATGCACGGACGAGGAAAAGGTTCTACTAGCTATTTTCCAACTGGAGTGGGACGCTCGATGTTGGTGGGAATCCATAGAAGCAACATTGCCAGAAGGCCATGTCACATGGGTCGAATTCACCGAGCATTTCAACAACAAATACTTCTCCGACCACATTCAAGAGAAAAAGGCCACGAAAATTGCCGCTCTAAAGCAGCGAGGCTTGAAAGTGGCCGAGTATGAGGCCCAATTTTTGAGACTATCCCGGTATGCACTCCACCTAGTATGTACGGAAAAGATGAAGGCAAGAAGGTTCCTCAACGGACTTCGGCCCCATTATATTAGACAACTTGCACCAATGGACATCCAAGTCTACTCGGAGATGGTTCGGTATGCACATTTGCTCAAGGACGCCACCGAGCTTTCCGATAGGATCCGAGGAAGAGACAATAAAGAACCTGTCACAGGCCCGGGAAATTTTAAAGTAGCTTTCAACAAGAAGCGGTATTACAACGGAGGGGAGTCCTCCAAAGGAAAGAAATTCCAGAAGATGGTCAAGCCATTCTCTACCACAAAACCGTCCAAGGAAATTTGCAAATATTGTGACAAGCCCGGCCATAAGACCGATGAATGCTGGAGGAACCTAGGAGCATGTCTCCGATGTGGAAGCCGAAACATCGGATCCCTAACTGTCCGTTGATAAACGATCAAGCTGTTAAAAAGGAGAAGTTCCCGGTAAAGAAGCAATGCCGTCTGCAAGCCCTCCAAGGGACGAAACCAACAGAAGGAGAAATCGTGGAAGGTACACTAACTATTTGCTCTAAGAATGCCAAAGTTTTATTTGATACTGGAGCAACACTTTCATTTATTTCCAAGAAATTTGCTGCTACATTCTCTATGGAGCCCGAATGGTTAGACTTAGTCATATCTGTGAGATTAGGGTTAAAGGAAACAATTTACCTGCCGACCTAATTTGCCTAGATATGGAAATGTATGATGTCATACTTGGCGCTGATTGGTTATCCACGTACCAAGCAACTGTAGAATTCTGGAACGACAAGATAACTTTTATGGGTTACCCAGAACTGGTATACATTAGCCCTTGGGCTAGATTACCTTTTATATCAGCTCTCCGAGCTAGTAAACTGATAGGCAGAGGGTGTTCGGCTTTTATTGCAATTGTAACTGCTACGGACGTCAAGGAGCCTAAGCTTGAAGACATTCGTATAGTTTGAGATTTTTCTGACGTCTTTCCTGAAGAATTATCTGGCTCCCCAAAGCAGGAGGTGTCATTCACCATCGACCTTGTCCCTGGTGCTGGACCTATTTCTAAGGCACCTTATCGAATGTCCCCTGCTGAGCTGAAGGAGCTGAAGGAACAACTGATGGAGCTATTGAACAAGGGTTTCATCTGGCCGAGTACTTCCCCATGGGGAGCACCTGTGCTATTCGTCAAGAAGAAAGACGGATCGATAAGACTCTGCATCGACTATTGGTAATTAAATCACCTTACAATCAAGAACAAGTACCCACTACCGAGGATTGATGAATTGTTTGATCAAATATCTGGAGCTAAATATTTCTCCAAGATCGATCTTCGTTCGGGTTATCACCAACTGAAGATCAAAGAAGATGATATTCATAAAACTGCATTCCGAAGCAGGTATGGACATTACGAATTTACTGTTATGCCTTTAAGACTAACAAATGTCCCCACAGCTTTCATGCAATTAATGAACAACATATTCAGGCCTCACTTAGACCAATTCATTGTTGTCTTTATCGATGATATTCTTATTTATTCAAAGTCTGAAGAAGACCATGAAGAACATCTTAAGAAGGCATTGCAGAAATTGAGGGAAAATAAACTATATGTCGAATTCAGCACGTGCAAGTTCTGGCTCGAGGAAGTATCCTTCTTGGGCCATATAATTTTAAAGGACGAAATTTCTGTTGACCCATCAAAGGTCGAAGCCGTGAAGAATTGGGAACGACCAACCAACGCAACGGAAATTCATAGTTTCTTTGGGCTAGCTGGTTATTACCGGCGTTTCATCAAGGACTTCTCAAGAGTTGCTATTCCTCTCACTTGATTGACTCGCAAGAAAATACCTTATGAGTGGAAGGAAGACTGTAAGAAGAGTTTCCAAGCTTTGAAGGACCTCTTGACCACTGCTCCAATCCTATTATTGCCAATTGAAGGAGAGAAGTATGAGGTATATACCGATGCTTCTGGTATTGGCCTCGGGTGTGTATTGATGCAAAATGGGAGAGTCATTGCATACTCTTCCCAGTAACTAAAGAAACATGAAGAGAACTATCTGGTGCACAACTTAGAGCTGGCCGCTGTAGTATTTTCCTTGAAGATCTAGAAACACTATCTCTACGGAGAACAATTCACTGTATACTCCGATCATAAAAGCCTCAAGTATTTATTCTCCCAAAAGGAGTTGAACATGCGGCAAAGGCGTTGGCTCGAATATCTTAAGGATTTTGACTTCACTATACAGTAGCATCCCAGTAAGGGTAATTCTATAGCTGACGCTCTTAGTCGAAAGCCGAGAGTAATATTGGCCAGTTGTATGATCCAAGAATGGAAGCTATTGGAGGAATTCTCTCAACTCGATATTAGCACTAATGAACAAAACGGGTATATTACTCTAGCCCACATGAGTCTACATCCGGATTTGCTGTCAGAAATTTAGAAGTTACAAGAGGGAGATCCTGCACTAGTGGAGATAAGGGACAAGCTGGGTGAGAGACCAAATTTTAAGCAGGCACCCGATGGGAGATTGCTATTCCATGAATGGACATATGTACCCGACTATCCCGAGTTAAAGAAAAAGGTCCTCGAAGAAGCTCATAGATCGAGGTACACGATCCACCCTGGAGCCACCAAGATGTACCAAGACTTTTCTGGTGGCCTAATATGAAAAGGGAGGTAGCGGATTTCGTATCTCGCTACCTAACATGTCAACAAGTGAAGGTAGAACATCAGAAACCCGCCGGAAAGTTACATCCACTAGATATTCCCAAGTGAAAGTGGGAAGACATTGGCATGAATTTTATTATGGGTTTGCCCAAGTCTAGAGGTGGACATGATGGAATCTGGGTAATTATCGACCGCCTAACTAAATCGGCTCATTTCTTGGCCATCAAAAGCTGATGGTCGGTTGATGTCCTTACCGCCCTATATATTAAGGAGATAGTTAGATTGCATGGAGTTCCCGTCTCGATTGTATCCGACCGAGATCCGTGCTTCACCTCTCATTTCTGAAGGAGTCTACAACACTCTCTGAGGATGAAACTCAACTTCAGCACTGCTTTCCATCCCCAGACAGATGGACAGACAGAAATGACAAATCAGGTTGTTGAAGACATGTTAAGGGCCTGCATTATAGACTTCGGCGGAAGTTGGAATGACCACTTACCCCTAGCCGAGTTTGCCTATAATAATAGTTATCAAGCTAGTATCCAAATGGCACCTTTTGAGGCACTCTATGGTAGAAGTTGTCGATCTCCAATATGTTGGGATGAAGTCGGTGAAAAGCAAATTCTAGGGCCAGAAATGGTGAGAGACTCAACCGAAAAGATACACCTCATTCGGGAAAGGCTAAAGATAGCACAGTCCAGACAGAAGTCATATGCTAGTAATAGAAGAAGAGATCTGAAATTCCAAGTTGGAGACCATGTTTTTCGTAAGGTATCTCCTGGTCAAAGTATTAGAAGATTTGGTGTTAAGGGTAAACTTACACCGAGGTTTATTGGTCCATTCGAGGTATTGGAGAGAGTGGGTGAGGTAGCTTATCGCATTGCCTTACCTCCACAATTATCAGAGGTGCACAATGTATTCCATATTTCTATGCTGAAGAAGTATGTGCACGATCCTCTCCATGTCATCTATCACACTGACTTGGTGATACAGAAGGACCTTACCAATGAGCAGAGGCCAATAAAGATCCTCGACCGAGAAATCTGAGTTCTAAGAAACAAGACGATCCCTATGGTTAAAATCCAATGGAATCGATGCTTAGAATAGGAGGCTACATGGGAAACCGAGGAGTCGATGAGAAGGAGATTTCCAGAACTATTCTAGTCTGTAAGTATTTCTCACTCTCCTTGTCTCCATATTTGCAATTGAATTTGGGGACCAAATTCTTTTAAGTGGGGGAGGGTGTAGCACCCCGTATAAAAAAAACTTTAGATAACTCTATAAGAAGGTTTAATAGAGGTTAGAATACCCAAAGTCATTATATGTATATTCACCTAATGAAGTGATTTCCTAGTGTAGTTGGTTAAGGTGTTGTCCAAATGAGTGACCAATGTTCGATTCTTGCACTTGCCATCTTATTTTTGGGCGAAATAACTATATATAGGGCCCAAAGGATTAGCCCCACCTACGTACCAATATATATATATAAATCCACCCACCATACCCACGTGAGACGGGCACCTCCAGGAGGGCCACCACCCCACTATAAACCACACAAGCCAACCATTGTATGCTGGAAATAGACCCCTCAACCACTAGAACTTGTTAGAGGCAATGACAACTTTTTCTGCTGACAGCGGACCCCTTTTCCCAACAATGGATTCAGTGGATTGAAGCATTATTTGCTTCTTTTTCCCTGGCAATGGACCCTTATATTTTCCATTTCCTATAACTATCCCATTCCCTTTAGAATAAGGTCTTCACAGGAACATACCTAGAAGGAGACCCTCTTCCTACTGCGGGATCGTTGCAGAGAAGATTTGTTTCTTATTGCCCCTTCTACGTGTTCACGTCAAAAGAGGTAGGTGTTCTCAAGATCTGGCTAAACTAGTAGTTTACGTAGGTTAACATGCATGCTAGGTAAACTTGTCTTAGCTTAGCTACATTCTGTGAGGAGTATATCAAAAGGCTTAGTGGGAAAGTTAGGCTACGCCTATCTGGAACATTAACACTTGTGTTGAGGAGATCCTCCGCCAAGTACTCCCTTGTATAGCATACATTTTAGTATAATTGTCATTAACCAGTCCTAATTTATTGCATATTGATCCACGTTTAAAAATTCATATCTATGAAATTATATCTTAAAAATATTATATGAGCTTGATCCTGCAAATCTTGATATTCCGGGGGAAGAGGAAGCCGCCGGACTGCCTCCGCGGTTATCTCCGCCAACTCCTCGAACGCCGCTGCAAGCCTTTGCTCTCCCGTCGTGCTCTCACAACGTATCGAAGAGCCCAAAAGCAAGAACGGAGGAGAGCCAAAACCCTAAAGACGGAAGAAATCTGGAAGGAAAGCAAGCGCCCAACGCCTATATCCCCACGCGGGAGGCGGCGCGTCGTTCCGACCTCCGAGAAAAGGGGGCCCCTTTAGTTCAAATCCGTCAGGATCATCATTATTACGGGCCCAAGTGACCACGACACGTGGCTTCCTAACACCGCCAGATCTCCACCCACCTGAGCCACGCTGGTCTAAAACTCCAACAGCTACTCTTCCTAGCTTACTAAAGCTCGGGAGTAGGAGGGGGACAAGTGGAGAAGGAGATTTCTGTAGCCCATCTAAGAGCAGCCAAACTAGGTCCATCAGGACCAAACGAGGCTCAGCTCATCCAAGTGATAGCCCCATAGGGCCCACTTAGGCTAAAAAGCCTAATAAGATCACTCGGGATCTCACCGTTCCTCAGCCGCCCTTAGGCTCGGAAGGCCCGAGCGTCGGTCAGAACGGAGGAAGACCCATGCCCGAGTTATCCCCTCATCGGGATAGAGGCAAGCGCTCAGCGCCCACTCCGACCTATCTTCATCCGAGCTATGCCTATCGCCCAGACATGGTTGGCACCTTTTATGCTCGGACCGACCGACGATTGCTTATCCACGCTGCCATTGAGAGCCCTGTATGAGCAAGAGTTTATGAGGATAAGAGACCCATGATCCCTCAAGACTATAAAGATCCCACGATGAGGACGTAACTCCCGCCTGAAACTCCTCAGTTTACGGGACTCATAAGGTGAGCGCACTATATAAACCTGGGACTCCCTCTAGTGAAAGGTGAGGGCAACACACGCCTAAAATCCCCTTAGCAGGAACCACTTCACCACCTCGGTGTAGGGGGATCTCGTGCACCTCTTTCTACCTCCCTCCATATCTTCCACCATTGCTCTATTGACTTAAGCATCGGAGGGTTTTCCCCATGGAACCATCCCTGGGCCCCCTGATCCGTTTCTCTTTCTCTACAGTTCACTATTCGATGATCATCCTCCCAGCTCAGGACAAGCGCGAGATCACGCCCCTTCAATATATATATATATATATATGTATATATGTATATATATATCCATCCACCATACCCACGTGAGGAGGGCACCTCCAAGAGGGCCACCACCCCACTATAAACCTCACAAGCTAGCCATTGTATGCTGGCAATAGACCCCTCAACCACTAGAACTTGTTGGAGGCAATGGCAGCTTTTTCTGATGGCAGCGGACCCCTTTTCCCAACAATGGATTCAGTGGATTGAAGCATTATTTGCTTCTTTTTCCTTGGCAATGGACCCTTATGTTTTCCATTTCCTATAACTATCCCATTCCCTTTAGAATAGGGTCTTCACAGGAACGTATTCTTCCTGCTGCTGGATCGTTGCAGAGAAGATTTGTTTCTTATTGCCCCTTCTACGTGTTCACGTCAAATGAGGTAGGTGTTCTCAAGATCCGACTAAACTAGTAGTTTACGTAGGTTAACATGCATGCTAGTTAAGCTTATCTTAGCTTAGCTACATTATGTGAGGAGTATATCAAAAGACTTAGTGGGAAAGTTAGGCTACGCCTATCTGGAACACTAACCCTTGTGTTGAGGAGATCCTCCGCCAAGTACTCCCTTGTATAGCATACAGTTTAAAAATTCATATCTATGAAATTATATCTTAAAAATATTATATGAGCTTGATCCTGCAAATCTTGATATTTGTCCAGCCATATATTTACTTTCTGATTATGTGAAAATTTTTTTATCATGAACAATAAATTACGTAATTAGTGATCACCATGCTTAGAAATTCATATTTATTTAACCAGACCATAAAATTCCATCATAATCATGATTTTAGAATCCTCAAATTTTACTCTACTAGGAAAAATTATCAAATAAATGTTGGGCCTTAAAAATGAAATTGAGTGAATAGTAAAAATACTATTCACTGCTCACTTTAAAGATCAATATCTCATAAGATAAAAATGATTAGGAAAATCTAATTGTTACCCATTAATCAACTTGATTTATTCTACTAGTAAAAATTATCAAATAAATTTTTGTCCTTAAAAATGAAATTGAGTGAATAGTAAAAACACTATTCACGACTCACTTTAAAAATCAATATCTCACAATATAAAAATGATTTGGAAAATCTAATTATTACCCATTAATCACCTTGATATACTCTACTAGGAAAAATTATCGAATAAATATTTGGCCTTAAAGACGACATTGAGTGAATAGTAAAAAATACTATTCATAACCCACTTTAAAAATTAATATCTCACAAGATAAAAATGATTATAAAAATCTAACTGTTACTCATTAATCACCTTGATTTATTCTACCATGAAAAATTGTCAAATAAATTTTTGGCCTTAAAAATGAAATTGGGTGAATAGTATAAGTCAACTGTTGACTATTACTATTCACGAGGTCAAAACTTGATCAATCACTGCAAAAGTGCACCGACCTTGGTCTGTGTGCTACAGTGATGTGCACCGACCCTGTCGTGCACGCAGCGAAAGCTGCACCGACCCGTGCACACAGCAAGATGCACTGACATTATCATGCATTGCAGAGACCTTATACAAACCTATACCTACGCTAAGCAAAAGATGCACCACCCTTATCATGCATTGCACAGACCTTATATAGACCCATACCTACGCAAGCAAAAGATGCACCGACCTTATCATGCAGTGCACATACCTTATACAGACCTATACCTACGCAAGCAAAAGATGCACCGACCTCATGCATTGCACAGACCTTATACAGACCTATACCTACGCTAAGCAAAACATGCACCGACCTTATCATGCATTGCACAGATCTTATATAGACCTATACACCGACCTTATCATGCATTGCACAAACCTTATACAAACCTATACCTACGCTAAGCAAAAGATGCACCAACCTTATCATGCATTGCACAGACCTTATACAGACCTATACACCGACCTTATCATGCAGTGCACAAACCTTATATAGACCTATACCTACGCACCTTATATAAACTTATACCTACGCTAAGCAAAAGATGCACCGACCGTATCATGCATTGCACATACCTTATCAAGTAACATGCACAGACTTTCTATAGGCATGAATAGTAACATGCACAGACTTTCTATATGCATGAATAGTAACATGCATGGACTTCTATATGCATGAATAGTGATATGTATCGACCTTTATTTTGCATTTCTACACGAAAAAGGAAAAATGCTGCCCGACTTTGACGGTTGACACCTTTAACCAGTAGCGTTGACTTCGATCAAATTGCACTTAGCTTCACATCAACCGTAGCGTTGACTTGACTAGTAGTGTTGACTTTGACCAACAGTAGTGTTGACTTTCTATACATGACTTTTACCCTCTTTTTAAGGTTAAGGCATCATATTATCATTTACCTGCAATTGTCCTTGAAATCTGTTCTTGAAAAATCCACTTGACATTCCTCCCATATGTAAACTTTTGGAATTCTATATTGGCTATACAAATGAGAGTGGATGTCAAAAGTGTACATGAAATGCTGTGCGTATAGGGCCCGATCTGGTCCTGGGAGGAGCACCCGAAGGTACTTGTGCCCATGAGAGTTTATTGACCACGGTGTTTGGTATTGCACCGAAGTACTTGCTTGACTTACGACATTCCCACTCACGCTCTTGTGACATGCTTGACATGAATTATTTAGCCCGAAAAAGGGCAATTACTTGCTTGAATATATTGAATGAAATAGCCAATTCCATTGTACTACTTGATATTACTTGAGCTTGAAACACTTGCTTGAATACTCGAATGTTAAATTCTTGAATACTTGCTTGAATACGGTATCGTTAGGAAGTACTTGTCCAATTACTTGCAAATTACTTACGATTTTCTTATAGATACATCTCATTGAAATTATTATGATATTCCTTTAATACTATTCTTGATATTCTCGCTTGATCCTACATATATATTGCACTGAAGATGTAATTAACTTAAAGATTGTGAGAACTTGAGATATAATTCATATTGAGCGATTCGCTCACCCAGTGGCATTCTAACATTTTCAGGTAATTCGGATAGCGACCTCCACCCGGATGGGAATGAGACCGAGTGACGAGTGCTATAACCACCAAGCTTGAACCGTCAGCTAATAGTATCTTCAGGTCTCAAATCCTTATATTGTATTTCTAGTTATGTCAGTTATGTCAGTCTAGTTGAGTGAAACTTGTTAAGACTTGAAGAATGGTAATGGATTTAAATAATGTGAAATTGTCAGCAGTTGGTTAATTGTAATAGTTGTCATCTTGGACTATTGGCATCATCTTGGAAAAAAATTAGATTTCAGTTATTATTATTATTAGTCTTTGCGTACTCTGTCTTTTGTCAAATTTAAAATATGTATATTGCTCTGAATGGTTCTATATAATCTGGCCACGACCTCGAGTATCTTCCGCGCTCGGGACATGACATATTCACCCTCTTGGAACTCACGGTGGTGTCTATGGGCATCGGCTAACTCCTTATACCGTACATTGCTGGCCTCAATGTGACGACAGATGTCATCATGCAGACTCCTGACATGCCTAGCGAATGACTCGGCAGACTCTGACACTCGTACTTGAATGGGCATGGGAACAAGATCCACTGGTTTCCTAGGTCTACGACCTGTGACAATATCGAATGGACTCATACCTGTAGACCTGTTGACCGAATCATTATATGCAAACTCTGCCAATAGTAACATGAGATCCCAATTCCCTACACGGTCCCTGACAAGACATCTCAAAAGGTCACCCAGACTCCTATTGACCACCTCAGTCTGACCATATGTCTGGGGATGATATGTAGTGGAGAACTTGAGGTGAGTACCTAACATATGCCACAGTATCTTCCAAAAATAACTGGTGAACCTAACATCACGGTCACACACTATAGTACGAGACAACCCGAACTTGCACACCACATGAGTGAGGAAAAGGCGGGCTACCCTCGAAGCATCTGAAGTCTTCAAGCAGGTAATGAAAAGCACCATCTTCAAGAATCGATCTAATACCACATAGACCGAATCATGCTTCCTAGAGAGGCGTGGCAATCCGAAGATAAAATCCATGCTAACATCTTGCCACGGGGCATCAGGCACGGGGAGAGGTGTGTAGAGGCCCGAGATTTGCTTCTTCATTTTGGCCGTGACACATGTACGGCACTGGAGCAACATCTCTCTTCAAGCTCGGCCAATAGAATCTATGCTCAACAGCCTCAATAGTCTTATTCTGACCGAAATGGCCGGCTAGACCTCCCGCATGTAGTTCCCAGACTAAGAAGTCGTGAACCGAAGTTCGGGGAACACAAAGCCTGCCTCCTCGAAAGAGGTAACCCTCCTGAAACACATAATCATCATGGTCTCTTGAGGGTCTGGCCTGGAGAGTGGCATAAATCTGACCAAAGTCAGGACAATCAACATACGCCTCTCTCATCTTCTCTAGCCCTATGACCTCGGCACTCATGGTAGTCAGTAGACATGCACGCCGACTCAAGGCATCAGCCACCTTGTTCTCCACTGCAGCCTTATTTTTAAGCACGAATGTGAACTGCTAGAGATACTCAACCCATCTGCTGTGACGCACATTAAGCTTCTTTTGGGCATGGAGGAACCTCAAAGCCTCATGATCGGAGTATAAGACAAACTCCTGATGTAATAGATAGTGCCTCCAATGTCTAAGAGCCTGAACAACTGCATAGAATTCCTTATCATAAGTGGAGTATCACAGTTTCGCGTCATTCAGTTTCTCACTGAAATATGCGACCGGATGGGTCTCCTGGCTCAACACTCCTCCAATCCCAACACCCGATGCATTACAAGAGACCTCAAACACCTTCAAAAAATCTGGCAATCGAAGGATCGGTGTCTACCTCATGCGCTCCTTGATGTCCTTGAAGGCAGCAGCAGCGGCCTTCGTCCATACAAATGTGCCCTTCCTGATACAGTCTGTGATCGGGGTAGTGACGGAACTAAATCCGTGGATAAAACGACGATAGAACGTCGCGAGGCCATGGAAGCTGCAAACATCATGGATCGTGAGGGGTTCTGGCCACTCAACAATGGCCCGGACCTTCTCCGGATCAGTGGAGACCCCAGTACTAGACATAATAAAACCCAAGAAGGTAAGCTGAGAAGTCATGAAGGCACATTTCTATGGGTTGGCAAACAGCTGCTCTCGCCTCAAGAGTAGACAGACCTGTCGTAGGTGGTCTAAGTGGTCCCCTGTAGTGTGACTATAGATAAGGATATCATCAAAATACACTACAACAAAGACTCCAATGAAAGGTCAAAGGACCTGAGTCATGAGTCGTATGAAGGTTCTAGGGACATTGGTCAGCCCAAAGGGCATAACCAACCACTCATATAGACCATCCTTGGTCTTAAATGCGATCTTCCACTCATCACCTGGCCTAATCCTCACATGATGGTAGCCACTCTTAAGATCGATCTTCGAAAAGATAGTGGCACCTGCCATCATGTCTAGCATGTCATCCAGGCGGGGAATGGGGAACCTATACTGCATTGTGATTTTGTTGATGGAATGATTATCAATACACATTCTTCAAGTGCCATCCTTCTTCGGGGCGAGTAATGCGAGAACAGCACACGAACTCATGTTGTCCCGAACAGACCCTCTCTGCATTAGCTCATCGACCTACCACTTTAGCTCGGCATGTTCCGTGGGACTCATGCGATAGTGAGGAAGATTGGGCAATGAGGAGCCCAGAATCAGGTCGATAGCATGCTGAATATCCCGCATAGGTGGGAGTCCCTCGGGAAGCTCTTCGGGAAAGATATCAGCAAACTCCTGTAGAATGGGAATGACATCGGGTGGGAGTTCACCCTCGGATTTTGGCTCCACCTCTCGGACCGTGATAGCAAACATGGGGCTGCCCCTACTAGCCTCCCGCTCCATTTCTCGGGAGCTAATCAACATCAACCCCCTATACGAGGGCTCGCTTGTGCTCGATGTAACAGTCATGGCCCTAGCTGGGGATGGGGTACTGGGTCAAGGGACGGAAGGGTCCAGAGTACTAGGACCAGTGGGGCCCCAAACTGAAGGGCTCTTGGGCCGAGAGCAGTGGAGTGTAATCCTTTGGCCACCATGGTCGAAGGTATAGGTGTTCAACCAGCCATGGAGAGTAGCATCCTGATCAAACAGCCATGGCCTACCAAGAATAATACTGCCCACCTCTATGGGGAGGACATCACATCAGATCTTGTCACGGTAGGTGTAATATCACAGACATTTCGGATCCTTCTTCGTGAGTCCCGGATCTGGTTTCTCGGAGTGTCCGGCTCCGTTGTGTCCGAAATTTTATTTCAGACATCTTTTGTGTTCGGATCGGCGCAATTCGGAGTTATTTCGGAGGCCCGGAAGCGTTCCGCGACTTTTCCGTATGTGTTTTCTGATTTTCGGTGTGTGTTTCGGTATTTCTTTTGGAACCTCGCTGCGGGTGAATCGGGTCGTTCACCTAGGCACGAGTGATACCGTTGCGATCGGTGCGTTCCGAGGATCCCAGAAATGTAATTTTTGATTTTTTGGTATTTTCCAAAATTTTTGGATTTTTTATAAATACCTCTCATTTTCTCTCTCCCCCCACCCTCTTCTTCTTCTTCTTCTTCCTTTCTTCCCCACCGTGAACACCGCCCCCTCTTCCTCTCTCTCTCCCGTTCGACCGCGGCGGCGTCCCCTCTGGCTACAGACGGCGTGGGGCGACGGCGTGACGACGTGGGCGACGACGAGGCGATTGTGGCGGCGTAAAGCTTGTGGGGAACCGTGAAGGGGCGAGAATTTTTCAAAGCGTTCTTCACGATCTCGGCAACGATTCGGTGGAGCTTTCGCTCCATTGAGGTAGGGTGACATAGTTCCCCGCCTTTCGTTCCCGTGGTTTGTAGGCCGAGGGGAGGCCGAGAGGGATGCTTTTGAGTGGGTTTGGGGTTTTTCCATGATTTGGGGAGAGCTCCCCCGATCTATGGTTTTAGCCTACGATTTTATGTTTTGGTGGCCTAGTATCATGCTAGGGGTCCCCAGGGGTCTTCCCCTTTGATTTCCCTATCTCCGGTGGAGGCATGGGGACGTGGCCAGTTTTTTTGGGCGTTTCCCGTCGTTTTGCCCTCGGGCCAGTGTGACGGTCCTTCCAGCGACAGTCACACTATGTAACGTGCCCAGATGGGTGCGTTACAGCCCTGTGTATCTGATTGGGGTCTGTGGGCTGTGACGGTCCCCCGATAGACCGCCACAGGTGCTATGACGCACCTGGGTTGGGCCGTCAGAGGTGCCCGACCGTTGGCTTCTGACCGTTGGTTTTGACCGTTGGGGGTCGGGGCGTGTGACGCACCAGGCTAGGCGCGTCACAGCCCTGTGACGCCCTTGTGTGGGTGCGTTAGAGCATGCGCTTTCCCACGGTGTAATGCGCCAGCATTGGTCCGTTACACGCTGTGACGCACCGAGTGGCATGCGTCACAGCTGTTTTTAGTTGTCGTGTGATGCACCAGGGTAGGCGCGTCACAGACTGTAACGCGCCAGGGTAGGTACGTTACTCCATGTTTTGCACCGAGTGTGTGACGCCCTTGCGTTGGGCCATCAGGTGCCTGTGACGGTCCTGCCTAGACCGTCAGAGCCTGTGACGCGTCTAGGGTAGACTGTTAGAGCCTGTGACGCGTCTAGGGTAGACCGTCAGGCTCTGGGTTGCCCCGGGTGATTTTGCAACCCCGTTTCCTTTTCGACTGTGGTCACCGTGCGACGGTGCTGGTACGTGGGACGGTCCCCGCATGCCATCGGATGCGGACGAGATTTTCCATTGACTTGAGAGTCTACTCCTTCAGTGACACTCCACTAGTCGTAGACTGCTTACACGCGTGTGGTACCACCAGGGAGTGGTGGAGAGGCTACCCTGAGGACGGTTTTGGACTGGTTTCCGTCGGGCCCCTCGTCGTTAGCCAGAGTCCGGCTACGGGGGAAAACCGGTCAGAGGGCCAGACCTATGATGCATGGTCTGTGTGTGCACACGTAGTTAGGGGCGGTTGGACCCACGCCGACGGGCCTGACCCCAGCTATTCGCTCGTTGTGTTCTTGTTCGGTGTCCGTGCCTCTGGTAGGAGCTACCACGCTAGACAGTTCACCTGCGGTGCGGTGTAAGATGTTAGGGGACGCTACCGACTGTGCTTCTAGTGGGAGGTACTCTTGTCAAGTCGTGAGTGACAGACTGTCAGGCTTGTAACTTTAACCTTCGGGTTTTGTGATGCTGGCCGCGGTGTTTTGGTCATTTTCACCGTGGCACGTGTGTCGACTTTCGTGCCGTGAGACCGGTGCTTTGTAGATGGCAGGACTTCCTTTTTCGAGGTACTCGCTTACTGCTAGCGTAGCGATTTCTCCGTTTGCGAGGTGGGGTTCGAGTGATCCCTACTGAGTCTGTTCCGAGACTCATTCCCTGTGTGTTTTCACCGTGTTTCAGGCGAGACGTGGATTCTGGGGAGCACGTCTGAGACTCAGCATGGTTCAGGTGCCCAGCGTTAGTGCCAGAGGTCAGAGCTGGGGTATGCCCCGTGTAGTTGTACTTTTCTTTCTTGTCTCTGTACTAGTTATGGACTATTGTTGTTATTTTATTATTGTCTGTTGGACCATGTATTAATTAAAATGTTATTTATTTCCTACTTAATTCTATAAACTATTTAATTTATGTAATTATTTGTGATACGTGTGTAGTTTCCACACCATCCTTCTAACCCTTCCGAGTCTTCAGACTCGTGGGTGGCGGTACGAGTCTCAGATTATCGGGCCTTCCCGGTAATCGGATTCTCAGGTCGTTACAGCTGGTATCAGAGCGCGGTTGTGGGACTATACGAGAATCATAGGTAATTGTAGTGGTCCACTTGTCCACAGCAATGATGTACAGTTGACACTGGCATCGGGCATCGTGCGTTTTTCTTGACCTTGCTGTTTTCGTGTTTTCTGTCTTTTGCTTCAGGAGCGAGCATGGCGCCGAGGCGGAGCACTCGCTCTCAGCAGGGGCAGTCGGCTGGAGGTCAGGAGATCCAGCAGGGGGTTCAGCAAGATCAGGAGGAGCACAGTAGAGCGCCACCAGGGGCCACCGAGGTAGTGGATACTACGAGGCTTCCGTGGGCCGAGGATTTCTTTCGTGGCATGTACCAGCTTATGTCGCAGCAGTTCGGCGGAGAAGCTGGTGAGGGCATGTCGACCATGGGTGGGCCAGGCTGAGCAGTGAGGGATTTCTTGCAGTTTCATCCACCTTACTATGGCGATCAGCCAGACCCTGATGCGGCTCGAGATTGGCTCGACAAGATGGAGCGGGTGTTCAGTTCCGCGCGATGTACTGCAGAGGACAGGGTGATGTTGGCCTATAGCCAGTTGCAGGGTACGGCTCGAGCGTGGTGGTCTTCCGAGTGGAAGATGTCTTTTCAGTCACGTCCCCTTGAGCAGATTACGTGGAGTGACTTTGTTAGCACTTTCGAGCGTACCTACTGTCCAGAGTTTATTGCTACGACTACCCTAGACTCAACTCACTCTGATACCAAACTGATGCGAGACGGACTGAGGGGACCGACTCCAAGTGATGCGAGCCTTGGACTCTAAATGTTGACGCAACCAGCGACACACGAACAATGGAGACACTTTGGCCCGACACTAAGAGTTCCTAAGTGAAGTATGTTGCTAACAGAAATGCGAGCTCACTCGTCATCCCAAGCGAGGGAAAGCGTGGATCCGTGCAGTTAAAAAATCGACAGAGTCAAGGGTGGTCGACTCACTTCCGTGCTCGGATTGAGTCACGGAACGGGTCACTCTCTTTCTTACAGTAGTGACATGAACTCACGGGCTAGATTCCTAACGCGCTCAGAAATGGCATACGATCATATACTAAGTAAGCAAATGCCGAGAAGGTGAGATCGTACCTCCACGCACCTCGCGTGGGGAAGACAACCACGGCTAAATCTGCACTCCTGGTTAACAATTCTCACTGTGGTACAAATTTTGACCCACTCCACGCAGGGAGGTAACAGGCCACAGGTGGGGCCCATGAGTGTTAGGATTTGGGTTGACGGGCAGCATCTTGAGTCGCTCTGTCGATGCCGAAAGTCGCAAGTGGTGTTGTCCAGACGGCACGTTCGGCGGGTCTGCGGGGCCCACGTACTGGTCCGTCCTTCGGATCTGGTGGGCTGGGTCCCGCTGCCAAGGGGACACCTGGAGGGGTGATCCCCTGGACGGCGGCCGGAATGAAACTCTGGGAGGAGGCCGATCGGCTCCGATCTCCAAGTGTTGGAGTTGCTGCCCACGGATCTGAACCTCTGTTTCAGACCCGCGCGCTCTGGCGACAACGCTTGCTGCGATCAGCTCCGAACTCAGAACGGCATGAAACCGGTGCCGTTGGAAAGCTAACTTGAAATCCTTCAATCCTCTATTGTTCCAAAAATTTTGTTCTGGCCGTATTTCTGATGGTGGAATTTAGAACTTGACTGATCTCTGTCTCAGATCTGGCTGGGTAGAAGTGGAATTTTCTGAGAGTTGGGGTTGACCGCGGCTCAAACGTTGGCTCTGGGTGTTGGTGTCTTCATGAAAGTTGGAGAGGGGGAAGTAAGGAAGACATGGATATTTTTTTTGGAATTTAAGATGGAGGTTTGGTTGGGAAAAGAGATTTTGTAACGCTGGGTGGTCGGATCTGGACAGTGGCAGACAAAATAGATTTGGGGTTTGACAGAGATTTTAAGAAAATGTAAACATGATCTATAAATCTCCAAAAAATTCATGGAAGAGGGATTGGGTGGATAAAATCCCCAATAAAAATTATAGCTCGTTCATACATGGGGAAGGTGGATTCATGAACAATCTACTTGGTTTCTGGAACACTGGACAGAACGCAGGCAGATCTGAAGGGTTGGGAAACTCAAATTGGGAAAAATTGAAAATGAAGGCTAGAAATTCCACCAATTTTTCTAGGATGTGGGTTGGACCTCTAGAACTTACCCTGAAAGTTTGGAACCCAACAGATCATGAGGTTGGGAGTAGAAATTCTGGAAGTGGCTGGCTGTCCTGGTTGGATAGAACTCCGGTGACGATGGTGGCAGTGTAACGACGGCTCGTTGGCGGCGGCGGCGGCAGCATCGATCTTCACGAATTGATACCGGAGGCATCACACCTCAGAACACAGCCTTCCCAGTTGCAAGAAGGGGGAGAGGAGAGAGAGAAAGGGGTGGCCCTTGCAATTCACAATAATTCTTCTATTAATTCTGCCAATAATGGGAAAATACATGCCATTTATATGAAATACTAAAAGACACTAACTACTCTTAGATCTAGGGTTGGGGAGGGGTAAATGGGGAAGTTCACAATTATTTCTCCCATGTGATTTGGAAGCAAATAAAATAAAATTACAAACCTAATATAATACTATATATATGGGGTGCCCCCTTGACTTATAGGCCTCCATTTTTGAATTTTGTTACCCTTTATCCCCCCCTTGGTCCAACTCTTCTAGAAGCCCACGTTGGAGGTTTGACTGACCCCACATGGGCCCTAGAGTTGAGGTGGATCAATGGGAGGAGGGATGGGGGGCCCGCAGGACAAATAAACCCAATCTACTATCCGTATTACAATCCAAATAAAACCAAATAAACACACATTACACACAAATAAAATCTCCAATAAATACTATAAATACTAAGACTCAAGGGGGAGATTCCAGACTGTCCCCGAGCCAGATGGAAGCCGAAGTAGCTCGAGTGGTGCTGTGCGTACAGTACCGACGGCTCGCCGTATCGTGTCTCTCGATAGCTCTGGTGTCCGCACCACAATGACTATGTGAGAGTTGAACTTGCAGAAGGGATAAATTGCATAACCTATTTTATGATATTTACATTGGATTTTCACTATTGCAGGAATTAGCGTCCAACGATTGGACACTATTTCTTTGGAAGACACATGAATGAACGACCATGTTCCAGACGCCAATTAAACAACACCTTTCTGAAAAGGCGCTAATTCAAAGAATCAGTGGCATTCTGATGGACGCCAATTTGAAGCCCATCTTTAGCAAGAAGAATTAACGCCCAGAGCTTGGACGCCATTTAAAATCAGCGCCTGTTCGGAAGGGTGCCATTTCAAGAAATAGCGGCTATGGTCGCCAATTGGAAGCAAATTATGGGAAAAAAAGAATAAGTGCCCGTACGCGAAGGTGCCAATTCCTCTTGTACGAAATAGAAAGAAAATGGCTGAAAATATAGAAATATTAATCAGTGCCTATTCGAGAAGATGCTAATTCTTTTATATGAAAAGTAAGGAAAATATTAAAATAAGGAAAGAAAGAAATAGCAGCTGGGACATGGACGCCAATTTGAAATAGCGACCGTTTAGAGTGACGCCAATTTTGGATATAGCGACCACTGCAATGGACGCCATTTAAGTTCGAAGCCTAGCCGAAAGCGGACAATTCTAAACAGAGTTATCTTACGGAATTGAGCGCAGGGAGGACTCTTTTGATGAAGGAAAGTCGAATTTGAAGCTACTTTTGAAGTCCATGGATGAAGGCCTCCTTGTGCACTATAAATAGCCGTCCATGAGCCACCGAGCAGAGGATTCCAGCCTTTTTCATGCCTTTCTGTTCCTCTTTTCATTTTGGTCCCTTTAGCAAAGTTCTTCATTTTTCAAAGCTCTACAAATTATTATTCTTCATCTTTAGCTAGTTTTATTTCATTTTTAAGGTATACACTAGTTTTCAAAGTTCAGTTTTTTAAACTTTTTACTGTTCATCCGCCCCTGTTCTTCTCACGTTTTCTCTCCCTTCCGATCTTTTTCTCCCTCTACTCTCTTCACCAAAGTTCTTCCTCTCTTCAAGTTCTCCAACTTCTTCTTCTTCCACATCTTCTCATTCTTCATAGTTTCAAAGCTATTTTAATTTTCCTCTAACTCTATTTTTATTATTTCTATTTTACTGTTTATTGTTTTCACTCTCCCATACCCTCTCAGTCTCCCTCTTCTCTCTGTTCACTATTTCAAACTCTCATACATTTTAATTGATTTTAAAGTCTTCTTTCCTCTTCTTCCATCTTCCTCTTCTTCTATATTTTTCTAACTTCTCAAGGCGTAAAATTCTACTTCGGTGCTTTCAAGGCGGTGTTCATCTCCAAGGTGGGGCAATCTCTTCAAAGGTCCGGCGAGGCGATTGGGCGACGTCACTCTTCCACTTTCCTGGCTGTTATTTTTTCCTCTTTCTTTTACTTTCATGCAAGTTGTAATTTTCATCTTCGTGACATTGTAATCTTTCCTTTCTAGCAATAAAAAGTTAATCTTTGCAATTGTTCTTTTCTCTCTCCACTTCATCCAAATTTCTCTTCTCAACCCTCTAATATTCTTAGATAGATTTAATTTCACTCATGTAATCTTAAGTCGTATTTTTCAAAAAAAAATTCACTCAAAACTTGCTTTCAAAAATACAAGGATTTTCTAACTTGCTTAAAAATGAAAATATTCCACCTCGTGGGATCGACTCCTATTCATCACTCTACTTTAATTTTACATCTTTTTAGTAAGTGAGTGTTGATTAATATTTTAAAATTGAGCACGGCATTATTTTTCAACGACTAGTGTTTGTGCGCATCAGAACACACACTTTGTTACGTACCTAATATATCTATATATAGTATTGGAAAGCAGAATGGATTTGATTGGAAAGTAGAATAGATTTGTGGATCCCCAAACGATAATGGATTTGAAAATGTATGGACACACACATCTTCTTACGTAGAATTGAAAACCAGAATGAATTTCATTGAAAAGTGCAATGAATTTACGGATGCCCAAATGTCCGTGCACACAGACACCTTGATACGTACTTAATATATATATATATATATTATTGGAAAGCATAATGAATTTAATTGGAAAGCGGAATAGATTTGCAGATGCCCAAACGTCGGGACACACACCTTGTTATGTACATAATACACCTTGTTATGTACATAATATATATATATATATATATATATATATATATATATATATATATATATATATATATATATATGTGTGTGTGTGTGTGTGTGTGTGTGTGTGTGTGTGTGTGTGTGTGTGTGTGTATAGTATTGGAAAGTGGAATGGATTTGATTGGAAAGAAGAATAGATTTGTGGATGCCCAAATGTCGGGACACACACATCTTCTTACGTAGAATTGAAAAGCAGAAGGAATTTCACTGAAAAGTGCAATGAATTTACGGATGTCCAAATGTCCGTGCATACACACACACCTTGATACGTACTTAATATATATATATATATATATATATATATATATATATATATATATATTGAATTAGAAAGCATAATGAATTAATTGGAAAGCAGAATAAATTTGCGGATGCCCAAACGTCAGGACACACACCTTGTTATGTACGTTATATAATATCTTTATATATATATATATAGTAACGTTGGAACCTTTGGCTCCTTTGTCTATATATCAAACTACTATTCAAGCTTCTTTATAGCCAACTCTTCTTCTTTAAAGTTGTACGGAGTAAATTTCCATCATTCTTTTGTAAATATCTTTTGTAAGATTCCGGATTTTAAAACCAAACTTTTAAGGGATGTAGCCTTCAAAGAAGAAGGGAACTCAACTAAACTTGCACAAAGCAAAGATGAACTGCAAAGTTCGATGCCTTCATTTGAGGCTCTCGAGTTCTTTATATAGCTTTCAAATTATAGATTACATATAACATCCGTATTTGAAGTCTGTAGAACCTTAAGTCCGGTTTTGAAGTCCGGAATCTTACAAAAGAGCTTTATAAAAGAATGATGGAAATTTACTCCGTTCAACTTTAAAAAAGGAAGGTGTCATGTCAGAGTGGGTGGCATGTCTTGTCAGCTACTTTAATACTTGTTGCAACATCTTTCCATGTGTAAAGTAGAAACATGTGTCCTTTTTTTGATAGCTTCTCCATTCCTCAATAATTGTGCTCAATTGCTTTAGAGTAGATGCCGAAGTTGGTTCTTCATCAGCTTTGTCTAAAACCAATTTTCATCCAAATATCTCCTGATATGGCCTGATTCAGAGAAGTTGAAGCGTTGAAAGAATTGATTTAGATCTTATTCCCAAGCTTTAGTCTGAAGGATTTCATTTAGACATTCCCTGGCGGTATTGTTAGCACAAAGCTGCCTTCAAATAAAAATGATGTCATCTAGTATCTCTTTTTCTATCAGGAGGCTTAATATTTCTCCTTCTAGGGAAGTCCATTTGAGATTATTCATTATGCAACTTATCCTTCCTATCGAAGTAATAAATATGTCGATCGTAGGATATTCTCCTTGGATCGAACTACCATAAGGAAAAAGTGTCTTGATATTCTGGTAAAAATGTAATCTTTGTTATGGAGTCCTAAGTGACATCGTTTTCCATGATGGTTGTTGTTGTTGTTGGCCTGGTGTCTAATCATCTTTATATGAGGTTTTACTTCTCTGGTGAGTAGATCTGGGAGATGATGATCATTCCCCGGAATTCTTTCTATGGGAAAGGAATATTGTGCTAATAAGAATTGCCACCAAGCATATCTTCTTAACTTGATATTATCAGATAACTTTCTTTTGAGAAAAGTGCCCAAAGTTGAAGAATCAGTTCTCAAAATAAAAGTTTCTCTTATGAGAAAAGGATGAAACTTTTGGACTTTTTTGACAGTTGCTAGAATCTCATTTTCGGCTGGCCAATAGTTGAGTTCATACTTTTTGAATTGGCCGCTTTGGTAGGCACATATATTTTCTTCTTTTTCCCTTTTGTTAAGGAGAACAGTCAACCATGTGTCTTCTGATGTGTCTGTTGACAGGACATATTGTAATGCCTCGAGTTTTTCAGATATTTCTTGGATCTGGATCTGTGAGATTGGGATCGCTTTCGTGGGTCCCGGGTTGAGTTTAGCGGTTTACACGTGTTTTTATCTATCGGACCTTCGGAACCCCGTGTAGGGTGAACCATTGCGTTCTCCGACTCCAAGACGTTACCACGATGTTACACGTTTTTCAAGGATCAGGGAGGTGATTTTTTCCTATTTTTTGTATTTTTGGTATTTTTTGGATTTTTCTATATATTAACCTCTTCCTCTCTCTTCCCTCTCATTTCTCACTCTCTCCCTCTCTCTTCTCTCACGCTCCCCCTTCTCACCCTCTCTTCTCCGGCAGCCGACGGAGCGGGGTGCGGGCGGAGCGAGGCGATGTGAGCGAGGAGGACTACGAGGATGGGTCGAGGATCGGGAGACGAAGGCGCGTTGAAGCTCGGCCGTGAGCTCGTGTCTCGGCAAGGCTTCGACGGCATTTTCTTCGTGGATCGGCGTCCACGGCGCATGAAATCTTCGGTGGAGGTAGGGAGATGGATCCCCAACTCATATACTTCCTTTCCCGCGAATTTGGTAGGCCGTGGTGAGCCGAGCGGGCTTATTCTTACGTTTTGGGAAAAGTGCATATTTTTGGGGAGTGAGTCGGATCTAGCATTTTAACGCGTTATTCTGTGGTTTGATGGCATCATTGGATGCCTTGGGACTTAGGGAAGGGTTTCCCCTCTATTTCCCCTTCATGTGGGCGTGAACGGGGCGTGGAACGGAGTTTTTCACCATGGTTGCCGTTTTCAGGTTTTTGGAATAGAGGCGGTCCTAACAGGAACCGCCTATAGGCGAGGCGGCCCACAGGGGGGCCGCTACTTGTCCGTCTTAACGTGTTCTGGGGGTTGCGGTCCTGCGATAGACCGCTACACTTGGATTAGCGGTCTAAGGCAGACCGTTTCTCATGGCTGGGCGGCCATGGGTAGGCCGCCACTCACCCCCCTTATGTCGGTTGGTTTTGCGGTCGAACGATAGATCGCTTGAGGTGTTGAGCGGCCTGGTGTGGATCGTCGTTCACTGTGCAGCGGTCAAGACAGAACCGTTTCTACCTTTTGTCGTGGCGAGCGTGGGGCGGCCTGAGGATGACCGCATGGGTCATTAGGCGGCCACGCAACTGGCCGCTTTTCTCTGAATAGCAGCCAGGGCACGACCGTTTTTACGTTTGTGTTCATTTGAGGTCCGAAGGAGTAGCGGCCATGCGACTGACCGCTGGGTGACATCTGGCAGTCAGGCAATGGACCGCCACTCTTCTGCGTGGTCTGAGGGTGACCGCTTGGGTTCTAGAAGCGCTTGGGGCTATACGGTCCTGGCTGGACCGCTAAGCTAGGCTTTGCGGTCCCAGCCAGACCGCAAAGCTCTGGGACGGTCCAGGGAGGACCGCCCCATGGTTTTTGGTGCTTGCCATGCCCATTTAGCGTCGTGTTGACCTCCGGTCGACCCGGTTGTGACCTAGTGGTCGACCTTCAGTCTCGTGGATGTCATGGACACCCCATGGGTTCCGTGACCGAGTTTCTGGGGTGTCTGGAGGTACCGTGTTACCTCCAATAGCGTGCTTGTAGGTGTGGTGGGTCCGGGTGACCCCATGTGTTCCGATCTTTGTGTTACGCTTGATTGGGTCATCGTGTATCGGCATGAGTGCGGTGGGGCTTCCCTGCACATTGTGAGTTCTTCCGGAAAGTAATTTCTGAGTGGGCAGCGTGTAAGGCCTTGGACTGCGAGTCCAGTTGTCCAGCCTGGGGTTGGAGGTTTCTCGCTTTTCCCTGGGATGGGGAATCGGCGTGGCGGCTTGTGAGCTGCCTTGGGAATCATGCTTCTGTGCTTTCTGGGTGGGCGATGTGTGTGGCCTTGGACTGTGAGTCCAATTACCCAGCCTGGGGCTGGAGGGTTTCTTAGCTCCCTTTTCGAGGGAATGGTCTCAGCAATTGTGAACTGCCTCGTGAGACATCGTGCTGAGGTTTCTGACCCTAGGGCTAGGGCAGATTGACGGTGTGGAGCCATTTGGTGCAACGGTCTTGACCCTGAGTTTTGTGACTAAAGGACCGTTGGATTTAGTAAGTCTACAGGATTGTCCAAAGTCCAGTGGCTCGACGCCACTTGGTTCTTCTCGACTTCCGCATAGGGTGTGTACATGTTTCTCAGAGTTTCTCCTCGGAGAGTGGTCACATCAGTGACTCCCCACTAGTCGTAGCCTTCCGACAAGCGAGTGGTCCCACCATGGAGTGGTGGCGAGGCTACCCCAGAGAGATGGTTTTTGGACTGGTTACCGTTGGGCCCCACGTCTTGACGTCAGAGTCCGGCTGAGGGGAAAACCAGTCAGAGGGCCAGACCTAGGACGCATGGTCTATGTGTGCACACTTGGTTGGGGGCAGTTGGACCCGCGCTGACGAGCGTGATCCCAGCTAGTTCTTGTTCTGTGGTTACTAGTACGATATCCCCGTTCCGCCAGGGTGCGATGAGGGGGACACCTGAGGCGCGGTCTAAGACACTAGAGGGCACATCCGGCCTTGCTTCTGGTGGGCAAGTACTCCTGTCACGTGAGACATGACTCTCCTATTTCCGAGTTCCATTTCTCGTCTGCGAGACGTGGCTTCTAGACCGTTCCAGTGTGCTTTCCCGAGGTGGTGGCCAGGGGCGCTTGGTAGGGATTACCGAGGCCTCGTCATGCCAGTGTGGGACTGTGCGATCCCAGCTAGTCGTGCCTGTGTGGGTAGGCTTCTGCGGCAGGGTTGCAGTGAGTGTTTCCTCGGTAGGCCTGGTGTTAGAGTGGTCCGGTTCCTGATTGTGAGATCCGGATTTCTCTTTCTACTTGACTGGTATAGTAGGAGTAGCTATAGTGCCGAGTTTTGACCAGCCACCAGTTGGCTGTTCCTGCTATAGTTGTAGCTGCTTTTCTTTCTGCTACCGCCGTTGTTCTCAGTTGGGGTTCTGCGGGATCCATACTAAGCTAGTTACAGGAGGCTCACCCCTACTTTTCAGGTGCGGTGGTTCTTCCTCGAGGTTCGAGGGTGCTGTTTGGAGGTTCTTAGTTGCCAGCTCGCCGGTCCGAGTGTTCACTTGGTGTTGAGTACATTTCCTACCTTAGAATTTACTTTCTGTTGGACTGGACTCTATCGTAGTTGTTTATTTATTTCTGTTAATTATTGAATTATCCTACCTTATTTCCTATTTCTTTGTACCTCCACACTCCTTTTAGCCCTTCCGAGCCCTCCCGGCTCATGGGTGGTAGGACAGGATTCAAATGGTATCGGGTTCTTCCCGTTATCCGGATCTTGGGTCGTTACACATATGGTCCGGTATAGGCTGGGCTTAGTGGAGGTAGCTGTTGGCATTCCTGTTGGAGTTGAGAGACTTCTCTTGAGGCAGCTGTATTCCAAGCGAAAGGCTTGGTTCTCATAACTTTTTTGATATTTCGAGTCTTCTCAGAAAATTTAGGAATAAAATTTCTTAGATAATTTACACAACCCATAAATCTTTGGCACTACTGAAGGTTTTCAAGCTGTGTTGAGAATTTAGACAATTTCTCCAAGGGATGAGGTTGCATGGAAATATTTTCCTTTTGAATAACAACCCCAAGAAATTCCACCTTTTCAACTTTAACTTGAAACTAATCTGTTATTGCCGATAGCCCAATGCCATGTTTTTGGGTGACTTCCATGAATTGCTGTAAGTGTTCCTGCATGGTATCTGAAAATATCAGGAAATCATCAATATAATTGGCAATAAAATTGGTATATGGTTTGAAGATTTCATCCATGCACCTTTGAAACTAGGCGGGAGCATTCTTCAACCCAAAAGGAAGGACTTGCCATTCATACAACCCACATGGAGAAGAAAAGGTTGTTTTATGTATAGCGGCTTCAACAATTTTTATCTGGTGGTATCCTGATTTGCAATCGAACTTTGAAAATATCGAATTTTGTGCCACTCTTTGTATTAATTCTTCTTTGTTGGGGAGAGGTCACTTGATATCTATGGTAATTGCATTTATAGGCCCATAGTCAATTACCACACGAGCTTTACCTCTCTTTTGTTCTGCATGATTGCGAACAATAAAAGTTGAACAAGAATAATTTGACAAAGACAGTCTCATTAATTGCTTGCCCTGAAATTCTTCAATTTGTCTTCTGAGCTCTGTTTCATCCTCCAAGGAGTATGGGTTTTCCTTGAATAGAAATATCATGGACATTGGGGATATGAGCTACTGGTGAATCATTGTCCCAATGTTCCAGTGGGTGTTCGATGCAGCATTTCTGTAACTTGCTTGTAATAGTAGCCAAAGAGCTGATATAGGGCTGAGCTCGAGGAGACAATATATTGAGCCATTTTATAATAGCATATAGCTCTCTTTTTTCAATCTATTTTTCCTTGTATTTGAGAAGATGTGAGATAGAGATGTCTTCCATTGAGAGCATATTATGTTGGCTCTTGAAATATGGAGAAATACGACGAATAATTTCTCTTTTGTTATAGAGGTTAAGTACCAGCATATCTGTAGAGATCGTGTAAGGCCCCATTTTGTCTAGGGTAACACATCCTAGACCGACTTCGTATCCTCCATCATTTATTTGAAAAAAGTCTGCCAGAAAGATTTGTTTTCCCAATTTTACAGGTACCTGTAATGCAAAATGAGAAATGGAGCGGCTCCCATTCATACTTTCAATTTCTCCTCCTGAGGGATAATGAAGCCAATTTTTGCAAAGATCCTTGTGGCACCAATTAATATTTGCTCTAGTGTCAATGAATATTTGACATTTTTTTCATTGTTCTAAGCCATTGGCTACAATATGTCCTGGAATAATGATACTGTTAGTGATTTTTATCAGCTTTCGTATCTGAAGGACTTGTTGTTTAGAGAGAGTATGTTTTGGCTGAGAAATACTTATCTCTGCAACTTTGCCTCTCTTGTAGTCACTGGGCATAGTAGTCAATGGTTTGACTGACTTGGATTCAGAATAAAATGGATTTATGAAATCCTCCCCGCTATCTTCCGAAGAAGGTAAAGAGACCGAAGAATAGTCAGCTACTTCATCAGTTGAGGAATATGGCTTTTTCAAGGAAGAAGGTCAACTCAAAAAGTTATCCTCTTCACTGTCATCAAATATGGTCCTTGAATTGGCCATTTGTATCTGATAAGGTTCATCTTGCGAGGACACCGAAGATTCTTCAGAAGCTAGTGTATATAATGAAATGTTCTTTTGAATAGCTTCTTCAAATTGATCTGGAGTCTCTAGTAGTTCCCAGTCAGAATCAATTTCTTAGATTTCGAATATGTCTTTGACGCGCTTGGCCGCTTTATTTGGGCAGTTTTTTGCAAAGTGGCCAGCTTGTTTGCAAGCAAAACACTCATCGTGCTTGGAAGCTATTCTTCTGGTTGTCTGCATTTTCTTAAAAAAATTATAGGGCTTGAAAGTTCTTTTATTTTTGTTGGATTTGATGAACCTGGGTTTCGAGAAGAATATTTTCTGACCATATTTCTTCTTGAAACTTTTTTTGGGCAAGTTGAAGTATTCTGCGCCATCTATCTGGGAACAGGCTCTCTCAGAAATGTGAGGCACAATTTTTTGAGCCTACATATTGTAGCAAATCTTCTTTATTTCCTGGCACACATATTGAATAATGTCAACAAATAACATGCTATCTAATAAGATATTTGAGGTATTTAACTCAGATAAGACTAAATCACTTATCGCTTCCGGAAGCGAAGCTAGAAGCTGAGCTTTGATTGTTGGAGAATAATGTTGTCCAAGCCTATAGACTTCCTTTGTGTAACTGTTGACATATTGTTCAAAATCATCTAGATTTTTTAGCATTCTTCTGGCTAGCATTAGCATGTCTGTGCACGTTTGGTGGGTACAAAACGGATAAAATTCTCTAAGCAAAAGGTTGCCCAATTGTTGTATTATTTGTTCTATGATTTCTTTTTTTGAGTCATCTGGGATAAATCCCCACCAATGTTTGACTTTTCCTGTAAAGGCTAGACACAGTACATCGAATAATTGCTGGTTCGATGTTTGGCTAGCTTGCTGTGCCATGTAGACTTTCTGGGTCCAAATACAGACTATATCTTCTATATCTCCTATTGGTGCTGAATCTAGTGATAGAATAGGAATATCCATGCCTAATACAATAACATGCTCAGCAAATCTACTTCCCATCCTATATTCAGGCTTAGGGATCTTAGATCTCATCATCTTTAGTTCTATGGATGGATCTGGTAATTTGCTGGGATCTTTTGGCAGTACTATAGCTCTTGAAAACTCCATGTTTTTGAATGTTACAAAATCAACTGCTTGATGTTTGAGGAGTTTAACATTCCCTTCATGAGCTTGTAGCACCTTAGCCAATTTAGGGGCTTCTGGGGATTTGAGGCTTTTGACTGTTTCCATCAGCATATCTAATTTTTTTTTGTATGCTTTCAAACTATATTTCTACCTTTGTTAAGTGTCTTTTTGCGAAGGTAGTCTAGTGGGTAACATAATTAAGTTGCCTTATTTCATCTCGTTGAAGTTGTGCCGAATCTACTTTATGGAGCAAGAGATAGCTAACATCTGCCCTTAGTTCTGCTTTCTCTTTCATCAATTGGTCTGGGGTGGTAGTTTTGCATGCCATCTTAGGCGGCCAATTATACTCCTCCGGAGTAATGTAGCTTGGCTCAGATGAATTTGTTGTAGAATTCATCATACGGATGGCTGCTGAATCACGATTGGGGGAGTTGGTTACAGAGGAAGGTGGTGGATTGTGAATGATTGGAAGGACGGGTGGTAATTCAGAGGAAGAAGATGATGGTCCAGAAAAGGTTTTTGGGGCAAGGAGGAGTTGCAACGTAGAATACCTCATAGAGTGAGGTTCTGGGTATCTAGACATCCATCTCTTTTTTTGTTTTCTTTGAAAAAAGTCAGAGTTAGAAATGAATTGTTCAATGGTCGGGGAAGCCTTGAACAAATCCTTCCAAGGACATAGAAGGGGCAACATTATCTGTAACATCTCGATTAAATAATAAAATATAAAATTAAAATTTTAAAATATGTATTGGAATAAAATGTGATAAATAGAAATAAATGAAAAACGTGTGGTTAATTATCACTTAAATTATTAAATCTCATGAGAAGAAATAAATAAAAGAAAAGAAAAGGGAATCTAATTTTTGTAAAAATAGAATGACTAATCGAATTACTAATTCGACGTAAGATATATTAAAACGAATTAAAGTTATTAACTTGCTATTTAATGACTTCAATAGTTTTCTTAGTTAAAGAATATTATTTATTTTGAAAGTGACCAAATTATATCAATAAAAAGAAATAATTATTTTTATACAATAACAATAAAGAAGAATTTCATATTACAAGATGCAATCGAATTTTTCTATGATGATTTGAATTTAATAGGTATAAATTAAATTAATCGAATTTCACCCGTAGGCCAAAATTTTGACTAATTTCTAAAAATATATAAAAATTATATTCCTATAGAGAATAAAATGTTAAACAATATTATCAACTAGGCCAACCCTTAATAAAAATTTAATTAGGCTGGATTAAGGAATTAATGGCCAAATTCGTTGTTTCAATAGATTAACCTTAATCGGTTTAATTGGAGCCCAATTCTTAACCAAACGAGCCCAAACTAGGCCCAATCGAAAGGTTAACCCTAGGAGCTCATTTTCTCTTCGAAACCCTAGCCTCTAGAGCCTTCTCTCGGCGGCGGCGGTGGCGGTGTGGATTTGGTGAAAGTGCGAGATTCTCGGTGAAGTTTCCCCGTTGGCCTCTCAAGTCCAATTCGATCGCTAGGAACCCTCTTAGACCCTATAACTAGAGGGCTTTGACAGCCCTAGGCCTCTATTTGCTTCTCCAACCGGCGGCGCGACCTAGGGTGGCCGATCGAGGGTGGATTAGGGTGAGGATCGACGGGTGTTCGCGGATTAGGGTTTTTACGCGTCGTCCCTTTCTTCTTCAATTAAGGTAGGTTTCTCTCAGGCCCAACCTAATTAAATAATGTGAACATGTAGATCTCGTCCCTAGTTTTCGTTTAAATCTATTTTGCCTAATTTTGCCCATCTATGTTATGTGTATTCCTATTTTTATGAAGAGCATGCGATTATGGTTTCTTACTATCATCAATTCTGTTGATTTATATAAACTAATCGAAGTCCAATCTTTGAATTGACCATGCTATGGTGTGCGTTTTTAAGTTACCTATCTTTTGACAGTAAATCGCCCAATTTTTATATCATGTCCATGTTTTAATCATGCTTCTATTATACCGGTGTCATGTTCGTCGTGTTTTGGGGCTCGAGTTTGTGCAAACGGTCCCACCAGGAACCGCTAGGGGTGAAGCGGTCACACGATAGACCATTTTTCATGGTCTAGTGGACCTGCGACAAACCATTTTTGGGCGGCCTAAATCTAATTTAAAAATGGAGTTTTCAAGTGCTTAGCAGCCTATCTCTCGACTGCTTACATCTTCAGGCGGTTTGTTGGACGACCGTTTTCTACCCTGTTCCAGTGACATGTACTGATGCGTTCTGTCAAGTTTTGTCATGTTAGCACACTTGTTGATCAGGTTAATTACATGGATAAACGCACTAAAACTAGGACTTATGGAATATATGAAATAAGTAACTCTTTTCTTTACAACTGCTCTATTCATGACCCTCTTTCACACATTTAGAAACAATTGAGAAAAAGGTAAATTTTTGCTCTATTAATGGGTTAAGTTGAAACTTCATACTCGTTATTCAAAGTTTAGAATTTGTTTTGAAGGTCATACCACTCCGGTGGAGGTGACTGGACCGATGACACTTGATTTCCGCTTGATTTATTAGCCTAATTTCTTGAGCAATGAATGCCTCTCCATCGGATACTCCTTCCGCCAGACTAGGTATTCTTGTTTCAAGACCTCTCTAAGCCCCTGCGAGCCTGGGATTCCCACTAGGACGCCGGGCAAACTGTACCCTAAGACCTGAACTCTCTCGATTCGACTAAAATTGCGAGTTTAGGATCTGCCCCTACTCTGTAAGGGTTGCTGCCATGCTCAGACCGTTTTCTGGGCTTAGCGGCCCTTGGGGGACCGTTTTGTTATGATAGCAGCCTTGGCTAGACCATTTTTATAGCTTAGGGGTCCTTTTCTGACCGTTTCACATTCAAGCCTTCCGAAAATTACTGTTTTCATGGTTTTGATATGTGTGAGCTGCTCTAGCCTATCTAGGCTATTGCACCTCGAGTTTTGACCTATTGTTAGGTCTATATGACATTTATCCATTCTAAAGTCATTCCTTTGAATGACTATTCCTCTCGATTAATGAGCTTATTGTTCGGAATCTCAAGAAAATCAATATTCTTACGCATTTTACCTTGATTCCATGAGCTTGATCTTGGAACTCTTGGCCATTATTATTCGTGGATGTCTAGATTTCGTGGGATCTACGATCCAAACAAAAATCAATGCCAAGGCAATCATATTAAGGGCCCAGTCTGGTCCTGAGAGGAGCACCCGAAATGTACTTGTATCCCGGGGAGGTGAAATGACTAGGTGTGGCATTGTCACCGAGTACTATCTAGCGTGTGAGTCTACGGCATTCCACATTCTCATTAAACTTGCTATTCATGCTTGAATGTGTGAAGTACTTGCTTACGTGTCATGACTCGACTTGACTTGACTTGAAATGGCCATTTATTGGGAAGCTCTTGTTAATGGTGCTTGATATCTCGACTTGCAATATTCCTTTCCATTTATCTATCGATAATCTTCTTATCTTGTTGGTTACTTAGTTTGCTTATTTGAGTTTCTCGCATTATTCATGCATTCAGAAAATGGTTAATTACTTAAATTTGTCTGATGATAGAGAGTAATTCCTACTGAGCTTCTCGCTCACCCCCCTTTTTCCATCCTTTTCAGGTAACGCAGTAGAAGGAACGTTTGCATCTGGGATTGGGTCAACGTGATCGAGTGAACCCAGAGGCGTGAGACCTGAGTCCTTTATTTTCTTGAGTCTAGTTAGTATAGTGGGTCTTGCTATTTTCTTTTCCTTATTTTCTTTTCTTTTTGAGTCTTCTATTAAAAAAATTGGGTTAAATTGTAATTCAATTTACAAATATCAATTAAAATTATATTTTTCTCAAATTAATGGCCTCCATGTGTTCGAATATTATTTTGTGTTTACTTATTTTTACTCTTGTAATCATGACTGTTTCGCTGCCACGTTCCAAGCACTGCTTCCCGCTACTATCGGTTCGGGACGTGACATTATCTATATTTTTATTTAAGATTCTAGGGAGTTGTAAACCGTATATGTGACGAAAATGTGAAATGACGGAATTTGTAATATGAAAAATACAACGAGAAGCAATAGTTGCATAGACAAAATGTGGTAACATTTCAACATCCTTTATTTGTACACAAACAACAAAGGCTTGAGAGATATGTGGATCTTCTAGAGCGATGGTGAAGTTTGAACGAATAACACATAAACCATCTTTATCTAGATTCCCTAAAAATTGACATAAAACTGCCTTTTGCCAGTCTAAATGCCTAACATCTAGTAAGGTAGCCAGATAGGGGGAATTAAGATTATACAAAAAGTGCGGATGGACCAGAATGTCAATTTGTCCAATATGCAGGAAATTTGCTTGTTTCTGCTTCTAGACTTTAATATCATCAGGGGAAGAGGAAGGAAGAAAAACTGGGCGGATGCCAGTTCCTTGGCCCTGCATATTAACTTCCACTTGCTTTATGCTCTTTAAGAGGTGGGCCTGAAATTGAGAAAATTTGTAAAGTTAAGTTTCGTAAATTTTAGGGAAGGAAACATTACCTTCTTCATCAGTTTTTGACTCTTGAGTCAACATGTGGGAATGAATTGTAGAGTGTGGTATTTCAGAAGGGTCGACTGAAGAGTACCTTGACTGTAACATATAGAGATGCAAGACATGGTCTATGGTTAGGTGTAGATTGGTTAAGGAAATAGCAGAGTCAGCCTTGCCATTTGATGATTCTATTTTTTCTTTCCTCGATGCCAAGTAGATTATTCCTGGAAGTTCTATATTGGCTGGTGCTGGAAGAGCTTCATCAAGGAATTCATTCAGCCTGTTGACTTCTTCAATGAAGTTTTGTTATGTTACTAGTTCTTCATCATAAATAACAACTGTTGTGTCTACTGGCAGATTTTTTAGATGGGGCAGGCCATAACCATAAAATTTTTGTTCATATTTGTCTAACCCGGTTGCCTTCAAGAACAATTTTGTTACTTTTTTTGAGGCAGTACTTGACCCTTAGCCATAAAAAATTGTTATAAATCAATGGGTCATCCTGTCTCTTAAAATACTCTATAGGATTGTAGACACGTCAAATTTGACATCATTTTGAGAACATCTCTTATCGTATTACGATGTCCCAATTTGACCCTCAAATCGACTTATTTGAGTGGTTTTCCTCACTTTTCTTGATCATTCAACTTTCCTTAGCTTTTTCATATTTTTCTCTATTTTTTTTTATTTTTTTCAGGCTTTTCTCCAATTTTTCGAGGCTGTTCTGAATTAGCGTCAGACCAATGGACGCCAATTCCCTCCTAAAGAATCAACGCCTGCTCAAACGGACGGCAATTCTTTTGAGTCGATGTAGCAGATGGCAGAGTCGACACACTTTCTAACTTCATGTCCACCATGGGGGACACATATTCATTTTTTCTACAATTTTGGGCCTAATTATTTCATGAATTAACGCCTTTTCGAAAAGACGCTATTTTTTGAAACCACGTCCGCCAGAGTGGACGCATTCTTAAAATCACGTCTGCTACAGTCGACGCCAATTCCTCTTCATCCACTTGTTTGTGCCAACCTCATTTTTTTGAAGAATTAACGCCTCTTTACACAGTCGCCAATTCTTTAATTAGCGTCCATCTTCTTGACGTTAATTCTCTTTCCTTTTTTGTCCTTTTTAAATAATTACCAAAATCCCAAAATTTCTTAATTCGTGTTTGTCTGGACGGATGCTATTTCCTTTTCTGATTTTTGGTACTTTTTGACTTTTCTAAAATATTAAAGAAATGGCGTCCGTCAGTATTGACGCCAATTTTTAGGCGCATCCAGTACCCCAGACTCATTCTTCCTTATCTTTTTTATGATTTTTAATTTCGACCAAAATTCATAAACTTTCTAATACGGGTCATCCATGGTCGACGCAATTTTTTTGAATTTTTAAAATTTTTAATCTTTCTAAAAATGGCTCAGAAGTGGCACCTCTTTGAGCTGACGCTATTTTAATTGGCGACCACTGTGTTGGACGCCAATTCCTACAGAGTTCCGAACTTGACAGAACCTCCTTATTTCCTTCTTTTGAGCTTCTTTTTCACTTAGGAAAGGGTTCCTATGGCTTTCTAAGGTTGGGAGGACACTTGGCCATAGAATATCTTCTTCCAAATCCTAATAAAATTAGTTTTCCTATTTTCTATGGAATTAAACTTCAAATTTTCCCTCTATAAATAGGACCCCTCTCTCCCTTTGTTGTAAAGGCTGCTTAATTGATCTAAGGGAAGGTGCTGCTGGTTTAGGAAGCCAAGAAGGAGTCTTCATGCACTCAAAGCTACATCCGTTGGAGGGCTCCTTCCCTTTGCTACGTTGAAGATTTGATTGGAGAATAAACCCATAAGCCTTCTTAATTATTCCCCTCTTCTTCTTATGTTTATTTTACTTTAGCATTGCATGCATCATGCTTCTCCTTCTTCTATTCATTCTTTTATCTCAACATTGAGATCCTCCTTAGTGCAACACTTGCACATCTCTTTTCTTCATACATGATATTTTCCCACCCTTTTGCATAGATGTTTTAAAGGCCAACACCAACAAGGTGTGTTCATGACCTTGATTTCATGTTTATTCATATTAAGAATTTGATGCTACACACCTTTATATTCTAATCAATATCTTTATTATTGGTTGTTGTTTTTCTTTGTTTGCAAGGGTAATCATCCAAGGAAGAACTCTCTTCATCGGCCGGCCGATTGGAAGAGAAGGTGCACTCACAATCTCCCCCGCGCTTTTAAGGTATTCTTCGCGACCCCTCCTCTTTATTTATTGTTCATATCATTTGAGACCCGCATATCTCTGGTGATCACATTCCCCTTAGCATCCACGCATGCTCACTTTCTCAAAATGAAAATCTTTGTTTAGTTGCTAATAAGTCAGATGATGCATGGCTATGGCATCGATGACTTGGTCATACTAGCTTTAGCATTCTTTCTAAACCGCATAGAAAAGACTTGGTTAGAGGTTTGCCAAAGTTAAATTTTCATGTAAATAAAATCTGTGATGCATGTGCTATGGGGAAACATACTAGGGTTTCTTTTAAATCTAAAAATATTATCACCACCACTAGACCCCTTGAACTCCTTCATTTGGATTTATTTGGTCCCACTAGGACACACAGTCTTGGAGGAAAATTTTATGGGTTTGTCATTATAGATGATTACTCGAGATTCACTTGGGTATTATTTTTAACCCATAAGAATGATGCTTTGCAGGAGTCCGTAGACCTTTGCAGGAATTTACAAACTGATAAGGGGTATCAAATCAAGGCTATTCGAAGTGATCATGAAAGAGAATTCGATAACCATGACTTTGATTATTTTTGCAGGAAACAGGGGTTTTCACACAACTTCTCAACACCTAGAACCCCACAACAAAATTGAGTCGTGGAAAGAAAGAATTGGACGCTTGTGGAGATGAGGAGAACGATGTTCACTAAAAACGGCTTACCAAGGTATTTTTGGGCCGAGGCAGTCAACACGGCCTGCCACATCATCAATCGTGCCATGGTAAGACCAATCCTCAAGAAAACTCCATATGAGCTGTATAAAGGTAAGAAACTGAGCATCGCATATTTAAAACCTTTTGGTTCTCCATGCTTCATTTTGAACAATTATAAAGAAAATTTGGAGAAGTTTGACGCAAAGAGTGATAGAGGTATGTTTCTTGGATATTCTTCATCATCTAGAGCATATCGAGTATATAACCTACGTACTCTTGTGGGATAAGAAAGCCCACATGTGATCATTGATGAATACACTTTAAGGTTATCTAATAAAGATAATTATTTTCTTGATGTAGGGCATGAAGATGGAGAAGAAAAGAAAGACAACAGAAAATAAGAGGTAGATCAAGCAGAGTCGAGTAACAAAAATGATGAAGTTCCAGCACAAGATGAAGATCTCCCCAAACAATGGACGTTCCACAAAGATCACCCACAAGACAACATCATAGGAGACGTGGAACATGGCATACGAACAAGGACTTCAATCAGGGAAGTTGAACAATTCAATAATCTTGCATTACTTTCCGATATTGAGCCCAAATCTGTAGATGAGGCATTAAGTGATAATTTTTGAATCTTGACTATGCAAGAGGAATTACACCAATTCTAAAGGAATGAGGTGTGGTTTCTTGTGCCTAGACCTAAGAATCACTCAGTGATTGGAACTAAGTGGATTTTTCAAAACAAGCTTAGCGATCAAGTGGTGATTAGGAATAAAGTCTAGCTTGTAGCCAAAGGGTACAGTCAAGAATTAAGAATTGATTTTGATGAATCATTTGCACCCGTGGCTAGGCTTGAAGTGGGTATAACATTACTTACCTTTGCATGCTCTAGGAATATAAGTCTTTCAAATGGACGTTAAAAGTGCATTTTTGAATGGTGTAGTGAAAGAAGACGTCTATGTTAAGCAGCCACCAGGATTTGAAGATGAGAAGCACCCAGACCATGTATACAAACTTGACAAAGCATTGTATGGTCTAAAGCATGCCCCCCGTGCATGGTATGAAAGGTTAAGTACGTTCCTTTCAGAAAATGACTTCAAAAGAGGTAACATCGATCAAACCCTTTTCATTAAGAGCGATAATGAACATATGCTTCTTGTACAGGTATATGTTGTGAAGTCCCAAGGTTAAATGACACCCAAAAGGGGGGGGGGTGAATTGGGTGACAACAAATTTCCACAAGAATAAAAAATAAGATTAGAAAAACAAAAGAACACTAGATGGTCGTACGCAAAATAGGCTAAACCTCTCAACACAACAACCACACAACCCTTGGTAATCGGCAGAGTTATCAAATCCGAAGATTTACTCACGCAAGGTGTTATCTTTTCGGCAAGAGTGACCTTGTCGGCCCGAATCCAGCTTTTAATATACCGAAGGATTCAATGACGATGATCAACACACAAGATCGAGGAGATGCATAAAGGATAGATCCACAAGTAGTTGCAGAAGGGGGAAGGAAGATAAGGCGCAAACCACGAGGAGACAGCAAATTTAAGGTGGTTCGGATGCCACAATGACAACCTACGTCCACCCCTCACCGACGGTGAGGAACTACACACTCTCTTGTAGAGAGTTACAAGATCAACCACACACACACACGAGCAATCAACCTTGACTGCACACACACACACACGCGGATCCGTGAAGATCCTTACGCACACACAAAAGGTTTAAGATTACAATCAAAACACACTTGAAGCTGAGAAAGATGTGAAATTGAAAGAACACAAGAACAAGAGATTTATTGATGCTCCCCCTTAGTTGATGAAAGATTCTTTAGATGCAGCTTGTTGTCCACTTGATGCAGCCTTAATCTTCTTCAGATGCAGCTTGATCTTCACCCTTGCAAGGAGGAAGAAGAATGAAGAAATCTTCTCGGAGCACTGTTCACGTCTACAGTGTAGCCTTCCTTCTTCTCACCCTTGGTAGCCTCCTTGCTCTACTCTTGGCATTAGGGTTTTCCAAACCCCCTTGTATGAGTTTTATAGACTTCTCAATGGTCCAAGGACTCCCCCAGACCAGATCCACAATTTCTGGGGAGTTAGGTTGCTTAGGGAATAAACAATACCAAGAGAAGGACCATTTCTCGAAGTGACAAAAAAGTAAATTTTTGTTGGCAGCTTGAGGCTGCCGGTCGACCTACAAAGGGCAGCGGTCGACCGCCATTGGCCGTTCTATAGTCATTTGGCTGCTGGAAAAATAGGTCGATCGCTAGCTCCTGGCGGTCGACCGCCAGCTCCCACAAATTCCAGATTTCAATTCTGTTATTTAAGGTCGACTGCTAGGAGTCCACAGGTCGACCGCCAGTCTCCAATCCTGCAAAAATCAAGTGTTAGCTTACTTGAATCTATCCATTTGTTTGGTGAATGAAATGGCTTGTGATAGTTAATTACAAGTTGATTTCTATTTGAATAGATGCACGAAAGGGTTCATTAACACACATTCTATATGAGGTGAAGAAATAAGGTTTGAAGCATGAAGCTTTGCTTTTAAAAAAAATACATGGGAGAGGATGGCTTGGGTTTTGTTATCATCAAAATCACTCGGATATGTTCAACAATCTCCCCCTTTTTGATGATGACAAAACCTAGGCAGTAGAATTGCCTTTTCTTAAAAGTGCATAAAAAAAAATTTAGAAGCTTCGGCAATCACATATGAGATACGTGGAAATCCATCAAGTTGAATCTTCTAAACTCGGAATTTAAGGCATTCGAAATGCTCATATCACAAAACTTATCACTGCCAACACAAGCATGTCAACGAATCCATACCAACCATTCAAAACTTATTTGCCACATTGATAAGAGGTGAGAAAGAAGGGAGCCAATCTTGTAACGTCAAAGAGTGCATTCTTCCATTCATTCATTAGATCCATACACGGTACAGAGAATGCAGAAGGAGAAAAGATCTTGACACGCTAAGGACACGTTAAGGAATGCGACCACAAATGCATACAATATGCTCAACTACAATGCAAGTGATGAACATGCATGCAAGCAGGCAGACACCAAACAACACACATAACATAAGTAGATAACCTAATAGCCTACTTCTCCCCCTTTGACATCATCAAAAAGGAGAGGGAGGGGATACAAAAAGTGGACAGCAGTGACACTAGTGACTCAAAAAAAACAGCTACACAGCAGGGTGATCCTCAGCTTCCTCGCCATGAACACCATCCGGTGGACCATCACCAAGTTGGGAACCAGCAGGAGCAGGAGCAGGAGCAGAAGCAGGAGTAGGAGGAAGACGCTCCTCAAGGGTATGGAAAATGTCATCATAATGATGGAGCTGGTTACGAAGTGAGAGAAGGGTGTGGTTGGTGGTGCGAAAGGCCTCACGGTTATCTTCATGGCTGGCAAAGAGGGTGGCGACGTGGAGAGAAAGGTCATCCAGAGCAAGAGTGAAGGTGTCCATGCGTCCAGTCATGGTATCCATAAAAGTATCCAAACGCCCAAGGGAGGAGTCAAGCCGAGTTTCCATGCCTAAAAGGCGCCTGTTAAAAGTCTCATAGTCCCCCAAAGTGGAATGCCCAGCACCCTGAGTGGAAGACTCCCCATGAAAGTACTGCGGTGGAGGAGGGAGATCCGCTGGAGGAGGCACATCTGCAGGCTAAACTGGTGCAGGTGCATTTTGGTTGACTTGCTGTGGGTCCGGCTCTTGGTCTTCTTCACTGCCAATGTCTTCCCCATAAACTGGGACAGCACGACGAATTTCACCATTTGCATCCCGATAATATCCCATATCAGAAAAGAGCTTATGTTCATTGTAAATGTCATCATGGCAGATGAGAACAAACTGCTCATTCTCCAAAGGCACCCCGACAAAGATGAACACTCCAGTGAGTTGAGAAGCATAAGGCAGGGATCGTCGTAAATGTGTACGACATCGAATGATCAATTGAGTCATGAGCCATCCCATATTAATCAATTCGCCATTCATAACATGATAGAACAGGAAACGGTGCACCTCTGTCACTTCATTTCGGCTGCCACTCTTGGGATAAATAAGTGTAGTAAACATGTGATGAAGAACCCGTTGTAGTGCGGGAAAGTGGTTGGCATTTAGCTCAATGAGGTCACTCACACCACGAACAAAATCACAGCTCGTCATGGCAATGAAACTAGCTTCAACCTCACCATGCCCAAAAAGCATGTCTGCACCATGTGAAGAAACACCTAGGGCATTATGGAATAATTCTGCATTAATGCAGATCTCAATGCCTTGAACCGTGGTATACAGGCTGCCATTTCTGTCAACTAAATTCCCATAGAACTGTTGTACTAAATAGGGATAGAACCGATTGTATCTAGTGACAAAATCAAGCCACCCCGGTTGCATCAAAAAAACTGTATAGATGTCGGGCAGGATTTCATTCAACTCTTGAAAATCAACAAGACGAGGCTCGATGATAGACCTCGGAGGTAACCTGCGTGCAGGAGCTTGTGGTGGAGGTGCGGCCGGAGCTTCACTCCTCTGAGCACTAGGTTCTCTTTGAAGAAGAAGCCGAGCACTCCTTCTAGGTGCCATTTTAGACTAGGAAACCCGCTGAAGAGAGTATTCTCTTGAGAGGTAGAACCTCTACCTTGGGATGGAGAGGGGGACACCGGAAAGAATGAAGAACACCGCCTCCACACTCTGGAGCTCAAGGAAGGTTGGCACAAGTGCACGAACACCGGCGAGGAGACGATCTGAAATGGAAACCAATCGACCGGATCGAGCTAGGGTGGAAATGGTGTGGGTTTTTAGGGCTTGAAAGGTGGGAGAGAGGTGTGCTAGGGTGGAGGTGGAATAAGGGAGAGAGAAGAGAGAGTGAAGGAATGAGAAAAGGGGGGAAGAGAACCCCCTTAAGTAGGGTTCGGACGCGGTTGAGTCGGGCCGGTTCGCCACCGGCGGTCGACCGGCACGAATCCAGCGGTCGACCGCTGGGACCTAAACCCCAAGGACAACCCCGAGAGAAGGCAATACCCCAGCTAGCCACTACCGGAGGTGGAAGTGGGCTCCATAAGCCTTGAACTCCCCCATTTCACAGATCATACTTCATTCTTCCTTTTCTTTCTTTTCTATTCTTCCTTTTTTTTATTTCTTTTCTTTTGCTAAAACACGAATGATGTCAAGCATGAGTCGACTACGGAAACCCTTGAATGGAGACTGCTAAGAGAACTAGATCACTGGTCCACATTTATCTCAAAGGAATATTCAGTTGTAGAAAAAAAAATGTCAAGGAGAAAGTGTATATAAATATAGGTACAGGCACACATGCTAGGTAAAGTCAAACGCAATAGAAAAGAACCACACACAATGCATGCATCTCACATGATCTACCCAACAAAAGAAAAAACAATCTAATGCAGACTTAAGTGCGTATGTCCTCACCCTGACACATGCCAAGTTCTCTCCTGATTTTATTGAATTGATCCTGATTCAGAGGTTTTGTGAAGATGTCAGCCAGTTGGTTAAGAGAATCAATGAACTTGAACTCAAAGACCCCTTTACCTACATGATCTCTCAGAAAATGATGCCGAATGTCAATGTGTTTGGTTCTGGAGTGCTGAACAGGATTTTTGGATAAATTAATTGCACTCGTGTTATCACAAAAGATCGGCACACAATCCACTTCAACATTCAAATCAAGCAGTTGATTTTTGATCCAAAGTACTTGGGCTCTACAACTTCCGACGGCTACATATTCAGCCTCGACCGTTGAGAGAGCTACTGAGTGTTGTTTCTTAGAGGCCCATGAAACAAGGCATCTGCCAAGAAATTGACAGTACCCACTTGTACTTTTACGATCTACAATGCATCCGGCGTAATCCGCATCGGTATAAGCAATTAACTCAAAAGAACTACCAATGGGGAACCACAAGCCAAAGTCAATTGTGCCAATTAAATATCTGAAAATGCGTTTAACAGCTGATAAGTGAGATTCTTTAGGGCATGACTGAAAACGGGCACAAAGACATACACTGAATTGAATGTCAGGGCAGCATGCTGTAAGATACAGTAGTGATCCGATCATACCTCGAAACAGTGTGGGATCTACTGTTTTACCATTTTCATCCTTATCCAGCTTTGTGGTGGTGGCCATGGGAGTTGATATGGGTTTTGCTTCCGCCATCCCGTATTTCTTCAGCAATTCCATAGTATACTTGGCTTGATTTATGAAGATTCCTTCTGAAGTTTGTTTCACCTGCAATCCAAGAAAGAAATTTAGCTCCCCCATTAAGCTCATCTCGAATTCTCCTTGCATGGTCTTTGCAAAATCCTCGCATAAGGCATTATTAGAAGCTCCAAAAATAATATCATCCACATACACTTGAACCACCAAAATATCCTTACCTGATTTCCTTGTGAAGAGTGTTTGATCAACCTTACCTCTCTTGAACCTATTTTCAGCAAGAAAGGAAGTAAGCCGTTCATACCACGCCCTTGGAGCTTATTTTAGTCCGTACAAAGCCTTTTGGAGCTTGTACACGTGTCGTGGATGTTTGGAATCTTCAAAACCTGGCGGCTACTCTACAAAAACATCCTCCTTGATATAGCCGTTAAGAAATGCAGATTTAACATCCATTTGAAATAGTTTAAAGTTCAAGGAACAAGCGTAGGACAGTAAGATCCAGACTGCTTCAAGTCTAGCAACCGGTGCAAAGGACTCATCAAAATCAATTCCCATCTCCTGGCTATACCCCTTGGCCACAAGCCGAGCCTTATTCCTTACAATCAAACCCGCATCATTTAGCTTATTCTGAAGACCCAACGAGTTCCAATGGTAGGATGGTTCTTAGGACGCGACACGAGAGTCCATACCTCGTTTCTCTCAAACTGATGCAGCTCTTCATGCATCGCCTGAATCCAGGATTCATCTTAAAGAGCTTCATGAATGTCCTTGGGCTCTACTTGTGAAAGTAAGGCCATCAGGTCCTCCTGTTCAACTTGCCTTAGAGAGGACTTTGTTATCACCCGATCCTCCAGATTACCTATGATGTTCGTAGTTGGATGATCCTTTAGAAATGTGGAGGAGGTGGGCAGATCAGGATGCTGCACTTGTGGTTCTTGCAGTGTCTCAATTGTAGGATCCTCATCTTCGTCATTCTTGCTTGAGGTTGTCTTCAATGGCTCATCCTTGGCTTTAACATTTGATGCGTGTTCAAGGTCTTTATCTGCACCTAAGATAGAAGAATTTTGGTTTGTTAGTTTTGAATCGGATTCATCAAAAATAACATGAGGACTTTCTTCAACAACTAAAGTCCTTTTATTGAATAGTCGGTAAGCTCTAGAATTGAGTGCATAACCTAGAAAAATTCCTTTATCACTCTTTTCATCAAACTTACCCAGATTGGACTTACCATTGTTTAAGATAAAGCAAGGGCATCCAAAAGGTTTAAGATAAGAGATGTTTGGCTTCTTACCTTTGTAGAGCTCATATGGAGTCTTCTTCAGAATGGGCCTTACCATTGCCCTGTTAATAATGTAGCATGCTGTACTTACCGCTTCAGCCCAAAAATACTTGGGTAATGAATTCTCACTGAGCATGGTCCGGGCCATGTCTATCAAGGTTCTATTCTTTCTCTCTACTACTCCATTCTGCTGGGGCGTCCTTGGTGAAGAAAAATTATGTTTGTACCCCTGCTCTTCACAGAACATGCTGAATTCGTGATTTTCAAATTCACCACCATGATCACTTTGGATTGTGGTGATGAGGTAACCCTTTTCATTCTGAATTCTTCTGCAAAACACTTGAAATTCCGTCACGGCATCACTTTTATTAGCTAAAAATAGCACCCACATGAATCTGGAGAAATCATCAACAATCACAAAGCCATAGGATTTACCTCCTAGGCTAGATGTTCTAGTACGACCAAAGAGATCAAGATGCAACAGTTCCAAAGGCCTAGCGGATGAAACAATATTTTTATTTTTGAATGAGATTCGTGTTTGCTTGCCTTTCGTGCAAGCTTCACAGATATTATCGCTTTCAAATTTTAATTTAGGCAGACCTATCACCAAGTCATGTCTAGACAACTTAGAGATCACTCCAAAACTAGCATGACCTAGTCTGCGGTGCCATAGCCATGCATTCTCATGGTTGTTAGCTACCAAGCACACATTATAAACTGAAACATCATCAAGATCAATGGTGTACACATTGTTGCTCCTTTTACCAATGAATTTGATTTCATTTGAATTTTTACACATGACAAAATAGTGAGTCACATCAAAAACAATCTTGAAGCCTTTATCACATAATTGACTTATGCTCAACAAGTTGTGATTCAAACCTTTCACCAGAAGAACATTTTCGATCAGGGTTTTAGAATTTTTACCTATGTTTCCAACTCCGATTATTTTACCTTTGTCCTTTCCGCCAAAAGCAACTAAGCCTCCTTCCTTTTCTTGCAGTTTGGAGAACACCTTCTCGTCCCCTATCATATGTCTTGAGCATCCGCTGTCTAGATACCATTTGCTCCCCCTGGCTTCAAGACATATCTGCAAGAAGAAGGATTCTCATGCAATTGTTTTTGGTACCCAAGCTAGTTTGGGTCTGTTAGAGTTAGTCCAGTTCTTGGTATATCTCCTCTTGGTCCAGAAAACATGATTTCTTGGTGGATTTTGTTTGAACCAACATCTTATGATAGCATGCCCAAATCTACCACAATGATATCAATTGACAGGTGCACAATTTCCTTGAAACTGTCGTGATTTGGGTTGAAGATGCTTGAGTTCAGGCTTGGAAGATGATGCATGATTTTGATTTTTCTCATGGACAAGGGATGTGGTGATCTTATGCTCAAAGGGTTTTTTGTTTTGAGGAATGTATCTGAGACCTTCTCTTTGAAAGTTGACTTTCACTCCCAACAAGTTATTTAGATTTTGCTTGCCCTTAACAAACTTAGATAATGTGGACTGAAGATCATCCACTTCTTTTTCCAAGCTCACAGTTTTCTTTTCAAGTTCTGAGTTAGTAAATTTCAGAGTCTATTTTTCAGTTTTGATTTTCTCACATGCTTTCTCCACTTCAATTACTTTGCAAGATAATTCTTCTTTGGATTTATCACAATCTGAGATTATTTGTAACAGATTTTCTTTTTCTTCTGTGGCCTCAAATCATTCTTGTTCCAGTTTTTCAAATTTGACAAGGATATCTTCATGTGACAAATCATCAAGTTTCTGTTTGAGAATTTTGTTTTCAGATTTGATCTTCTTGTATTTCGTGTACAATTTTTCATATTCAGATTCCCATTGTTCATTAGAAATGAAAATAGGGTCAGAGTTTACCTGCGTAGATTCATCTTCATGTGCCATGAGGCATAAGCTTTCAACAAGTTCTTGAATCTCTTCATCAGATGGTTCATCTTCATCGTCACTCCATGTGGCGACCATGGCTTTGGGTTTCTTGAAATTATCCTTCTTGAATTTCTTTTTCAAATCCGGACATTCACCTCTCATGTGCCCGGGCTTTTTGCATTCGTAGCATATGATGCTACTTGGCTTGCTTGACTCGCCTTTGGTTTGTGTGAGCTTTCTTGGCCCTTTCCTAAAGTTTCCTTGGAAATTTCTCTTCTTTCTTAGAAATCTTCTCACTTGTCGAGTTATCATAGCCAACTCTTCCTCTTCATTGCTTCCGTCACTTGATTCACTTCCTTGAGATTCATCATCGGAGTGATGAGCTTTCAGTCCAATGACCTTCTTCCTTTTGATGTCTTCATCAACTGTCCTCTTAATATTTATCTCATAGGTCATGAGTGACCCTATGAGTTCATCCAAGGTGAGAGTGGACAGGTTCTTTGAGTCTTCAATTACCGTGGCCTTTGTGTGCCAAGCTGACGGTAGGGACCTTAACACTTTCCTTACAAGGTCGGAGTTTGAGTACTCTTTCCCGAGACTCTTAAGACCATTCGTGATCTCTGTTAACCTTGCAAACATTTCAGAGATGGTTTCTTCAGGTTTCATCTTAAAAAGCTCATAGTCAGTAACTAGGAGATTTGCCTTGGTCTCCTTGACTTCTGAAGTTCCCTCATATATGAGTCGCAGCTTGTCCCACATTTCCTTGGCCGAGCTGCACATAGAGACACGAGAGAATTCATTAGGGTGTATAGCACATTGCATGATATTCAAGGCATTATAATTGGCAGTGCATTTCTTGATTTCCTCAGGTGTCCATTTATCTTCATCATCCCCTAGTTTATAAGGTCCTTTGTCCACAACTCTCCAAACTTCGTACTCTTGAGCTCTTAGAAAAACATGCATTCTATTTTTCCAGTACGAGTAGTTTGAACCGTCAAAGTAGGGAGGACGGCTGATGGAGTGGCCCTCGAGAATCATACCCTTGTTTGCCATTAAACCGGATCTGCGCTAGATCGTTAGATCTGAAGGAGAAGAGCCTTAGCTCTGATACCAATTGAAGTCCCAAGGTTAAATGACACCCAAAAGGGGGGGGGGGTGAATTGGGTGACAACAAATTTTCACAAGAATAAAAAATAAGATTAGAAAAACAAAAGAACACTAGATGGTCGTACGCAAAATAGGCTAAACCTCTCAACACAACAACCACACAACCCTTGGTAATCGACGGAGTTATCAAATCTGAAGATTTACTCATGCAAGCTATTGTCTTTTCGGCAAGAGTGACCTTGTCGGCCCGAATCCAGCTTTTAATATACCGAAGGATTCAATGACGATGATCAACACACAAGATCGAGGAGATGCATAAAGGATAGATCCACAAGTAGTTGCAGAAAGGGGAAGGAAGATAAGACGCAAACCACGAGGAGATAGCAAATTTAAGGTGGTTCGGATGCCACAATGACAACCTACGTCCACCCCTCACCGACGGTGAGGAACTACACACTATCTTGTAGAGAGTTACAAGATCAACCACACACACACACACGAGCAATCAACCTTGACTGCACACACACACACACACGCGGATCCGTGAAGATCCTTACGCACACACAAGAGGTTTAAGATTACAATCAAAACACACTTGAAGCTGAGAAAGATGTGAAATTGAAAGAACACAAGAACAAGAGATTTATTGATGCTCCCCCTTAGTTGATGAAAGATTCTTTAGATGCAGCTTGTTGTCCACTTGATGCAGCCTTAATCTTCTTCAGATGCAGCTTGATCTTCACCCTTGCAAGGAGGAAGAAGAATGAAGAAATCTTCTCGGAGCACTGTTCACGTCTACAGTGTAGCCTTCCTTCTTCTCACCCTTGGTAGCCTCCTTGCTCTACACTTGGCATTAGGGTTTTCCAAACCCCCTTGTATGAGTTTTATAGACTTCTCAATGGTCCAAGGACTCCCCCAGACCAGATCCACAATTTCTGGGGAGTTAGGTTGCTTAGGGAATAAACAATACCAAGAGAAGGACCATTTCTCGAAGTGACAAAAAAGTAAATTTTTGTTGGCAGCTCGAGGCTGGCGGTCGACCTACAAAGGGCAGCGGTCGACCGCCATTGGCCGTTCTGTAGTCATTTGGCTGCTGGAAAAATAGGTCGACCGCTAGCTCTTGGCGGTCGACCGCCAGCTCCCACAAATTCCAGATTTCAATTCTGTTATTTAAGGTCGACCGCCAGGAGTCCACAGGTCGACCGCCAGTCTCCAATCCTGCAAAAATCAAGTGTTAGCTTACTTGAATCTATCCATTTGTTTGGTGAATGAAATGGCTTGTGATAGTTAATTACAAGTTGATTTCTATTTGAATAGATGCACGAAAGGGTTCATGAACACACATTCTATATGAGGTGAAGAAATAAGGTTTGAAGCATGAAGCTTTGCTTAAAAAAAAATACATGGGAGAGGATGGATTGGGTTTTGTTATCATCAAAATCACTCGGATATGTTCAACATGTTGATGACATTATCTTTGGAGCCACTAGTGATTCATTGAATGATGATTTTGTTAAATTGATGCAGGGGGAGTTTGAGATGAGTTTGATGAGAGAGTTAACTTTCTTTTTGAGTTTGCATGTGAAACAACTAAAGGATGGAATCTTCATCAATCAAAGGAAATACACAAAAGAGCTCATCAAGAAATTCAAGTTCGACAATGCAAAGCCACAAAAGACGCCGATGTCAACAACGGTGAAATTGAATAGGAGTGAAGAAGATAAGTCTATCGATCAAAAACTTTTTCGTGGAATGATTGGTTCTTTGTTGTATTTGACTGCTAGTAGGTCGGATATAATGTTTAGTGTTTGCATGTGTGCTAGATTTCAATCCGATCCGAAAAATTCACACATGTTAGCAGTCAAAAGGATTTTCAGATACTTTCTTGGCACATCGGATCTTGGTCTCTAGTTTCCTCGTAGTTGCAATTTTGATTTAGTAGCTTACACTGATTCTGATTATGCTGGGTGTTTAGTGGATCGTAAGAGCACGAGCAGGTATTATCAATTTCTTGGAGGTTGCATGGTTTCATGGGCCTCTAGGAAACCAAACACAGTGGCATTGTCAACTATCGAAGCCGAATACATGGCCGCCAGTAGTTGTGCAGCCCAAGTGATATGGATCCAACAACAGTTAGTTGATTTTGATATTATCTTGAATAACACACCCATTCTTTGTGATAACACCTCTGCCATTAACATTTCTAAAAATCCAGTTTTGCATTCTCGCACAAAGTACATAGAAATTCGACACCACTTTTTGCGAGATCATGTGAGTAAGGGTTATTTTGAACTTATACATGTAAATACTGAAAACCAACTTGCAGATATTTTTACAAAACCCTTATCTTCTGAAAATTTTAAAATAATAAGAAGAGAAACTAGGAATTTGCTGTTTGAATGAGTAATTGCACATATTTGGCTTGAATATACACTTTTGCTTATTTTGCAAATAACATTTCAGATTTGCATATATTCAACTTCATGGTTTCGATTGCACATATTCTTGCATACTTGTGAATAGGAATAATTCTTCATCATCTTTTCATTCACTTGCATATGCATGTATATACTTGATATACTTACTTACTTGAATGCCATGATTCTTCAGTATCTCAAATCTTGAGTTGTGGAAGGGTGGATTACGTCCATCTGGAAACACTCTCGATGCGTGAGTTGGGTCTTTGGACCTTCACCTCCGCCATTGTCATGCCCCGAACCGATAGCAGCGGAAGACATGCTCAGAACGTGACAGTGATTCATTCATGATGCAGATCAAACCAAAAGACATAAATATAACATAATGGCACCAAAAATAACTATAAGTTTTATTGATATCGAAAGTCATTATTACAACCTTGACTCTATCACATCGATAAAAGAAAAGAAACGACTCAATATTACAGGACTTGACTTAAGAGAAATAAAAAGAGATATTTCTCAAAACACGGGAACTCCATCACTCTTGCCCGCTCCCATCTTAAGTAGTTTCTGCATTAATACCTGAAAAGTGTTGAGAAGAATAGGGTGAGCGAGAAGCTCAATAGGAATTACAGTCTATCATCAGGCAATGATATACGAGATTAGCCATTTAATAATGCGTGAAAATAATAATAAGGCGTGAAGGAAAACATAATCATTATCAAAAGAGTAGCAAGGTCACATGGAGGCTCCCAATAATAAGATAACAAGAGACAGGTACAAGAACATGATGGAAAGAGAATAACTTGGAACATGTACAAGAGATACAAGCACTAATATTCATATCACAAATTGTCCCTTCCGGACCTCATATTCAAAACATATCAAGTCACGCATATAAGGAAGATGCCCATGATGCATGGTTTATAAGGCGACCAAGGCGGTGGCCCACCGCCTTACTGCTTAGGCGACAAGACGAGGCGCCTAGGCGAAGCCTAGTTTATGTAACAAAATACACATCATGAGGAGCACTTGTCTATATTTTCTACCATCATACCATGCACATTTTATCTTCAATAAATACCAAAGAACTAGTAGCAACCATTTACCAGATATACACATGTAACTGATGAAAGAAGGCAATAAAATAGAAGAAATAACAAATATTAAAAAAATAATGATAAGAGAATCAATTGAGAATCTAAACAAGTGAACATACCTATTAATCAAAGTGTAATTTTTAAACTGAAACATTCCTAAGAAAATAATAAAAATCTAAGCATATCTACTAACAGTCTAACATAATGGTCTTAACTCTTAATTCATCACTTGTAAATTGTCAAACATAGTCATTACGTCAAATCAGTTTTGAAAAAGAATAAACATTAAAAATCTAAATCCTAATGCCAAAACCCATGTCCTCATCAAGAGAAGCCCCAGCAAGTGGATCCCCATATGCTCTTTCTCTATTGTCAATGTCATCATCATCTTCTTTATCGCTCTCATCTTCAGAGTTTTCTTCAGCATCTACCCACTCATGTTCTTCAACATCTTCTTCGTTTCCTTCAAAATCATCTCCTAAAGCATAAGAACTTTGAGTTAAAGCACTGCTTGTTCCACTTCTACGAACTCTTGTCCTTCGAGGTCGATTGGGTCCATCAAGAAATTCTGATGCTTCCAATACAGCATCAACATCGGCCCAACGAAGATCACTACTTTCATGAACTAAGTCATCATTTAAAGACCTCCCAGTCATCCACTCACTACTCCAATCCAAATCATCAAAGCATATTGGATCATATTTCCCAGGCTGCATTCTTCTTTCTTTGAATCTCTCTTTCAATCTGCAATTATATTGGATGTACACAAGATCATTAAGTCTCTTGTGTTCAAGTCTGTTCCTCTTTTTTGTATGGATCTGAAAACATAATGAAATAAAGATATTTTACTATTTAATATATAAAATCTAAATGTTAACATTAAACTAATGCCTTAAATACTTACGAATTCAAATGTACTCTAATTACACTCACAAGCAGAAGATGTGCAACAAAGACCAAGAATACGAAGTGCTAGTGATCGAAGCTCTGGTGTCTCGGCACCATAAATACGCCACCACTCAACTGTAAGAGATTAATGCAATATCGATGTGTTATATAAATATATTTCTAAAAATAGAATACAAATTAAATAACACACAAGAAGTCAAGTACCCGGTTGTTTTCTATCTCGATGTCTGCTTGCTAAAGGACTCCCAAATAAGCCTCTAGTAGTCATGTATAACTCCATCTGATCACTTATTTTATCTTGAATATCTTGATCTTTCACCATTCTTTGGAGGCACTCAAGGAATGCTGATTCAAACTTTGTAACTACTTCTGGATCATCCTCTCTAGCAGGAAAATACTTGGTAGGATTGAGAAAAAAGCCTGCTGCATGTAGTGGCCGATGCATTTGTGCCTCCCAATGCCTATCAATGATATCAAGGATGGGCTTATAGTCTCTTTCCTTGTTTCCAAAGTTATGAATAACTTTCTCCCTTGCTTTCTCCATGGCTGCATAGATATACCCCATTGCTGGTTTTTCGTCTCCATCAACTATTCTCAATACTTGAACTAGAGGTTGAGAAGCTCTCAATGAATCCTCCACTCTATGCCAAAATTCTACTGCCAAAACCACACTTGTAATTTTCTTCCCTTGATTTTGTTTTGCCCATATACTATTATTCCAACTATCAGACACAAATAATTGCCCCAGTTTATCTTTAAATGTGTATAGACTCTGAAGAGTAAGAAAAGCGGAGGCAAATCTAGTGACACCACATCTAACTATGTCTCTTCTATTGGTCATCTTTCTCATTGCCTCAAGCAAACGTGTATGACTATAGATGAATGAAGTGACTGATCTAGCTTGAGAGATTGTTTTCTTGTACTTCTTCATCTTACATATATCTTCTAACATCAAGTCCAAGCAATGAGCAGCACAAGGAGACCAATACAATGTCTTTCTTTTGTCCATCAATAAAGAACCTACAACAACATTAGCAGAAGCATTATCAGTCACTACTTGTACTATATATTCTTCTCCAATATTTTCAATATGTTTGTCAAGTAGCTGAAAAATCAATTTTGCATCCTCTCTTTTATCTGATGTGTTAACTGATTCAATAAAATATGTTCCATCTGGACAATTGACAAGAAAATTCATCAAATGTCTTCCTCATTTATCAGTCCACCCATCACACATTAAAGTGCATCCATAAGTCTTCCAAGAAACTTTATATTCATCGTACAAGGCTCTAGCATTATTCACTTTAGCTTCTAACAGAGGCTTCCTTAACTTGTGAATGCTTGGAGGTCTATATCCTGGCCCAAACTGCCCTATAGCTTCCATCATGACTTCAAATGCCTTCAATCTTGTAGCATTAAAAGGTATTCCTGCCATATAGAACCATCGAGCTACATATTGATCCACCTTTTGCTTATCCTACTTTTTGTATCGATTCTCCATTGTTGTCTAATAAATACCCTTTCTTCTCTTGTCCACTACTTCTTCGGGAGTTTGTCTCATGTAAGTATCAATAGGCCCTCTAGTTTGTGCTTTCCTCTTCTTGGCAAGGTCATTTACATTGTGCTGAGATGAATCACTTTTGTTCATCACTTGTACCGAATCTTCATCACTATCATCCTCTGCTTCATTTTGATCCCCTTGTGTTTGAAAGTCAATCAGAGACTTTTTCTTCTTATTTTTCATCATGTGGTTGTACAACTTTGTAGCAATTGTTGCATTAGTCTTTGGACACTTGGCAACGTCTCCAAAGCCTCCAATTAAGTGTTGCTTTTGTCTTTTAATTCCACCTTTTGAGACAAACCCACAAAGGTCACATTTAACCTTATTCTTGTCATTTGGATCTGGCCAATAAGCATATTTCCAGTCAGGGTCATTGGATTTTGCCTTAAGTTTGGAATGACTTTCATCCATACTTGGTGTACTTTCCTCAATAGATTTAGGCATTCTACAAGTCAAAACAACACATCAAAAACAAAGATAAAAGGACCCAGCAAAAATGAAAAATGAAAAAACATGTTGCAGCTGGTTGGTTTATAAGCAGCCAAAAAATAAAAAAACAAAGAGAGAGAGATATTGGCAGCATGTTGCAATTGGAAGAGAGAGAGAGAGAGAGAGAGAGAGAGATAAGGACGTTGGTTTATAAGCAGCCAAAAAATAAAAAAACAAAGAGAGAGAGATATTGGTAGCATGTTGAGATTGGAAAAGAGAGAGAGAGAAAGAAAGAGAAAGAGAGAGAAAGAGAGAGAAAGAAATAAAAAGATGGAAGTAAAAATTGACAGAGGCTTTTGGAGAGAAGTTGTATTAAAAAATTCAAAATCAAATCGTATACATACCTGTCACACAGTCTTCTCACAGTCACAGCCAACCCCTATTGCAGACCTAAACAGAGCCAGGAGATATCTAAAAAAGCAGCAGGTCTGTCCTGAAAAAAAGACCAAAAAAACTATTAAAACAAAAACCTAAACAGTAAATATTTAAAACTTGTTTGATCTTTGGAAGATAAAATAAACATACCTTTGTTTTCCCTGTTTGAGTGGTCCAGTATCTGGCTTTCTATTATTCCTTGTGCAATCTTGCAGTTGCAGACTTGCAGGAGGAAAAACAACCATGGAGGAGCAGAGCGTGTAATGTTTAAATGCAGCAGGGTTTTTTCTCAATCGGGAGGAGTCCAAGTGTCCAACGGTGATTAGAATCATTAGATGGAATGGAGTGCTGTAGTTACTTGGTAGACTAGACTCTAAACAAGGCAAGGCACATTGGGAGGAGTCCAACGGTGGTTGGGAAGTGGGGAATAGTAACTAACCTTTTGGGTCGTTTCCTATTCTGATGCTTTTTTTCTTTTTACCAAAAAACACACTAAACTTTTAGAAAGGAAATAAATGGTGCCTTCACTTCCCGCCAAGGCGGGCTGGGCGCGGGCAAGGCGCGCTGGGCGGACCAAGGCGGGCCAGGCACACGCCTTATCTCCCTGCTCGCCTAGGCGGCAACTCGCCCAGAACATCATTCAGTGCCTTGTTGCCTAGGCGTCGCCTTGAAAACAGTGCCATGATGTAAATCTATCTAGCTCGAATCTTACTTATGGTTGGTGCAATGCCACACCTGATCATTCATAATATCGATACATGTCTGGGCTTTGCCTCGCCCCTAGGACCAGATCAGGGCCTTGATAGTTTATCCCTAGCATTGAGTATCATATTGGACCCAAAGTCCCGTATCATGTAATTACCAGACAATTTACTAATGGCATCGGAATTCCAAGAATAGCTCATGAAAGCAAGATAACACGAGTAGGAAATAAATTCTTTGCAGACTTCCAATTATCAAGGGAAAGTCATTTAGGAGAAATGAACTTGAGAAGGATATTAGATTATTTTTCACGGAATATAATGTCAAAATAAACTCAACAAAGGTCATAATCTCGAGGTATAATAGCCTGGATAGGCTAGAATGGCCTAACACATGATAACAATGGAAAACGAAATTTCTGGGATGTTGAACAGAGAAACGGTTAGCCCTGGACCGCTACCCTATGGTGATAGTCACGAGGGGACCGCAATCAAGTGGGTTTGACCAAGCCGGCTAAACCGAGTTGGGTCCTAATCATGAACACGTCTAAGTAACCGGACGCTTTTACATGAAGGCGTCTGGGAGATTGGACGTCTCAAAAAGTGGCCACATGGCTCCGGGAAAAAGACGGTCTAGGCAAGACCGTAGCCATCAAATGGCGGTCTTAGAAGGGCCGTTTTCATAAATCTGATAGAATTTCGACAGAACTTCGACAGGGTCTTGTTTCGCCAAAGTAAACTTCCAATGGGTTAAGGTCTTGGTGGTACAACCTGCTCGGCGTCCTAGTTGGAATCCCAGGCTCGCGGAGTCTTACGGAGGTCTCAGAACATGAACACCTAGTCTGGCGAAAGGAATATCCGACGGAGAGGCATCCTATGTCCAAGAATTAATGGCTCATAAACTGCGAAAAATGTATGTAGCGGTAAGTCAATACCACTCTAGTGGCACGACCCTCAACCAATCTTAAGAAGGTAATGAGCTATGAGCAATCGTTAAAAGGATAGTACCAAAATTTTTACAAGTTAAACCATGATTTGACCATTTATTTCTACATTTTCTCCAACAATAGAAAGATAAGAAATGATCCAAATTCGAACTTGATAATTCCAACAACCTAAATGATCATGTTCTGTAGTGTTTTAGCTTCAGCAGCGTGCAATATGACAGCATAAACATAGCCTAATATGCAGGAAAACTAGCCGATTTTATGCTGGAAAATAAGAGAAAAATGGTCTTCTGAAGGCCGCAACTAGCATAAGAGGGTCTTAGGAAGACTTCTAAAGTAAAACCACTGATATATATATATATATATTTGAAATTAAAGAATGAACGCATCTCAGAGGCTGGACGTGGCTACGAGAAGGCGTCATCTTTCTAGGGTGCGTCAATAATATCTCATAATTATTAAACTAATTAGTATACGTGAACGCGTCTTAGAGATAGGATGCGTCAAACAAAATAATATTTTTTCTTTTTGAAAATTAGGGGGGAAGACGGTCTATCGTGTGACCGTTTATTCCTCAAGCTGTCACTGGTGCGACCGCTTTTAACACCGAGATCCACCGATGGAGAACTCCGATAAACCTTGACTAAAACAGCGATTGCGATCAATATAGTGAACGAAATTTAAGCAAATTGATATCGATGGAAAGAGTATTCAAAGACAAATAAGATAGCATGCTTTGATTAGAGTTTAGGTTAAGTTAAACCAACACAAAATGAACTAAAAGTGCATGCAACCTTTCAGGTATACCTCCGAGTAAACTAAGGAATTCGATCGACATGGTATACAAAAATTAGGCAAACTAGTATCAAATGAAAGAGGATAGAAAGACGAACAAGATGGCACATTTTATTATGGGTTCAGCCTGAGAGAAACCTACCTTAGATCGATGATAAGTGAAGGGGAAGAAGTCGTAGGAATCCTAACTCGAACCGTGCTAAACGTCGAACTCCTCGCATGATCGAGCACACCACCAGCCGCCAGCGCAAATAGGGTTTCTAAGGATCGAAGGGCACCTATTTATAGAGTCTATTGAGGCTTCTAGCGATCGGATTGATCTAAAGAGTCCAAAGAAGGGAAAGCAGCGGGAAACTCTGGGTCGATCAACTCTACCGCCGTCGCGCCGAATATGAGAGTCTGGGGTTAGGGTTTTCAAAGAAGAATCGATCATATAGGGTTGGGGTAGGGTTAGGCTTCGATTAGAGCCCATTAGGGCAAGAATTGAGGTCCAATTAGGCGATTTAGATTATTCTTACAAAGCTACAATTTTTTGCCTTAACTTCAAAATTGGGGCCTAATCCAATTTTATTCTGGGTTCATTTTTTAAGACAAAGTTGCTGAAAAAGTTGATTTCTACAAGATGCATATTTTTTCATATTTTTATTAAAATTTTGAAATTTGGGTTCAGAAAATAATATTATCTTATTCATTTAAAAAATTCGGTATAAGCAAACATTATTATTTTACTGGTATAAAAATTCAGATATTATTGTTTTTTATTTATTATAAATTTTAGGTTGTTACATCCTCCCCCACTTTAAGGAATTTGGTCCTCCAAATTCATACGATTCCTTTCCAAATTAACAGTGGGGTACAATTATCACTCTTAAACACCTTCTAATACTTCAGACTGATGAGACCCACTCTAATTGATGCTAATATACAAAATCACCAAGTCTAAGCATGAAAATATAAGGTTAAGGCAGGTTTAGAGTTACCTTCCATCGCTTGCAGCATGCCTCGCTGCTTCGGTTCATCCAGTTGCCCATCTCGCGGCACCTGCTCCTTCATCAGGGGACAATGAGCAATTCTATGGTCTCCGCTTCCACAACGGATACACTTCCCTTGGTTCCTCCAACAATCCTCCAACCGATGGCCACCTTTATCACAATGCTCACACTTCTCCTTAACAGGTGCGATCTGCTACTCTCCCTTCTTACCCTTCTTGTCTTTATGAGCCCCATTACCACCATTTGGTCTCTTCTTCCCATTGGTAGGCACACTATCCTCGGAACCACTTGCTCCTCCCTTCTTGGCAAGCATTCTAGAAATATGATCTGTCATATTCAAAGCATCTTCCAACACTTCGGCCTTCTTCACCATCTCGGCATACACCTGAATCTCTAGTGGCGCTAACTACGGAATATACTCAACTCTCAAACCATTCAAGAACCTCCTAGCTTTCATCTTCTCCGTACTAACTAGGTGTGGTGCATAACAGGCTAACCTAGCAAATTGGGCTTCGAACTCCGCTACAGATAGGTTCCTCTGCTTCAAGGATTCAAATTCAGCGGCCTTCTTCTCTCAAACCCGCTCTGAAAATACTTCTCATTAAAAGCTCAACGAACTCATTCCACGAAACTTGATCATTTTGGGATGTCGCTTCTACAGCTTCCTACCAAGCCCGCGCATCTCTCTCTAATTGGTATGTAGCTAACAAGACCTTCTCCTGATCGGCACACTGCATAACCCTGAAAGTCCTCTCTATCTCCTTAACCCAATTCTCCGCCTCATCGGGATCGGTAGACCCACTAAACCTAGGGGGATTCATACCCTGGAAACTCCTATGCACATCTCCTGCACCCTGACGAACTCCACCCTGGGCTACTTGCTGCACAGCCTCAGTCCACCCCTGGACCGTACGTTGCATCTCCCGCCATTGAGCACGCTCCGCAGCCATCTTAGCCTATAACACAATTATACGAAGATTAACAACCTATAATCTTTTAACTTTATTAAGATTATCACAAATTTTACCAATTAGCCCCATGGCTCTACCCAATCTCACTAGGTGCCTATAGGGTGACAGACAAACAATATTTACCGTATAGACTTAGACTCAAGACCTAGGGTTTAAGAAAACCAAGGCTCTGATACCACAAACTGTCACACTCTGAATTGATAGCAGCGGAAGACATGCTCGGAACGTGGCAGTGATTCATTCATGATACAGAGCAAACCAAAAGATGTAAACATAAGATAATGGCGCCAAAAATAACTATAAGTTTTATTGATATCGAAAGTCATTATTACATCCTTGACTCTATCACATCGATAAAATAAAAGAAATGACTCAATATTACATGACTTGACTTAAGAGAAATAAAAAGACATAGCTCTCAAAACTCAGGAACTCCATCACTCTTGCCCACTCCCATCTGTAGTAGTTTCTTCATTAATACTTGAAAAGTGTTGAGAGGAACAGGGTGAGCGAGAAGCTCAGTAGGAATTACAGTCTATCATCAAGCAATGATATAAGAGATTAGCCATTTAATAATGCATGAAAATAACAATAAGGCATGAAGGAAAACATAATCATTATCAAAAGAGTAGCAAGGTCACATGGAGGCTCCAAATAATAAGATAACAAGAGACAGGTACAAGAACATGATGGAAAGAAAATAATTTGGAACATGTACCAGAGATACAAGCACTAATATTCATATCACAAATTGTCCCTTCCGGACCTCATATTCAAAACATATCAAGTCACGCATATAAGGAAGATGCCCATGATGTAAATCTATCTAGCTCGAAACTTGCGTATGGTTGGTGCAATGCCACACCTGATCATTCATAATACCGGTACATGTCTAGGCTTTGTCTCGCCCCTAGGACTAGATCAGTGCCCTGATAGTTTATGCCTAGCATTGAGTATCATATTGGACCCAAAGTCCCGTATCATGTAATTTCTAGACAATTTACTAATGGCATCGGAATTCCAAGAATAGCTCATGAAAGCAAGATAACACAAGTAGGAAATAAATTCCTTGCAGACTTTTAATTATCAAGGGAAGGTCATTTAGGAGAAATGACCTTAAGAAGGATATTAAATGATTTTTCACAGAATATAATGTCAAAATAGACTCAATAAAGGTCATAATCTCGAGGTATAATAGCCTAGAGAGGCTAGAATGGTCTAACACATGATAACAACGGAAAATGGAATTTTTGGGATGCTGAACGGAGAAACAGTCAGCCCTGGACTGCTACCATAAGGTGATGGTCACGAGGGGACCACAATCAAGTGGGTTTGACCAAACGGGTTAAACCGAGTTGGGTCCTAATCATGAACGCGTCTGAGTAACCGGACGCTTTTACATGCAGGCGTCTAGGAGACTGGACGCCTCAAAAAGTGGCCACATGGCTCTGGGAAAAAGACAGTCTAGGCAAGACCGCAATCATCAAATGGCGGTCTTGGAAGGGTCATTTTCATAAATCTGACAGAATTTTGGCAAAACTTCGACAGGGTCTCGTTCCGCCAAAGTAAACATCCAATGGGTTAAGGTCTTGGTGGTACAACATGCTCAGCGTCCTAGTGGGAATCGCATGCTCGCGGAGTCTTACGGAGGTCTCGGAACATGAACACCTAGTCCGACGAAAGGAATATCAGATGGAGAGGCATTCTATGTCCAAGAATTAATGGCTCATAAACCACAAAAAATAAGTGTAGCGGTAAGTCAATACCACCGGAGTGGCACAACCCTCAACCAATCTTAAGAAGGTAACGAGCTATGAGCAATAATTAAAAGGATAGTACCAAAATTTTTACAAGTTAAACCACGATTTGACCATTTATTTCTACATTTTTCTCCAACAATAAAGAGATAAGAAATGATCAAAATTCAAACTTGATAATTCCAACACCCTAAATGGTCATGTTTTGTAGTGTTTTAGCTTCAGCAGCGTGCAATATGTCAGCATAAACGTAGCCTAATATGCAGGAAAACGAGCCGATTTTATGATGGAAAACAAGAGAAAAACGGTCTTTTGAAGGTCGCAACTAGCATAAGAGGGTCTTAGGAAGATTGCTAAAGTAAAACCCTTGATATATATATATATATATATATATATATATATATATATATATATTTGAAATTAAAGAATGAACGCGTCTCAGAGGCTGGACGCAGCTACGAGAAGGCGTCATCTTTCTAGGGTGCGTCAATAATATCTCATAATTATTAAACCAATTAATATACGTGAACGCGTCTTAGAGATGGGACGCATCAAACAAATATATATATATATATATATATATTTGAAAATTAGGGGGGAAGATGGTCTATCACGTGACCGTTTATTCCTCAAGCGGTCACTGGTGCGACCGTTTTTAACATCGAGATCCGCCGACAGTGAACTCCGACAGACCTTGACTAAAACGACGATCGCGATCAATATAGTGAACGGAATTTTGGCAAATTGGTATCGTTGGAAAGAGCATTCAAAGACAAATAAGGTAGCATGCTTTGATTAGAGTTTAGGATAAGATAAACCAACATAAAATGAACTTAAAGTGAAGGCAACCTTTCAGGTATACCTCCGAGTAAACTAAGGAATTTGATCGACATGGCATACAAAAATTGGGCAAGCTAGTATCAAATGATAGAGGACAGAAAGACGAACAAGATGGAACATTTTAATATGGGTTCATCTTGAGAGAAACCTACCTTAGATCGATGAGAAGTGAAGGGGAAGAAGTCGTCGGAACCCTAACTCGAATCGCGCTAAACGTCGAACTCCTCCCACGATCGAGCACACCATCAGCCGCCACAATAAATAGGGTTTCTAGGGATCGAAGGGCACCTCTTTATAGAGTCTATTGAGGCTTCTAGCGATCGGATTGATCTAAAGAGTCCAAAAAGGGGAAAACGGCGAGAAACGTGGGGTCGATAAACTCCGCTGCCGTCACGCCGAATATGAGAGTCTAGGGTTAGGGTTTTCAAAGAAGAATCGATCATACAGGGTTGGTGTAGGGTTAGGCTTTGATCAGAGCCCATCAGGGTGAGAATTGAGGTCCAATTAGGCAATTTAGGTTGTTCGTATAAAGCTACGATTTTTAGCCTTAACTTCGAAATTGGGCCTAATCCAATTTTATTCTGGGTTCATTTCTTAAGACAAAGTTGCTAGAAATGTTGATTTCTACAAGATGCATATTTTTTTATATTTTTATTAAAATTTTGAAATTTGGGTTCAGAAAATAATATTATCTTATTCATTTAAAAATTCGGTTTAAGCAAACATTATTATTTTACTCGCGTAAAAATTCAGATATTATTATTTTATTTATTCAAAATTTCATGTTGCTATAGCCCATGTACCGGAAATCATATTGCATGAATTTACTTTCAAATCATTGCATGACTGCATGTATATATTCTAGAAAACTTTCTCTTGAAAATTTTCTAAGACCTCACCTCCTTGCTAGATAAAATACAGTGATTTTGATCATTTGTGAATAGTGACATATACAAAGGAGGACGATTTGTTTCCAACTGTGCATACATTTAGGAGGAGTCATAACTATGTTTTGGTAAATTCATTTTCAACATCCAAAACATTTACTCACACACCTTGCACAAAATGATGCATTTGACTTTAATCGATAAAGATTTCAAAAATTCTTCTCAACACTTTAAGGGGAACAAAATTTTTACATGAAAATTTAGAGTAATTGTGAGGAAAAAAGTGCATACCGCACAAAAAAGTCAATAAGTGGAATGTCAAACTAAGTAGCTGGGAATCCCCACTAAAATAAATGAGGAAACTCGCGTCGAAAGATGATACAAAAATTCACATTGCGTGATGAATCCTAGTTGTCGGGAATCCCCATTGAGACACATGAGGTGACTAACGCCGAACAGTGAAATCCAATAAAAGAAACAAAAAGGGGTTGTGCGAAGCTACCAAAAGTCGAGGATCGAAATAGAATTATAGAAAGGAAATAACCCTCTAGTGTTCTTTAAAAATTATGCTGATATCCATATATTTTTGAAGTTCATTGCTCATTACCGCACATTTCACTCACAGGTATTATTGTGATGAGTGTGTATCTTAAATTTATTCTTATCATACTTTATGCAGTGTCTCTAGCATATGCATGCACTACCTTTTTTTGATTATGCTTCATGTGACACAATTTGATTTTAAATCTACTGTTCACTTGCTATCCTTTTATCCCATTGAGGGAGAGTTATCGATATTTATATGCTTGCTTGTCTTTTATGCTTGCCTGCTTGCTTGCATGAATAATTTAGAGAATTTCATACTCAATCATACATGTTCATATCAGACTTTAATAACCCTATTGTCAATCATTTTTTGTTGATGACAAAGGGGGAGAAAAAGTACATATCAGGTTCATATCAGTTTGGAAGTTGTGCATATCAAGTTTCCTTGCATAGTTTGGTTCATATGCATATAATCTAGATACTTTATAGTTTTGTCACATGTTCATAGTTTCACACATGTTCATAGTTTCATACATGTTCATGGTTTTAACTTGTTCAATAAATTATTCTTGGTATTTATGCACACGTTGTTTTGTCATCATCAAAAATGGGGAGATTGTTAGATCCCCTAGTTGATTTTGGGTAGTTAAGTTTCAATGATGACAAATCTTGTGTGTATGTGTCTTTGAGAAAGTTTATTGAAGATTGCTAACCAATGTGTTCATACTTGATTAACTTGTTTTACAGAATCTATGGAATGACCTATGATGATACAAGTCGACTCTTGATAAAGAGGAAGTCGATTTCTAGTGGCATTTTAAGTTTAGGTCTTTGGAAGATTGAAGCAAGTCGACTAGTCCTTCAAGGGAAGTTGACTTGGACTGATGTGCTAAGTATATGCCTTTAGATGTTTGATCATGTGAATTTAATTCTTGATGAATGTTTTGTTTTAACCTTGATCAAATAGTTTGAAACTTGTGTGTTTGATTCTCATGCATATCATACATGCATTAGTGAAAGAAACAAGTGTTCAAATCATAGATGTGAAATTGGGTTTTCATGCATATCACTCTTATCCTCTAATGCATATTTCTCATATCATACTTGAGCTTGCAAAGGACCTATATGCTTATCTTTCATGTGTTTCTAATGGTTTTTCATGTTCATACATCATGGAATTCATAATTGGGTTTTTGGTGTTTAATCTCTCACACTAAAACATTGTTTTATATTTCTGCACTGTGCTCGGTCGACCAAGATAGGGGTTTCACTCGACCAGAATTAACAGTGCTCACCAGTCTAAAATTTTCTCAAGGTTCGGTCGACCGAAATCCCCAGACTGCACCAGTCTAGACCCTGTGAAATTCCGGTCGACCGACCCTCAATTTCGGTCGACCGAATACGGCGGGCGACCCATTTTCAAAGTGTTCGAAACCCATTATTCTAGATCCGTTTTGGATCATATTTGACACTCTTACCCCTAGAGCATTCATACACATGTTAGATACATATTGAAGGGGTTTTAGCATGAGTTTTGATGTCTTTTCTTCTTTCTATTGTGGGTGTATAAATAAGCTGCGAATTTGGGAGAAATGTTTCAAGTGTTCATGTTCTATCTTTCTTGTAGGAGAAGAAAAAGGGAAAGGAGAGGAGCTGAAGAAATATGTGGATATCATCTACATCCGAGAGGATTTCGTGATCGTGATAGAAGATAAAAAGGAGCGGTTCGAAGAGAGGATCGCAGTGATGTTCAAATCAACAGCATTCGACAACCCTCCAACCTATTCTTCAACAAAGATATCCTCCGACCCTTTCACCTCTTGAGGATCTATTTCTTCACCCTTTTTACATCTATTCAAGTGATTTCCATTTAGTTCATGTGCATGTATTGAACATATCTTTTATTTCTGAACTCAGACACTGTTAGTGTTGGACCGTCTGTGTACGGTTGTGATATATTATGCTGCGGCTGTAGCATCTAGTGTGTGTGTGTTTTGATCCATGGCAGATCGTGTAGGAGACGATGTCTCCGTGTCTTTGGAGCGAAAGCTTCGTGCGCTTCATTTCGAAGTGAGTGGATCCTCACTGGGTTTGGTGAGTGGTGGACGTAGAGAGCCCGTCATGGTCCTGAATCACCTAAAAATCTATCTCGCATCTTGTTTGATTGTGGTTTGCTTGTCTATATTTTTCATATTGATCGTGTGAGAGCGGCAAGCTTGAGAGAACCGAATTCTTCATAACGTATATTTCGCTTGATCGTATATTGTATTGGTAGTTAGTTTCATTCAGCTGCATAATTTTAAAAAGTACCATTGCGTTTGGTGGGGACAATTCAACCTCCCTTCTTGTCCATACGAGAATCTAGGGACAACAATCTGGTATCAGAGCTGGTCTCTGATTTTTAGGACAACCTCACAGTTGTAGAGAAAAGATCATCTGTTATGGCCAATAAGGGAATGCTCCCCGAGGGACATTCAATCCATCGACCACCCTTCTTCGATGGTACGAATTATCCCTATTGGAAGAATAGAATGACTATGTTCATGCAAGCACAGGATTATGATACCTAGAAAGTCATAAGTAAAGGTCCTTATGTTTTACCTCCGAATGAAGATGAATGGGAAGAAGAACATATTAAAAAGTCTTGTGCTAATTATAAGGCTATGAACATTATTCAGTGCACGATACACCCTAACGAGTACTCATGTGTCTCTATGTGTTCATCTGCGCAGGAGATGTGGAATAAATTGAAGATGATTTATGAAGGTACTTTAGAAGTACGAGAGACAATGGCAAATCTGCTGGTTTGGGAATATGAGCTATTTGCAATGAAGCCCGAGGAGAACATAAGTGAAATGTATGCAAGGCTACGCGAGATCACGAACGGCTTAAAAGCCTTGGGAAAAGAGTATTCAAATCAAGATTTGGTAAGGAAGGTGATGCGGTCACTCACATCGCCGTGGCACACAAAAGAGACCGTTATTGAGGATTTAAAAGATCTCACCACACTCACGGTGGATCAATTAATCAGGTCGTTGATGACTTATGAAATCAACATCATGAAGCCAGTTGAGGAGGAAAGCAAGAAGAAGAAATCGATTGCACTGAAAGCTAATCCAGGATCGTCTGAAGGGAGTGCTGGAAACTCATCTATGGATAGTGATGAAGAAGAACTAATGGCTCTTGTTACAAGAAAATTAATAAAATATTTCATAAGAGCTAGAAGAGATGGAGACTTTCTGAGAAGATTAATGAGGAGAAATGCTAACAAGAAAGGCGAGCCGAGCAAGAGAGAAGAAATCATATCCTATGAGTGTAAAAAAGTCAGCCACATGAGGGGTCAATGCCCCGAGCTCCAGAAGAAACTGAACAAGAACAAGCCAAAGAAAGGGAAAGCAATGAAGGCAACGTGGAGCGACGAGGATTCGGATAGCTCAAAATCCAAAGGTGGGAAGAATGGACTGGACAAGTTAGTCCAGAATTTTTACTTGATGGCAGATGAAGAAAGCTCTGAGGTAAATTCCGATTCCGAAAATCTCACTATCGAACATTGGCAGTTTGCTTATGCAGACATTTATTAAAAGTATAAAAGGTCAAAAGATGATGTCAAGAAATTGAAAAAGAAGTTTCATGATTTGATTAGTTCAACAAATCCATGTAATAGATGTAACTTCTTTGAAATGCAAGTTGGAAAATTTAAAGAAGAAAAAGAAGATTTTCAATCTAAAATGACCTTGTATGAAGATGAATTGGGATGTTTGGAAGTTGAAAAATATAGTGCTTATGAAAACATGGAAAAATTGAAAAATGAGAATGAGAACTTGGTAATGGAGTTGGATGAGCTTAAAACAAGATTGAGTGAATGTGAAAAATCCAAAAAGGATATTGAAACCAACTTCAACAAATGATGAGCTATGAAAATTAAAAGATGTTGCTCAAAAAGAATTGAAAGGAAAAGAGAAAACATTTGAAATTGATGAAACTAGCAATGAAAATGCTAGGAATGAGAAGAGAGGTGTGGGACACTCACACACAAAGAATAACTCATTTGCGAGAAATGAATTTCAGAAATCATTTAATTCATATTGTTATTCTCATGTTGACTATTGCATGAACCCATGTGTTGATAGATCTTATATGCAAAGGAGTCACTTTAGAAAACCAAATGTGACATGCTTTTATTGTGGAATGTTCGGCCACTCAATGTATGTTTATGATTTGATGAGGGCCGATGATGAGTATTTTGAAAGGAAAAACATAATGTATTTTGTTTATGGTAGAACTAACACTTCGGGACCCAAGCTTGCTTGGGTACCTAAATCAACTTGAGATGTGTTTTGATTGTGCAGGTCTGTCTAAGAGCCAAGTGGAACAAATGGTACCTGGACAGTGGATGCTCCAGACATATGACAGGCAATAAGGAACTCTTCTCAGACCTAAAGAAAAAAGATGGTGGACTGGTTACCTTTGGCGGGAATGACAAAGGTAAGATTGTGAGAATTGGACAGATAGGTAAGGATTCCAACCAGTCAATTGAAGATGTTTTGCTTGCAGATGGCTTAAATCATAGTCTGCTCAGCATTAGTCAACTCTGTGACAAAGGTCACAAAGTTATTTTTGAAAACACACATTGCTCAATTGTAAATAGAGAAACAAATGAAATGAAGTTCATTGGTCTTAGAGATGGAAACATTTACTCTGTTGATTTTGAAAATTTTACAAATGAAAATCTTTGTTTAGTTGCTAATAAGTCGGATGATGCATGGCTATGGCATCGACGACTTGGTCATTCTAGTTTTAGTATTCTTTCTAAACTGCATAGAAAAGACTTGGTTAGAGGTTTGCCAAAGTTGAATTTTCATGTAAATAAAATATGTGATGCATGCGCTATGGGGAAATAGACCAGGGTTTCTTTTAAATCTAACAACATTGTCACCACCACTAGACCCCTTGAACTCCTTCATTTGGATTTATTTGATCCCACTAGGACACAGTCTTGGAGGAAAACTTTATGGGTTTGTCATTGTAGATGATTACTCGAGATTCACTTGGGTATTATTATTAACCCATAAGATTGATGCTTTGCAGGAGTTCGTAGACCTTTGCAGGAATTTACAAACTGATAAGGGGCATCAAATAAAGACTATTCGGAGTGATCATGGAAGAGAACTCGATAACCATGACTTTGATGTTTTTTGCAGGAAACAGGGGTTTTCACACAACTTCTCAGCACCTAGAACCCCACAACAAAACCGAGTCGTAGAAAGAAAGAATAGGACGCTTGTGGAGATGGTAAGAACGATGCTTGCTGAAAACGGCTTACCAAGGTATTTTGGGTCGAGGCAGTCAACACGGCCTGCCACATCATCAATCGTGCCATGGTAAGACCAATCCTCAAGAAAACTCCATATGAGCTATATAAAGGTAAGAAACTGAACATCGCATATTTAAAACCTTTTGATTCTCCATACTTCATTTTAAACAATTCTAAAGAAAATTAAGAGAAGTTTGCCGCAAAGAGTGATAAAGGTATATTTCTGGGATATTCTTCATCATCTAGAGTATATCGAGTATATAACCTACGTACTCTTGTGGTAGAAGAAAGCCCACATGTGATCATTGATTAATACACTTTAAGGTTATCTAATAAAGATAATCATTTTCTTGATGTAGGGCATGAAGATGGAGAAGAGCAGAAAGACAAAGGAAAATAAGAGGTGGATCAAGCGGAGTTGAGTAACAAAAATGATGAAGCTCTAGCACAAGATGAAGATCTCCCCAGACAATGGACGTTCCACAAAGATCACCCATAAGACAACATCATATATAGGAGACGTGGAACAAGGTATACGAACAAGGGCTTCAATCAGGAAAGTTGAACAATTCGATAATCTTACATTACTTTCCGATATTGAGCCCAAATCTGTAGATGAGGCATTAAATGATAATTTCTGGATCTTGGCTATGCAGGAGGAAATACACCAATTCGAAAGGAATGGGGTATGGATTCTTGTGCCTAGACCTAAGAATCAACCAGTGATTGGAACTAAGTGGGTTTTTTGAAATAAGCTTGCGAATGTGTCACATAGACATTTAAAAAGGAAGAAAAATCAACATTAAAATAAAGATGAGGATGATAATTATAAAACAAAAGGTAGGGGAGGGAGCATGTAATGCTACTCTAGGAGTGTGATCGCTAGAGGGGTTACCTCAAAAGAAGAAAGGTGATCGCGAAGAATACCTTGCAAGCGGGTGTGGTGTGAGTACAACTTCCTCCTTCTATCGGTCGGTCGATGAAGGGGTTTTTTTATCTTGATTACCCTTGAAAAGAAGACAAGCAAAAGATTGGATTAGGACCAAAAAGTGTAGTATCAAACTATCAATGATCACTAAAAATCAATCTATGCAATATGGGCATGAACACACCTTGTGTGTTTATTTTTTTAAACCTCTTAAGAAGGAGCAAAAGGGAGGGATGTATATGAATGCAAGACAGATAAGATATGCTGCTAAAATACTCTAGGAAAAGAGCTAGAGATGATGGATGTGCAAGTAGACAAAACTAAGAACAGCAAGATAAAAAAAAGACAATAAGAGAGGAGGGGGGTATGTATATGAAGGATGGCCCTTCAACGCCACTGCAACAGGTAATGAGCCCAGAGAGAAAGAGATCAGCCGCGGCAGCAGCTAGCGCATGAGAGAAGAAACAAGAGAACAAAAGTTCTCTTCTTGCTCACACATACTCCTGCAAGCGTTAGAAAATAAAGCACAAGCTCTTTTACATGGCACTCTGCACACCTTAGCAGAAGGATCGAAGAAGCTCTCACGGGATTGAACATGAGGGTATTTATAAGGAAGAAAACCTTGTTCTAATGGGATTAAAACAAGGAAAATAATCCCAGGACGTTGATCTCCTTCCACGTACAAATGGATAGCGGAGATAAAATCGACGAAGATACCATGCAAAGAAGATTGCAGACGAAGAGGACACGGAATGGAAATGGAGACTGCTTCACCGGCGTCAATTAAAAGGGCGACCGTTTGGACTGTCGCTCATTCCTGGGTAAATTATAGAAATAAAGGACTTTCCATATTTTTAAAATAAGAAATATGACCTGGTTGAAAAGGCGTTCATTAATGAGCGCTCGCTCAAAAGGGCGTTAATTCTTTGAATTTAAATTCCATGAAAATAAAAAAAACTAGGAAATAGCGCCCGCGCACGCGGTCGTTTATTAAAGTCAGTCGACCTACCAGAGGACCCTGTCGTCCTATAGTGAAGGTAAATGGTGACACTGTAAACAGTCGTTCATTTAAATGACACCCAGGAGGCAGTCACGAATTTCAAATTAATCCGAAAAAAGGGAAAAAACCATCATATTAAGCTAGTAATGAAATCCACTTCGGGGCATTGCGTCGTGACATGAAATTCACTCAACATAGTATCAATTTTGGAGTGTCTACAGCTGTCCCGTCTTGGCATCTGCTTTGCAGGGGAGTGAGACGGAATGAAGTGTAGTGGAAATAAAAGGGGTGAAAGTGTAACGAAACAGAATGAAGTGAGAACAGACTGAAAGGTAGATGCCAAGATGTGATGTGACACGCCTCCGACACTAAGCGTTGAAAATCTTCCCATGGTTCTGAATGAAACAGCCTCGGATGATCACGAGAAAGCAACAATTGCCTTGATGAAAAACTAAGCTAACAAAATGTGCATGAGGGCACGAAAGGGGAAACACCATTGGAGAGTGATTACCAGCCAATGTGGACGTGCTACAACCAAGGTGAATTTGCAAAGAAATAACGGAAAGAGATAGGAATCTAGCCAAAAGATGCTTTCAAGAAACCAGCCTGAGCGGCCTCAAGGAAAAGATAGTACTTGATTTGGAATGGAATATCTCATGTCAACTCAAATCATGAGCGAGGGGCCCTCATTACTGACTTAATATGAGGATGTTTTAACATTCAAGCTCAAAGTCCTACATGATGCATGCTGGGCTAAAAGAAAAATTAAAATAAATTAAAATAAAAAATAATCAAGGATAATATTGCTAAACCATCCAGACCAAGTCAGAAATCTAATTTTCTGAGCTGACACTAAGTCGAAGCCCGTTTGTCCACGCACCAACTCAGAAAGTGGAACTGTCCTTCTAAGCCTTAGATGACCCAACGGCCTATCTGTGCGATCGAGACTCCCCTAGAATTATCACTGTTTTTGATGAAGGGGAACGCAAATTCTAGGTTCATCAGAACCACAAGGTCCTTGATATACTCTTATAGTGTAGGTAACATATAGTAAAAATGCATACATGAGGAGATACACGGGAAAGAGAGACGATATCACCAGAGAAGAACGCCAAGCGCCTTGAAACCTGCATAGCCTGTCTTTTCTGTGCTCAAAGATCATGAGCACAACAACAAAAATAATGATATGACAAAGAATTCATGTGATCATGACAAGTGTAAGCTCATTGGAATCATAGTTCTCATAGTTCATATGAAAAACCATCATAATTCACATGAAATTCCAAAACAGCATTATTCAAATAATTGGCGACCGCTTGAAGGGGCGCTCCATTAAGAAATGGCACACTACAATGGGCGCTATTTAAAGAATTAGAGGGTACTGCGACAGTCGCCAATTCTTCGCAATTCCAGAAGCTCGTTTCCTGCTCAAAAATTGGAGTTTTGATCCTTTTCAAGCTCGAATTTGAGCTAGTCCTGCGAACTGAAGCTTCCTCTTATAAATAGCACCCCTAAGGCTCCTCCTAGCATCAAAGAGAAGGTCCAAAGGCTTCAAGGAAGTCCCAAATCAAGATTGGAGTCAAGAAATTAAGGAAAAATAGAGGAAAAATAGAGTTTTGAAGGTTTGAGCATGGAGAACCTTCTACAACGTCCATTGAAAAGATCAAAGTGCGGATTTGAAAGGATTACCGAGATCGATGGGCATATAAGCGGAAGGATTATAGCCAATCAAGTAAGTATTAAGCAAGATGTTGGTTCAATCTCTTCCCCTCAATTCTACCCAAATCTAATTCTACCCTTTGCTCTTCTTTCTCTTTTTAAATTTTCAAGATTATCCACTCATCCCGGGGGCTAGGAGATACACCAAGATCCAATGGCTCCCCCTGCTTCTTTCCAAAATCACCCTTGATGTAAGATCATTCCTCTCCAAGTGGCACCTCTTAGGCCTCGTCACCCATGCCAAACACTACAATGACGTACACTTCGATTGGGCCGCCATGGGAGCTCTCATAGAAATAAGGCACCCACACACCCATACCTTCCTATTCCCTACTTTTGAAGCTACCATCCTTCTAGAGGAGGTCGAGATGTTACTAGGATTGAAGTCCTTAAAGCAAGGGGAGGAAAAAAATATGGCGATCATACAAGAGCCAATAAGCGCACTAGAGATATTAGCAAGCCTAATCCCAAGCCAAAACATGATAGATCAAATAACCCACGTCGCTAGCTTCATCAAATTAATCCCCCTTGTGGCCCTTATTTGAAGACCTCTATAACTCCCACCGGTGCCTTTCACAACTCGGCCTTCCTCGCCATCTCTTTGAAGAAGCCTCTCATCTCCCACCAATCAAGAAGAGGGAATTGGCTGTTGTGTCCCCTGTGGTTCTGGAGTTTTGATGATGACAAATATTATGTCTCATTATGTTTACATGTACATCCTTGATGATATAATCCTGATGTATTATGAGAAAATGTCAGAACAGGTTTAAGAATGACTTACGGGTCATGAAAAGGAAGTCAACCCAAGTCCAAGTCAACTCATTGACAGGTAAGGTCAATGCACAGTCAAATCAGGTATTCTTCTATCTAATCTCAGATCTGTGCATATGTTAATGCTTGGACAAAAATGTTGGTGCATGTGTTAAGTCCATGCACATAGAAGGTCAATGGCAGTCCTCATTGTGTTAGAAAAGTCCAGGCATTTCACTGTTCACATGAACATATGAAGTCGGTGCTAGTTCCTGTAGCACTTCATGGAGGTCGATGCACGTCATCTTATCGAACACTTTGTGTGCATGTCATGTTAGTGTGCATGTCATATGCATTGCATACCGGTCGGTGCATATTTTGCCTAAGGCATGAGTAGGGTAAGTGCATGTTTTGCTCTTCGCAGAATAAGTTAGTGCACATCCTAGTCGGTGCATGCTTTTGTTTAAGGCACACCCATGGTCTGTGCACATCTAGCTTAATGCATATGAAGTCCGTGCATAGTTGGCTGGTCAGTATACAAGGTCGGTGCACCTTTTGACTCTTGCATACTGCAGGGTCGATGCAAGTTTTGGGCATGCAGGTTGATGCATGTTTTCGCCTTGTCTATATGCAAGGTCATTGCATGTTCGTATGTCAGCATGCTAGGTTAGCACGCACGCCTGAGGGTCGGTCCAGCTTTTGCTGCAAGACCAAGTTGGTGCATGTTTGCGTTCAGGCATACTATTTTTGTCATGTGCTTAGTAGAGTCCGTGCAACATTACATTCAAAGTATGTGCACTTTCTACTCAACTGCATATAAGGCCGTGCACTTCTCCACATAGTCCGTGCATGTTTTTGCTATAAAGTCAGTGCGTCTACGTCTGCGTCTCATGCTACGTCTGATGCTCACAAAGGTCGGTGCTATTTTCGATCTTGCATCCTTGTTAGCGTCTCATGCACAGCTGCGATTGTGTCTGCGTCTCATGCACTTATGGTCGTGTATCTCATGTTGCGTCTCATGTACACCTAGGGTCAGTGCACATCTGTGTTCCGTATTTGCATCTCATATTGCGTCTCATGTGCATATGTGTCTCAGTGCATGAACTGCGTCTCATTCTACGTCTCAATGCATGCCTATATCTCATGATTCGTCTAAGGCATATATTAAGCTTGGTGCAGGTTTTGGCCTACTGAATAAAGGGTCGGTGCATATGGTAACTCAGTGATGTATGCACGCATGCTAGAGCGTCTGTGCACGCTACTGCTGTTCACACGTTCATGTAGAGGTCTGTGCATTGTTTACCTCGGTGCAAGTTTTGTCTTGAGCAAAATAAGGTCTGTGCATTGTTTGCCTTGGTGCAAGTTTTGCGAGTGCATGTCCTATTCATGGCAACCTAAGGTCTGTGCATGTCGGCACGTTACAATTTAGAGTCTATACATCCTTCATGACTAATGTTTATAAGGTGTTTGACTAAAAGCTTTGTTGACTTTACTTACAGGGAACAATTTCATTCACAGAAGAGGCACGTGACCTCTGAAAAGGCAGAAGGCTGGCTCGTGGATAAAGGGAGAAATGATAGGCACGTGATCTGAGGAAAGGAAGCTTCTATTCCTTAACACGTGGACCAATGTAAGGTTAGTAGGGTTCTGTTGCTTGATCCTTACGGAGCCTCTACTCCTATATAAGAATACCTTACCCTTCGAAGAAGGTGCTGGTGCTGGAAGAGAGGCCGCCAGAAGAAAAGAAAGGAGAGCCAGAAGAAGAAGAAAAAGAAGGACCAGTGAGTATGCAGCAAGAAAGAAAGAGAAAGAAGAGAGAGCCAGGGACTGAGAAGAGAAGAGGAGAGGAGAGAGCTTTTCCTGAAGATCTGTTTAGTCTGTTCGTGGATCAAATCCAGAACGACTATGCTCATTGGAGCTTACTGTTTTTATTTTTCCTTTTGATTTTTCAGTTTTCCTTTTGCATTTCCATCATGTTCTTCCGATACTCTGTTGTGGGTTTGGGTTCCTCCTGTGGACTCAGGAGAAGGGAGACGTAGTCTCCGGTTGCAAGTAGTGGTGTGCTACTTGTGGGTTTCCCTCCGATTTGAAGGAATAGAGGATTGGTACTCCGGTTTGTAAGTGGCTGGGTGTCACTTGTGGGTTCCCTCTGGTGTAGAGGAAGAGAGATCTGTGACCTATGGTTTGCCAGTGACTAGGTGTCACTAGCAGTTCCCCTCCGGTTTGAAGGAAGGGAGATTCGTCTCCAGTTCTGGTCTTGTGGGTAGCAAGTCCAGGTGCCAAGCTTCTGTGGGTTGCATAACTTAGTTTGAGGGATTTGTCTCCCTCGGTTTGTCAAGCTGTTAGGCAGCGTTTGTTGCAGACTGAGTCTGCTGTGCTTGCGTTTACAAGGGAAGCCTTACTTCGATTTGGAGTGAGGAGTAGACGTAGGCAGACTAGAGGTCTGGCCAAACCACCTAAAAAATCCTGGTGTTCTATGGTTTGCTTTTGCGTTCTACTCCATATCTTCTACCACCCTTCGCAGGATGTTTCATGAGCGCTATATGGTTGATGGTTGTCTCACTTGACTCGTTTATTAGCCTACATCGTTATTTGGTTTGTTTAGTGAGCTTGCGTACCTTTGCTCTTATCTGCTGTTATCATCTTCTTCACTGAGTTAGAAGTTTGATTGGTTGACCTGTTTGGTGACTGAGTGTTGCTTACTTGGCAATATTTTATTTCCACAATTGTTGTTAAAGGGGATTCATTTGGCCCCCCTCTGAATCCGTGCCTCGCATCCCAACAAGTGATATCATAGCGGGTCTCTGATTCAACAGATCCAACGATCTGCAGAGGATCCTGCTATCATATTTTTAGGTGCAATTCTATTTGGGTTTGTCAATTGCTTGATTTACTCTCGAACCGATTTTCATGGTTCATCCATTGGTTTTCAATGGATCTAATTTTGATTCGTGGCTTAGTAGTCTGCATAATTATGTAAAATTGATTAATCCTGATCTGTGGAAATTAATTTCACATGGTCCTCACAGATTACCAAAGAAAGAGTCCAAATGGACTAACAGTCACAGATCAAAGCTTGGGGAAAATCAGAAAGTTTTCAATCTAATGAAAGCAGCTACTGACAAGGCCCTACATTCTTGCTTTCATGACTGCAGGTCCGGTAAGGACATTCTGGATAAGCTGAAGCTAGCTCACAAGAGAAATGAGGACAGCTGCATGATGGCTAACGGAAGTAATCAAAGTGGCAACCAAAATGAAGAAGAAGACGATGATGAGGTAAACCCTTTTGAGAACTATACTATAGATGACTGGGAGAATGCATATGTTGACTTGTTAGAGTCACATGACAAGTTGAGAAAATAATATAAAAATTTGAAAAGGGGTATTGGGTTGAATAGCTCAAATTCGTCTTCTTGTGAAAAATGTATGGAATTGAAACAATCTCATGATGCTTGTTTGTCTGATAATCAAAAGCTTAAGAAACAAATTGGATTGTTAAAAATTGAAAATCAAGAACTTGCAAATGATATCTCTGATCTAGAAGAGAAGCTTAGCTCAGCTAATGATAATAAGTTCTGTGCTAATGATCCTATTCAGAATAAAAAATCACTAGAAGATCTTGAACTTGCTAACTCAGAACTGAACAAACTCAAATTTGAAAATGAGTCTCTTAGAAAATCTGTCATTAAGAATGAAGGAAAATGTGAGAAACTCAAATAAGGGAAGAACCTACTTGCTGAGAAATTTGATGCTATTACATCTGTAAACAGGGAGTTGCAAAGAAATATTAAAAAACTTCAAAAAGATCTGAAGGAAACTTTTGAATTTAAAAGGAGATAGGAAGCCAATTTAGATGATCAAATCTTAATAAATGAATTAGTTCAAAATGATAAGCTTAAAGAAGAAATTGAAAATTTGAAACTGTTAAACAATGCTATGTCTGAAAGGCTTCTCACATTGGAAAAAGGAAAAACCGTCTTTACAGACGAATCTAAAAGGATTGATGAGTTTAGAAAGGAGATCAAAGATTACAAAATTGCCAACAAAGTTTTGAATGAAGTTGTCAATTGCAGTGAACAAGAGATTGCAAGTTATGAAATACACGTTGCATCTCTTGAAAATGAAATCCAGGATTTGAAAAGTTCTTTGTCTAAATTTGTTAGTGGGCAAGATAATCTGAACAAATTGCTGGGAACAAAGGTCAACTTTCAGAAGGAGGGGTTAGCCTACAACCTTGTAAATAAAAAGAATTTTGAAAATAAAATTCAGACATTCATTGTTTCTACCTCTACTTCTCACATTTCTCAGAACCCACCTGTTTTTCAGTTTACGGTTTAGAAAACCATACAACCAACTGATCCACAAAAGAACAAAAAGGTTCCTGCCACTTCACTGCATGATGTTCAAAAATCATCCACGCGCACACATACACATGCATACAAACAGAAAACTTCATGTCATTACTATCATAGATTCGGTCATTTGATGCATGAATGTAAATTGATGGAACAAGATGATCTGAATGCTAAAAAATCGCATGCTCAGGATTCTTATGTAAGGAATTTTTCTGCCACCAAGAAAAAGAGTATCACATGCTCTAATTGTGGTAAGGTAGGACGCGCTGCTGCTCAATGCTGGTTTGCAAATGGTAAGAAAAGATCATAGTCATATCATGCTAAATTCCATGCAAACCAACATGGTTTTAATAGGAACAAATCTGTTTCAATGAACCAGCACATTACATGCTTCAACTGTAACATGCCTGGTCACAAGGCTATTGAATGTTGGTTAGGCTCTCATAGGAGAAACTATTTTGTTTGTTCTCACTGTGGAAAGTATGGCCATACAGTCAAGGACTGTTGTCATATCCAGGGTAGGAATGTGAATTTCAAACATGCTAGATTCCCTACAAAAGGACATGAACTTGATAGGAATAAAATTGCATTTAAAAGAAAGATTCATGCATGTTTTGAATGTGGAAAACATGGCCACCGAGGCTCTGACTGCTGGATGGCACGATATGGAAAATAATATGTTCATGCAAATAACAGAAATTCTCATGTTAATGCACATAGATTCCATGCTTATGATAATGTGCATAAAAAGAATTCAAGATATGCTATTTCATGTCATTACTGTGGAGCCTTTGGGCACTCCATGAGTGATTGTAATGTAATGAAATCTGATGACTTACATGCTCAAAGATTGTGGAAAGCACCTATCAGAGGTGTTACTAACCATATAGGACCCAAGATGTCTTGGGTACCTAGAAACACAAAATAAGATCTGTGCTTTGCAGGTATGCCTTGGGAATGAGGAATAAAAGTGGGTCAAATAAACCAAGGCATCCAAAGTTTGGTAAAACCCCACCTCTGTCGGTAGACACTTGAGCTTTTGATAACCTTGTTTAGATAGTTGCATATAATGTTTGATTTGTTAATCCAAATTTCATGCATATAATTTGTCATTTGCATCTATGGTTGGCATTAAAATCTCTCAATGAATATGATGTGTTATTTGTGTAACAATTTAACTGAAATTGGTGCTTGCATATTGAAATCTGAATTGATTGAAACTGACTGAAAATGAATTACACATCATAAAACTAAAAAGCTGAATTGAATGAATTTGTTGCTTGCATGATGTCTCATGCTTAAATTGCTCACCTGCACACTTGACATGCACATGTATTCACAATTGCATATAAGTAGCATATTTTCAGCTTAAGATGTATATTGGACTGCATCTGCATTGCATTGACATGCATAACCCTCAAATTTCATATAGAGCAGTTTAGACATTCATGAGCATAAGTCATAAAAAATTTCATACATAAATTTCATTGCATCCATTGTTCTTAGATTTCAGTCATACAGTGCATGGTGTTGGGGGGAGTTGTATACCAAGGAAACAATGTGATCATTGCATATATTACATGATGACAACTCACTTCTATCAACTGAACTTCCCATCTTTAGTTTGAACTACAATCTTGTTTAAATCCCTGTGATGAATGTGAAATGCAACACATTTTGATTCAACTGTTATCTGCCATTATCACCCATCCTTGTTGAATTGGTTGCTCCTTAAAATGTTTCTGCCTTCCCTGAAATTTTAGAAAGATTTCTTTGTGCATATCCTGATCATAAATCTGAAAAAAATTAAAGAGGAATCTTCTATTACATAGGACTATGAATGTCTGAAGTTTTCAGCCGGTTGAAGTTTCATGTATGTCTTGTGTTTGTTTATGAACATATCTTGAAAATATCTCAGTTAGTCTTAATAAACTTTAACCAACATTTTCACGTTGTGTCTTTCAAACTCTTCTGAATTCTGAAAATTCTGAAGTCATGATATTCCTTAATTGATATGTATGAAATAAGTATTATTTTTAAACATCTGAGAATCTGAAAATGTCTAAGGGTAAATCTAGTCAAAGTAATTTCTTTGGTCACTGAGAAACACCTCTCACTCATCCAAGAAATGAGTTGAGGTATGTCATGAAGTGCCATAGTTAACTCTGCTTAAAACTTGATTGAAAAATCTGGCAGAGCAATGGCATGCACACTGAGAAACACATCTCACTCATCAAAGAAATGAGTTGCAATGTGTCATGAAATGTAAATGCTATCTCTGTTCTTACGAAGTATGACAGTTAGTCCTTCCAAGTGCTTAGGGATACTGGCGTCTAAACAACGTGTATCCTCTAGTTACAAGGGTGTACTAAACTTAAGTGCTCATGAAGATTGTTATGAAAATTATTGATGATCTAGTGTATCATTTGAAAATGTCCGCAAAAGAAAATTTCTATTGGAACCCTTGACAGAAACAAATATTTTCTTACGTGTTTAACCTCAATACTATTGATTGCATCTCTTAAGGAAATCTTTGAAATTGAGTGAGTAAGAAAGAAGAAGGTTAAACAAGACTTTCAATATGAAAGCATGGTTCACTTTTATTAAGAAAACTGATTTCAGATATGAGTACAGAAAGCTTATGAACAACTCTTACATACATCATATTTTGATCTGACTAGTCAATGAAGAATCATTCATAAATCTCTATAATAGAAGAGTCTGAAATACCTATTTAATCAGATTTATGAAATTGATATTCCATTGAAAACCCTTCTAATTCATTTTGAATGCTTGGTTTCTCAAATTGAACTCCACTATTTTGGACCTAATTGATTGATATATTTGCATACAACACTATCTGTTGACCTCTTTATGTCATTGCTTTATCTGTCCATAATTACCCCAGTGCTTCATTCCAATCACGCTGTCCATCCAAGGGGGAGAATTCTTGCATGTCCCTATGGTTCAATGATCATTCATTTCTTTCCACCCCTCTTGCTCTGTCAATCACTTTCAAGAGAGTATCTTGTCAGGGGGAGTTTTAGATGACAATCACTCAGTTTGTATATTCAATATCCTCTCCTTCAATAGTCAATGATAATTCCATTTTTTTGAGGTTGTCAAAGGGGGAGAACTTTTGTGAGTCATTTGTCACACCAGGTTAGTCATCATTTCCATCATCAATTTTAACTCTTGTCAGATGTTGCACACATGGTGTTTTACATGCTCATTTTTGACTAAGCTATTTTATGGTGAATATTCATGATCTTTCATATGGTATTTCATAATCATCATGATGAATCTATTGCAATGACTCATAATATTGCCATCATCAAAAAGGGGGAGATTGTTGCGTCCCCTGTGGTTCTGGAGTTTTGATGATGACAAATATTATGTCTCATTATGTTTACATATACATCCTTCATGATATAATCCTGATATATTATGAGAAAATGTCAGAACAGGTTTAAGAATGACTCACAGGTCATGAAAAGGAAGTCAACCCAAGTCAAAGTCAACTCATTGACAGGTAAGGTCAATGCACAGTCAAATCAGGTATTCTTCTATCTAATCTCAGATCTGTGCATATGTTAATGCTTGGACAAAAATGTTGGTGCATGTGTTAAGTCCATGCACATAGAAGGTCAATGGCAGTCCTCATTGTGTTAGAAAAGTCCAGGCATTTCACTGTTCACATGAACATATGAAGTCGGTGCTAGTTCATGTAGCACTTCATGGAGGTGATGCACGTCATCTTATCGAACACTTTGTGTGCATGTCATGTTAGTGTGCATGTCATATGCATTGCATACCGGTCGGTGCATACTTTCGCCTAAGGCATGAGTAGGGTAAGTGCATGTTTTGCTCTTCGCAGAATAAGTCTGTGCACATCCTAGTCGGTGCATGCTTTTGTCTAAGGCACATCCACGGTCTGTGTACATCTAGCTTAATGCATATGAAGTCCGTGCATAGTTGGCAGGTCAGTATACCTGGTCGGTGCACCTTTTGACCCTTGCATGCTGCAGGGGCGGTGCAAGTTTTGGGCATGCAGGTTGATGCATGTTTTCGCCCTGTCTATATGCAAGGTCATTGCATGTTCGTCTTTCAGCATGCTAGGTCGGTGCATAGTTGGTTGTAGCACGCACGCCTGAGGGTCGGTGTAGCTTTTGCTTCAAGACCAAGTCGGTGCATGTTTGTGTTCAGGCATACTATTTTTGTCCTGTGCTTAGCAGAGTCCGTGCAACATTACATTCAAAGTCTATGCACTTTCTACTCAATTGCATATAAGGCCGTGCACTTCTCCACATAGTCCGTGCATGTTTTTGCGATAAAGTCTGTGCATCTACGTCTGCGTCTCATGCTACGTATGATGCTCGCAAAGGTCGATGCTATTTTTGATCTTGCGTCTCTGTTAGCGTGTCATGCATAGCTGCGATCGTGTCTGCATCTCATGCACTTATGGTCGTGTATCTCATGTTACGTCTCATACACACCTAGGGTCAGTGCACATCTGTGTTCCGTATTTGCGTCTCATATTGCGTCTCATGTGCAGATGTGTCTCAGTGCATGAACTGCGTCTCATTCTACGTCTCAATGCATGCCTACATCTCATGATTCGTCTAAGGCATATATTAAGCTCGGTGCATGTTTTGGCCTAGTGAATAAAGGGTCGGTGCATATGGTAACTCAGTGCTGTATGCACACATGCTAGAGGGTCTGTGCACGCTACTGCTATTCACACGTTCATGTAGAGGTCTGCGCATTGTTTACCCCGGTGCAAGTTTTGCCTTGAGCAAAATAAGGTTTGTCCATTGTTTGCCTTGGTGCAAGTTTTGCGAGTGCATGTCCTATTCAAAGCAACCTAAGGTCTGTGCATGACGGCACATTACAATTTAGAGTCTATACATCCTTCATGACTAATGTTTATAAGGTGTTTGACAAAAAGCTTTGTTGACTTTACTTACAGGGAACAATTCCATTCGTAGAAGAGGCACGTGATCTCTGAAAAGGCAGAAGGCTGGCTCGTGGATAAAGGGAGAAATGATAGGCACGTGATCTGAGGAAAGGAAGCTTCTATTCCTTAACACGTGGACCAATGTAAGGTCAGTAGGGTTCTGTTGCTTGATCCGTACGAAGCCCCTGCTCCTATATAAGAATACCTTACCCTTCTAAGAAGGGTGCTGGTGTTGGAAGAGAGGCCGCCAGAAGAAAAGAAAGGAGAGCCAGAAGAAGAAGAAGAAGAAGAAGAAGAAGAAGGACCAGTGAGTGTGCAACAAGAAAGAAAGAGAAAGAAGAGAGAGCCAGAGTCTGAGAAGAGAAGAGGAGAAGAGAGAGCTTTTCTTGAAGATCTGTTTAGTCTGTTCGTTGATCAAATCCAGAACAACTTTGCTCATTAACTGTTTTTGTTTTTCCTTTTCATTTTTTGATTTTCCTTTTGCATTTCCTTCATGTTCTTCCGATACTCTGTTGTGGGTTCGGGTTCCTCCAGTGGACTCAGGAGAAGGGAGACGTAGTCTCCGGTTGCAAGTAGTGGTGTGCTACTTATGGGTTTTCCTCTGGTTTGGAGGAAGGGAGGATTGGTCCTCCGATTTGTAAGTGGCTAGGTGTCACTTGTGGGTTCCCTCTGGTGTGGAGGAAGAGAGGTCTGCGACCTCTGGTTTGCCAGTGACTAGGTGTCACTAGCAGTTCCCCTCCGGTTTGGAGGAAGGGAGATTCGTCTCCAGTTCTGGTCTTGTGGGTAGCAAGTCCAGGTGCCAAGCTTCTGTGGGTTGCAGAACTTGGTTTGAGGGATTTGTCTCCCTCGGTTTGTCAAGCTGTTAGGCAGTGTTTGTTGCAGACTAAGTCTGCTGTTCTTGCGTTTGCAAGGGAAGCCTTACTCCGGTTTGGAGTGAGGGGTGGACGTAGGCAGACTGGAGGTCTGGCCGAACCACCTAAAAAATCCTGGTGTTCTATGGTTTGCTTTTGCGTTCTACTCCATATCTTCTACCACCCTTCGCAGGATGTTTCATGAGCACTATATGGTTGATGGTTGTCTCACTTGACTCATTTATTAGCTTACAACATTATTTGGTTTGTTCAGTGAGCTTGCGTACCTTTGCTCTTATTTGTTGTTATCATCTTCTTCACTGAGTTAAAAGTTTGATTGGTTGACCTGTTTGGTGACTGAGTGTTTCTTAGTTGGCAATATTTTATTTCCGTAATAGTTTTTAAAGGGGATTCATTCAGCCCCCCTATGAATCCGTGCCTCACACCCCAACATTGGGCTCAAAGGGCGATGAAGAGAAGATCAAGACAATACAAGCTTTATGGCGGGTTAGCAAGCTACACCGGCCCATGGAGCGCATTGAAGAGGATAGAGAACAATGGAAGACTTATGTAATAGCTCTTAGGAATTTGAGGCCCAAGGTGGCTCATTAAGCATGTAATGATCAATTCCTTTAATGAATAAAAGATTTTTCCTTAATTGAGCCAATGAAAGTTTCAAATCTTCCAAATTCCTACAATTCTATCAAAAAAATGAGGCTTTGTGATAAACAATGATCGTCACAGTGGTCGCTAATTCTTGATGCTGCGCCTTCTATGTCGTCGCCAATTCATTTATCCTCCTTTTCCCATAAAAAATAACAACTCCACAATTGGCGCCCTTTTTGATAATCACTAATTCATTAAATAACGCCCATGTACACGGTCATTCATCAAAAACAATTCTTAATAAAAAAACATTAATGCCCTTCATCATTGTTTGACAGCTTCACTGATTCCCACGTACACCAAAAAATGGCAACCCTGTACACAGTCGTTCAATCCTTAAATGACGCCCTTGAGAAGGTCGCTGATTATAAATATTCAAAAAAACCTGAAATTCCACTGAACTAGCACCTGTTCAAGCTGTCATTTAATTACAAAAATGACGCCATTCTATGAGTCATCAATTATTTCGAATTCACCATCACAAAAACCTCCGTTAAAACTTCCTTCTCTTGCTTTGAAACCCCTTTCCTCATTTCGTTCGTTCTCTTTGTTGCCCATTTCCTTTCTCCCTTCTCTGCTCCTCTTTGCTGCAACTCCCACCGATGAGGACCACCGCGGCAACTACCCATCTCTCCTACTCTCTCCATTCTCACTACTGTCTACCCACTCTCTACCTCTATGGCTTATGCGAGCGGCTCCGGCGGCGGGAAACGGCAGCGGGTGATGGCACCCGCCGTTGTCCATATCGACGAGGAGGACGACGTCGACGAGGAGGAGGTCCCTCCCATGGCGGTCGAGGCTCCAACGGCAGAGCACGAAGAAGATGAGGGAGGAGAGGATGAAGACGATGTAGGTGAAGAAGATGAAGAAGGTGAAGATGATGAAGATGGAGCAGACGATGACAGCGACGACGGTGAAGAAGAGGAAGATGAAGGAGTCGGCGAAGGAAACGGCGGCGATGATGGGGAGGAAGAACATGGTGAAGAAGAAGGAGCAGAGGCGGAGCAACCCCGGCCTCGTCGCCGACCACTACGGGGAGGGTTGATGGAGCCTGAACCCAGCAAGGTGAGTCCGTTCACCCTACTGCATTTTTTTTAACACAAAAACCATGGCGATCAGAAGGGGGAAGGAAACACTGTGGGACAGTAGGAATTGACGACTGAACGGACGGCGTCATTTCCTATTTATTTTTTTAGGAAAATATTTTTTTAGAAATGGCATCAGAGAAAAGGTCGTCATTTCGAAATGTTTTCTTTTTTCCTTTTTCTTTTCGAAACCATTTTTTTCAAACAGAAATAAAAAATAAAACAAAATTATCCAAGAAATAGCGCCTGACCTCAGGGCGTCAAATCTAAAATCTCAGGGAATTGGTGGTCGGATAATGGGCGCTCAATCAGAAATAAATGGCCACTGTATGGTCGCCAATTAAAATAGTGATGATTTTTTTATTCATTCTGTTAATTGGTTAATTGGTTAACTAATGCTAATTTTTGACACATGTTTTTGTTGTTGTAGGGGTTGATACATACTCGCATTTCCTGGGTTCAGGTGCTGGCCGCATACCACGGGCTGCCCGACTTCCAGAGGGCGAGAGTGGAGGCGTTGGGATTCGGTCCCTTCCTCAGCATCGAGCCAGTACGTCCCGATCTGATCCTTATGCAGGTGCTGAGGGAGAGATGGGACAGGACTAGTCGGGCATTTTTGATGTCCTGGGGGCCCATGGTGCCCAACTTAGAGGATGTGGCGAGGATCACGGGGCTGAGGGTAGACGGAGAGGCGGTGAGTAGAGTGACACTCTGATGGGAATCAACACCGGGCACTGATATTTTTCTATTATATTTGTGTCCTTTTATTTACATTTATACACTTGTGTAATTGGGTACGCAATTGTATGGCAAGTATAAGCCAAAATGTGAGTCTTTAGGTTTTAGTGGGTTTATGTGCAAAAGTCCAGTAGGTCCAGCTAGGCCCCCCCACCTCCTTCCCCATTGGGCCACCTAAGCCTTAGGGCCCATATGGGGCCAGTCAAAGGTCCAATGTGGACTTCTAGAGGATTGACCATTCAAGGGGACAATTGGTTAAAAAAGTCCAAGATGCCATCCCCATTTTCAAGGGGGTGCCCCCCATTTATATTTGTTTAATAGGTTTTGTGTTTTATTTTATTTGGTTCCAAATCACATGGGAGAATTAAATATGATCTCCCCCATTTGCCCCTCCCCTAATTTAGATCTGAGGGTAGTTTAGGTCTTTTTACATTTTCTATAAATACCTTGTAATTTATGAATTACTTAGCATTAATGAGAGAAAAAATTCATTTGTGCTCAATTGGCCCAAGGGCACCCCTCTCTCCCTCTCTAGAGCTGTGAGAGCTCTCCTTTAAGAGGTGTGGAGCCTCTCCACCACCACCTCCCTGAGTGCGACACTCAACTCCGCCGCCGTTCGTGATGCCATCGCGTCGCCACCGCCATCGCCGGAGTTCTGTCCAAATCATAACATAACCTCAATCCCATAATTTTATCATTTTCTCTTGTTGTCTAATCGAGCCCAAACTTTGAGGGCTTGTTCTCCCTGCAACCTCTAGTCTCCAGTTTAAATTTCGTGTCATTTGGCATTCATTTGATATTTTTCCCATATTTCTGTTCTTCCCGACAGTAATCTGCTAATTTGCAGATCTGCAGGACAATGTCCCCTTTTCATATTTTTACCACCCCCATATAAATTTTTATAAAATCCATAAAAATTTCCCGGTGTTCCTAACTTCCACCCCTTACACCAATAATTTTTGCAGCACCCATAAAATTTGCTTACCCTCCAGTCAAAAATCGTCTTCAGGCAGATCCTTTTCTGTCCTTATAGTTTGTAACCAGATCCATAGAAAATCCCGTAGTTTGCAGAGATTTTTATTTCTAATCCCTTCTCTGGATCGACGAAAAACAAATATATGTTGTAGATCTGTGAGTCCTCTTTCCAACGGTACTAGCCATGTCTCGATCCGCCTCCGGATCTGAGAGCAATAATTCATGCCGCCGGGTCGCGCAAATATGTTCCGTGAACAGACCTGTTGAAGCAGCAGCAAGTTAAATCTTGCAAAAATAGCAACTCTCAATTTCAGGAACCGCCACTTCAGGGAGAAAACTAGGGACGTCCCGCCATCGTCCCAGCCCAGCGTCGCCTTCAGAAGCTCTCAGGAGGATGACGTTCCTTTGGAAGCCATTGCTTGCTGTCCTGTGAACCAGAACCGAGTCGAGCTACGTTGGAATAGTGTCGAGTCGGACCAGCAGCCCTTCTTCAGCCCGAACACCTGTCTGACTTGCTGCCCGTCAACCCAGGGTTGGTCCTCCCGGGCCCACTTGTAGCCCTTTGCCTCCCTGCGTGGAGTGGGCAACATAATTCACTGCTGTAATTAAATTTTTACCATTCTACCGGGAGTTACCGTACTTGGCCGGGATCGTCTTCCCCATGCCCGGAGCATGGAGGTACACTCGCCACCCTCCTCGTAGGCACTTTACTTATCTCTTATTTATTTGTATATGCCGCTGCGAGTGATAGGTTCCTAGCTCGTATATTTTTATATCGCCGTTGCGAGAGAGGGAGCGAGACCCGTCCCGTGACTCGTTCCGAGTACACGTGGAAGAGCCGACTACCCGACTCACTGCCGATTTCTCAACCATGCACGGTCCCACGCATCCCTTGCTTAGGGACGATCGCGAGCTTGTCTAGAGTACAAGGATTGCATATCAACTTGGAGTCGAGTCCGCGTGTCCGTCCCGCATCACCCTCCCAGATTATGGCGAGCTAGCTCAGAGGCTTTTGGGTTTGGAGACAGTGGCTGATACCCCGAGGGCGTGTAGGACAGTGTATCGCACTAAGCTGACGGGGATCATGGGATTAGGAGACTCTCGATAGGGGTCGGGACAGTCTTTAGGAGATTGGGCAGAGAGACTGACAGCGAGGGTTTGAGCTGCTTACTGCCAAGACCCAGCTCAGAGGGAGAGAGTAGATATGGACATGAGGAGGTTTTTATTCCTGATGCTCGGGAGGTTGTTATTAGGGACGAAGGGGGATGATATCAACTGCAGATTTTTGGGCATCCTGGAGGACCTGGAGGGAGTAGGTCGATACGCCTGGGGAGCTGCCCTGCTGGCACATTTGATAGCCGACTTGTCCACGAGGACAGGTCATGAGACGACTGTCAGTGGCTTCTCACCTTTTCTTCAGGTATGTATTTTTTTATTTTTATTAATGTTATTTAAATGCTTATGATGAATGTTTATAAATGCTACTAATGATTATGGAGGCAGGTATGGAGTAACCTCTACATGCCCATGGACAGAGTTAGCGCCCGACCTGGAGAGGAGGATGCCTACCCACTGGCGCAACGGTGGCTACCGTACTTGACTGGCGCGCCTCACGCCTACGAGCTACGAGTACTCAGGCGAGAGTTCCGCGACTACCCTACTTCACTGGTACGTGCGTGAATATGATGCAATTTTGCTTTTATTTCTTGCTTTATATGATGTGATGAATAATGATATGCATGCAGGTGGTGTGAAGACCATACCAGGGGATGACCGACGAGGGTCAGCCTTGGGTCCCATTGGGCCGACCTCACTTCGGGTGTGAGCTCTGGGTTCACTGCCTAAACGAGATCGAGCCGTTACGGCTGAGGCAGGCAATGAGGATGCTCGGCCTACCCCAAGAGTGGGTCGAGGTAGCAGAGCCACGCGGGATCGGGCGGAAGACCCGAGGACAGACGATCGCGATCGATTGGCGGCTTTGGTTCCCGTAGCAGTTCCCGGACTGGCAGCGAGGCGGGACCCCGGTCATCTCCCATGCACCAGATAGCTCGGCATACTTGCAACGCTACTGGGAGACGTATGCTGGTCGACCCCAGATGAGGGTAGTAGGGGTTCGTATGAATGCATTCTATTTCTAATGTTAAAAACTATATGCCTATTGAAATATGCAGCTAATATGTGACAAATGCAGGACGCGCGGGATGCAGTGGTGATGGACAAGCAGGTCCATTTCCACAGTGTGAAGGCCTAGCTTGTAGCTACGCGGGCAGACTTGGAGGCCCTGGTGAGTGTACTTAACTATATGAAATGAATTATTCCTGAATTATTGATGTTTAGCCACTGATAATCTCAATAAATGCAGCGTGCCCAGCAAGGAGCAGCAGCAAGAGGGATTGGAGGCGCCTCTTCGAGCACGAGGGATCAGAGTGCCGAGGTGGCTTCTCTACAGGAGCTACTCACAGGAGCGGTGGCGTGAGCCGAGGCGACAGAGCGCGACCTGGCTGAGCAGGTGAGTTTAAAGAATAAATAGATGCATAAATTCCTTTCAGAATATTCAAAAGCTTATGTGCATAGTAATGTTTCAGGCTGTGGAGCTACAGGAAGCACTGACCCAGGCGGCCCTAGCAGGCACAGAGCTCACGATCCGCAACTAGCGGGTCACAGAGCTAGAGGAGATGCTGAGGCGGCGATAGGAGTTTCCCAGTGACGTGGTGGAGATGAGGATTCTCTTCGAGGTGGAGAGGAGAGACCATGCTCGCGAGAGAGAGGAGCGGCTTACGTTGGAGCGCGAGCTTGCGGAGCTGAGGACGCGGGTTGAGTAGGAGAGGTTGGAGCGGCAGAGCGAGCTAGCAGAGTTGAGGATGCGGCTGGCCGTTACGGAGGAGTGGCTGAGGATCATAGAGGAGCGCCTGCAATGGGGCCGTGAGCGAGCACAGGATGTAGGCCATTCTAGCACCTTTGCCAGCATAGGATACATAGCCGGTTCCTCGACTCAGTAGAGAAACGAGGCAGATGAGCGAGCACGAGCTACGGGGTCAGTTGCCACTCAGGGGTCCATGCGCCCACCACTCTCCCGTCGCCAAGACAAGGGAGAGGTGGAGAGTAGGAGAGAGGAGGGTGAAGGCGAGAGCTAGAGAGAGTTTGCCTTTGCACACCACCTCCTATATTTTGTACACAAATATATGAGTATGTTTATATAAATGAAAAGCATGTTTGTTACCTGAGTTTGCTTTTTGTGCTCGGTGTATACTTATCTCATTTGCTTCTTTCTGTTCCTGCATTCCACACTTAAGAAAACAGATTAATTAATCTATCTGGCTTGGCCCCTTACCCGATAAGCAAGGGGTTAATGTTGTTGACCTTGACAAAGGGTCAAGGGGCCAAGCCTTTAATCAACTAAGACAAATAACAAAGAATAGAAGAAAATGTGACATGCAGGAAAGCGGATGCAAATTGGAATTGAAAGATGCCCATATAGAATGCAAGCAAGCAAATGATATGGGAATAGGGAAGAGCAGGGCATTCTGTGGGAATTGGCGACCAGACAGATGGCACCAATTCTTGAATTTTTATTATTTTTATTTTGATTTTTATTTTGAAAAAGGATGACCAAGGAGGCATCGCTTATTAATCAAATAACACCCCTATGGTTGGGTGCTAATTGAAAATATTTTTTCTTTTTTTATTTTTTTGGAAAATGACGACCAAGGAGCCGTTGCTGATTAAGAAAATAACGCCCCTATGATCGGGCGCTGATTGAAAATAGTTTTTATTTTTTTTTCTTTTGACAAATGATGACGGTACATACGTCACTGATTAAGAAAATAACCCCCCCATGAGCGAGCGCTAATTGAAAATAATTTTTTTATTTTTTTTGACAATGACTTAGCATGGTACATAGGTCCAAAAACTTTACACATTCACCATCTTAAATTCATTATCCGTTCTTAAATAATTTAACAAAGGGTCAAAGTGCATAAACTTTATGCTTTCACTCATGACGTCGTGCGGCCCATCCTTCTAAGTCCGTCTCCGCCATTCTTCAAGCTTACGATATACCACGGAGGGAGAATGGAAGAAGATGTTTGGGAAGTCCACGAGGGGTTCCAAAAGATCGGGAAGCTTCCCCCCTACCCTATTGCCTATCGGGGTTTGGTCTTTGGCTTAGGAAAATTTTGTAGCCCTTTTGCCCTTATTCATGCATGCTTACGACCAAGGTTTTCCCTGCGGGGACTTTCCCCCTTGACATGCTTTTCTTTTGCATTTGTTGATATGATTTTTCTCGCTTTTCTTTTCTAAATAAAGACCTAATTGTACTTGGGCTTTTATGGCGTATTGTTCCCTTTTGGGCCCTGACTTCCACCTACTAGGGCGGCGGGTAGGTTTGGTGATCCACCCAGAGTCTGACTTCCCCCCTCGTGAACCGAAGATAAAAGAATGGGTAAAGTCTTTATACTCTCAGTTTGGCTTTGACTTTCCTCAGATTTTGTACCGCTTGAGTTCAAGAGCTAAGCGTGTTGTGTGTGCATATTGACCTAGGGTTAAATCATCAAGATTGAAGAATGAATTAGATATTTTGATTTTTCAAGCTTTGTGGTCCATGTACCATGCTAGCCTCTATTTTCTTTTGACTTTTTTGGGGGTAGTATTTCTTAAGATATAATCCATTCCAAGGGTAAGCTAATTCTTTCCCTTCAGCATTAATTAGTTTATAAGCAATGTCAGGATAAACTTCTTTTATTACATAAGGCCCTTCCCAGTTTGGTTGAAGTTTGGAGCGGGGTCCACTGGGTTTTACAAAGATTCTTTTGATTACCATTTCACCAACTTTAAATTTCCTCTTAATTACTTTCTTTTGATAGAAACGCGAAAGCCTATTTTGATAAACTCTTGCATGTTCGGCAGCGGCCAGGCGTCTATCATCTAAGAGTTCCAATTACGCAAGGAGAGATTCACGACGCTCGTCAATAGAGAGCTCCTTGTCCAATCGTACTCTAAGGGAAGGTATAAGAATCTCATAGGGAACCACCACCTCCATTCCATAAGTAAGGGCGAAAGGAGTTTGCCCAGTAGGCGTGCGAATGAAAGTACATTAGGCCCATAGAGCTTCTATGAGCTTCTATGGCCAATCTGTAAATTTATTAGCTTCACATGTTTTCTTGATAATTTTAATCAAAGTTTTACTTGTTGCCTCTGCTTGACCATTGCCTTGTGGGTAATAAGGAGACGAATGATGTAAAGCAATATTATACCTGTTGTAGAGGTCCTGAAGCTCTTGAGAGATAAAATGTGGCCCATTGTCGGTGATGATGATATTTGGTATGTCGAACCTGGCGATGATGTTCTTCATTATGAATTTACACACTATTGATGCTTTAATTTCCACGTAAGTTTCCGCTTCCGCCCACTTGGTGAAGTACTTTGTGGCCGTGAGTATAAATGATTTTGGTTTCGTGAGGAGGTTTGAATCACCAATAGGTCCAATAATATCGAAAGCCCATATGGAGAAAGGCCATGGGGAGGACATAGGATGGAGTGAAGAAGCAGGAGAATGAATTTTGTCGGCGTGCAGTTGGCACTTAACACACTTTCGAACATAGATAGAACAGTCCTCTTCTAGAGTGGGCCAATAGAAGTCTAGCCTAAGGATCTTCTTAGCTAGCATCTGGCTATTGACATGACCCCCACAGACTCTTGAATGCGCCTCTTCCACGATCTTCCATGATTCATCATCATCAAGGCACCTGAGAAGAACACCAGTGAAACCTCTTCTATAGAGCATGCCTCCAACCAGAGTGTATCTTTGGGCGACTCTCCTTATTGCTTTCTTTTCTTCCGTCGTGGCCTCTTCAGGATAAGACTGATCTTGACAATATCTGGCAATCTCGTAGTACCATGGCTTTTCCTCGTCAGCCAATTCTTCCTCTAGATCGAGCAACATGATTTCTTTATTCTCAATGATTCCTCCTTCCTTAACTTTCTTAAGCACCTTCTCCTTAACACTAAGAAAAGTTGGATCTTTGATAGCAGGAGTAAGACGCTTCTGAATGATAACAGATTGAAAATCTCTCTCGGGGAGGAAAATCAAGGAGGAGGCAAGTGATGCAAGAGCGTCAGCTAAGATATTCTGGTTTCGAGGCACGTGGGCAAAGATCAGCTTGGTAAAGAGCTTGGCATAAGCAGAAGCAAGTTCCTGATAGGGTTTGAGTTTGGGATCGAGCGTGCGGTATTTGGTAAGCACCTGGCGAATAATAAGCTGACTATTACCTACAATCCGGAATTGGGTAACACCAAATTGATGAGCGGCCTCAAGTCCGGCCAAAAGAGTCTCGTACTCAGCTATATTATTTGTAACTGGAAATGGAAGCTGAGAGGCAAGTGGAATGGTGATACTCTCAGGTGATAGGAGAACAATGCCGATCCCCTTACCTTGAGAATTCAGAGCTCCATTAAAATGTAACGTCCATAAGAATCGGGCTCATTGACGGACATTAATTCCTCGTCTGGAAACTCTGAGCGAGCATGATCAAATCTAGGGAGAGGATGATGAGCAAGATGTTCTGCTATGGCATAGCCTTTAATTGCTTTTTGCTGAATGTAAGTGATATCGAACTGAGAAAGGAAGCTTTGCCATCATGCTAATCGGTTGGTAAGAACAGATTTTTCAAGAAGAAATTTGATGGGATTCATACGAGCGATGAGATGAACCTCATGAGCTAAGAAGTAATATTTTAATTTCTGAACTACCTATACTAAAGCTGCACAGGTCTTCTCTATAGCGGTCTACTTCTGCTCACAGGGGTTGAGAAGCTTAGACAAGTAGTAGGATGCCCGCTCCTTTCCTTCCTCATCAACTTGCACAAGTACAACACCTACCGAGTCATCCAGGATAGAAATATAAAGAACGAGTGGTTTGCCTGGAACCGGCGGCCTCAGGACAAGAGGACTAGACAGATAGTCCTTCAATCCGTCAAAAGTCACCTGACACTTGTCATCCCAATTAAATTTAACTCCCGGTTTAGTAAGCTCGTAGAACGGCCTACACCTTTGTGAGTGCTGGGAGACAAATCGGTGAATGAATTGCAACCTCCCGATCAATCCTCGAACTTCTTTCAAATTCTTGGGAGGGGGCATATCTCTTATTGCCCTCGCCTTGATGGGATTGATCTCAATACCCCTCTTATTAACGATGAACCGAAGCAACTTACCAGACGACACACCAAATACACACTTCTTAGGGTTCATTTTCAATTGATATTCTCGGGACCTTTGCAAGACCTTGGATAGAACCCCAGGATACTCAATCCTCGTCCTTGATTTCACTATCAGGTCATCAACATACACCTTAATAAAAATATGGACCATATCATGAAAAATAGCCATCATCGCCCTTTGGTAGGTGGCTCCGGCATTCTTAAGTCCAAATGGCATGACCACATAGCAATAAGTATCCCAAGATGTAGTGAAGGAGGTCTTTTCTTGGACTTCTTCAGCCAAGCGAATCTGATTATATCCGGAGAAACCATCCATAAAAGAGAGAGTCTTGAACCTTGCCGTATTATAAATCAAAACGTCTATGCGAGGGATGGGGAAATCATCTTTAGGACACGCGCGGTTAATGTCTCGAAAGTCGATGCAAATTCTGACCCTTCCGTCCTTCTTCATAGCTGGGACAATATTCGCCACCCAATTAGGATAGAGGACGACTCTAATGAATCTAGCTTTATGGAGCTTATCGACCTCTTCTTTCATCTTTAATGTCATATGAGAGTGGAAATGTCTTAACCGCTGCTTAACCAGGACAGATCCTGGCTTAAGTGTTAAGCGATGTTCAACAAGCGCAGGGTCCAGACCTGGCATATCTTCATAACTCCATGCAAACGTGTCCTTGTATTCTTAGAGAACCTGAATAAGTGTCTCTTCTTCAGATGGAGGCAAATTCTTGCTTATGAGGACAATCCTAGGGTTTTCCTCAATATCCAAATTAATTTCTTTGGTAGGCTCTTCTACTGAGGTTGACGGTTCGTCGAATCTCCTCATGCCACTGGCAAAAGTATCAGCCTCATCCTCATATTCATCATACTCTTCATCCCCCTCCTCGACAGGGTCTTCATCATTCATAATCTCATAAACACCAAACCCTTTGTCTAGAGCAACAGCTTCCTCACATTCTAAATCTGGTAGAAGAATCGGATCCTCTAAAAACTCTGGAAGGGTTAGACAAGCTCGACATCTCCTGACTAAATCTAACAAGAACCTATGGGGAATCTGCTTACCCTTGGATTTCTTAGTGGCAACTACCCCAAGACTCTTAGAACTAGAATAACAACTAGCCTAATCACTAGAACCTAAAGAAGAGGAGGAATAAGAAGTGGGTATAGGAGAAGGTACAAAAGAGGACTCCTCATTAGAGGAGTAAAAGAGGTCTGTTAACGGACCTTGAATGAGCGGCCCTTGGGTCGGGGCACACTCATGAACAAGATAGGATGTCTCTTCAACAGAGATGGAAGATTGAAAAGTTTGAATTTTGGCATTTTTTTTCGTTTTCAATAATGAAGCAATGGGAGGGAGGATTGGAAGACGGTGTTGAAATCGAGAGATTGGAAAAGGATTGAACAAGAGATTGCCTGAGCGAGGGCGTGATGGAGAGCTGAGAAAATTGCTCGATGTGCAAAGGAGGAATTGAGGGTCTTTGTAGAAAATCGGGAGAGAAAGAAATCAAGATCGCGGGTGGTCTTGGGATATTGGAGGTAAAAAGTTTGGAGCCCCAAAAGGTAATGAGTGATGGGTGCAAGGAATCAACAAGGAAGAGTTCGGCCCACAACCAGTCTATAGTGAAATCTGCCTCAAACGGACATCGGGCTCTCCCGTATCAGTGTAGTTGCTAAGCAGTTGCCTCTTGTCAGTGATTACCATTGGCTTCTCAATCAACTCATGAATAAGCGGTGGCCATTCCAGATCAGTCGGCATAAACAGTCGGCTCAGAGTAATAGTAATATCATTCATATCGAACCATCTATACCACTCATACTCGGGGTCATCCATCTTTCTTCTTTTGAATGGTCTTAAGGACTCCAAGGCTTTGTAGGTGACTAGTGGTGCTAAATGGCGAGCAAATTGGCGTGCATGCACATCCTGATGATCTAGCAATGAAGTAATTATTGTAGTCTGCTCGTCAGCCTGTTGAGTGAGCCCCTTCACAAAATGTGTGTATAAAGACCATGTGAGTGGCTGCCTGTCTATCTTAAGGGTGAAAGTCATAGTAGCCCATGGCTCTTCATCATTCTCATCAAATTTTTCCTTGCCCGGCCCCTTGTATCCCAGGCCGCCTCGGGGAACGAGCTTGTGATTCTTAATAGGCTTCACTCTACCTTAGAGACTGGCGCCCAAGCCCTTGCCAAATTTGTACCCCATTCCCATCATAATATTCCAGCCCGAGGTGTTCGACATGTTCTTCTTTTTCTTCCCCTTCTGAGGTAGGGGTGTCAGTGCCGAACTAGAAGTTGAAACCTGTGGCCTTAACAAATCATGCCGCGGATCGGCAAGGTATAACACAGATAACAAAGGCCAGTTGGTCGGCCATATGGAAGCCACTGATGTGGCAGAGTGTATGTCAACTAATGGCGAAATGGGCATACTAGTGACTTTGATGATGCGCCCTTTATGTTGAAACTTTATGCATTGATGATTACTAGAGGGTACGACATCAAGCACTTGGATATATGAACAGCCCAAGATGCCATTAAAAGTCGGATCCATGTCTAAAATATGGAAATTAGCTGTAACTGAGATGGGACCCAGTCCAACTTTCAAAGTGATCATGCCCATGGGTAGCTTCTTTGTATTATCATAAGCAGTAATTGTGATGGTAGACGGACGTATCTCACTATCCGGAATGCCACACACTTTCAGAGTGCTGGGAGGCAGCACGTTTATGGATGCTCCAATATCTACCAAACACTGACTGACAGCCACTTTATTAATATTGACGATGATGCACAAGGCATACTTCCTGGCCGGCTTTGGAGCTAGTTCATGTTCATGGAAGACAATAGCTGGTTGGTCACCTGTCGGAGTTAAGACTGAAGTGATCTGCTCTACTGGAATATCTTCATTGACCAGCACCTTTCGTAGATATTCCTTTAAAGCCTTTTGGTGAGTGGTGGATCTCTTAATTAGCTCCAGAATTGAAATCCTAGTCGGGGTCTTATCCAGATGCTTTAACAGATCATATTGGGTGCCCAGTATGGATTCTTGTTCCTATTGCCCCTGTGTGGGCTCTTGCTCCCGTTGTGGAAACACACGGTGGAATATCCATCCACTATGTAGCACCAAGGTTTGTTAAGATCGCGCCTCTGTCAGGTTTTGGGTAGGCGGAGGATTGGTAGATGTGGAAGGGATGTCAGGGTTGACAGGTATTTGAGGTGGAGCAACCAAAGCGGGAACCCTTATGAGGGGCCTTGTCGGCTGAGGATTAGCAGAAACTAGAGTGGTAGGTAATGAAGGTCCAATGGGAGAGGAATTGGAAGGGACAGCCGGGGTCGGGGTGGTTGGAGTTGGTGTAGGCCGAATGAGGAGGGGCCTAGGTAGAGGTAAGGGATTTGAGGGAGGTATAGTGGATGTTGGTGAAGGTTGGAGTAAGGGGGCCCTTTCCGGCAAAGGGTTAATAGTGGTGGGAGGAGGAACGGGTGCCGGTGAGGGGCAGATAAGGAGTGGGTTATACGGCAAGAGATTTGTGGAGGGAGGAAGGGTTTCTTATGGTGCGGGAGAAGGTGGAAGGTGAATAAGGAGAGGCCTAGATGGAGAGTTGGTGATAGTGGAGGGAATTTGGTTGGTAGTGCGTAAGAGGGGACGTGAAGGTTGAGGGAAAGGTGTTGGTTGAGAGGTTGTTCTTAATAAGCGTGGAGATTGGTTTGAATTTTGGGTTATAACCCCGACAGAGGCGTTTCCTTCATGCCACCCCTGTCCACTCTCCACTTCATGGAAGGAGGTGACAAGGTTTAACTGTTGATTTGGTACTGAGTGTTCCGATAGCAGATTATGGACAATCCCCATGTTCGGTTGTTGTGCGGGAGCTTGCTGTGGCAGAGGAGGTTGCTGAACTTGTTGTTGAGGTGGCTACTGAGCCTGCTACTGCCGAGGAGGTCTGCGTGCTTTCAAAGTTGCAATAAACTGCCTCATCTCATCCCAGTCAATGCCACCCTGATCGTTCAGATCATATATGTAATCTTTGAAGTGAAAGCAATGATCTACATTATGACCGGACTACTGCTGGTAGACACAATACCGAGAAGTATCCACATTTTGCGGCCAGATTGGCCTTTCCTTTGGCAATGAGAGCACGTTGGCGGCCATAAGGGCGTTGAATATATTGGGAAGACTCTCGGGTAACGGAGGGTATTATGCTCTTTTGGGGCCAACGGGTCTTCTCAGTTGTTGAGGGTCATAATTGGCGGGAGGTGGCACTTGGTGATATTGCTGAGGGACTTGCGGGTTTTGTGGCATAGCTTGGTTTTGTAGAGGTGGCCGGAATGGTTGAGAAGGGTTGTTTGCTTGGTGGGGAACTTGGTTAAGGAAGGAGGGTTGTTGTTGTTGTGGTTGTTGTGGTGATCTTTGGTTGGAAGGATTGCAAAAGGGTCTGGGATTGCCAACAACGCCCACTTGCTCATTGGTAACGGTACCCTCGCTAGTTCCACCATTGGTATTGACATTATTGCTCTTCCTTATCATTCTCAACTTCTGTTCAAACATGCCCATAATGGGCGAATCCTTCATTTGTGTTTGAATATATCTGGCCCTCTCATATAGTTCCTCCATTGTATTAAACTTATTCATGGCCAGAATATGATGGAATTACGGAGTAGCATTTGACACTATCATTTTGACCTGCTCCGGTTCCGAGAGTGTGTCCTTTAGTTTTTCGGCCATTGACCTCCATCTATCAGCAAACTGTGCGAAGTCCTCCTTAGGCTTCATTTTCTCAGCCACCAAATCCGTAACAGACAAAGAGGGACCCACTTGGTCTCTATACTTTTGCAAAAACTTCCTCTGAAGAATGTCAAAATCTCCGGCTTCAACAGGCTCCAGGGAGTAAAACCATTCAAGAGTCGGGCCATCAAGAGACCTTCTAAATAGATAAGCCAAAGAGGTCTTATTATCCTGCCAGAATGATGCCTCATACATGAAATCTTTCAAGTGGATGAATGGGTTGCCCGTTCCATTGTAACACCTGAAATTAGGCACCTCTGACGGAGGCAAGTGAAAAATTGAAAGAGTAGGGAGAGTAACCTCCGGAGCATTTTTAGGGGCCATGACCTTCTTGAGTTGCTTCTCCATACTAGCAATCTTTTGGAGGAGAAGAGTGTTGGCGTCATACTCGATCGGGGCCGGATTGGTAGGGAACGGGTTTAGCATAGGCCTCCTTGAAAATTGAGGAGGTGGGGGATGTTGTGGCCTAACCACAGAATGACTTGCCGGTTGGGCCGGCGCAAGAACAATGGGAGTTTGTGGACGGGATGGAACTTTTTGAGAGACTGCCTGGTCATTAGAGGTATTGATTTGAAGGTCACCCGCAGTCGGAGGGAGATTTGAAGAAGAAGGGGCAGATTTCCCTTTAAGAGTGGCATGGACCGCTTGACGTTGAGTATCGTCCAATTGGGACAAAGCGTTGATGAGATCATTTAAATTAAAAGATGGGGAAGCTTCCCCGGATGTGTGTTGAGTGATGGGTTGAGATTGAGAGGAAGGCTCAACCCCTTGAGTGGTGGTGTCCACCGCATAACTTGAGGATAATGAGAATGAGAGGGAGTATAGTTTCCCTCATATTGAATGGGGCCTTGAGGGGAGACCTCATAGGACGGGTCAAATTGACCCTCCTCACAACCATCATATGAGTACTCATAGTTGGCCATGTTGACAATTCTACCTGATCGAAGCATCATGATTGTAATAAGAAATTATTTGAATCAACAAGTATGGATAGCAAACAAGCACTCAAGTAAATTGTCAACCAAGTTATGATGATTGCGTAAGGTTTTAAGGTTCTTTTGAGATTTTAGAGAGGATGGATTTTAATGAAATAGTTCTATCTCTTCAATGTGAATCCTAGTTGCAATTTGGGTGTAATCTCTATGTCAACTAGGTTCTTTCTCTCTCTTTACAAGCGTATGGGTTAGCTAAACTCCGGGGTGCTTCAAGTGGTACAACCTGCCCGACATCCGTGAGGGAATCCACGGGTGCAGAGACTTATGAAGGCCTTGGTTAGGGAATTTTCAATCCAAAGAGACGGAATGCTCAATGGAGGGTCCTTCCCTTCCCAAGAAAGTGTAGGAAATCCTAAGGGTGTAGAGAGAGGAGGTCTCTCAACCAAATGTCCTAATGCAAGCTAATGCAAGTAGGATCATAGCAATCATGAATATAAGCAATAAAAAAGTCACACAAGCCAAATCAGTAGCAAATAAATCAATTCTATGAGAACAGAAAGAAATAGCAGCCACACAGTTGTCGCTGTATCAGTAAATAGCGACTGTATAACAGCTGCTAATTATATAACTGGCACCTCTTCATAGAGGCATTGAATTTTCTGAACAGTGATACTGAAACTAAACTGCGCTTGTGAGTGAGGTGCTAAATCAGGGGACGGCACCTCTGTGGAGGGGCACTGATAGCAATAATCAATAAATGACTGTAAAAGAGGTGAATAGTGGCTAAGCAGAAACGGCGCCTTAGAGTTAGGCACAGAATATATGAATGACACCTCTGTGGAGGGGCGCTGATTGCAATAAATAGCAAATATTATGAAAATAAATCGATGAGCGCCTTTGTGAGAGGTCGCTAATTCATGAAACAGCGGCTGCCTGAGCGGTCGCTGATTTTTCCAGAGACACAGAAATGCATGCAAAGATAACAGAAATGAAATTTTCTTCTTTAAAAATGCTATGGACAGTCCAAAAACTGACTAATCAAGTGGGAGGTGTACACGTGATGCACAAAGGGAGTGTGTTACGTGGAGCACAAAGGAGGGGCACACGTGGGTGCCAAAAGGAGGGACACACGAGGGTGCCAAAGGGAGGGGCACACGTGGGTGCCAAAGGAGGGGTAATCAAAATAAAAACAAAAAGTGTCCCACCGTGATCGGCAATTTGTGAACGTGTCACATAGACATTTAAAAAGAAAGAAAAATTAACATTAAAATAAAGATGAGGATGATAATGATAAAACAAAAGGTGGGGGAGGGAGCATGTGATGCTACTCTAGGAGTGTGATCACCAGAGGGGTTACCTCAAAAGAAGAAAGGTGATCACGAAGAATATCTTGCAAGCGGATGTGGTGTGAGTCCAACTTCCTCCTTCTATCGGCCGACCGATGAAGGGGTTTTTTATCTTGATTACCCTTGTAAAGAAGACAAGCAAAAGATTGGATTAGGACCAAAAAGTGTAGTATCAATGCTCACTAAAATTCAATCTATGTAATATGGGCATGAACACACCTTGTGTGTTTATTTTTTTAAACCCCTTAAGAAGGAGCGAAAGGGAGGGATGTATATGAATGCAAGATAAATAAGATATGCTGCTAAAATACTCTAGAAAAAGAGCTAGAGATGATGGACGTGCAGGCAGAAAAAACTAAGAACAGCAAGATAAAAAAAAGACAATAAGACAGGAGGGGGGTATGTATATGAAGGATGGGCCTTCAACGCCACTGCAACAGGTAATGAGCCGAGAGAGAAAGAGATCAGCCGCGGCAGCAGCTAACGCAGGAGAGAAGAAACAAGAGAACAAAAGTTCTCTTCTTGCTCACACGTACTCCTGCAAGTGTTAGAAAACAAAGCACAAGCTCTTTTGCGTGGCTCTCTACACACCTTAGCAGAAGGATCGAAAAAGCTGTCACGGGATTGAACAGGAGGGTATTTATAAGGAAGAAAACCTTGTGCTAATGGGATTAAAAAAGGAAAATAATCCCAGGGCGTGGATCTCCTTCCATAAATGGATAACAGAGATAAAATAACGAAGACACCATGCAAAGAAGATTGTAGACGAAGAGGACACGGAATGGAAATGGTGATTGCTTCACTGGCGTCAATTAAAAGCGCGACCGTTCAGACTGTTGCTCATTCCTGGGTTAATTATAGAAATAAAGGACTTTTCATATTCTCAAAATAAGAAATAGTGCCTGGTTGAAAAGGCATTCATTAAAGAGCGCCCGCTCAAAAAAGCGTTAATTCTTTTAAATTCCATGGAAATAAAAAAAAACCAAGAAATAGCGCCCGCGCACGCGGTCGTTTATTAAAGTCAGTCGACCTACCAGAGGCCCTTGTCGTCTTATAGTGAACGTAAATGGCAACACTGTAAACAGTCGTTCATTTAAATGATGCCCAAGAGGTAGTCGCGAATTCCAAATTAATCTGAAAAAAGATAAAAAACCATCATATTAAGCAAGTTTTGAAATCCACTTCGAAGCATTATGTCGTGACATGAAATTCACTCAACATAGTATCAATTTTGGCGTGTCTACAAAGCTTAGTGATCAAGGGGTGGTGATTAAGAATAAAGCCCGACTTGTAGTCAAAGGCTACATTCAAGAATTAGGAATTGATTTTGATGAATCATTTGCACCCGTGGCTAGGCTTGAAGCGGTTAGAATATTACTTGCCTTTGCATGCTCTAGGAATATAAAAGTCTTTCAAATGGACGTTAAAAGTGCTATTTTTAATGTTGTTGTGAAAGAAGACGTCTATGTTGAGCAGCCACCATGATTTGAAGATGAGAAGCACCTGGACCATGTATACAAACTTGACAAAGCATTGTATAGTCTGAAGCATGCCCCCCGTACGTGGTATGAAAGGTTAAGTATGTTCCTTTTAGAAAATGGCTTCAAAAGAGGTAACATCGACCAAACCCATTTAATTAAGAGCGATAATGAACATATGCTTCTTGTACATGTATATGTTGATGACATTATCTTTGGAGCCACTAGTGATTCATTGAATGATGATTTTGTTAAATTGATGCAGGGGGAGTTTGAGATGAGTTTGATGGGGGAGTTAACTTTCTTTTTGGGTTTGTAGGTGAAGCAACTAAAGGATGAAATCTTCATCAATCAAAGGGAATACACAAAGGAGCTCATCAAGAAATTCAAGTTCGACAATGTAAAGCCACAAAAGACACTGATGTCAACAACGGTGAAATTGAAGAGGGGTGAAGAAGATAACTTTGTCGATCAAACACTTTTTCATGGAATGATTGGTTCTTTGTTGTACGTGACTGCTAGTAGGCGGGATATAATATTTAGTGTTTGCATGTGTGCTAGATTTCAATCCAATCCAAAAAATTCACACATGTTAGCAGTCAAAAGGATTTTCAGATACTTGCTTGGCACATCGGATCTTGGTCTCTGGTTTTCTCGTAGTTACAATTTTGATTTAGTAGCTTACACTGATTCCGATTATGCTGGGTGTTTAGTGGATCATAAGAGCACGAGCGGGTATTGTCAATTTCTTGGAGGTTGCATGGTTTCATGGGCCTCTAGGAAACAAAACACAGTGGCATTGTCAACTGTCGAAGCCGAATACATGGTTGCAGGTAGTTGTGCAGCCCAAGTACTATGGATCCAACAACAGTTAGTTGATTTTGGTATTATCTTGAATAACACACCCATTCTTTATGATAACACCTCCGCCATTAACATTTCTAAAAATCCAGTTTTGCATTGTCGCATAAAGCACATAGAAATTCAACACCACTTTTTGCGAGATCATGTGAGTAAGGGTCATTTTGAACTCATACATGTAAATACTGAAAACCAACTTACATATATTTTTAAAAAACCCTCATCTCCTGAAAATTTCAAAAGAATAAGAAGAGAAACTAGGAATTTGCTGTTTGAATGAGTAATTGCACATATTAGGCTTGAATACACACTTTTGCTTATTTGGCAAATAACATTATAGATTTGCATATATTCAACTTCATGGTTTAGATTGCACATATTCTTGCATACTTTTCATTCACTTGCATATGCCTGTATATACTTGATATACTTACTTGCTTGAATGTCATGATTCTTCGGTATCTCAAATCGTGAGTTGTGGAAGGGTGGATTACGACCATCTAGAAACACTCTCGATGTGTGAGTTGGGTCTTTGGACCTTCACCTCCGCCATTGTCACGTCCCGAACCGATAGCAGCGGAAGACATGCTCAGAACGTGGCAGTGATTTATTCATGATGTAGAGCAAACCAAAAGACATAAACATAAGCTAATGGCGCCAAAATTAACTATAAGTTTTATTGATATCGAAAGTTATTATTACAACCTTGACTCTATCACATCGATAAAAGAAAAGAAACGACTCAATATTACAGGACTTTACTTAAGAGAAATAAAAAGACATAGCTCTCAAAACTTGGGAACTCCATCACTCTTGCCCGCTCCCATCTGTAGTAGTTTCTTCATTAATACCTGAAAAGTGTTGAGAGGAACATGGTGAGCGAGAAGCTCAGTAGGAATTACACTCTATCATCAGGCAATGATATAAGAGATTAGCCATTTAATAATGCATGAAAATAATAATAAGGCGTGAAGGAAAACATAATCATTATCAAAAGAGTAGCAAGGTCACATGAAGGCTCCCAATAATAAGATAACAAGAGACAGGTACAAGAACATGATGGAAAGAGAATAACTGGGAACATGTACAAGAGATACAAGCACTAATATTCATATCACAAATTGTCCCTTCCGAACCTCATATTCAAAACATATCAAGTCACACATATAAGGAAGATGCCCATGATGTAAATCTGTTTAGCTCCAATCTTGCGTATGGTTGGTGCAATGTCACACCTGATCATTCATAATACCGGTACATGTCTAGGCTTTGCCTCGCCCCTAGGACCAAATCAGGGCCCTGATAATTTATGCCTAGCATTGAGTATCATATTGGACCCAAAGTCCCGTATCATGTAATTTCCAGACAATTTACTAATGGCATCGAAATTTTAAGAATAGCTCATGAAAGTAAGATAACACGAGTAGGAAATAAATTCCTCGTAGACTTCCAATTATCAAGGGAAAGTCATTTAGGAGAAATGACCTTGAGAAGGATATTAAATGATTTTTCACATAATATAATGTCAAAATAGACTCAACAAAGGTCATAATCTCGAGGTATAATAGCCTGGAGAGGCTAGAATGGTCTAACAAATGATAACAATGGAAAACGGAATTTCTGGGATGCTGAACGGAGAAACGGTCAGCCCTGGACCGCTACCCTAAGGTGACGGTCATGAGGGAACCGCAATCAAGTGGGTTCGACCAAACATGCTAAACCGAGTCGAATCCTAATCATGAACACGTCTGAGTAACTGGACGCTTTTACATGAAGGCGTCTGGGAGACTGGACGTCTCAAAAAGTGGCCACATGGCTCCAGGAAAAAGACGGTCTAGGCAAGACCGCTACCATCAAATGGCGGTCTTGGAAGGGCCGTTTTCATAAATCTGACAGAATTTTGGCAGAACTTCGGCAAGGTCTCGTTCTGCCAAAGTAAACTTCTAATGGGTTCAGATCTTGGTTGTAAAATCTGCTCGGCATCCTAGTGGGAATCCTAGGCTCGCTGAGTCTTACAGAGGCCTCGGAACATGAACACCTAGTCCGGCAGAAGGAATATCCAACGGAGAGGCATTCTATGTCCAAGATTTAATGGCTCATAAACGGCGAAAAACGAGTGTAGCGGTAAGTCAATACCACCGGAGTGGCACAACCCTCAACTAATCTTAAGAAGGTAACGAGCTATGAGCAATAATTAAAAGGATAGTACCAAAATTTTTACAAGTTAAACCATGATTTGACCATTTATTTCTACATTTTCTCCATCAATAAAAAGATAAGAAATGATCAAAATTTGAACTTGATAATTCCAACAACCTAAATGGTCATGTTCTGTAGTGTTTTAGCTTCAACAACGTGCAATATGATAGCATAAACATAGCCTAATATGTAGGAAAATGAGCCGATTTTATGCTGGAAAACAAGAGAAAATCTAAAGGCCGCAACTAGCATAAGACGGTCTCAGGAAGACCTCTAAAGTAAAACCCTTGATATATATATATATATATATATATATTTCAAATTAAAGAATGAACTCATCTCAGAGGCTGGACGCGGCTACGAGAAGGCATCATCTTTCTAGGGCGTGTCAATAATATCTCATAATTATTAAACCAATTAATATACGTAAACGTGCCTTAGATATGGGGCGCATCAAACAAAATAATATATATTTTTGAAAATTAGGGGGGAAGACGATCTATCGCGTGACCGTTTATTCCTCAAGCGGTTAGTGGTGCGACCGTTTTTAACACCGAGATCTGCTGACGACGAACTCCGACAGACCTTGACTAAAACGGCGATTGTGATCAATATAGTGAACGGAATTTTGGCAAATTGGTATCGTTGGAAAGAGCATTCAAAGACAAATAAGATAGCATACTTTAATTAGAGTTTAGGCTAATATAAACCAACATAAAATGAACTTAAAGTGAAGGTAAGCTTTCAGGTATACCTCCGAGTAAACTAAGGAATTCGATCGACATGGTATACAAAAATTGGGTAAACTAGTATCAAATGAAAGAGGACAAGAAAGACAAATAAGGTGGCACATTTTATTATGGGTTCAGCCTGAGAGAAACCTACCTTAGATCGACGAGATGTGAAGGGGAAGAAGTCATCGGAACCAACTTGAACAGCGCTAAACGTCGAACTCCTCCCACGATCGAGCACACCACCTGCTGTCGCAACAAATAGGGTTTCTAGGGATCAAAGGCCACCTATTATAGAGCCTATTGAGGCTTCTAGCGATCGGATTGATCTAAAGAGTCCAAAGATGGGAAAACGGCGAGAAACTCAGGGTCGATCAACTCTGCCGCTGTCGCACCGAATAGGAGAGTCTAGGGTTAGGGTTTCGAATAAGAATCGATCATACAGAGTTAGGCTAGGGTTAGGCTTCGATCAGAGCCCATTAGGGTGAGAATTGAGGTCCAATTAGGTGATTTAGATTGTTCTTACAAAGCTACGATTTTTTGCCTTAACTTCAAAGTTGGGGCTAATCCAATTTTATTCTGGGTTCATTTATTAAGACAAAGTTGCTGGAAATGTTGATTTCTACAAGATGCATATTTTTTCATATTTTTATTAAAATTTTGAAATTTGGGTTCAGAAAATAATATTATCTTATTCATTTAAAAAAATTGATTTAAGCAAACATTATTATTTTACTCGTGTAAAAATTCAGATATTATTATTTTATTTATTCAAAACTTTGGGTTGCTACATCCTCCCCCACTTTAAGGAATTTGGTCCTCCAAATTCATACGATTCCTTTCCAAAATTACAGTGGGGTACAATTACCACTCTTAAACACCTTCTAATAGTTCAGACTGATGAGACCCACTCTAATGCATGCTAATATGCAAAATCACCAATTCTAAGCATGAAAATATAAGGTTAAGGCTGGTTTAGAGTTACCTTCCATCGCTTGCAGCCTGCCATGATGCTTCGGTTCATCCGGTTGCCCATCTCGCGGCGCCTATGAAACATCAGGGGACAACGAGCAATTCTATGGTCTCCGCTTCCACAACGGATACACTTCCCTTGGTTCCTCCAAAAAATCAAAGCATGTTTGATACTATTAAATCTCATGAAGAAAGAAATATGCCGCTCAAGGAAGAATTAGAAACTCTAAAACAGAACTTGTCAATGGTCCTGGAAAAGGGGGTGATTCAGATAGCCCGAATGATAAAATCCAAGTTCTTGAAGTTGAAAATGAGAGTGTCAAGAATGACAATAAAATCATAAGGGACCAAATCTGAGTCTGTCATGAAAAATTAAATCAATCTGAACAAAAGAATTGAACAAAAGGATTGAGGAGTTGGAGGATGTTATGCCGAGATTAGTAAGAGGAAAGGAAAACCTTGAAATGGTTCTAGGAATTAGGACTAACTTTCAAAAAGAAGGAATTGGCTATGAGCCTGTGAAAAAGAAGTCATTTGAAAATAAGGTAATGACATCATTCGTGCATGCCAAAAATGATGACTCATTTGTAAGTAACAACACAAAAGCATCATCCAGCATAAATCAGACAAAATACTTTGCATTCAAACAAAGTAACACGGGGAGAAAGAGGACCATCTGTCACTATTGTGGTCAAATCGGTCATACTATGTCTTTTTGTCAGACTTTACGTTCTGATGATGAATTTTATGCTTATCAATCAAGAAATGTTTTTGTGAAAAATAAAACTCACAATGTTGGACCCAACCTAGTTTGGGTACCAAAGAATGTTCCATGAGTTCATGTTTTGTTGTAGGAATGCCTCAAAGCCGACGATTCACAATGGTTTCTTGATAGCGGCTGTTCGAGGCACATGACCGGAAACAAAAAGGTGTTCGCTGAGTTCAAAGAAAAAGGAGGTCTAGTTGCTTTTGGAGGAAACGACAAAGGTAAGATAGTTGGTATCGGAAAGGTAAGTGTAAATAACTCCAATACCATCGACAATGTCTTGTTAGTAAATGGTCTCAATCATAATCTTCTTAGTATCAGTCAACTTTGTGATAGGGGACATAAAGTTATTTTGAATCATCATACTGCACAATTGTAGATAATCTCACAAATGAAATAAAGTTTCTTATGTATATACAATTGACTTGAATGAGATTGCATGCAAAAACATGTGTTTAGTTGCCAACGATGCTGACGGTTTTTGGGTTTGGCATCGTAGATTGGGACATGCTATGTAACACCCATGAATTTTCTAAGAATTTTCTAGATTTAAATATAATTATTAAGTATTTGTAAAGGCTTAACCGGCTATTAAGGAGAATTAAGGATTAATTAAATATATTTAAAGGCCCTATATTTACCAAAGGACTAAGCCCAACTCAAACATGCCCAAAGACCCAATTTATGGCCTTTTAATCCAAGCCCATTACTAGAAACATATTTTGGGTAATTTACGGATTTAAATATGATAAATAAGATAAAATAGGAAATAAAAGATAATAGGAAAATACAAATTTTTTGGATTTAACGGCGATTGGCGGTCTATCGTGCGACCGCCAGATCCACCCTAGCGGTCCCTCCATGACCGCTAAGCCCCTCCTAATTCCGTGAATAGAAGAAACGTGAAAAGTTTGGATCTTTGGCATCCAAATCCTCATGGATCGAAGTGTGTAGACATATAATCATGTCTAAGACTCTTGGGGATCGATCCTACCCCAAATTAGGACTCCTAATCGACCTAATCTAGCAACCTCAACTCAAACCCTATAAATAGAACCCAGATTCGACCTACGCGAACCCTTGTTTTGGCTCGCGTTGTTCGACAGTAAGGAGATCTCATCTCAGGTTAGTTCTTTAGAACTTTATGTTCTCCGGTTAGTTTCATGCTAGAAGACTCAGCCGTTGAAGAATTAGAGCATCTGTAAGTCTCTGGTTTGCTGCAAGCTGCACAGGAAATGGTGTGTCGGACTAGTAAAGATCAGGAGATTAGAAGCCCTAAACGAGGTTAGTCCAAGTTGATTATTTAGAACTTATTATTCCCCTTTCTGTCTTCTACCTACCCTCCAATTTTCATGAATTTAGGTCAAGATGATCAGGAGATAGAGGGACGGGAAGTTGCTGGTTTAACCATAGGACGTGCAGAAACTAGGGTCGACTTGCAGTCGGAAATTTGAAGTCTAGGGATCAAATTAAAGGTGGGTTATCTCATAAAAAGGCTAAATCAATATGTTAGGAGTAAAAGCCCTATGGTTTCATCCCGTCTCATGCTTTCTACTGGTAGTATTTTATGTTCTCTCATGACTACGCATCTAGGTTAAGCCAGCATGCTTACCCTTTTCACCCTAAGAGGAAAATTATAACCTTGGGTTAAATTATGCATCTCCATGTATCCCCATGTGTTAATATGGTTGTATCAGGCTTTACTTACATGTTGGCATGTTTCTCCATGCATCTATTTTCCCTGGATTAGGCTTATTCTTTGAGTTTTAACTCTGTCTGCTGCAGGGAATAAACGGTCTCCTGTAAGACTGCCAGATGTCTTTAGCGGCCATGCGATAGACCGCTAAACACCTGTATGCGGTCCTCACCTGACTGCTAGCCTCTGCAACTTGTTAACTCCAAATAGATTACAGATTGACCCTATTAAACATATGTTAAGCCTAGTTAATTAGGTCTTATTCCTGATTATGACCTTATATTCATGTTGTTGGTTATATTGTGCATCCATCATGATAGATTTCTTGGCTTACATGTTTTAGAAACCTATTTTAAACTTATGTTAATTTCATGCCAAAACCATATACTCTTGTAATTACCTTAAATTTCATATGGTTCATGGACTTGTCCAGTTTTGATTTGATCGTTATTTTATCACGATCATTTCTCATCTAGAGTCATTTCTTAAGTACATGGTGTGTACCCCAGTGCGTGGCCATTAGATACACTTTGCACTTATAAGCACACAATCTTGGACTCGTGATCCTCTCTGTTGGATATTCCTTCCACCGGACTACGTGATCTTATTTCAAGGCCCCCGTAAGTCTCCGTGAGCCTGGGATTCCTACTAAGATGCCAAACTGGTTGTACCCTCAAAGCCCAATTGTCTAGAAAGTACTTTACCGGTATTTTATAAGTTCTAGATCTTAGCGGCCATCCATTAGACCGCAAGAGTCTAGTAGCGGCCATTTACTTGATCGCCAAAGACGCCTAGCGGCCCTGCCATGACCGCAAGGTTCCAGAGATTTCACTATGTCGACACTCCCTTTCTTTATGCGTCGACTCTGTTAATAAATGGTTCAGTCATGACCACTATTATCTCAAGTGTTCTTAACCTGAGGTTTGACCAAAGGGTTGATTTTCCTATGTTCCTAGATGGTCTATGATTATCTAGAACCTAACACTTTATTTCCAAAGCTACCTAATGAATTATGAAAATTAAAGAATATGTCGTTATGCTGTTGAATTTTCTCCATGGCATGACCTTGTTCTAAATCAATCTTGAACTCTCATGTTCTTAATTGGTGCATTCTTACCTTGATTATTGTCAATATGAATCTATTGTTTGAAATGGTTACATTATTAGCCATATTTATATTTCTCGTGGAAGTAGCTTGATTTATAACTTGAAGATGCAAGAGCGGGCACGGACAGTGTCTAAGGGCTCAACTCTAGTCCCCTCGGCAGATAGCCAGAAACATACTACAAACCATGGGGTATGATGAACACTGGCGTCGCATTGCGTCGAGAGTACTTTTTTTATAAACATGTGAAGATCCGTGAGGTAATCTTGTGAAATTACATGCTTGCTAGTACATTCTCGTTACATGAATTTCTAGTGCGTAGCCTTTATGGTTATGAAAAATTACATTCTTGTTTATGAAAGGCCAAATTACATTCATGTTATATTCTTGCTTGATCATATTCCTAGTCTACATGAACTCTCATATCTCACCTTGATCATATCTTGTTATTCGTGTTACTTTAATTTATTCACGTGTTTCATCGTATTTGCATGACTTATCTTACACTCTAGAGCTAAAATGTTAATTACTTAAATATTACCCTCATGTTGATACAAAGATACCTACTGGACATGTGTGCTCATTCTCTACTTTTTCTATCTTTTTCAGGAAATTCTAGCGGGTCTGATTCAGACTATTCAAGTGATGGATCCGAGAGTGATTAAAGAAGGAGCGAAGCCTTAGATTGTCTTTAGTTGATAGTCAAGAGTCGCTATATAATTTTTCATTTTATTGAGTCTAGTTAGTCAAAGAGTCAAGAGTCAACCTTTTTTCAGGTTAATCCCTTTGATCCTAAACAGGCTAAATTCCAAATCTTGTTGATTGACTGAACTGGGATGACCTAGTTCCTAGATGGGATGACAACTGTTCAGGCATGCTTCTGGCTGCCTCGCCTTGTCATAGGTGGGACGTTCTAGTCAGAAACTGGGATGACCCCTGTTCAGATTAGATTCTGGAAATAGAACATGGTCTGATAGTGGGTCGACCCGGTTACTAGATGGGACGCCCCATCCCTATTTTGCCCATTTCTGTTCCAAAATTCATTATAATAATTCTATAAATTATTTTGGGCTTAATAATTAGTCTTTAATCATCAGAAATTAAGTGATCAACCAATTAGAATGTGTCTTGCACATTTTATCCCTTTCAATCATCTCTTAGTATGCTAACACAAGGATTTTGATTTAAACTCTATTTTTTCTTTGTGAATACGAGGCCTATGCCAGGTCAGCCTTGGGGAACCAATTAGAGGGGAGAATATTCACATTCTCTACTCCATTAAGAGGATATTCTCCCTAGCTATAAAGCCCCAATGATTAGGGCATCCAATCATCCAAGGAGAGAGCACAACACAAGAGAGAACAAGCCCTTGTTCCTGGAGAGCCTCCTTCCAACACAGCAAGGGGAGAAGAGCGAAGAGAAGAGTAGGAGAACGACCTCCAACCCATGGATTTGAAGATCTGAAGGTTTCTAGAGGCGTTCCCTCACTGCATCCATCATCCGAGCGAGGTCTTCATAACCGACTACCTCCCACTCTACGAGAAGCTTCATCGACTATCAGCTTCTGTTACTCCAGCGAAGGAACTTGTGCAATATCAAAGTTAGATATTCTTTCTACATTGATCTGATCTTACTTGAGTTTATTGTAATTATCTGAGTTAAATTTTCCAAAAAACCTGAGAGATTCTTGTGGGTGTGTGTGGAGATATCATCTCCAACAGTGTGTGTGGCCTGACGATTGTCCGTCGGCGTGTGTGTCTTGGGGTTTTTCACCCCGTGTGTGTGTGGTTTTGTTGCCTCTGAGCAGCGTGGTTTTTAGTAAATCCTCTCGAGTTGAGAGGGGTGGATGTAGGATCGCACTCGGGTGTGTTCGAACCACCTAAAAATCTAGCTCTCGTGGTTTGGCTGTTGGCTTGCTTGTTCTTCTTGTGCTCTGTCGTGTGGGCTTGCTTGAGGCGTGATGATCACTCACATTGTCTAGCGTGCGAGTGTGAATATCATTCTCGTCATCGAGCGTGTGCGGTCCCATTCTACAATCATTGTTGATAGTTTATTTTATTGCTGGCTGGGCTGATTTAATTATCTTCTTGAACTTTGACATATAGAAAGTTTTAATTAGTCACAATCAATTCACCCCCTCTTGGTTGCGATTCCAACGGGCCAACAGTATTTTTGAGGGGAACGTACGTCTATCTCCTAAAGAGGGGAAGATTATTGCTCACCTCTTGCAAGCAGTAAAGCCACCCTTGGTATTTTAGAGGAGAGTGTACATCTGTATCCTAAGAAGGAGAGGATTATTACTCATCTGTTAGAAGCGTGAAGCTACCAGTGTCCCTGTGAGTACTAGAGATAGGACAAAATGGCAAAAAATTACAGCCTGATCCACCTTTTCTTGGTGAAACACCTTGAGGTTTACAAAGTTTCAAGTGCGGGGAGCTTCTCGGCCTTCTAGGGTTGTTAGATTGTACACCCTTTTGCCAACCGCTTCTACAATCCGGATGGCATCCTGGTGTAACAATATAGGCCACAGTCGATAATGAAGGCTATCTTGTCCTGATCAGACTCGTGCATGATGATCTAGTGATACCTAGAGTAGGCATCCAAGAAACTCAACATCTCGTGCCCAGCCGTTGCGTCGACGAGTTGGTCGATCCGCGACATAGGGAAGCTGCCTTTGGGAGTGGCTTTGTTTAGATCGGTGTAGTCCATATACATGTGCCACTTCCCATTATTCTTGGGAACTAGGACCATGTTGTCAACCCAGTCTAGATACTGAGTTGGTCAGAGAAGTCTAGGCGTAGCTTCTCGCCTACTTGTTCCCAAATGATTACTTTTCGCTCAGAGTTACAACGTCTCCTGCGTTGTTGAACCAGGCGGCATTTAGGGTCCAGCTTTAGCTGGCAGGTGATCACCTCTGGTGGGATCCCAGGGAGCACATTCTCAGACCAGGCAAACACATCTCACTTGGCCCCTACTGGTCGCAGTGCTCTTGATCTCAGTGTTCGTGCTTGCTTCTCTCCCCTTGTGGGGAGTCGACCGATCGCGTGCGGTCTGGTTGGCTGGTCCCGACTGTTGACACCCGTTTTAGCCCACAAGTTGCGTCATTTCTCTTATTCATCATTTTTGATGTACCGAATTACCCATTATTTTGGAGCATTCCTTGGATGGATTTCGAGCCAATTTTTATTGTTCCAATCGCTTTAAGCCCTAGAGATCATAATTTTCTAGAGCCCTAGAGCTTATCTTATCAAATTCTGATTTTCAAGTCAACTTACGGCCCATTTAGGCCAGCTTCCTTCAAACATTCGGCTCTCTCCCGCTACGTAGTCCTCAAAGTGGTTCTTTTTCACCCTCTTCCTGTCCTCTATTCAAAATGTTGTCTTCTTCACCAAAGTTGTTCATCTTTCAAAGATCTACAATTTCTTCTTCTACACCATTGGCCGGTTCTACCTCGTTTGTGAGCTATTCGCATTTTTCCGACGTGCTGTGCTGTTCACCTATGTCTCAGAATTTTCCTCTCTATTCTAGCCCCATTTTCTCCCTCTTCTGATCATTTTCTCAACTTACTTTTTTTATAAACGTTGTTCCTCTCTCAGTTATCTACAATTGCTTCTTCTACCACTTTTACTAGTTCTGCAGAGTTTGAGAGATACGCTTCAATTTCCTAAGTTGCGCACAGTCTGCCCAGAATTTTCCTTCATCGGTGTGAAGGTCTAGTGTAGGTGTGTCAGAGCACATGTGACGGTCTAGTATAGATGCGTCAGAGCACTGTGACGGTCCTATACTAGACCGTCACAGTAAAACTTGTCCGAAATCGTCCCGTTCGACTCCCAGAGTGTGACGAACCTACCCTAGGCCGTTACATGACTCTAATGGTCCTACGATAGACCGTTACACACAGCAGAGAGTCCAATTTATGCTGGACTCTGCCCCGAAAATTGCGCGGCGAGCCTATCTTGCAGAGCCCATAACTTCTGCAATTCTTATCCAAATCGATCCCCGTTTTTTCCTACTTCTAGCCCTTTGTATTATCTTGAGTTCAGTTCATAGAAATAAAATTTTCATTTACTATATATCTCAGGATCTGGGTCGCAAGATCAGGATTTAAGCATCCTAGTACAACTAAAACTCTATTTTCCAGTGCGACGGGACTACCTTCTAAAAGCCATATCTTCTAGAATCCTCCTCCGAATTGATCCTCGTTTATTCCTATCTCTTATCCTTAGTATTATCTCGAGTTTGATCTAGAGAACTCGATTTATCTTGGACTATATCTTCGGGAATCGTGATAAGAAGATGAGATTTTCTTACAAAACTCTATAAAAAGTGCCTAGTTCGCAGTCGCGATGGGGGGCTCTTTCTTGGTTCGGGGCGAAGCCATGCTGCAATTCCAACTCACAACTTTGACCCTGGCTTGAAGAGGGAAGTATTAACTTTCCATTGTATCCTTTTGGGCTTGATTTCATGATCTATATTCTTAGTTCTCTTCCTCTCAAAATCATAAGTCATCATAATTTTTTACACTTTTCTGCTACACATGCACTTTTGCACGTTTTGCATCAATGTTTTCTCTCTATTCTCTCAATCAAATCTCGTGATTTCAAATCTCATGCATGCACAACACACCCACCTATTATTTCCACCTTTCCACAGGGGTTAAAAATCTCCCCCCGGTGAGTTTGCCCTCAATTTTTATCCCTATTTTATCACTGCGGGATTGATGCTACACATGCATATTCTAATGGGTTTTTTGTCCTTATTTTGGCTTTATTTTGCAGGAGAGCATGAATACAACGTGAGAACCTTTTCCTCTAGCCGGTTGGAGAGTGAGGAGGTTTGAATCCACAAAGTTCCCCGCACCTCGTTTGTCAAGCGCGATCAAGTTTTCTTTCCAAAGTACACGGCGACGTTCTTTACAATTCTTCATCCTTTGGCGTTGTTAATCCTTAGTGGCGATCACTGTTAGTATTTCTCATCCTTTCATCCCCCTTATCTTTGATTCACATGTTTATGCATGTATTAATTTAAAGGGGCAAGATAGGAATCTAATTAAAACAAATCTATAATTTTTTGGCGATCACGGTGGGACACCAATACCCATCACGTTTGTTTTAATGCTCTTTTGTAAGTTGGGTGTGTGCATGTGCATGTTTAGGTGATATTTTATCCATTATTCCATTGCTTGGGGCGTTTAAAGGGCTCAGGTAGTGTAACGGTCCTATAATAGACCGCCACATGAATGTAACGGTCCTTTAGTAGACCGTTACAGATTCTGGCAGTCGTGCACGCATGCTCACGGGGCCGTGTTCGTCGGGGCATAACTTTTGATCCCGGTGTCCGATTGTGATGTTTTTTCTTCCATTGGATAGCCCTTTGTATTGTCTTTCTATCTATATATCATTTACATCATTTGGTTAACATTTTCATAATCTAACATTGTCCAACTTTTTGAGTTTTATGCATAAGTTCTGTAGGCAGGCTCAGGGACAGGTTCACAGGTACATCTTTACTCAGTGATTTGACTTCCTTCCCGGTGTCTTATGGCACTGATTTTTGTTCCATTGGATAGTACTTTGTATTTTCTTTCCATCCATAGCTTATTTGCATCATTTGGGTCTCATTTACTTAGTTAAAGATTGTCATCATTTTAGCATTTTGTCCATAAAATCTCCATGTGGTCTGCGCACAGGTTCACGGGGGCAACTTTGCTCAATGATTTGATTGACCTCCCAGGGTCAGATTGATCTATTCTTGGGCCCGTTGTGCAGACCTTTGTATTATCTTTCCATCCATATACTATTTGTCTTATTTGGATCATGTTTGCATAGTTTAATCTAGTCTTGATTTTCTAGTTTTAAGCTAGAATTTGCATGCACTCCGGTGCACATAGGGCCATACATTGCATGTCATAGTTACATTTCCTACCTTAGTAAGTGATCCTCTCACCTCCATATTCCTTGGGGTCGACTAGGTGATCTTATCCGGGACCTCTATAAGTTCCAGTGAGCCGTGGATTCCTACACGGACGCCGGGCCGGTTGTACCTTTTCCACCCCTTAGGCTTGCATTTGCATAAGTGTGAGGGAGTTAACCTTAGCCAACCCAAAGTTTAGAATTTTTTCCCATAGGATTCTTATCTTGAGGGAATTATCCTAATTCAAATCATTAAAAGGTCTATTAAAACCCCTAAAATATTTCTTATCATATCGACTTGTTTGACTTGGGTGAAATTCTCAAATTGCATTGTTTGTGTTGTTTGGGCTTGTCCAAGCCCATTAGTGGTGTTTTATGCTGCATCCACATGTTTTGCTATTGTTAGGCCCATTTAGGCTAGCCCATTTTGTGTGTTCACTATCTGGTCCATTGTCCCGTGGTCCGTTGTCCATTGGTCTTTGCATTAGTGGGTCAGCCCCCCTTGTTCTCAAGCCCATTAAGCCATTGCTTCCCCACTTGTATTCTCCTTGATATCCTTGTATTAAGTCTCCATTTTCCCTCATGGAGTATCATTCTAACCCCTTGTATCATTCTTTTTTCCAATCTTCTTCCCATTCCCGCGTGGAATCCTCTTTCCATGCGGGCCCATCTTCCCATGGTCCCTCTGATCCCTCCGAGGAACAGGCTAATCTCATGGCCCATCTTTCAAGTCTTGTTCGCCAAATGGATCCGGCTCAGACCCAACGTCTTATTGCATCTCATCCTCATGGGCCTCCTTCTCTTAATGGGCCTTCTTCTCTCATTAATGGGCCTCATCATCTTAACGGACCCCATTCTTCTAATGAGCCTTATTTTTCTAATGGGACTCATTCTTCTTCTCCTTATGCTGCCAGCCCAATGGGTCCTTATGATCATGCTTCTTCCAGGCCCACATATCCTTCCATTCTCGGAATGGGCCCTTCTTCTTCTCAGCCCGGATGCTCTTATCTGGCCAATTATCATCATACTGGTCCGAATTCACATCCTCTTGCTCAAGCTGGCCCATATTCTTCTCGATCTCTCCTTACCAAGAGATGATTGTTCAAACCCAATGCCAACTTGATGAGCTTCAACGTCGGATCGATCCTAAATCCTCTTTAAGTGTTCCATTTGATTTCCAAGGTCTTCGGCTCCCACCTCCATCATAAATTCCCACATATCGCCGTTATAGTGTAGTCGGTGACCCGTATGTGCACTTAAAGGAGTTTGTTTATGAGTCGGCCCAATTTTGACATGAACAACGCTTGATGGCCTATCTATTTGGTCTGTCGTTGGAAGGCCCGGCTCAGGATTGGTTCTTCTCTCTTCCGCAAGAGCAAGTTATGCATTTTCATGCCGTTCAAGAAAAGTTTATTCAACAGTATCAAGACCAGGTTGGGCCCAAGTACTCTATTATGGATCTGGCCCATGAGATGATGAAGCCCGACGAGGGGTTCTGCACCTTTGCTGACCGTTGGCGTCACCTTGCCGCGTAAAGTCCCAGGACACATTCCAGAGGGAGAACAAATCAAGATGCTGATATCCAATGCCATGCCCGAGTATCAGTTTATCTTAGCCCTCAACGACATCACCTCCTGGCAATAACTTTACAGCCGAGCCCACTTCATTCGCCAATAAATCCAAGATTCTCTTGACCCCGAGTCTCCACCATCCACATCCACATATCAACCTTCACCCTCCACGTGCCAACCCTACGCTCCCATGAGTCAGCCTTCTGCCACATATCCCTCCACGAGCCAACCCCCCGCCTATACATACCTATACGCCTCCGCATATCAACCTTCCATGAGTCAGCCTCCTACGTCCGCATACCCATCTCCGTTTCCACCCCCGGTCAAGGTCACACCACATCCCGAGTAGGTGGATGCCGTATACATACCTCCCCACTCCATTCCACATATGCCTTCACCAAATCACTCCTCCGCCGGCCAAGCACTATTGCCTATGCAACCTCCGCTTCCCTCTCCACAACCTTCTCCACCACCTCATACCCCTCGACATCCGCCTTGCCCGAAGCGGGCTCCTTGTCCTCCGTTGTCGGAGTGCTTTACCGACATTTTTAGGGCTTTGATGGCCGCTCACGCGTTGCCGCTCTCTCCGGCTGTGCCTTGCCAACCCGCGATCGGGAATATGCTTCAATATTGTGATTTTCACTGCCAGCAGGGGCATTTGGTTGAGGATTGTCCCGAGTTCCGAGAGTATGTTTATGACCTGGAAGGTAATAAAAGGATTGATTGGGCCACCATGCATAAAGTTGTTTTAGATCTCTGCAGCAAGCAATAGCAACAAGAAGCACCACCCAAGAAACCGTCTCCATCTCTACATGATCGGGGGCACCCCAATGATTCTTCGTCTAGCGTTGAACCCGCTTCATCACCTACTACCTCGCCTACTCTGTTACCTTCGCTATCTCCTATCCAATCTCCACAACCTCCACAAATCCAAGCCTCTACTCAGGCTAGTGCCACCTCCCCTTCTTCTACTTCTTCCACCACTACTTCCACCCCCAATGTCGTTCGGCGCGTTGTGTCGATACGTCAACGGTGGGTGCCACAACCCCCTTCTTCACCCTTGCCATGTCCACTACCTCCATCGACCACATCACCATCTCCACCATCCTCTCCATCGCCTACACCATCTCCACCACCCTCACCATTGCCTAAACCTCCATCACCCCCGCCATCACCTTTGACCGAGCCTGAGCAAATTTTGCCTTTGCCACCCTCACCCGAGCAAGTCATACCTCCACCCTTACCTTTGCATCCACCTAAACACACCATACCCGTTGAAACCTCCGCGTCTTATGAACCTACTCCTATCCCCATTCTTCCACCTATTTCCACCCCACGGAGCGGGTGTGCATTACCCATGGTGCCCCTTGGGTCTAATCCCCAGGGATACAATAAGCCAAGTCTGGATGATTCGGTGTCGGCCGTGCATTTCAAAATCCAAGACTTCATTTGCCGGATGCCGATCTACATCCTGGTCCCTGGTTATTTTGGGGATGTTGAGCCTACACTCCTAGTGAAGATGGTTGATAAGAAGAGTTCCCTTGAGTTGATGCCAGTTTCTTCCCGAGCAAGGCCGGTGACAATCTCTTTGCTCGCCGGAGAGTTCACCGTTGATGCTATTATTTCTCTTCGCTCTATTGCCATTCAGATGACAGGCCAAGAAGGGTTCTCTACCCGTGTTGTGATAACGCATACGGCCGCCAAGCAGATTATGGATTCTATGTTCAAGGGGCAATTGGTCGTATCTTCTACATTTTCCAGGGACATTCTGCACTTGTTATGCAATCTTCCTCAGTTTATTAGCAAGTCGACCATGTCAACACCGTGTATTACTCTCCCTCAGCTTCACCCGTCTCTTCTAGCAAGGCAGTTACGCTTCAAGTCCGATTGCCGAGTGGAGCTACCAAATCTCATGCTACTTGTGCCAGGTAACAAGACTCCATGGTTTTATGATATTTAGCATTATGAGGAGTTAGTTGTTCAAGAATGTCCGTCTACTGTTGTTCGCGCCGGGTGTCTAGGGGCAACTGCCTCGATGAAGCTACATATTCATAGCCGGGTCAGGTCCTCTGCCAGATGGGCCCGTTATTTAAGGAGACACTGCAGAATAATAGGCCTGAAGGTCCAACCCCGCGCCAAGCAGGTCCATTTCAAACCAATTTCAGCTAAGAAGAGACGGCGACGCAGGTTCAAGAGCCGTCAGTTGTGCATTCAGGGGTCGACCTCTTCCTCCCTTTCTTTTCATTCATCCTTCCTTCTACTCAGTTCTCACCCTTGGGTGGTGTACCTTCCTCCATCTGATCCTATCTCCATCATTTTCTCCTCCTTCCGTAGGTCCGTGCATCCCCATTCCTCTCCCTTTTCTCTTGATCCTCCAGATTTTCCCTCCTCTCACAATTCTAGGCCTCGGTCTATGTCTTTTCATCCCAATCTCGGGACATCTCCCAGTTCTTCTCCTCCAGCATCTCCAAGTTCCATCTCTAGTTCTCTTTCCCCGACCCTATCGGGTGTCTCTCATTCTCCTTCTCCAACCTTGTTGGATGATTCTCATCCCTCTTCTCCGACCACGTCGGATGATTCTTCGTCTTGTCTTTCTACTCATTCTTTCTCACCCTTTCAGGGTTATTGCCCTTTTTCATGCTGTTTTCGAGGCTTTAGTCCGCCTTGATCTCAGCTACTCTGGTTTATTCTATATCTGGTTCCTTGTTATCAGGGCCTTAGTGCCTTAACGAGGGAGTTCTAGCCCTCGTCTCTCTTCCTTTTTATCCCTTCTTCGTCCAGTATGATGTCTGCCACTCCTCTGTGTCAAGGAATCCAATCCTTTACTCTCCTTTCATCCTTTATCCTGACAAGCAAGGAATACAAAGCTACTCGCGCTCCTCAAAGCTCGATGATCGAGATCGCTTCAGGATGCCAGTTTCCACGCCATGGATTTGCAAAGGTATCTTTATCTTGAGCAAAGAAGCATGCTTTCATTTCTATTATTTATATTGTTTCTGCACATGGTTATAATGCTATTCCTCAACATGGTTAAGTGGCTTTTAGAAATTTTCTTAGTTCATTTAAAATGAGTTCGCTTCTGTAGCATCCTTAGGCCAGTGATAGCTCCGCACTGGGAGTCTAGTTCTTTCCCCGATCGTTGAGGGTGACCTTTGAGCATGGGTTTTTCACACACTTCACGGTGAGCCATAGCCGATCTCTCTGAGGCACACCGTCGCTACTTTGGCCATACTTTGGGTATGCACAAAGGTCTTTTTCTCTTCTCTCCTCGGCCAAGTGCAGGGGCAAGAGATTGATGGATAAGATGACTAACCTAGGCGCTCCCTAATACGAGAGAGGTCTCAAATAGGGGTAGTCTTGACCCTCAAAAATGAGCGTTCATGCAATATCTAGCCAAACAAGGGCTATCAAAAATAAATGGACGAATAAATATGCAAAATTATGAATCAAAGGCATGGCAAGAGTGGCAGTAAAGTTCCCCGCGAGACGTCATGAGCCCGGTCGCATGCGTGCCTGATAAATATGGGTCTAAAAATCAAAGACAGAAAGCCCCGGCACAACAGACCTATCTCTTTGAGGGGTGGTGCCTTGGAAGGAAGTCGAATCTTGATATCTCCCATCCTGCATAAAGCTTGTCTCTAATTTTTCTTCTATTTCTCCCTCTTAGGCTGGGTTGTATCTCGGGTATGGCCTTAGTAGGGGCACCGTTCTTTAGAGGCAGTTGGTTGTGGTAAGCCACCCTCACATGCACGCCCTACTCAAGGGAAGTCTTTAATGAGAGGGGATGGACGACGATCCCTGGCCAATAGTTCGAGCCTGTCGTTGGGTGCTGTAGATTACTATTTCAAAAATCTAAAAAAATGAGATATTGTCAAAAATCTAAAAAATGAGATATTTTCAAAATCCAAAAAAATGATGACATTATTAAAAATCCAAAAAATGAGATATTGTCAAAAACCTAAAAAAATGAGATATTGTCAAAAAATCCAAAAAAAATAAATATTGTTCAAATAAAATAAAAAACAAATATTTTCAAAATCTAAAAAAATCAAGAAAATTGAAAAATCTAAAAATATTTATCTTTTATATTTTATTTTGAGATTAGATACGTAATCTGTTTGCTAAGTGTGTAGGTTGCAGGTACTCAAGCATTCCTTGCTATATCTTTGTGCTCTATCTCCTGTCCACATCTTTGATCTGTTCTTCTCTTCTATAATCATGTCTCTCGATCTATTCTGAAGCTTGTGTCCTTCTCAGCTTTTGTTTGCAATGATCATATCTATGTGAGAGTGCTTTACCTCACGATTATGAACCTGACGGTTCTACTTCATTCTGATCTTGGGTTTTGATTGAAGGGTGTATTTATTTATATCCTTTGTCCCGCCATGTCCTTGTCTCGCTGTGTCTATGTCCCACCGTGTTGTCCCACACATATTTTATTCTTCACCATGTGTTGTTAGTTGTCTTGCATATGTTGTTAGCCGCCCTTTTATATCTTGTGTGCCGTCCCACCGCTTGCGTGTTGTCTTGTCCCAACCGTGTGTTGTCACACTGCATTGTTGTCTTGTCCCCCACGTTCATCTTGCATACGTGTTGTCTGTTCATGCCATTGCATATGTGCTTGTTCATCTTATTGTGTTGTTTTCCATTCGTTTGATCCTTATGTTTTGTTGTGTTATCGGTCGTTCAGTGGAGCGTTATCTTACCATCGTTATGTTCATGCTTGTTTATCATGTTCATTCATATTGTTGTTGTCTTATGATGAAAATTCATAAAAATCTGAAAATCTGAAAAATCTAAAAAAGTGTCGTTTCGCTTGGCAGGTAAGTCAGGTATGGCTCTCGATCCCTTCTCATTGTTGCATTACTATATGCTATCTATATTATTATAACCTCTCAAGGACCGGCTGGTTGGCCGTGTGTTCTGGGATCTGATGTTCCCCTTTAACAAAAGTGATGATGATCTAGGAGCATACAGTTAATCGTTGGATAAGCCGCTCGGTTGAGTTGGGTGGGGGACGATAGACTCTATCTCGCACGTCGTGGTTGCAAGAAGACTCTTGAGCCCGTCTTGACTCAGTCTAGCAATATTATCCTTGAGTACTTTCTATTTTATCTTTCTTTATATTCGTTTTGATGATTTATTTATTTTAGCCCAGCATGCATCATGTCATTTTGAGCATTCACGTCTCGTGATCCGTTCAAGGATTTCTCCTCAGCAATGGTTGATTGCACTTAAGCTCTCTTGGGTAAGAGATTCTTCATTCCACTCTGAATTCAAACGATTTCTCTGATCTTGCCGCTTGGTCTGGTTGGCCAGCGTGATTCCTGTTTGGATTTTATCTCAGTTTTATCTTTCCTTTTCCAGCTCTTACGCTGTGTTCCTTCAGACCCACTCATTGTCCGTGGATTGTGTCCCCGATGAGGTTAGTCATGTTTTCTCCATTAGTTAGTTCTCCAGACATGTCTCATCCTTGTCATCCATTCCATGTGGTTAGTTTGGCATTTTCAGGAGAATTCCTGTCACTTGTTGGTTGTGACGGGTGTCTTTTTGCCTTGATGTCTGCTTATCAGTTCTCTCCGCTTCATCTCTATTTCACGTCGCTGTCGCTTTCACTCCATCTCCTTTCCATTTCACCTCTGCGTCGCTTTCGCTCATTCCCTTGCAAAGCGAACATCAAGGAGGGGCATCTGTTGACACCCGTTTTAGCCCGCAAGTTGCGTCATTTCTCCTATTCATCATTTTTGATGTCCCGAATTACCTATTATTTTGGAGCCTTCCTTGGATGGATTTCGAGCCAATTTTTATTGTTCCATTCCCTTTAAGCCCTAGAGATCATGATTTTCTAGAGCCTTGGAGCTTATCTTATCAAATTCTGGTTTCCAAGTCAACTTACGGCCCATTTAGGCCGGCTTCCTTCAAACATTCGGCTCTCTCCTGCTACGTAGTCCTCAAAGTGGTTCTTTTTCACCCTCTTCCTCTCCTCTATTCTAAAAGTTGTCTTCCCCAAAGTTGTTCATCTTTCAAAGATCTACAATTTCTTCTTCTATGCCGTTGGCCGGTTCTACCCTGTTTGTGAGCTATTCGTATTTTTCCAGCGTGCCATGCTGTTCACCTATGTCTCATAATTTTCCTCTCTGTTCTAGCCTCATTTTCTCCCTCTTCTGATTATTTTCTCAACTTACTTTCTTTATAAACGTTGTTCCTCTCTCCGTTATCTACAATTTCTTCTTCTACCACTTTTGCTAGTTCCGTCTCGTTTGAGAGATACGCTTCAATTTCCAAAGTCGCGCGCAGTTTACCCAGAATTTTTCTTCATCGGTGTGAAGGTCTAGTGTAGGTGCATCAGAGCACATGTGACGGTCTAGTATAGATGCGTCAGAGCACTATGACGGTCCTATACTAGATCGTCACAGTCAAACTTGTCCGAAATCATCCCGTTCGACCCCCAGAGTGTGACGGACCTACCCTAGGCCATTACATGACTCTGACGGTCCTACGATAGACCGTTACACACAGCAGATAGTCCAATTTATGCTGGATTCTGCCCCAAAAATTACGCGGCGAGCCTATCTTGCAGAGCCCATAACTTCTTCAATTCTTATCCAAATCGATCCCCATTTTTTCCTACTTCTAGCCCTTTGTATTATCTTGAATTCGGTTCATAGAAATCAAATTTTCATTTACTATATATCTTGGGATCTGGGTCACAAGATCAGGATTTAAGCATCCTAGTACAACTAAAACTCTATTTTCCAGTGCGACGGGGCTACCTTCCAAGAGCCATATCTTCTAGAATCCTCCTCCGAATTGATCCCCGTTTGTTCTTATCTCTTGTCCTTAGTATTATCTCGAGTTTGATCCAGAGAACTCAATTTATCTTGGACTATATATCCAGAAATTGTGATAAGAAGATGAGGCTTTCTTACAAAACTCTATAAAAATTGCCCAGTTCGTAGTCGCGACGGGGGGCTCTTTCTTAGTTCGGGGCGAAGCCATGTTGCAATTCCAACTCACAACTTTGACCCTGACTTGAAGAGGGAAGTATTAGCTTTCCATTGCATCCTTTTGGGCTTGATTTCATGATCTATATTCTTAGTTCTCTTCCTCTCAAAATCATAAATCATTATAATTTTCTGCACTTTTATGCTACACATGCACTTTTGCACGTTTTGCATCAACGTTTTATCTCTATTCTCTCAATCAAATCTCATGATTTCAAATCTCATGCATGCACAACACACCCACCTATTATTTCCACCTTTCCACAGGGGTTAAAAATCTCCCCCTGGTGAGTTTGCCCTTAATTTTTACCCCTATTTTATCACTGCGGGATTGATGCTACACATGCATGTTCTAATGGGTTTTTTGTCCTTATTTTAGCTTTGTTTTGCAAGAGAGCATGAATACAACGTGAGGCCCTTTTCCTCTAGCCGGTTGGAGAGAGAGGAGGTTTGAATCCACAAAGTTCCCCGCACCTCGTTTGTCAAGCGCGATCAAGTTTTCTTTCCAAGGTACACGGCGACGTTCTTTACACTTCTTCATCCTTTGGCGTTGTTAATCCTTGGTGACGATCACGGTTAGTATTTCTCATCCTTTCATCCCCCTTGTATTCGATTCACATGTTTATGCATGTATTAATTTAAAGGGGGCGGGATAGGAATCTAATTAAAATAAATCTACACCGACCACTTTGCCTAATGCTGCATTGTTCTCCCCACAACTGGTGTGTTTCTGGGCCAGTGTGAGAAGCTCCATTAGCGTTGCCGGGTATTCTACTCCTAGCATTCGTCAGAGGATGGTGTCCCAAGTGCCTTGCGTCAGCGCTGTCATGGCGATGCTGATGTCCAGGCGAGGGATGTGGAGGGCCTCTTTAAGGAAGCGGGTTACGTAGTCTCACAGGGGTTCCTTGTGGCCTTGCTTGATGGTGAGAAGGCTCACTATAGATCTGACCTCATGTTTGCAGTTGATGAAGTTCTCCTTGAACATCCTGTTCAACTGTTGGAAGAAGGTTATGGTCCCGACGGGTAGCGCCTTGAACCAGGTCTGGGTGTTCTCCTGTAAGGTGGTGACGAATGTCAAGCACTTCACAGCGTTCGAGACCCGATGGAATACCAGGCTGGACTCGAAGCTATGCATGTGGTTGGCGAGGTCGGTGGTGTCGTCATATGGAGTAAACGTCGACATCCAGAACTTTGGGGGGATTGGCACCTCCATAATTTCCTGAGAGAATGGGGCATAGAAGTCTGAGTCATCGTCGATGAACCCCCTTGTCCGTGCTGTCTAGAGAATATCATCCAGATAGCAGACCTTTCCTTCGAGCTCACGCTCCACCTCTTTATAGCATCGCAACCACTATACCATCTCCGGATTGGAGTGCAGCATGCTATAGGGATGCCAAGTAGGTAGACTACATGGGCATTGGGAGTACGCGATAGAGACATGGGAATGATCATGCACCCAACGGGAATCCGCTACGGTGGGTGTGCCCCCATTCTGAGGGAGCCCTGTTGGGGTGCGATCCTGCTCCGCTTGCCGATTGAGGAGGCTTTGGCATACCTTCATTAGCACCTAGATCTAATGGCGCATCTCTGCCAACTCATTCGCGGCAGGGTCGAGTGGAACCGCACCGTGAGGCAGATGAGTGGAAGAGGATGCTTCCTATGACTCCCGCCAGGAGCTTAGGGCTCGTTGGGAACCTTGGGCCCCCTGACAGTTGCTAGTGTTGCAGTACCTTACTCGGGATGCCATGGCTTCCTGCTCGATTCACACAGATGGCGCCAAAGAGTGTAGAGACTGAAAAGTGTTCCCCTTTTGCCTCATGCCGCACCTTTGAGATTTGTTTGTTGAGGAAGAGCAATCGACCACCCGAAGAAACCTGCAACCACTAGAGGATGATGTAGGAAGGAGCCCTGGGAATGATCCCAGGGGATAACCCTCCTATGCTTAAGTTAGTGACTTAGAGAAGCAAAAAGGGAGAAGAGCTAAAGTAAGAGGAGAGCCGGAGAGGGTAGAATGGAGGAGTGTGAGTGTAGGAGTGAGTGTCTAGAGAGTATTCAGAAGGCTCGAAGAGTTCTCGCAAAGGTAGGGGAGAAGAACCCTAAGGGAACCTCTCTGGACCCACTTCTCAGATGGAGATTCCTCCCGTCGTTGCGTAGAGGAGCCTCTCTCTTTTCTTGATGCAGAGCTCTACTAGGATGTCTCTCTTCTATCTCGAATATGCATGGGTCTATCTAGAGATGAATTCGACCGTTCGCTCATGTTCCCGGGTCTAACTGGAGATCTATTTATATGGGCTGTCAAGGTACTGGCCGTTCTCTGGTTAGAAAATAGTGTAGATCATGAAATAACATCTCCCTGATCCTAGGGGTTGCCTATTGCATACTTGCCCATTTTTGGAAGGGAGGCTTCATAACAGGGATCTCGGTGGCATGGGTATGACTCAGTCCACGCCGAGGAAAGCCCTGTGATGGCACCGACAATGCTCATCCATTGGCGAGTTCTGCGGCATCTAAAACCTACACGCGTAGCAATTCCGCCCATGGGCTGGCGAAGCTTCTTTGGGCCACAGCTGGGCTGCATTGACTGGGCCAGAGCCCAGTGGGGTAATCCATCGTGAGCTTGGCCTAACCGGGGTGTAACGGGCCTGGCGATATTGGGCCACATTGGGTCTAGCAAATATTCCCCTCCTCAGGTATCATATATGAGATCTATATTGTCGCAGGATAAGGTGTGTGATTTCCATACTCCTGTGAAGGTTGACTTTTTGATTGTGTTCTAGGAGTCAAGCTAGTGTATTATCTTTATATTGTATAATGGATTGAATTTGTCATGTGATTTTTCTCTAATTTTAGGGTTTTCCATGTAAATCTTATGTGCTATTCTTGTGGTATTTTATTTGCCCAAGACATACTAATTACAAGGAAAGCAAAGCAAAAAAGAATCATATTTATGGATTTTTAGATTGAATGAGAGGTCCTTCCAACAAACTCTTGATGATAGTGTAGCATATAATGAAGCTCGAGAATATCTTCAAGAAAAAATTTCCAAAGACTAAGTCAAATTATAGTAGTCATTTTCTAAACACACTCTATCTCTAGTAGCTGAAGTAAAGGAATCCCTTGCACAAGAAAAGGGAACTATACCTCACTTCCAACTTGAGAACTACTTCTAAAGCAGTCACCCTCAATCTTTACTCCATCATACACTTTTTTTGACTAGTTATTCATTCCTTTTAACAAGAAGGGGGAACCTGGGATCAAAATTGAGACCTCCCCCAAAGGGGCGGTGACACGGGACAGAAGAGGGGGTCGTCTGTCACTTTGAATCGTGTCTACTCAAACCACCGTGATTTGTAGTATTCTCCAAAATAGCGTCAATATGGGCTACCATGTTTTGAAATATTGCCACTGTGGGTTGATGTGTTTTGCGATTTCTTCTAAATCGTGTCATCATTGTCTGTCATAGTTCGATGAAGAACATGGTTATCACGAAAATCGTGACCAGAACACATCAGGAGGGGATGCCGCATTTTGAATCATGAATGTGCCATGTCAGGCACTTGCATTCAACACGGAACTTGCAGCTTTTCCTGTTCTCCCAAAAAGGTGCTATGTTTCATTCCTTTGCCGTCGGTGAGGATGACAGTTGGTGTGAGGGGCCTTTGTGCCCCCGGGAGAAGGTGCTGGGTGGAGGTCCCGGATAGGGGATGCACCTGGACGACTGTTGGTGGGCTAGGCAGGTAGCCACAGTGTTGATGGCAGGGGAAGAAGGGTGGAGGCTGGCGAGGGTTGCCACTGTTGTAGAAGGATCACCGACAGCCTTGGTGCAAGTGCATGCGTGCTATCGAGCAGTGAACGGTGGTGACGGTGGTGGCTAACGACGGTGGTCACAGTGGTGAGCAGTGGCGGCGGATGACGGAGAAGGGTGGGATGGGTTAGACAGTGCATAGGGTAGAGGAGGTCGGTTAGGGCTTCACACTCATCTCCTTCTCAGAGACAATTCAACTGTGGAGGCTTCACACCTCCTGGGGCATCTCACCCCTCCTCCGTCTCAGAGGCAGTCTCCATCGCAGAGACAAAGGCAAGCTCTCATAGCTCACAAAGGGAATGTTTCTTTAATATTTCATTCAACTGATTATTCTCCTCTAAAGAGGATAACAATCTCTTATAGACTATGCTAGGAGACGTAAAGACATTTCAAGCTTCCCTTCGGGATTACAAAGCTTTAAAAGCCCTAATAAAGAACCTATTAATGAGTCAATACCCTATTGATAACCTTTACATAGTAAATATAAAACTTAAATGCATTGATTAGTGGTTGTGAGGTCCAAACTATGAGATGAGCTGGCCGTTGAAGTCCCAAATTGTGCGAGAGTTGGTTGCTGGGTGCTCAAAATCACGTCCACGCACTCCGATGTGATTCTGAATCACGTCCACCCTCCACGACGTGACGTGATTTTTGAATTACGTCCACCCTCCACAACACGACTTTAACATTGTGTCTACTATAGCTGGCGCGTGGAGGTAGTGAGACAACCACGACAAGCCGTGGGCTCCCTCCATCTCAAGATACAGATGTTCTAATGATTGGAAATAAAAGGGAAATGTTAGATTCTTGACACCCAAATCTTCGTGACTATATCTTGGCATATCCTGGATCAAGCTGTCTACTAAACAATTTCAATGATTCTAATATCCAATATTCTATTCGTGATGATTATGGTCAAATATTTTTTTTGGATATATTTATATATGTGGAAAGTATGGAGATGTTATAGCAGAGTGCATCAACCGGGTCTATTTTGGTTCCAGAGATATCACTCTAGTAATTTTAGAGGAACTTATTGATTACCCTTTACCCTATCAGCACTCAGCTCATTACCTCAACAACCAAGATTACAATAGAAATTCATTAACTCTTCATTGTATTCATCTATGTAATTATAACAAGGTTTGTTGGGTGTGCGGGACACGGATCCAGAGGGGGGGTGAATGGATCCCCGTTAAAAATTATTGCGGAATTAAAAACTCGAACTCAAATATACTCTAATTCGAACTCAAATTATGCTAGACAGATTTAAAATCTGATGGGAGAAAACCACAAACACTTGGCACGAGGACAGTGGCTCTACTTATCAGAAAGCCTAGCAAAACACACAGTGTAAAGATAATCTCTCAAGGAGCTTTCAGGAGGAACGTTTCACCAGCATGACCCTGAGCAAATGCAACCTGAGACTCTACAGACAATAAGCTACTCTAGTGAGGAACAGAAATCTAATCTCAAACAAATGAATCAAATAGAACCAATATCAAACATATAGCGCTCAAACAATCACCTGAAACCCATCCAATGAAAGAGACAAAAGATATGGACTTGTAAACATTCACAGATCACAAACCACGATGCACAGAGAATTATTAGATGGTTCAATCTGCTACAACAGACCTACATCCATCCCCCACTCAAACCTGAGTGAGGCTTCTACTGACTCACAGCTTGAACCGCTGAGCATCAGAGCTTGCTTACACCGCTGAGTACCACAACTTGCTATCTGCTGAGCATTACAGCTTGCTACACCGCTGAGCATCACAGCTTACTACAGCTGAGCATCACAACTTGCTGTCCAGAGGAACCACCCCTCTGTAACGCTGACACACAGCTTGATAAAATCAGAAATGGAGAAACAAAGAACGAAAATGAAAACTGAAAGATATAGCTCTCGCAGGAGCAACTTGGCTTGGATCTGATCTAGAGGCCAACACTGATCTGATCTTCAAGACTTTTCTGAACTCTCACGATCTCCATTTCTCTCTGAACTGCTCTCTCTTTTCTTTTAATCTCACACTCACTCACTGGCTCGCCTTCTTCTCTGGTGGCTTCTCTTTCTCTCAGATGGCTACCCTTCGTTTCTTGATGGCACTAATTCGACATTACTCATTGCTGCTGTCACTACTGCCTCTCTATTTCTTTCTTTCCTTTTCTCTAGAGCTCTCGCTATTCAATTCTTATTTTTCACACGTCAGCTCTCATCTTTCGGAAGAAGATGTTCCCTATTTATAGAACAGGGGCGTCGAAATCTTCTTCACAAAATGGCCTGATTAGAGTTGTCCCCACAATGTTCCTCGAGGGCGTGTGGAGGGAACACTCCCGCCTAAAAGAATTATGTAAGGTGCTTTAATCTAAGGGTCTACGTGTCAGTCGTAGGAGTGAGAAACTTTCCACGTGACAAATCCTTTTTGCTAGACTGGTAGCCTCGAATCATGTGTCCATCATTCGCTACCTCGGATCACATGCCACTCAATAGCTGTGCTTTAGAACCACGTGTCGATTCTGCACTTTTGTCACCAGTTGAGATGCTCCCTTGAAAGTAAGAGTAATTTGTTCTCAGGGGATCTTGATAAAATTGACTTGGCCCTTTTATCCTGAACCTGATGTATTAAGTGTTTGACTAAATGACATAATCAATCTGGATACTCCTTCATTGAAATTCCTGTTAAGACAAAAATTGCAACTGATCAGATAAACTCAAGCATTGTTATGAAGACAGGTTAATTAGTGAGTCCAGTTAAGATTCTACAAGAGATGTTTACTTTTATGTTGTTGTAATGCATGCATGAATATGTATATATGCATCGACCCTCATGGACATGTGCATCGACCTCAAAGACAAAATGCTTGAATATGCATCGACCTTACATAATACAAGATTCTCTAGTGCACCGACCTGAATGACTGAAGAAGTACACATGCATCGACCCAATAGACTACCTGCACAGTGTGCACTGACCTGAAGGTACATGACTTCAACACCTGCATCGACCTTCTAGACTAGACTGCATATGTGCATCGACCTGTTTGTTCAATGTAGCGAGAGATGCATTGACCTTCTAAACTAGAATGCATATGTGCACCGACCTGACTATGCAAGACATCTATCACTACATCGATCTGACTGTTATCGCTAGCTTACTAGCATCGACCTACGCTGTAGTCACTGTTGGATTTCGATCAGAATAGCAGCGGAAACAACGAAACCCTAAAGATGCATATCGTTGCTGGCGATCAAAATAGAATAGAATAAAACCGGATCGAATCCCGACGAAGGTAGAACGATTCTATACCTTTGCGGGATTGATTAAATCCCAAATGCCCGAAGACGATCGAGCGAAGGCACGTCGGGTCGTGAGCCGTCCAAGTGTCCGGCCTCTAGACGTATCCACACGAACGGTCGGAGGAGACGGGATTCCCCGTGCAATCTCCACTTGACGCCCGCTTCTCGTCGTCACCATCCACCGATCTTCACCGGGATGGAGAGGGGGGCGCAAATCCCAAGGGAGAGGGAGAGGGAGGAGGACGGCCAACAGAAAAAACCCTAATTAGCTTGGGATTAGGGTTTCCAACAGGATGATTTATAGACTCCGGCGGTTTTTCACAAAAACCCAGACAACGTCTATAAATCCCGTCCTCTACCGTCTGATAAACCATTCTTATGTGTGTGACCCTCTAGGCCCATTAGTCCATTTGGTTTCTTAGCCCATTGAGTTAAGAACCATTCACAACTCAATTTCAATATAACCCGTTAACTCTTAACGAGGTTAATTGGCTTTCCGATCACGAATGGCACCAAGCAATACCTCGTGATCCCAAATGACTATGGGAGGGATGCAACCCAACAGGACCTTTCCGTCATCAGATTCCACACAGCTATAGACCCTCGTTCATACAATACTCCAATCAGAGTAAGGGCATGGTCAAACTGTCAAGCCCTAAACCACACTGATCTAACGGACCTTCGTACTTACCAGTATAGCTCACTAGAAAACCCCTTTTCTCAGTGAAGCCACATACCCTGGCCAGGGATTTCTAAGTACGTGTCCATAGAGTATTCTCTCTTCTAATACATGTGGAGAGTGAACGATCCCTTGTTGCCTACTTAAGTGTTTCCACATGAATCCCACTGAGTCCGAATAGTTAACTATGAAGAACCACAACACTTAGGTTCATAAGTCAACAATCAAACGCTCAGCGGAATTTATGCAAAACACTTTAGTGACTCAGGTCTAAGATCCAACTGTGTTACTGATACAATAGAACCTCCTGATTGACAGTCAACATGATTACCATTCAGGTGTTCTAGCACGGGTCAGTTCAGTGGACTCATTCAGTAATGAGCACCTGCATGTGTGCCTAGGTGTCTCCACACCAGTGGTTATGAGATCAACCACCCTCATCTCATAAGTAAACAACACGTGCACTGGTCTATCCGGATCTTCAAAGTCCCTCTTCGAAGATCCTACGACCAGGAACATTTAGAATATGAACATCTAGATGTCTGATCTCATTATCATGATCTCATCATGATCCAGACATCATAGCCCACATTCAGGGACTTCATCATATTATAAATATGCTCAGAATAACGTGCTAATAATATAATGAAGAAAATGCCATTTTTCATTGAATAAGATTGCACAATATATGTCCCATCACATCACATGTGATTGGCTTAAAGGGCATACATTACTATCAATCTCCCACTTGCACTTAAAGCCAATCACCCACATGCTTGATCCCCATCAGCCTTAGGTGACGCTCAAACACATTTAGAGATAAAGGCTTGGTAAGTGGATCTGCAATATTATCAGCTGAAGATACTCTATCTATGATCACATCTCCTCTAGCTATAATTTCTCTGATCAAGTGATAACGCCGCAGAATGTGCTTAGACTTCTGATGAGACCTCGGCTCTTTTGCTTGTGCAATTGCCCCATTGTTGTCACAAAACAAGGGGACTGGATCAGAGATACTTGGGACAACTCCCAACTGGCCGATGAACTTCTTCATCCAAACCGCCTCCTTTGAAGCTTCGGCAGCAGCAATGTACTCAGCTTCAGTAGTTGAATCAGCAGTGGTTTCTTGTTTGGAACTCTTCCAACTCACTGCTCCACCATTGAGAGTAAAGATAAACCCAGAGGTTGATTTGCTGTCATCTTTGTCCGACTGGAAACTAGAGTCAGTGTACCCTCTTAGTTTCAAGTCTTCACCTCCATAGACCAGAAATAAATCCTTAGTCCTTCTTAAGTACTTAAGGATGCATTTCACAGCTATCCAGTGTTGCTCACCTGGATCTGCCTGATACCTGCTCGTAACACTTAGAGCATAGGCTATATCAGGTCTGGTACATAACATCGCATACATGATAGATCCTATGGCAGAAGCATAGGGAACTCTACTCATGTATTCTCTCTCCTTTGGAGTTTTAGGGGACATCTCCTTGGAGAGATAGACTCCATGTCTAACTGGTATTAGACCTCTCTTGGAGTCCTCCATGCCAAACCTTTTGACAATGGTGTCAATGTACATAGATTGGGATAAGCCTAGCATCCTCATTGATCTATCTCTATAGATCCGGATCCCCAATATGTAGGATGCATTTCCCAAATCTTTCATAGAGAAATGTTTTGACAGCCAGGCTTTGACTGATGATAACATACCTACATCATTCCCAATGAGTAGTATGTCATCTACATACAGTACCAAGAACGTAATTGCACTCCCACTGATCTTCTTATATACACATGGCTCATCTTCGTTCTTAACGAAGTCACAAGATTTGATTGCCTCATCAAATCTTATGTTCCAACTGCGGGATGCTTGTTTGAGTCCATAAATGGATCTCAAAAGCCTGCATACTCTGTTTGGATATTCTTTGGATATGAATCCCTCAGGCTGTGTCATGTACACTTCTTCCTCAAGTCTTCCATTGAGGAATGCCGTTTTCACATCCATTTGCCAAATTTCATAATCATAGTATGCAGCAATGGCAAGTAATATCCTGATGGATTTCAGCATGGCTACAGGAGAGAAGGTTTCGTCATAGTCAACACCTTGTCTTTGACGATAACCTTTCGCTACAAGCCTTGCTTTAAAGGTATCAACCTTTCCATCTGCTCCAATCTTTCTTTTAAAGATCCATTTACATCCAATAGGTACAATACCTTCTGGTGGATCTACCAAGTTCCAAACTTGGTTGGAGTACATGGAATCCATTTCTGATATCATGGCCTCTTGCCAATTCCCAGAGTCAATGACACTCATTGCCTCCTCGTAGGTCTTAGGATCATCATCCTCATTATGTGATACCTTACCAGTAATATGTCCCACATATCTATCTGGCTGAATAGGTATCCGCCCAGACCTACGAACAGTTTGTGAACCTGATTGCTCTGGAACCTGAGAAGGCACACTGATGGGTTGTGGCTCTAGAACTTCTTCCAGTTCTACCATGCTCCCACTGTTTCCTTCAAGGATATACTCTTCCTCAAGGAACACAGCATGTTTAGCGACAAACACTCTTTGATCGCTAGGCTGGTAGAAGTAATATCCATAAGTTTCCTTAGGATATCCCACAAACCTACACTTCTCAGTTCTTGATTCCAGTTTATCTGAGTCATGTTTCTTAACATGGGCAGGGCAACCCCAAACCTTAACAGATTTAAGATTTGGTTTCTTTTCTTTCCATATCTCATATGGAGTGGAGTCAACTGACTTCGATGGTACTTTATTTAATAAGTGCGCAGCAGTCTCTAAGGCATAGCCCCAGAGAGATAAGGGTAAACCGGCAAAACACATCATGGATCGCACCATATCTAATAGAGTGCGATTCCTCCTTTCTGCTATACCATTCAACTGAGGTGTATAAGGAGGTGTCCATTGTGACAATATTCCATTGTCCTTCAAATATTGTGTGAACTCTGTACTCAAATATTCACCTCCCCGATCTGATCGAAGAGTTTTAATATTCTTTCCAGTTTGTTTCTCTACTTCATTTCTGAATTCAACGAATTTCTCAAAAGCTTCAGATTTGTACTTCATTAAGTACACATATCCGTACCTTGAGAAATCATCAGTGAATGTAATGAAGTATGAATATCCTCCTTTGGCATGTGTGGACATAGGTCCACACACATCAGAGTGTATGAGTTCTAATAACTCATTCGCTCTAACTCCATGTCCACTAAATGGAGATTTGGTCATTTTACCCATGAGACAAGATTCACAAGTTGTGTATGATTCATAATCAAATGGATCAATATATCCATTCTTACACAACTTCTTTAATCTTTCTTCATTAATATGACCAAGTTTGCAGTGCCAAAGGTAGGCTTGATTCACATTGCCCCTCTTTCTTTTAAGAGGTGCTTCCACACACATCACAGGAGATACCATATCTAAAACATATAAACCATTCATTAGGCTCCCACTGGCAAACAATTTACCATCTAATAATAAAGAGCATCCATTGTTTCCAAAGCTTACAACAAATCCAGATTTAATTAAGCACGAAATGGAAATAATGTTCTTTATTATGGAAGGAACATAATAACAGTCCACAAGCTCTAGTGTAGCTCCTGTAGGCATCTGGAGGTTCACCTTCCCGACTGCGAGTGCAGCAACTTTTGCTCCATTTCCCAATCGCAAGTCAACCTCTCCTTTGTTCAGTCGCCTACTGCTTGTCAGCACCTGCAAATCATTGCAGATATGAGATGCACATCCAGTATCTAATACCCATGACGTGGATCTAAAAGACAAGTTTAGGTCAACTATCATGAACATACCTGAAGCTTCTCCAAGCTTCTGTTTTGCCTTCTCTGCAAGATATAACTTGCAGTTCCTCTTCCAGTGGCCATCCTTATGGCAGTGGAAGCATTGGCCCTTATCTTTCTTAGCCTCTTCCTTCTTAGCTGCCTTCCCCTGCTTATCCTGTTTCTTCTTCTTATTTTTCTTAAAAACAGTCTGATTCTTTCTTTTCTTGTTGGTCTTACCAACAAGCAGCACAGAAGATTTTCCATTATTCATTGTCCCCTCAGCAGTCTTCAACATGTTAAGAAGCTCTGCAAGAGAGCATTCAATCTTATTCATGTTGAAGTTCACTATGAACTGGGAGAATGAATTTGGGAGGGACTGAAGAATTAGGTCAATGCATAAATCTTTATTCATCTCAAAGCCTAATTCTTTCAGCCTCTCAATCCACTCAATCATTTTGAGAACATGAGTCTGTACTGATGTTCCCTCAGACATCTTGGCCCCGAACAGATTCTTAGATATCTCATATCTTTCTGTTCTACTTTGAGCTCCAAAAAGCTCTTCTAGATGGAAAAGCATGGATCTAGCATCCATCTTTTCATGCTGCCTCTGCAACTCATTAGTCATAGAGGCCAGCATGTAACACTGGGCCAGAGTGGCATCATCTTTATGCTTTTCATAAAGAATCATTTCGGCCTCATCGGCGCCCTCAGCAGGAACAGGGGGAACAGGCTGCTCAAGGACATAAGCTATCTTTTCAGCAGTGAGAACAATTCTCAGATTCCTAAGCCAATCGACATAGTTAGGACCAGTCAGCCTGTTGGCATCCAGTATGCCTCTCAATGGATGATTCACCATTTCGGTCTACAAGAGGAAATGAAACAAAATAAGAATAATATTGCAGACACTCATGATATTTAATTAAGATATGGACTTTATCCTAATTAATACTCCCACTAATTTTCGACGAATTTGCATAACCCCTTATATGCAAATACGGGACACTGCGATTGTGTCCTAGTGGGTACTAAGATCCCATTAACATTATGGAAGTAGTCTTGTGGCAGCACAACAAACTACCCCATACTTAATGGGTAGGCAACTCTTGCCAATTACAACTCCTTGTAATTCCCAGTAATTTAGCCTCCAAACACATTGAGATCTTGTGGTAGCACAACAAATCACATGTGTTGGTTAGGTCAACCCGTTGTTACGTTATGGGAATGGGTTTATGACATAACTCTTGTGGTAGCACAACAAAGTCATGCCAGCCCCCCATCCCAAGGTGTGGTCTAAACCTTAGCCTAAAGTCTCCGTCCCCTTGCTGTGATAGTCTTGTGGTAGCACAACAAACCACCACAGTCTAAGAACGGCTCACTTTAGACTATAACAACGGAAGGCTACGTGAATCATTCTTAATGTTTCACGTTTATCAACCTAATTTTAATAATAGGGGATTTGTTAAATTTTGTCTCATCAATAAGTGTGCTACATATATAAGATAAGTTGGAGTATCATAAATATACCCTAAATTATCTATATATATATATAGAGTAGCACATCCACATATATCGCATATATGCCTACGCACTGATGGATGATCATGGACTTTCAACCTAGCAACATTACCAGAGCCAGTTGGTAATGTAAATCCTAATATGGTGAAGAAGATACAACATCGAGCAACAAAAGCTCCCAATGATGCGAAGAACCTCCAGGGTCCACCGGTGTAAATCTCCTCCACAGTCTTCATTTGATCCGCTTCTCATTATTACAAGCATATATGAAATTGGGCTCGCAGGCCCACAAATATACATCAGATAATAATAAGAAACCTTGACATAGTCAAGGGGAGTACAATACAAAAAGGGAGATAGAATGTACATGCCCGGATTAAATGAGAGAGAGAGGGAGGCACGTAGGCCCCAAAAATTACACCATTCACCATAAAGGAAAAAACATCGCATGCAAGCTAAGTCCATGACCATCCATCCACACACATGACCATCACAGGCATCAAACAGGTAATTATCATATAATTACAGCGGGATATAATATAGATTTCAAAATAATATTAATTAGTTTTGAAATCGCGCATAATAATATGTTAACTAAACAATTTAGCCAAAACATGCTAACAAACAAGTCTAAACAACTTTAGACAACGGACTTCACCATTCACTGCATGGGCTCAATGCTAATTATCAGTTAATTAACCTCATAAGAATCACATTCTTATAGTAATTAACACTAATTAATTAAATAATGACAAATACTTAAAACCATTTTAAGTATTCCATTATTTACTTAATCATGGGCCAAATAATAAAAATAAGTTAATAGATTGCTAAAACAATTTTAGGATCCATTAAAATATTTTTCAGAATTTTTCCGAAATTTTTTCTGAAATTTTATGCATTTTAAACGGTTTAAAATGAATAAAAAATCAAAAAAAATAATATGGGGGGTTCGGGCGCGGATCCGGGCGCGGATCCGGGCGCGGGCCGGTCCGGGCGCGGATCCGGCGCGGATCCGGGCGCGGCCCGGATCCGCCCGGGGAAGACCCGCGGGGGTCGTCTCCCCCGCCCGAACGCGGAAGGGGAAGGGGGGCCAGGGTAAAAACCCTAACCCCCGGTGCTCGCCGCAGGCGGGCCGACCGCCGCCGCCTGCCACCGCGGACGACCCCTGGGGTCCCGCCCGGATGTCCGCCGGCCACCGCCCCCTTCGCCGTCGCCGGAGAAGAGGGCTGCGAAGAACACGCCGGCGCCCGAAGAGCTCGCCGCGAACTTCGCCGGAGCCGCTGCCAACGGCCGCCGCGCACCCCGGGACGCCATGGGATCCCATGGGGATCGACCAGCAACAATTGCCAGCCCCCATGGATCTCAAACATCGGAGATTCGAGGCCAAAAACGGTCCTAACCACCCTGTGCGAACCCCGGTCGCGGCCGGGCAGGCGAGCCCGATTCGCCCTCATCAAGGGGTCAAACAACGCAATATTATGTGCGTTTTGATCCTCTGAGCATCAGCAACAATGCCATGGGATCATTTGACTACAAAACCTTCGAATCGGGACCCAACCGAACACCCCAATATTGAGCCGAATGCATGAACGTGAAGAACATAAATAATATAAAAATCCGATTTTGATCGGGCCAGCAACCTGGCTCTGATACCACTGTTGGATTTCGATCAGAATAGCAGCGGAAACAACGAAACCCTAAAGATGCATATCGTTGCTGGCGATCAAAATAGAATAGAATAAAACCGGATCGAATCCCGACGAAGGTAGAACGATTCTATACCTTTGCGGGATTGATTAAATCCCAAATGCCCGAAGATGATCGAGCGAAGGCACGTCGGGTCGTGAGCCGTCCAAGTGTCCGGCCTCTAGACGTATCCACACGAACGGTCGGAGGAGACGGGATTCCCCGTGCAATCTCCACTTGACGCCCGCTTCTCGTCGTCACCATCCACCGATCTTCACCGGGATGGAGAGGGGGGCGCAAATCCCAAGGGAGAGGGAGAGGGAGGAGGACGGCCAACAGAAAAAACCCTAATTAGCTTGGGATTAGGGTTTCCAACAGGATGATTTATAGACTCCGGCGGTTTTTCACAAAAACCCAGACAACGTCTATAAATCCCGTCCTCTACCGTCTGATAAACCATTCTTATGTGTGTGACCCTCTAGGCCCATTAGTCCATTTGGTTTCTTAGCCCATTGAGTTAAGAACCATTCACAACTCAATTTCAATATAACCCGTTAACTCTTAACGAGGTTAATTGGCTTTCCGATCACGAATGGCACCAAGCAATACCTCGTGATCCCAAATGACTATGGGAGGGATGCAACCCAACAGGACCTTTCCGTCATCAGATTCCACACAGCTATAGACCCTCGTTCATACAATACTCCAATCAGAGTAAGGGCATGGTCAAACTGTCAAGCCCTAAACCACACTGATCTAACGGACCTTCGTACTTACCAGTATAGCTCACTAGAAAACCCCTTTTCTCAGTGAAGCCACATACCCTGGCCAGGGATTTCTAAGTACGTGTCCATAGAGTATTCTCTCTTCTAATACATGTGGAGAGTGAACGATCCCTTGTTGCCTACTTAAGTGTTTCCACATGAATCCCACTGAGTCCGAATAGTTAACTATGAAGAACCACAACACTTAGGTTCATAAGTCAACAATCAAACGCTCAGCGGAATTTATGCAAAACACTTTAGTGACTCAGGTCTAAGATCCAACTGTGTTACTGATACAATAGAACCTCATGATTGACAGTCAACATGATTACCATTCAGGTGTTCTAGCACGGGTCAGTTCAGTGGACTCATTCAGTAATGAGCACCTGCATGTGTGCCTAGGTGTCTCCACACCAGTGGTTATGAGATCAACCACCCTCATCTCATAAGTAAACAACACGTGCACTGGTCTATCCGGATCTTCAAAGTCCCTCTTCGAAGATCCTACGACCAGGAACATTTAGAATATGAACATCTAGATGTCTGATCTCATTATCATGATCTCATCATGATCCAGACATCATAGCCCACATTCAGGGACTTCATCATATTATAAATATGCTCAGAATAACGTGCTAATAATATAATGAAGAAAATGCCATTTTTCATTGAATAAGATTGCACAATATATGTCCCATCACATCACATGTGATTGGCTTAAAGGGCATACATTACTATCAGTCACTAGCTCACAAGCATCGACCTTTCCATGACATGCACCGACTTATGCTGCAACACGGTTCAAGGATGCATCGACCTATCAGTACTGGACTAAATATATGCACTGACCTGATACACTATAAAATGAATGTGCATTGACCTTCAGAACTTATGTGGAAATGTGCATCGACCTTAAAGTGCATTACTTCTACATGTGTATCGACCTGACATGCCATAATGCAGATGTGCATCGACCTTAATATGCCTCGGTCTGAATATGCATCGACCTACATATTCAACAATATGACCATGCATCGACCTTGATATGCAGCAGTATGAATATGCATCAACCTTCATATGCAACACTATGAGCATGCAACAACCTGCATCGACCTTGATATGCAACATGCATCGACCTTCATATGCAACACTATGAGCATGCATCAACCTGCATCGACCTTGATATGCAACAAATTGAAATGTGCATCGACCTTACCTGATAAAGAGAATGTATATGCACCGACCTTTTAATGCAATTGCTGACTCACAATTGAACGGTAGCGTTGACTTGTTTAAACAGTAGCGTTGACCTGTTATCACTTCAACTTTAACAATAGTGACTGTCTTTTCATGACTTATCTTTTCATGACTTTTTTAGTCATCTTCAAAACCTGTTCTGATAGAATTCATACTTCTATATATATATATATATATGATGAGATCATTAATAAATGCATCAAGGTTATATCATCAAGGTTAAGACATAATAGTTGACATCATCAAAACCACAGGGACACAACAATCTCCCCCTTTTTGATGATGGCAGTATTATGAGTCATTGCAGTAAATTTATCATGATGATCAAAGTGTTAGTCATGGAGCACAACATCTGACAGAATTACTAATGACTCACATATTCTCCCCATAGCTAGTATGAAATATGAAAGAGCTTGCAATCATAGAAGAGCATGCAACACAGCCTTTGACAGAATTACTTGAGTGAAAGATATATCAGCAAAAACATAGATAATCCCACACAAGGACAAGTGAGATGTACTTTAAAGGATTCTCCCCCTTGTTACAATTATGCACAAAGATTCTCTTTCAACTATGCTCCCCCTGAACAGATAATCTCCCCCTTTGACAAAGTAGAAAGAGTGGAATGAAAAATTTATCAGTAAACCACAGGGACAATCAAGTTCAAATAGATCAAGCTGACTAAGAGGATGCTGATGAAACAATTCTCCCCCTTTGACTAGACAGAGGGATTGGAATGGAAGAAATCATCAGATATAGAGATTTAAACATACACAAGTTCAAGGAAAGTAGCAGCACAATCACATGAACAATCATAGATGAGTTCGGGTCATGACGTATTGTATCAAGAACAGTGAGTTCAGATCATAAAAAAAATGAGCTTCAAACAAAAATTGGGTAATTTGAAAAGGTTTTCAATGAGATGCCAATTTCATAAATCTAAGAATAGCATGTTTCAGAATCTTCGATTATAAGGGCTTATGAATCTTTATTGAACATCGTGGTTTAAATATGATGTATACACGGTTTGTCAATAAAGTTCTATACTCATATCTAAAATCAAATCTTAATATGACTGAACCAAGCCCTCAAATGACAGTCTTGTTTAACCTTCCTTCATCTTACTTACACAAAGTTCAATGACCCCTTTAGGAGTTACACGAAGTAGTATTAAGGTTAAACAATCATGAAACCATTTGATTATGTCTAAGGTTGCAACAATTTTCAGATATTTCATTTGTTCAACAACAATTTTCATGCTAAGAATTTTAAGAGCACTCTAGTTCAATACACACCTTGTAACTAGAGGATGTACATTGTTTAGACGCCAATATCCCTAAGCACTTGGTGTGAATGATAGTCATGCCTCATATTGAACAGAGATAACTAGGACATTTCATGGCATAGGTTAACTCCATTTCTTAGAAGAAGAACTCAGTTTCTCGGTGCAACCTAGTCATTGCTCTGCCATGAACTTTCAACAAAAAATTTTTCGGCAGACGTAACTGTGGTACTTCATGACATAGTCATTTGGACATAGTTTCTCAGTAACCAAAGTCATTGCTCTAAATAAATGGACCCTTAGACATTTTAGAGAAATCAGATGTTTAAAGACAATACTTACTACATGTATCTTAACCAAAGAAAGTCTTGATTTCTAGGTTTTCAAGATTCAGAAGATTTTACATGATATAACATGAAGCATCTGGTTGAGGTTTATTAAAAAGAGATTCAGATATTTTCAAGATATTCATATCTAAACGCAATGAATACATTAAGCTTAAACCAATTTGATTATTTTAGACATTCATAATCCTGTATAATAGAAGATTCCTTATTGAAAAAATTTCCAGATTTATGATCAAAGTACACAGATTGAAATCTTCTCAATTCTCAGGTCAAAGAGATTTGAGAACAATCAATTATCAATAGAAGGAACAATGCGAACATGCATGTAGCCAAGGTGGCTAAGAATGCACTAGGCAACTGTAGCTTACAATCAAATAGTAATGAGAGTTCAAGAAGATTTGTTTAGAGTGCAGCAGGATGATTGTCAAGTTTGACAGAGATTTTCAAAGAGATGTGAGCCAATGGATATACATCAAGTATGAGAGCAACTTGAAAGCTTTAAGCTAAGAACATGACAGGTGTGTTCAAGGTTCAGCAGGTGAGAAGTGATTTCAGTCAGACCAGCTAAAGAATGTAGTGACAGAAATATCAATCATAGATATCAATAAGGAATGTGAACCCCAGAGAATAGCTGAAGATAGAAGCATCGGTTGACCGAAAAATTAACTTGGTTGACCGAAGTAGACAGTGAAAGAATTTGAGACAGATAAACAGATATTCAGCCACCCAATCCAATACATGACAAATGCTCTCCCTGACTGAATGCACTCAATCAATCTTTTTGGTATTTTTGATATGAATGATATACAATCAATTCTTAAATCAGTATATGCATGATAACAAATGCACATGAGTAAACTGTAAAATACAGGAACTCGCCCTATGTATGTGTATTTATGTCAAACAGTCTTGTTGACATATGAAGGATATGTAATTAACACATGTATGCATATGCATTGACTCCTTCTAACTAAATGCATTGAACCATCATATGTGACATGAAGACTATGCAAGAGACTTAATCTAAACAAATATGCATGTAACACAAGAGTTACTTTGACTGACTCCCCTGACTTTATTGCACTGTATGACTGAATTCTAAGTGCAACATATGCAATGAAAACTTGTGCAGGAAGTTTAAAGAGTTATGTTCATGAACAATTAGACTGCTCTATGTGCAAATTGACCTATGATACCAGGCAGAGGACTTGGTCTAAAGACCATCTCACACATAGTAAGAACTTTCATACAGATTACATCTGTCCTTTAGTAACTCACCATTTATATACCATAGAGGTCATGCAAGAAAATGCATAACAAATGCAGTCCTATATGCATTTCAATTTTTGTTGATAGTTTATCAAACATACATGTATGTAGATGAAGGATGTATGCAGCAAATATTCAGTGACAGTGAAGGATGTGCATTTCAGATATATACAAATGTCAAACAAATACAGTTGACATATGCAATAATCAAACACATGCAGTTCAGGTTTTCAGAATATGACATTCAATTCATTCATAGCCTAATATACGCATGAGACATAGCAATCCAATTATCAAATGCAAGTACATATATCCATGGGAATTTTAACTAACAAATCAGGAATGGTATTCAGCTATCTGAAGCAGATTATTGAAAACTCACATAATCACACCAGTTAAAGCATGAATGGGGTTTTTACCATACTCAGGTGCCTTGGTTTATTACCCCTTTTATTTCTCAGCTCCCAGGGCACATTTGCAAAATAGTTCCTCATTTTGCATATTTAGGTACCCAAGATTTCTTGGGTCTTGAAGTGTTAGTAGCATCTCTGAAGGATGCTCTCCACAACCTTTGGGCCTGTAGGTCATCCAATTTCATCAATCGACAATCAAACATAGAGTGCCCAAATTTTCCACAGTAATGACATGAAACATTTGACTTTTTGTTCTTATTGTGCACATTAGCATGAGCATGGAATATATGTGCATGTGCATGAAAATTTCTATTATTTACATGAACATTTTATCTTTTATTACCAGCCAGCCACTAGTTGACAGCTTTGTGTCCTAGATTTCCACATTCAAAGCATGCAAGGGTTTTTCTTTTAAACACAAATTCATTTCTGCCAAAAACATTTTGATTTGCAGGGAAATTTACATATTTTGAATTAAATTTTCTTCTTTAGGCATGTTAACAGTTAGCAGCAATGTGGCCCATTTTGTCACAATGAAAGCACACAATGTGCTTGCCTCTCAGACCAGACACATTTCTGCCAAGAGTGTTTGTTTTAACAGAGAATTTTACATGATTTGGATGAGGGCCCTTCCTATACCAACAGTGGTCAGCAATGTGGCATGTCTTGCCACAACAAGAGCAATCATTCCTCTTTTTCTGATTAAAACCAAGGCTCCTAGCTTGCTCTCTATCATCTTGTTTCAAGATAAAGCATTCATGCATAAAATGACCATGCCTACCACAGTAATGGCATGAAGTTCCCTTTTTGTGTGCATGTATATGTGTGTTCGTGTTATGTACAGCATGCACATTCTTAACATAAGTATGAATAGGCTTTTTCTGCAAGTGGCCACCCTTTTTAACCTTTTTAGTTGGTTTCTGACTTTTCTGAATAACAGCTTGCTTCGGATTCTTCTGAGCTGTGAACTGAAAAACTAATGGATTCTTGGTCCTAGTTTGTTCAGAGCTGCCCACAAATGATGTATGAATTTTATTTCCAAAGCTCTTCTTATTTACTGGATTATACCCCAGCCCCTCTTTCTGAAAATTTACTTTCATTCCTAGCAACTTATCCAAGTTATCTTGACCTTCAACAAATTTAGACAAGGAATTTTTTAGGTCCTTAATTTCATTTTCTAGAGATGCAATGTGTATGTCATAACAAGCAATCTCTTGTTCACTGCAATTAACATATTCATTCAACACCTTATTTGTAGTTTTATACTTCTCAATTTCTTGTTCCAGATAGTGTATTTTTTTAGATTCATCTATGCAAACAAATTTTCCTTTTTCAAATGTGAGAAGCTTTTCAGATATAGCAGAATTCAGTTGTTTTAACTTTTCATTTTCTTCCTTAAGTTTATCATGTTAAATCAATTCATTTATTAAAATCTGATCTTCATAAGATAATTCTTGTTTGTGTTTAGATTCAGATTTTTTTCAGGTTTCTCTGCAGTTCCAAGTTAACAGCTTTAATAGCATCAAGTTTCTCATAGATTATTTTGTTTTCTTCTTGAAGTCTTTCAAGCTTTTCTTCATCCTTTTCAATGTGTTTCCTAAGAGTTCCATTTTCAGATCTGATGTGATTCAGTTCTGAGTTATCATATTCATGCTCTTCCAATTGTTTCTTCAAACATTCATTTTTTGTTTTCAGAGATTCCAGTGTATCATTTTCTAAACAGGTATTCATGCTATCATTCAGTTTCTCTTCTAGTTCAGATAATTTATTCAGCAATTCTTGATTTTCACTTATCAACAGACAGATTTGTTTCTTATATGTTTGAACATCAGACAAATAGACATCATAAGATTGTTTCAGTTTTGAACAGTTTTCACAAGAGGACTTTGAATTGTTCTAATCAACTTTCTTTTTCAATTTTTTGTTTTCAGTTTTTATTTTCTTATATCTATAAAAAAGTTCTTCATACAAACTCACTAATTCATCAAAAGAAAGTTCTTCAGATCCGGAGCTTACCTTAGATGATGTTTCATTCATTTGATCACTGTTGTGATCACTTCGGTTGGCCATCAAGTATTTTTCCTCTTGCTTCCCATGGATGGCAATCACTTTATCTAAGATTTCCTTTCCAAACGTGCATCTGCACACAGAAGGATATATGTCGATATCAACTGCAGCCTTCAGGATATTAAGAACTATGATATCATCACGATTCTTCGAATTGTCCTCATTAGACCATTTGATCTGATCATGAGACAGTTGATATGGTCCATTAGAGACAAGGGTCCACACACTAGAATCAATAGTATTCATGTAAACACACAGACCACCAAGCCACTTACTGAAATTAGAGCCATCGAAAATAGGTGGATAAGCCATTGACATAGATCAAAACCAATCCAAAGAAATAGACTAAAAGCGATAATCCTCAGTCAAAAATTGCACCAAAGAGTAGCAGGATCCTCTGCAGATCGTTGGATCTGATGAATCAGAGACATTCTCTGATACCAATTGTTGGGTGTGCAGGGCACAGATCTAGAGGGGGGGTGAAAGGATCCCCGTTAAAAATTATTGTGGAATTAAAAACTCGGACCCAAATATACTCTAATTCAAACTCAAATTAAGCTAGACAAATTTAAAATTTGATGGGAGAAAACCACAAACACTTGGCACGAGGAAAGTGGCTCTACTTATCAGAAAGCCTAGCAAAACACACAGTGTAAAGATAATCCCTCAAGGAGCTCTCAGGAGGAACGTTTCACCAGCATGACCCTGAGCAAATGCAACCTGAGACTCTACAGATGCTAAGCTGCTCTAGTGAGGAACAGAAATATTATCTCAAACAAATGAATCAAACAGAACCAATATCGAACATATAGCACTCAGACAATCACCTGAAACCCATCTTGTGAAAGAGACAGAAGATATGGACTTGCAAACATTCACAAATCATAAATCACGGTGCACAGAGAATTTTTAGATGGTTCGGTCTGCTACCACAAACCTACGTCCATCCCCTACTCAAACCTGAGTGAGGCTTCTGCTGACTCACAGCTTGAACTGCTAAACATCACAGCTTGCTTACACCGCTGAGCAACACAGCTTGCTATCCGTTGAGCATTACAGCTTGCTACACCGCTGAGCATCACAGCTTGCTGTCCAGAGGAACCACCCCTCTGCAATGCTGACACACAGCTTGAAAAAATCAGAAATGGAGAAACAAAGAATGAAAATAAAAATTGAACGATATAGCTCTCGCAGGAGCAACTTGACTTGGATCTGATCAACACTGATATGATCTTCAAGACTTTTCTGAACTCTCACGATCTCCTTTTCTCTCTGAACTACTCTCTCTTTTCTTTTAATCTCACACTCACTCACTGGCTTGCCTTCTTCTCTGGTGGCTTCTATTTCTCTTAGATGGCTACCCTTCTTTTCTTGATGGCACTAATTCGACATTACTCATTGCTGCTGTCACTACTACCTCTCTATTTCTTTATTTCCTTTTCTTTGGAGCTCTCGCTATTCAATTCTTATTTTTCACACATCAGCTCTCATCTTTCGGAAGAAGATGTTCCCTATTTATAGAACAGGGGCGCCGAAATCTTCTTCACAAAATGGCCTGATTAGAGTGGTCCCCACAACGTTCCTTGAGGGCGTGTGGAGGGAACACTCCCGCCTAAAAGAATTCTGTAAGGTGCTTTAATCCGAGGGTCTACGTGTCAGTCGTAGGAGTGAGAAGCTTTCCACGTGACAAATCCTTTTTGCTAGACTAGTAGCCTCGAATCATGTGTCCATCATTCTCTACCTCGGATCACGTGCCACTCAATAGCTGTGCTTTAGAACCACGTGTCGATTCTGCACTTTTGTCACCAGTTGAGATGCTCCCTTGAAAGCAAGAGTAATTTGTTCTCAGGGGATCTTGATAAAATTGACTTGGCCCTTTTATCCTGAACCTGATGTATTAAGTGTTTGACTAAATGACATAGTCAATCTGGATACTCCTTTATTGAAATTCTTGTTAAGACAAAAATTGCAACTGATCAGACAGACTCAAGCATTGTTATGAAGACAGGTTAATTAGTGAGTCCAGTTAAGATTCTACAAGAGATGTTTACCTTTATTGCACACAGGTTAACCTGTTGTTGTAATGCATGCATGAATATGTATATATACATCGACCCTCATGGACATGTGCATCGACCTCAAAGACAAAATGCTTGAATATGCATCGACCTTACATAATACAAGATTCTCTAGTGCACCGACTTGAATGACTGAAGAAGTACACATGCATCGACCCAATAGACTACCTGCAAAGTGTGCACCAACCTGAAGGTACATGACTTCAACACTTGCATCGACCTTCTAGACTAGACTGCATATGTGCATCGACATGTTTGTTCAATGTAGCGGGAGATGCATCGACCTTCTAAACTAGAATGCATATGTGCACCGACCTGACTATGCAAGACATATATCGCTGCATCGATCTGACTATTATCGCTAGCTTACTAGCATCGACCTACGCTGCAATCGCTAGCTCACAATCATCGACCTTTCCATGACATGCACCGACTTATGCTGCAACACGGTTCAAGGATGCATCGACCTATCAGTAGTGGACTAAATGTATGCACTGACCTGATACACTATAAAATAAATGTGCACTGACCTTCAGAACTTATGTGGAAATGTGCATCGACCTTAAAGTGCATTACTTCTACATGTGTATCGACCTGACATGCCATAATGCAGATGTGCATCGACCTTACTATGCCTCGGTCTGAATATGCATCGACCTACATATTCAACAATATGACCATGCATCGACCTTGATATGCAGCAGTATGAATATGCATCGACCTTCTTATGCAACACTATGAGCATGCAACAACCTGCATCGACCTTGATATGCAACATGCATCGACCTTCATATGCAACACTATGAGCATGCATGAACCTGCATCGACCTTGATATGCAACAAATTGAAATGTGCATCGACCCTACCTGATAAAGAGAATATATATGCACCGACCTTTCAATGCAATTGCTGACTCACAATTGAACAATAGTGTTGACTTGTTTAAACAGTAGCGTTGACATGTTATCACTTCAACTTTAACAGTAGTGATTGTCTTTTCATGACTTGTCTTTTTATGACTTTTTGAGTCATCTTCAGAACTTGTTCTGATAGAATTCATGCTTCTATATATATATATATATATATGATGAGATCATTAATAAATGCATCAAGGTTATATCATCGAGGTTAAGACATAATAGTTGACATCATCAAAACCACAGGGACACAACATGGTTAATAAGATCAAATATTCTTTTATATCCTCACTCTATTCATTGTACTTATTGTCTTGTTGTACAGTTTGATTGAAATGAATAAAATTTTAGTTTTTCATTTTTGTCCAATTTACACTTTACTTGAATGTGGTTCGCCTTACCTCCTTTACTGATCGACAAAAAGGAGAACACTTATAATTGAACAAAAAGAGGGAGAACACTTATAATTGGAGAGAATATGGGAGAATACTTGAAATTGTTTGTAATGGGAAAGAATAAGGGAGAGAACATTTGTAATTAGAAAGAAAATGTGTACTACTCATGTTTATATACAAATATATTTTTGCATGAATTTTGTCATCATTAGAAATGAGGAGATTATTAGACCCCTACTCTTTTATTTCATTAATCAATCTCATTTTACATGATGAGATAATGTAAGCAAAAAGGATAACATACAAATATAGATAAATTATAATTCAGTTAAGAAAACACATGTAGCAATTAATCAAGGAAAACACTTAGTTGAATATCTATCATGTTATATATTTAGTCGATCACTTAGTTCAGTCATTCCTTACAAGTGATATGCCTTCATCTAAGTACTTCAACTGTAAAATCAATCGATAGGCTCAGCCGAAGTCTTCTAACTATAAACACAGTCGATAGGCTCAACTAATATGACCAGTCAATAGACAACACCAGTCAAAGTCCTTTGATTAACAATTCTAGTTGATAGACTCCAACTATACTTCTTTCAGTCAATAGTGTTGGAACCTTGGTTTTGACAATGACAATCTGAGTCATGTGAGATTAATATAAATAAAAGTGTTTGCATTTAATCTTACATCCATGGATCAATGCATTGCTTCATCCTTCGTATATGTATGTATAGTCAGTGCAGTGCTTCTCAAGTTTGTACAACCGTAGCTAGAATGCGTGGTTAAGTTCATGCATCAGATGCTTCATGCGTTCACCAAGTCTGCACACGGTTGCCTTGATATCTCAGCATGTCTATACATTCTGTTGCATACATACGTAAGGCAGTGTCATGCATTCAAAGTCCACACATGCACCCACACAGTTTGTGCATTATGCATTCATGCTTAAACTCTAGGCATAGTAAGTCTGCACATTGGTTGTCGCATGCATGCAAAGTCTATACATTCTTGAGAAGTATTCGCAGCGAAGTCTGTACAACCTGTGTTCTTCATACATACACATAGTTGATGTATCTTTTTCCCATGCATAGGTTAAGTCTGAACAGAGTCTTGCTGCATCGTGTGCCTCATGTAGTTCCAAAGTCTATACATCATCTTGTCGCACAAAGTCTGCACATCGTTTGTACATCGCACATAAAGTATGCACACTATCTGGTGGCAAGTCTATACATCGTCCTGTCGCATGCACATAAAGTTTGCATATCATTTGCACTTCGCACACAAAGTATGTACACTCTTCGGTGGCATGTTTGTGCATTCATCTTCAATGTGCATACTTCTCCATATGCAAAATGCATTCAAAGTCTATACACCAGTGGATGACATGTCCGTGCATTCATTCTCGTTCTACACACTTTCTTATATGCACACTACATTATGTGCATCAAATATGTACAGGTATAGATCAAATCTCGAATCAACTATGTGCTTTAACCTTTGCAGGATATATGCTGCTCGAGGAACTTAAGAAGGGAACGTGATCCAAGAAGCCAGGATCGTGACACGTGGAACCATTGTGCTAGGACACCGCCACCTGGACTAAGGCCTCTGGGCGGGAATTGTGGAGGACACACGCCCACATCTCTGATGATATAAAAAGAGGACTTCTCCATCTGGAGAAGGTGATCGAAAGAGTGAAGAGCCTGCATGATCCAGACAGTAGAGAAAGAGAGATAGAGAGTTGAGAAGAAAGAGAAGATAGGCATCCGAAGACTTGTATCTACTGGTTCTTGGATCAAATCGAGACCAGTCAGATGTTGAGATCAACATTGGTTTTTGTAGTGCTCAGCTTTCAGTTGATGTATCTCTTCCATCTTTCGTTTTACCTTTGATTCTTGTTTTCAATCCTTTTTGACAATAGAGCAAGCTGTGAAGCTCAGCTGTTTGCAGAGGAGGATTCCTCTGGACGGGTTAAGCTGTAAGCCCCAGCAGTAGCAGAGGTGTGGTATCCTCTGGACGGCTAAGCTGTATTGTCCAGCGGTAGCAAGCTGTAACGCTCAGCAGTTTGTTGGCAAGCTGTGATGTCCAGCGGTTAAGCTGTGTATCAGCAGGAATCCACACTCAGGTTGAGTGTGGGGTGGACGTAGATCTCTGGATAAAGATCGAACCACCTAAAAATCTTGTGTGCTGTGATTTGTCAGATTTCTGTATCTTCGGTAGATGCATGCTTAGGTGCATTTTAAGTGTTTGATTATTAGTCCAATAGATGATTCGATCGATTGGGTGTATAGGCAGTGATTCTTTAATCATTTAGTGGTAGCTCATTTGAAAATTAAATTTGGGGCAAGTTGCGTAAAAGATCCATTCACCCTCCTTTGGATCTAATTTAGTGTGTCACCTGTAACAACAATTGGTATCAGAGCGGGTCACTAATTTGTCAGATCCAATGATCTGCAGTGGATCTTGCTGCTTCCGGTGACTTACTTGATTGTTTAGATAGTCTGTATTTCATTTAAGGGCTATGGATTCTGTGCCTGAAATTCTGATGTTTAATGGACTGTGCTTCTCCGAATGGCATAGAGAGTTTAGGGACTACATAAGTCTTGTAGATCCAAATCTTCTGATCTTGATAGAGCATGGGCCTTATGACATTCCTGTAGATATGTCAGTCTGGAATACTGGTCATGAGCTGATGAATGCTGAAAATGTAAAAGCCATGGAAATGTTGAAGGGAGCTATTGAAACTAATGTGCTCTCATGTTTGACAAAATGCAGGAATGGTAAGGAGCTAATGGATGATTTGATCCTCAAGTTTGGCAAGGAGAACCATAAGTGTCTTACGACCAAGGATCAAAGCAGCAATCAGTCTGGCAACTCTTTATCAAAGGTAAGTTCTGAATCTGAAAAAAACTCTCTGGATGAATTGATTGAAATGCATGATAATCTGCTTGATAGTTATAGATCTTATAAACGTGAAGTGAAAGAAATGAAAAAAGGCTATGTTGCATGAAATCAGGGAGTTAAAATGTGAAAATGCAAATCTTAAAAGCAGCCTGAAGATAAGCAAAAATTCATGCAATAAATGTGATTCTGTTGGAATGTTAAATGATGATCTTCAGTCAGAACTTGGGCTGCAAGAGTAACATATTGTATCTCTCAAAGGAGAAATAGAAGATCTGAGGAATAAGAATTCAGAACTTGAGTTGAATAAACAACAATTGATTGAAAATCTAAGAGCTATGAATCAAGATAGCTTGAGTGAAGAAAATTGTAAATTGAAAGATCAAAATAAGAGGCTCATGGTTCTGAATACTGTCCTGTCAGAGAAATGGATGTCAATTGAAAAAGGGAAATGTGCTGTAAAGGAAGCTGATGCTAATAAGGAACAGAAACTAGAACATGAAATTGAATCTCTGAAGAGTTTAAATGGTGCACTGCATCAACAGGTCATTTCTTGTGAATATGAAATTGGAAGTTATGAGTTGAGTATTACTTCATTGAATCTTGAAATTCATGATCTGAAAAATTCATTGTTTAGGTTTGTTCAAGGAGAAAATAATCTAAACAAGATCCTTGGCGTTAGAACAAACTTTCAAAAGGAAGGGTTAGGATATCTTCCTTCAGGAAAGAAGAACTTTGTTGATAGAAATCAAAACTCTGTGGCTTCCTGTTCTGTTACACCCACTTTTCGGTTTACTACAAAAAGGACTGAAAACCAAGGTAAAAATCTGAAAAATGAAGAAAAATAGAAAAAGGTTGAAAATAAAAGGAAAGCTAAATCTCAATCTGATAGTGTTAAGAGTTTGTCTGGTCTTGAAAGATATCAAAAACACATACATGCCACAAAGATTTTCCCCACATATTCACATGTGCCTACAAATATCACTTCATGTCATTATTGTGGGAAACGTGGTCACAAGATGCATGAGTGCAGGATAATGGAGCTTGATGAATTGTATGCTAACAAACCTCATGTTATAAAAGCTCAAGAAAAACCCCATGCATTTCAAAAGAAGAAAACTCATTGTATTCATTGTGGGAAGTTAGGCCATGTTGCAACCCATTGCTGGGATGGCCTGAGAAGAAAAGATGGCTCATACTTTAAAAAATCCTCTGTGAGTAAAGTTGTCATTAATAGAAATGCTCATGCATGTTTTGAATGCGGAAAAGTTGGCCATCGTGCCTTTGAGTGCCGGCATGTAAGAAGAAATACTAACTTTCATAACAGAAACACTTTCACAAGTGGTCAACCAAAGAATGTCCATGTTTACACTTTCAATAGAAATCTGAATAATGCTAATCATCATCATGGAAGAATAAGACATATTAACTGCCATGCAATTGACTCTAACAACAGAAAGATGTGGAAATCCTTGAGTAAACATGCAAGAAGTACTGTTGAACTGACATGACCCAAGAGCTCTTGGGTCCCCAAATCTGCAAAGTAACTTTAGCTTGCAGGTGTGCCTTGAAGATGGAAATGAGTGGGGAAATCATATCAAGGCACATAAAGGTCAGTCAACCCCAATCTCTTCTCTCGTCTATATTGCTTTTCCCTTTATTAGCATACATGCACGACTGAATTGTTAGATAGTTGTGATTAATATAGATCAACCTTATTTTCATGATGGTGGTTGATGCATCTCATTTAGATCTCATGAGCATGAGTAGGTGTAATCATATGCATGTCTGTGAAAAACTCATACATATCTGTGTACCTTAAGAAGATCAAGTAGTAATTGTTTGATATATCTGCTCGGTCTGAGGGAGAGCTGAACTCATCAAAGGTCATCTGTTCATGAGAGTTGTGATGTCTTGGTGCTTAGACAGTTAGTACTCTGATGGTGCCTGTCTAGTTGATATTGCTGCGGTGATACAGCTTTTGGAATTTGACATGAGATGGAAGGTCTATTCTGAGGAGCTCTGGGTCATAAGAGATAAGTGAGCATTAGTCTTTGGTACTTAAGGTGGTGCTGTTGGAACTATCTTTTCTCGCCTCAATCTTCCCTTTGTTCATGAGTGGTTTTACTTCTAACATCCCCATGTTCAGCTTCTTCTTATCTTATCCACTTCTATTCTCTAGTAACATCAGAGAGCGTACAAGTCAGGGGGAGTAACATCAGATTGGTGTCACCTCTACTTATCTTCAATAATTAACTACTAAATTCTCCTTGATCTGAGAACTAAATTGTTAACCTGTGCAGAGATGTGAGACTCAGTATATGAATATTATATCTTAACTGAAAAGTCTTCACAATTAATTTGAATGACTCCTCAATGGGTATGAAATAGTTCTATTGGAAATCTCTTAACAATGCTTCTAAAATCTGAAAGTGTTTAGTAAGAACCCAAACTGATAGGAAATCTAAAGCTCATATCGTCTTTAAGTCATGTCTATGGAATATTCTGATAAAGGACCAGGGAATACGCCATTAATAAAACTTAATCCTGACAGAGCAATGGCATAATATTTAAGAAACTGGCCATCTGACTCAAAGAAATTCAGAGGTCATGTCATGAGAATTAATGTTATCTCTGTTCAAATTTTTGGAGACATAAAGGTATATCGCACTGAGTAACCAGGGATTCCGGTGTCTAATCAACATGTTTCCTTGAGTAAAAAGGTGCTGTTATATTGGAATGTTCAATCAAAAATTGTGCAAAAGTACTTGGCTAATATGGTTAACCCTAAGGTTCCTTCATTAAAAATTAGATTGATTTAAATTCCATATGAAAATTGGGTTGCTCAATCAGACTTTGGGTTATGAAAGACGCTGATAAGATTAAGGATGTTTTTGATTAAGATATTTCCTTAATAAAACTATTTATCTCCGGTTGAAACATAAAAATAAATTGTGAAGAAAACTATTTTAAAATATAGTCTCATATTCCGAATATCCCGTTTCTGCATAGGAATGCCTTTACGGTTTTAAAGACAAAGGGTAATTTGAGTATTAACCATTGAATATTAGTAAAGGTGGCGATATCTTTTATGCAAAACCCTACTTGTTTCTCATTCATACTCTCGCTTTTGAAGACGAGGCGTTGTCTTTCCCTCAAGTCTCCTTTCTTCTAGCTCGGCCTGCAAGCTTGCCTCTCCAACCCTCCGTCTCCTCATTCTGCACATTCCCTCTTCTCGTGTTCTTACTTCTCCTCTCATCTTCTCTACCATGTCTTCACCGTCAGCCACAAATGAAGGGAAGAAGAGTAGCTCAGAAGAGCGTCAACCACCTGCTCCACAGGCCCATATGATTGAGGTTACTCGCTAGTTCGAGCGGAGGCCAAAGAAAGTAAATTCAAAGGAAGCAACTTCTCCGTCTGTTCAAGAAGAATCACTCAGCAAAAAGAGAAAAGAAATGGAGAAACAGCCGAAGGATACCTCAGTAGAGCTGCCGCCGCCTGATTCACCCAGAGAGGTATCTCATCAAAAGTAACAAAAAGGGAAAGAAAAGGCAGATAAAATTGATTCTGACGAAGAAGGAGCTTCGTCTAAACACTCAGAATGTGATGTATCTCTTCCACAAGTTGAAGTGGTTCTGGAAATAGGAAGGGTCATGCTTCCTCGGTATGTAGATTTTAATGACGAACCCATGATCTTAGAATTTTCTGAAGTGAAAGAGATGTTTAAATTTCAGAAATAGAAGAAGTTCTTAAGTAAGCATAGAGTCTATTATCCTAAGTTGGTTTCTGAGTTTTACCATAACTTGAAATGCATCTCTGAAAAAACAAGGGTTCAGTCCATGGTTAGAGGAGTAAAGATTGACCTAACCAGGCATTTTCTTCACAAAGTTTTTCATATTCCGGAGGAAGGTCAGGTGGAAGGTGAATTCAATTTTGACCTACATGAGGCATACTCCCTCATTTCTGAAAAGGTCAGAGATCCCACAGACCCAAGGAAGTAGGCATATCTCTCCCAGTTTAATGCATGCAAGTTTTCTCTTCCGAGGAGGTTAATTCATCACATTCTTACAACTATGTTAACTCCACAAATCGGAAGTAGGGGGAGAGTAACAGATTCACAGAGATTCATTCTCTTTTGCCTACTCAAAGGCATAAAGATATGTCTTCCAGCCATAATCCTTTAGACAGTGAGTACTTTCAAAGAGTCCAATAGAAATTTACCTTATGCTGCTCATCTTACAGCAATCTTCAAAAAGATGAAAATTCCACTGGAAGGGGAATCATCAAAGGACATTCCCAAAGTAAACATCTATAATTTGGACTTTGTCAACAAGTACTTCAGGCCAAAGTCATCCAAAGGCAGTGATATGAAAGATGCCATTGAAGAAAGTAAAAAGTTTCAGGTTCGTCATGAAAGGGATCTCACAGAGTCAGATGAACAAGACTTGGCTCCCTTGAAGAAGAGGAAGAAAACACATAAAAGAAGTAAATCAATTGCAGTACAACAAGAGGAGACCACTACTGAACCTGCTCAGAAGAATCTCAAAGATCTTCTATTGCATCAAGAAGTTCATGAGCTGAATTTAACAGATGCTCAACAGACACAACAGTTGGATGAAAAGATTAGTCAGCTGTTTGATAATTTTGGGGCACAATTTGAACTGGAACAACATGAAGTCCAACAGAGACAAGAAGCGGATAAAGAAGAGGAAGGCAGTGAATTTCCTAAAGAAAGTGAAAGAGCTGAATCCCCTCAAGTCAAGGGAAGTGAAACAGAGTCTTTTGTTGAAATAATCACTCGGATTATGAAAGAGACTGCTGAAGAAATCTATGAAGAACTTGCAGAGTCAGTAGTAAATGAAGAGGAGGATGTACCACAAAGAGTCCAAATATCTGCTGAAGAAACTCCACAGACAGCTGAAGAAGAAGTACAAGACTATGGTATAGGACCTGCTCCAGAATATGGTCCACATCATGGAGCGATAATTAGTCTTGGCATCCTCCCTCCTCCACCTATTGAGCAGTCTCATTCATATCAAGTTGAGCTCCCTGATTCAAGTGCTTCCACTGCCAGCTCACATGAAGCGAGTACTGAACCTAACATTGTGCAGATGTTGTCAAATCTGACAAAAATTGTACTCGATCAAAATGACCTGATGAATCAACATTTTCTGTTTCACACTGTTCACATGGATAGAGTCGAAAGCCGATTGTAGCATCTAGAAAAGATAGCCAAAGCTCAAGCGATAGAGTTTCTTACTGCCAAACGTAAAACTGATATAGCAGTACAACAGATTTTGGAATCCCTTATGGTTATTAGCACTAGAATTGGTGAAATGGTAAGCAAAATCCAAGACACCCAAATCTCTTTCATCAGTAAGATGGCTCAAATTCTTAGCCACAGCTTTGATCTCAAAATTGAGTTTGAACTGTTTAAGGGAACATTGAACAAGATTGCTGCCAATCAACCTGATTGATGTGACACAATGAGGCAGCAAGTGGCTAAGGTTCCTTGGACTTAATTCGCAAACACAATCACAAGATTCGAGCAAACTTTGAAGACGCCGTCTCACCGTGCGCACCCGTTACCCGTGGTGACTCGATGATGCCGAGTCGAGGTGGTGGAGAAAGACCCTTGCTGGTAGAGGGCCAGCACAACTAAGGTTCACCCTCCCGAAGGTATGATGCCCACAATCAAGGGCGGCCGGGCGCCTTTGGGGCACTAGGTCACTCATTCACTATTGCCACGGCAACCACACAAGAGTCGGTGGGTCCGGGAACAAGCACTCTCTCACCGACCAGCGGACAAGTTGTACGGATATGAAATGAACAGAAGTAAATGGAGCAAGGGCAGAAGCTCACCTGGTTGGTTTGAAGAAACCAACCCCGGTCGGAGACGATGGGCGAGCGGGGAAGTGTGGGTTCCCCGCACACTGCGCCGGTGAAGCTTGAACCCTGTTTAGATAATTACACTCACTACACCTCTCGCAGGAGGGTGGACTTGGGGTGGGAAACTTAGCGTTACAATTCAAACACTACCTCCGCGCAGGGAGGGGCGATAAGCCGGCCAGGCGGGAAGGGGAGAGTCGCCGAAAACTCGAGCGGAGAAGCCGATGTCGAATCTGCCTGCACTCTGCGATGAATGACTGACAGTCACTGTTGAGGTCGTAACTTCCAGTCCGGAATTTTTCTGATGATGAGACCAGAGGGGAAATCTTCGTAACTGGAGCTAGGATGCCTCAGAATTTTGTAGAATTCTTCTGACGTCGATGCTGGTCCGGGTGGGGAGTCGAACAGAGTGACAGAATATGGGGAAGGCGGCTTCAGGTTCCTGGCAGTAGGTTGCAGAGGCTGCCCCGACAGCTCCCGGACTCCGAATGACGAACCACCGGAGTTTCTGGAATCGTGGACGAGCCCTCTTCGCAGAAAAACTGACGGGGAAACCGAATGAGGTCGGAGTGGACTGGGGGACTCTGAATAGTGAGGACAGGTCGAGGCAGACTGTGAGACGCAGATTAGAGTAGCCGAGGGAGAAAAATAGTAACTCTGTCCCACGGAGGCCGAACGCAGTTCCGCCTTTTGATTCTGAACGAGGATTGGGTGAGGAAGAACTTTGTTGAAGAGCTCTTGGCCTGATTCTTCTGAGATTATTCGTAGTACAGCTTCTCTTCTGGTTCAGGAGCTTGGTACGAGGAACTCTGCGCAGTTGGGGGAGATCCGCTCTCCCGGGCAGCTCCGACCTTGGATTGAGACGAAACCACCTCACCTGCGAAGACGACTGGGAGAGCTTTCCGTCGATGTAAGGTACGCCTCCAGATGACGTCGAATGACCTCGGGGCAGGTTCTGCAAGTCGGGCTCTTTCTGCTACACTCGAACTGAGAGCTGTAATTTGAAGAAGATGGGGGAAAATGGGGTTTATGGGAGGGGAAGTGAGGTGGATGGGTATGGGGATGACCCTTGGCTGTGATGGGGTCTGGGAGGGGGTGTTCCAAGAAGTGGGAGAGGGAGAATGAGGGCTGGAAGGAAGTGTTTGCAGTGGCTGAGAGGGGAGTTGCGAAATTGGGCTTGGAGGGAAAGGGGGAAGGTGAGGGGGCACAAGTGGGTGGGGGGAAATGGTTTCCCTCATTTGGATTTGGAATGGGGTTAATGGAGAGGGATTAATGGTAGCCTAGAGAATGGGAAGGGTTGCCTTGGGGAGGGGAAGAGGTGTTTGGGAGAATGGATTCCCCCTTGGGAAGGTGAAAGGGTGAATGGGGAAGGGGAAAGGTGTCTAGGAGAATGGTATTCCACCTAGGAGGTTGGGGGGAAGTAAATGGGAGGTATAGGGAAGGGAGAGGGGTTTAATGAAGAGTGAATGAGGAGGAGAGAGAGAGAATTTCGAAATTTTGGGGGGGAAGAGAGAGAAAGTGGCGCCCTAGAGAGAGAGAGTAAGAGAGAGAGAGAGAGAGATCTAGAAAGAGAGAGGGGAAGGCAATTCAAGTGGCTAAACTTTTCTTCAATACTTCATTAGCTCCAAATGGGGGGGAATTGGGGTCTTATTTATAGGAAACTCACAATTTAACAAAAGACCCTGAGTTTTTGACTAATGACAATAAACCAAGGGGGAAGGGGGGGTGCCTATGGGCCTAGCCCACTTAATTGGGCCCAATTGACTCATTAACCACTCTAATGACAATTTAACCTAGGTAGATGACTCTTTAACCTAGGTACTTGACTCAATAAAAGGGAAATTACATAATTTATGACTCAAGAAAATATAAAAATTACAAGCCATGATTAAGAAAAATGCCGCGAACATGATGACGCATAGCTGGCAGGCAACGGGACCCGTGGAGAAATGGGAAGTGGTAAGCGATGTCCCCATCACTGATATCATAAATCGGTTTCAAGTGGTCCAGTCAAATTTACAAGCCCTTTCAGAAACTGTTAAAGTATCCATTTCAAAACAAGAGTCAACTACTTCCCTGGTGGACAGACTGGGAAGTACTATGCATAACAAGCTCGACAAGCTGTCAGAATCCATTCGGGATCTCCAAACTTCTATACTGAACAGACTCCCCTTTTCAGGTTCTAGCTCATCATCTATTCCACGAGACAGGGGGAGTTACAGAGGTTACTGATCACACCCCAATTTTTTTGATAATGACAAAGGGGGAGAGTACATGCACTTTTAGTGAATTTTTTTGACTTTTTGGACAGATAGTACAGTTTGTTTTTGGACAGTCAGACATTTTTCCTTCTGGTCAGACAATGTGTAATATTTGTTTTGCTGGATGGATTGTCTCTGCTGTGAGATATTTGTTGAAATAGCTTTTCATTCAAACACTACCTTGTATCTTTCTGAAGTACACAGAAATGTCTATGTTATGTTGCATGGTTGCATTGAAGTATGAGTATATTGAATGCTTGATTCTTTCTGACGATGAACTCAATTAATCTTACATGACTTATAGTTGTCATTATCAAAAAGGGGGAGACTATTGGAGCCCTGGTTTTGATAATGACAATCTGAGTCATGTGAGATTAATATAAATAAAAGTGTTTGTATTTAATCTTACATCCATGGATCAATCCATTGCTTCATCCTTCGTATATGTATGTATAGTCAGTGCAGTGCTTCTCAAGTTTGTACAACCGTAGCCAGAATGCGTGGTTAAGTTCATGCATCAGATGCTTCATGCGTTCACCAAGTCTGCACACGGTTGCCTTGATATCTCAGCATGTCTATACATTCTGTTGCATACATACGTAAGGCAGTGTCATGCATTAAAAGTCCACACATGCACACACACAGTTTGTGCATTATGCATTCATGCTTAAACTCTAGGCATAGCAAGTCTGCACATTGGTTGTCGCATGCATGCAAAGTCTATACAATCTTGAGAAGTATTCGCAGCGAAGTCTGTACAGCCTGTGTTCTTCATACATACACATAGTCGATGTATCTTTTGCCCATGCACAGGTTAACTCTGAACAGAGTCTTGCTGCATCGTGTGCCTCATGTAGTTCCAAAGTCTATACATCGTCTTGTCGCACAAAGTCTGCACATCGTTTGTACATCGCACATAAAGTATGCACACTATCTGGTGACAAGTCTATACATCATCCTGTCGCATGCACATAAAGTCTGCACATCATTTGCACTTCGCACACAAAGTATGTACACTCTTCGGTGGCATGTTTGTGCATTCATCTTCAATGTGCATACTTCTCCATATGTAAAATGCATTCAAAGTCTGTACACCCGTGGATGACATGTCCGTGCATTCATTCTCGTTCTACACACTTTCTTATATGCACACTGCATTATGTGCATCAAATATGTACAGGCTTAGATCAAATCTCGAATCAAGTATGTGCTTTAACCTTTGCAGGATATCTGCTGCTCGAGGAACTTAAGAAGGGCACGTGATCCAAGAAGTTAGGATCGTGACACGTGGAACCATTGTGCTACGACACCGCCACGTGGACTAAGGCCTCTGGGCGGGAATTGTGGAGGACACACGCCCACATCTCTGATGATATAAAAAGAGGACTTCTCCATCTGGAGAAGGTGATCGAAAGAGTGAAGAGCCTGCACGATCCAGACAGTAGAGAAAGAGAGATAGAGAGTTGAGAAGAAAGAGAAGATAGGCATCCGAAGACTTGTATCTACTGGTTCTTGGATCAAATCGAGACCAGTCAGATGTTGAGATCAACATTGGTTTTTATAGTGCTCAGCTTTCAGTTGTTGTATCTCTTCCATCTTTCGTTTTACCTTTGATTCTTATTTTCAATCCTTTTTGACAATAGAGCAAGCTGTGAAGCTCAGCTGTTTGCAGAGGAGGATTCCTCTGGACGGGTTAAGCTGTAAGCCCCAGTAGTAGCAGAGGTGTGGTATCCTCTGGACGGCTAAGCTGTATTGCCCAGCGATAGCAAGCTGTAACGCTCAATAGTTTGTAGACAAGCTGTGATGTCCAGCGGTTAAGCTGTGTATCAGCAGGAATCCACACTCAGGTTGAGTGTGGGGTGGACGTAGATCTCTGGATAGAGATCGAACCACCTAAAAATCTTATGTGCTGTGATTTGTCAGATTTCTGTATCTTCGGTAGATGCATGCTTAGGTGCGTTTTAAGTGTTTGATTATTAGTCCAATAGATGATTCGATCGATTGGGTTTATAGGCAGTGATTCTTTAATCATTCAGTGAAAATTAATTTTGGGGCAAGTTGCGTAAAAGATCCTTTCACCCCCCTTTGGATCTAATTCAGTGTGTCACCTGCAACAACAAATAGGACTGCAATTAATAAGACTTTAGTCGATAGAATCATCGGTTGATCAGGCTTCACCTAATAATATCCTCAATTGAATTATTCACATATCATTAGTCAATACGTCCTACTAAGTAATCCAGTCTGCAACTGATAGCCAATTGAAGGCATTCGACTATAGGCCGTCAATGATTGAATCTTTCAATTGTCTAATTTAGTGGAGCATTACCAATCATGATCTTGCAATTGATAATCTTTCAACTGATATGTTTCAACTTTCTCTTTCACCTAACTTCTTCAACTGATTTCTTTAAATACTTTTAGTTAGGAAAATTCATATGTCTAATCTCCTTTTGATTAATGTTTCTCCATGCGATAAAACTTTCAACTGTTAATTTCAGTTGAAATTCTTTGACTATCTTCTTTAGTTGAAATACTTAAACTATCAGTCTTTTGCCTAATGCTCTTTCAACTATCTTTCTCCAACTGCCATTAGCCGATAGCTTTTGCCTACTTTTACTCAGTTGATTGACTCTTCTAGGCAAATACTAAATTAACTAATTTCCTTCAACTGTTCTACTCATCATCAGTTGATGATTTCTAGGCGATACCTTTGCACTTCAACTATCTATATCACATAACTATTTAATAGCTGTCTTATCTATAGGTAACACTCTAACTGTCTTTGATCGGTTGATCTTCTTCAATTGACTTTATATTATTATATACAGCTTTATATTTATTTCAATCAACGTATTTTTATCTTATTTACTTCAATTGAGACATTTAGGCGATACTTTCATTAGCTATAAAATTTTTCTTCTTGGCACCTAATATAATTTACGTCTAAGACACTTTATTTAACTAGATATATCTACATAATATCTTTATTTTATATTTGCCATGGATTAATTACAACTAAACCAATGGTCCAAGATTAGTACATATTTTTAGTCTTATAGCAAATATTGTCCGTAGTCAAGATCTTTCTATTTTTTTGCATGCAATCTCTTGTTAGACATAAAGTGTCTTAGACGTGCACTTTTAATGACTCTCATAAAGCTATAAAAGGCAATCTCTTGCACTTTGTATTACTTACACTAACATGTGCTATCAATGTGGTAAAGATATACATGTCAAGTCATGAGAACCTATGATAGAACAAGAGACAAATAAAGAAAACTTGGCTTGAGAAAGAAGTAGATGACTACAGACACAATGGATAGCTTAGTCTCTCAAAAAATTGTACATTATAGAGAACCCTATGGAAACATGAAGATGTGTCTAACGAATAATTTACATGTGTGTTATAAATATAAGACACCTTCCTGACAGAAAACTCGTAGAACCCCCCTGAGTAATCGAGAACTTTAAAGTGTCGTGAGCAATCCAAACTCTCCACTATTAGAAGCACTTCCTTAAATGATTCTATAGTCTTCGATGAATTACATCCATACACTAGCATTCAAGAGTCTACATCCACTTCAATTACACAAGCTTCTAAGCAAGTCATCACTCTCACTTTATTATGTTGTTTTCTCTCTTTATATGCTTTGGTATAAAGAGAGAAAATAACGTAATAAGATTATGTGGTTTCATCTTAGGCTAGAGTATTATACGTAGGTTAAAATGTGTCTGAACTAGTATAAAATTTCTAGTATCTGTGGGGTTTCATATCTTTGTGCCTTAGATCCATTCTTCTTATTTCAAATTAGATACAGATTTATTTTAACTCATAAGTTTTAACAAGCACTCCCAATCACCCCCCCCCCCCTTGAGGTGCTTTGCTTCTAACAAAAAATGTGCTTGTATAGCTTTCAATTAGAAGTATTTTTGGACTTTATAATTATGCCCTAGTTATTTTGAAGAATGGACTACTGGCTTTAGAATTCCAACCAAAAATTCAAATTGGAACTTCATACATTAGAATAAAAATGAGGTTGTGGAAGGTCTTGAATAATACAAGTATTCGTCGTTGGTAACAATCCACACTATTCGAAAGAATGTAGATTGTGGAAGAAGTAGAAGCGGGAGCGAAATATGTTCTTTGCACTCATTGCGTCATCCGCACGAGGATGAAAGGAGCTATAAAATGTAGCGAAGTGAAATAATTAGGGTTAGGATTTCATTTCAAAGAAAAGGTACTATCTAGATTCTCAGATCTTTATCTACATATTATTTTATCATCATGTCATAGTTTTATGTTTTGTTCCCAAATGCAAGCTAAAGACATGAAAACATAGAAATACAAAATTTTCACTTGTTGCACTAAGGGCGTGCAGCTCCTTCCTACACCGTCCTGCGATGCAAGTAAGATAAATAATAATAATAATAATAATAATAATAATAATAATAATAATTTTTAAGTAGTCATCTCCCAAGTTATCCATTCCTACAATTCAATCTTCGATTGGATGGCTACAAAAAAAATTAAAACTGTTCATTTTTTCGTAAAAAGTGGGTCGATCAAAGTTGACCCATTAAGGATACCCATTATTTTTTTAGATTTTTTATAGCCATTAAAAGTTATGTTTTTTTAGATTTTTTTAAAATTTTTTAAGTTGATCAAAGTTGACCCATTGAAAGTTATTTGTCCTAGGCTCTCATAAAATTGACAAAGGGGCCAAATTCTGGACCCAAAGTTATAAAAAAAATCCAATAACAAACATAGATAGTGTTAATGGGTAGACTATAAATAGAGTTCAAAACTAAGCGGGTTCTGAGTTTAAAATATAGTACTAGTTTTGAATGTCCATGGAAGGTATTTTATAGTGGTTTACTCATTATAGGTGCGATTTCTGGAAGACGGTGTCTAGCTTCTGTTTCCATGGTCTTTGTTAGATTATAGGGTCCGGTGTCATTCTATGAATTCATTCATTTTTACTATGTAGATTACGAAATCCACATAGGGACATCGATATTTGACAACCCATCTCACTACAGAATATATAAATGTGAGGCTCTATGCTGCCAAAAAAAGGAGAAGTGTGTTCCACCTTCACTATTAGTTTGAGCTTTTGACACAACGATGGAACTTGCTCCTAACAATTTTGGTATCGAAGCAAGGTTACAAGTTTGAATCCCCGGAGTGTCACTAGGAGGGAGATTATTGGATTATGGTAACGTCTCCTCGTGGATCTGTTGTTATTACGTAGATCCGCATAGTTAGCACATAGAGATGTGAAATTCTGCACTGTCAAATGAAAGAAATACGATCCGCCCTCACTGTTAACTCGAGCTTTTGACACAACGGTTGGAGATTGATCCAAAGCCTTACATGTGATCACTTCAGGATATGAAAGCCAGTAGAACAATGAGGCCAAACTCTCCATTGGAGCCATGGATAAAGCAGTGTTATTAACACTTGGGGAAATTGCTAAGCTTCCCGGCACCAAAGAAGACAAATTACAAGAGGTAACATTGGGTCATGCCCAACATCTATCGCTTTGAGTACTATACATGAGGACTTTCAATGCTACCTAGGTATATAATTAAGTTCCCTAAATCTGAAGTGGCTGTGGGCTACTCCAGTGACACTGGCAATATACATTAATTTGATGCACCTTTCAAAACTTTGCACAAGAAATAAGTCATATCATGGTATCAACGAAGAGGGACGGACAGCTCCATGCCGCATAGAGAAAAAAGCTTGATAAACATCTATTAACTTTCACCAGTCCAAGGTGATGTTCCTAGAGAGATAAAGCCTGTCAATGTACTGTATAATGGGATTAGAAGCATCGATAAATCTTTGCATTCCTTCCCGAACAGAGTGATCTGCAAGAAATCAGGAAAAATTAAGTATAAATATGACAATGGGAACATGAACAATATGAATCCATGGACACAACACAGAAGACTGGAAGAAAGTGTGTGCTAAGAATTTCAAGAGGATGTAGTTCCTGGCATGAAGCATTTATACCCAGAATGCACTGCTCAAGACAATAACAATGGCAATGTGGTTTACAAACGAAGTACATGAACTTCTCATCAAGATTTCTGCTGGTGCATGCGATCCACAAGAACATGTCGGATTAATGTGTTTATCCATTAGAGCCATATATTCTTCGGGAGTTAAAACATGTAATCCTTCCAAGGCATTCTGTACTCTTTTTTATTTCAGTCTATCAACTTAATCCATCATTTGATTGTAGTTAGTGTTTGATTGGATCATCCTACCCATATATCCTCTGCATCCTGTGACCTGAAGTTTCCATATCAATCACTAAAATAAAGGATCCAAATCGAGATAAAACATGTCTTTGTGACAACAGCAAAGCATGGTTAAAATGGATATTTAATCTAGAGCCAAGTACTGGCACTCTGATCATGGGAATACTCTGAAGAGTAAACACAAACTCACGAGTCTCATTTAGCCTCGAAACAAGCTGATCCCTTGTTGGAAGAGCATACATTCCAGCACCAACTGCTGTCCTAATTGCCCAGGTGTGGTATGGTGCACAGACTTTTTCATAAGCGGTGGAAGCTGCTTCTCTCAAAGAGTAATCACTGAAAGGCAAACAATGATGAAGGCAAATAATTATACACTACTCCACATTAAAAGCATAGAATGAGAGCATGATACTTGTGTTCCAAGAGTAGGGTGGAGCTGATACTTGGCAGCACAAATAAGCAAATGAATATTCTATGATGAACCAAATTCTTCTGTTATATCTTCACAACAAGTGCAGAGAAAAGAGAACAACGTCTAGTCTAATTCTTCACACTGCCTTACAAATGAAGACAGGTTTTATAAATGCTTGTTGTCAAGCCTTGGGATGCAACTATAAACTGTACTAATTGACAAAACTAATTAGTTTTCGTAGAATGCTTTCTCACCATCCTCATCAGTGTTCAGGATGCTTGGAAGGCAGGTTTCAAGGATATACTGCTACAAGGAAAGCAGATAGAGATACTAATAGGATGACACCCTTAGAAGCTTTGCAAGATTCTGTGTCTTTCGTTATCCTCGGGCTGTTGTTAACTGTCACTAAAAACCTGAGTCTGAGGACCTGTTTAGGGAAACTTTTAATTGGAAGGTATTTTTAACTTCTATTTTCAATGTAAAGAGTGTAACTTGAGAGAGGTTGTAATTAGCTATTGAAAGCAGATGAAGTCAAGTTGAAAGCGTAGAAACTCTATGAATGCTAATCCAGGGTAACAACATCACTGAAAGTTTGAAGGTTGATCAAAATAATCTTAAACACCTAAACTAAAATTTCAATGTCAAAAAAAAATGAAAAGCTTTCCCAAGTTATAAGTCCAGACATAGCATGCATATTTTGAACAATATGAAATATTTATTGCATAAAAACTCAAATTCAAACTCCCTAACATAGACTCAAAAAAGGAATATATTTAAAATTTATAAATAGTAAATAATCATAAAATTGGTTAGATAAATGAATCAATAAATATTAACATATTTTATGGATTGAATGGGTATTCATTAAAGCCAACCTGATCCTTACCCTAGCAAGGCCTAGTCTGTCAGGGGACTCCTCTTCGGAACCTCGCGAGGCACAGGTGTAGTAGTTGCTCGGCTCGTCAAAGGAAGGCTAGTTTGAGGAAGAGGCTGAAACATCGCAAGCATGCATCCGCCCCTTTCTATTGTCCAGCCTCGGCAGCGGATCCCTGGGAGCAGTCGAGCAATCTCTTCAACGATGCTAGTGATCCACAGAGGGTGGAAGCAGAGCGGTCTGATGGAGATGGTGATAGTGGTGGGTGCGAGGGGAATGGAGGTGGGAAGAGAGACAGTGGTAGTGGGGAGGGGGCGAAGGCACTCCAGGAATTGCCTGCCCTCTCTTTTCTGATCGAGGAGCAGCTCCGGCAAGCACCCTTGCTTTGTCTGCCAGCGTTGGACCCCCCAACTGTTGCTCTTGCGGGTGGGGATCTCGCACCAGAAGGGGAGGCGGATGTCGCTCTTCTGGAAGGATGTGGCCAGCAAGAGGTCTTAACCTTGCCTTCCTTGCCCAGGGAGTCAAAAGATTTGCGCACGGCCTTGGAGTAAGTCGAGGAAGCCTATCAAAGGGAGAATTTAGCAAAAGTGGATAACAAGAGTCTTAGCAAGGAGGAGGTCAAAGATATCTTAGCTACGGTGGAGAACTATATGGAAACTCAAGTGAGTGAGACTGTTATGCTGATTGGTGTATTCGATGTGGGCGTGGATAGAGGCTTGAGGTCCACCTTATACTTGATTAGACGTAGATGGCTGGTAGACATAGGAAGGCGAAGGCTGAAGTGGCTAGTAGGAAAGGAGGGGCGGAGCAGGCTGAGGAGTAGGTGGAGGAATGGTCAAGGAGAGTGTTTTTGTTTGCTTTGGGGTGCTTGTACTTCCATTTCTCTGTTGTTTGGGAGCTGTCTGATGGGTTGTTATGTGTTGTCGTTTTGTGCTTAGTTGGGGTCTGAGCTTAGCAGGTAAGGGTTTGTTTACTTCTTTTATTTTGCTCCCGACGCAGAGAGTTGTCCGCCGCCTTTTGTTTTTGGGAGTCATTTTGGGAGCACTCCCCCCCCCCCTCTTACATGTATACTTTTTCTCTTTATATACCAGTAGTACTACCCATGTTCAAAAAAAGATGCAGATCGGATCAGATCAGATCAGATTGAATTTCATTTTGGCTTACCCATCACTTGATCCATGAGAGATATATACAAGTGAGAAATTTCCACTCAAGCACTATTTTAATCCACAATTTTACAGATTGGATAAATGTGACCGGCTGAAGGCAGATGTTTTTTCTTCATGTATTCGATAGTATTTCAAATATTGAAACTGATTGAAGAAGAATATATATCCACACATCAAATTTTGATTTTGCATTCATTATTTGTTAATCCCAAATGATATCCTCAATCTCCAGACAGAACTGAAGAAGTTCTACGACCAGAAAGAATATTGTTATCCACATGTTACACATCAAAATGTAATTCTTGGAGAAAAAATACATAAAATTCTGATCTCAGTTCAACCCAAGATCAGTCATTACACATCAAAATGTAATTCTTGGAGAAAAAATACATAAAATTCTGATCTCAGTTCCACTCAAGATCAGTCAAACAAACACTAAGCTTTAACAAATCCACATGGCTATCTGTGTGGCACAAGGGAAAAACTTGTTTACATATCAAAAAAGTGCAGACAGATCAAGGTTTCCCAACATCCAAAAGAATTAAAAATTGACTGTGTCAACTGCGTTTCATATGATTTCTACAGTTGGAAATAACTCGACTAAAATAAGAAAAGAGGGGGCGGGGGGGGGAATGGAGGTGAGAACTGGAACATACTTGGAGGAAAGGAACTGCTCAAACAGTGCTCTTATGAGGTCAAGTCCCTGTCTTACTCTGCGAAGATTGCGAGAATGGCTTCCAGGTTTCCTGACCGTATCACATTTAACATCCTCATCGAGCATGCTGCTTAAAGTGTCATATGTCTTCGACGCTTCTAGCAGGTCATGTACCTGAACAAAAATTACAGTTTTTTTTTGAAAAAAAAAACACACACACCACAATTAAACTCCTTTATATGTCTCCAGAAGGCAACTGGTTCCCATTTTAATTTCCCAATCAACAAAAATGGGCATCGATCGATAAAAACCAAGGATGATCGATGCACACACCTCAAGTAAGTGATTCTTGCTTAATTAGCTGGCGATTCGATTACATATATATATATATATATATATATACATGCCACGGTGGTAAAATATATAGGAAATTAAGGCGTACATCACCAAAATAATTAAGAATGTTGTGAGTCGGTGGTAAAATATGCACCTGCTCGCATCATTTCCGACACTACGCTTTTTACCGACGTTAAAAGTGCAAGAAACCGTAGCTGAACACCAACTCTGTATATATGTTAGTGGGTGACGAAGGGGCAAAATGCGGACCTTGGCGACGTACTCCAGCTCGGCGAACTTGAAGGCGAAGCCGAGGCAGCCGAAGAGCACGGACACGAGCGAGCAGGCGTCGGAGAAAGGCCTGACCCGGAGCTCCACCGCCTGCTTCCCGCCTCCGGCCCCCTGCAGCGTGCTCGCCAGCTCCTCGAAGGCCTCGGCCACCGCCGCGAGCGGCGTCGACCCCGCCTCGACCTCCTCGAAGGAGGAGTCGTACGGCGAGGAGTTGGGGGAGGAGGAGGAGGAGGAGGGGGACAGCTTCTCAGGCGCCATAGGTGGAGTTGCCCCGGCGGCGGCCATGTGGACGCGGGTGCGCGCGCTGGTTGGATCATGCAGGAGGAGGGGAGGCGGAGGAGGAGGAGGAGCAGAGGGAGGAGGGCCATCGGCCTCCCCCCCGCCCCGCGCTCGTCCATCTAAATAAAATGGCGGGAGGGAGGGGGTTTGTGGAGGTGAGGGCGGAGAACCGTCCGCCGCCCTCGCCCCGCTCCCGTCTCCTGCGGCTTCGAAGCCGACGAAGCCGCAAACACCTGCACAAGAAACGCCATGTCGATACTCGAAACAGAGTGAATCCGTGATCGTATTCGATAATCAAATTGATCAGGAAACATTATTTTTACGTAGTCTTAAAATTTTAATATTATTTTTATACTCTTATTTTTATGAAATTTATTTCATTATCTCTCAAATCTAGTACCCTATAAGCTTCACTTTGGTAAGGAGTTAGAGTTAGACTAGACTAACACAATCTATTTGAGTTAGTCCAGGGTTAATTCATTTTTGATTTGATAAGAGGGGAGTTAGCCCGGGTATAAAGAGGTGGGTTAAACTATCTTTAATCTAATGTGATTTGGTAGTTAGTGGGTTAAATTAGAGATAATTAAAACTCAAATGACACATTTATCCCTCCATTTTACAATTTTTAATCTCTCTCTCTCACACACACACACATGTTAACTTATTATATTACTTTGGGTCATTTAAATTATAATTAGTATTGATATTGATATTTGTCTTAAAAAATATTATTTGACTGGTATATTAAATTAATAGACTCTATTATTTATTTTTAATAAATTTCTAACATTTAAATCACTTGTCGTGGAATAGGTACACGTACAGTAAGTAGATAAACACTCACATAGTAAAAACCTATGTCAACATTAAAATATAATTAGTAAATCTAATGATATTTTCATGAACGATTTTAATAATTTAATAATATATTAATTATTAACAATATAATTTTCTCATTTATGTGAACACCCTATTGAGCTCATCTCTCTCATTTCCCTTGCCTCTCTCGTTTATCTATCAGGCTCTCACTCTCTCGTCTGATTGTTTAAAATGTGAATTTTATTTAAACAAATATTTAACAAATCTTTTCAAATTTACCAGTATTAATAGTATTATTATACCGGCTAACAGACGAAAAAAATACAATATATGTTGAAAAATTTTATTGTTCCCCCTACCTATTCTAAAAAAAAAACTTAAGTCTAAAAAAATTCAAATAGCCATTAAATAGCTACAACATTTATGCATTAACGTTTCTACATAAACGTTTGTGCATCACCGGAGATGCCCGACACTAGTGTCACTTACTGCAACATTTTGAGTAAACATAAAGGCTCCATCTCCCTCCATTGTAAAATGCATTTCAGACAAATGAGAACAAGTGTAAATAATTGTACACATTTATTCATTTAAATTCAAAAGAGTACATAAATTTTGTCTGATACTGTGTCTTTGTACATAAATTTTAGGCTACCGACATGTGAATCATTTCTTACCAATGTGGTAAGCATATAGATAAGGGCAACTTCATAGTTTATCATTTGCTACGACTACTAGTACTTGGAGTAGAACTCTGAATAGGAACTTGGACCAAGGAATGAGAGCCGATGCCATCTTCTTAGAAACTCTGCTAGACGTGTTACCACCTGATTGAAACTCCAAAACACAAGGAAAAGAGATCAGATGCCAAAGTACAAGGTCATAAATACCACGGGCACACAAAGAAATTGATACTCCAAATCCCTTGACATGATTTTATTGTCCGCAAGTACAGAAAATGAGGCATGCAAATATACATTAAATCCACAAGTTTATCTTACTTTCAATGACAAGATGCACACACATGTTACTGAATTAACACAACGTCTATGATCAATGCCATCTTTCTCCAGAAAAGAGTTTAGTGCATCTATGTTTACCTGAGGAAAGGTATATCCACCGTGTGAAGCATGGTTTTAGTGTACGTACTTACATCTAGGAGTGTAAACCAGGCTGGATATATATCCACACCTGACCCCTCCTTATACTTGCGACTGGTTGTTGGAAAACTTGAGATGCAATAGAGGTAATTTCACCCCCATGTAAACCATCTAACACTGGAATGCAGACCAGTCTTTACTGAAAAATGCAACAGCTCCCATGGCAATTAAACACGATAATAATCGTTTCCTCCCCCAAGAGCCCAAGAGGAGAACCTCCAGTACAATCTATTTACATATTTACCACAAGTGAGAATTTACAGAGAACTTCGGAAGATCGGCAGATGAATGAAGCAAGATGCTGAAAGGAATAAAAGGATCCAGTCAGAAACAGTTTCACAAAGATGAAAATGAAGGGGATCTCTATTAGTAACGCTCCACTGGGTCCCCAAAAATACATATGTATAGAAACAAAACTCCCAAAAAGCTCATGATAATTATCTTATTTTGGCACACATGAAAATCATATCTTCTGTTATGGGAGAAAACAAATTTATTAAGTTCCTACAAATACCATTAGGTAAAAGATTCACAATGATAAATGCATCACAGACCTCCCCAGAGGAACTCAAACCAAGAACAAGTTTAAGAAAAGCCTCCTAGAAGAAAAAAAAGCCTCCTAGAAAAAAAATGACCAAGTGCCAATGTAATCTTTCTCATACTATTTATATTGAAACAACAGCAACACAAGGCAGCACAAGGCAATAGTTTTTGGAGGCACTCATTTGTAACATACCTATTTGTAACGAACTCTGAAACAGAAATCAGGATTGGGCTTGTGATTGGATATATTGAAGAAAATATTCGTACAACATTCTGAAATTACGTACATGAGTATTATAAAGATAATTATACAGCATTTTACCTATACAGATTTTATTGTCAATGAGCTTGGCACCCTTCAATTCAATGCTGAGTAATAGTCAACAATCTTTGATAGTGGGTGGGCTCAGTATGGGTTTTGGGGGTATGTCTAGTCATTTTTCACGTTGAGGTGTCACAAGTGCTCATCCGACCCTAACATGAAATCCTAAAACCCATTCCTCATCGCCCCAACCCTTAGTCGGTGCACACATGATGCAGCCTCATCCGGAGCAATGACCCAAATATCACAAGTGACATGATTGTGGTGGAGTTGCATTGCTATGCCGTCTACGACACTCATACATGCACACGCATGACAGGTTAGGCATGTACCGGGGGCAACAAACATGGAGACTTACTAAGGGCTGTTTTAAAAGAACAGCGGATACTCGGACATTAAAACAATTGACACATGCAAGAAAGGGCAGACAATCACAGAGTCAAATCAAGTAAAATAGAATTCATGACATGTGGGTACATGGCCCAATCCTTCCCTACGAGTAAAAGATGCTTAGTAAAATATATGATGAAATGCAAAATGCATGCACATGAAGCTTTTAAGGCAAACTAGCATCGACCTAACATGCATTGCTACATGCAAATTATGCTGTGACATATATACTAACCTGTAGTGGATTAATTGAAGCAGACAAATACCTTCATCAGTCATAAAAATTTCCGCAGACCCATTAATGTTGCTTGTCAACAGATCAGATGCTATTCTCACAGTCAGCAAAAGTTCTGGGAAAGCTAAGGAAAAAGTCAGTGGACTAAGTTTGAACTGCCAAAACAAAACTAACTGTGTGTGTTTTAAAAGAACACCTGATACTCGGATATTAAAACAGTTGACACATAGAGAAAGGGCAGACAAGCACAGAGTCAAATCAGATCAGATGCTATTCTCACAGTCAGCAGAAGTTCTGGGGAAGCTAAGGAAAAACTCAGTGGACTAAGTTTGAACTGCCAAAACAAAATTAACTGTGCGTGGACTGTTTTAAAAGAACACATGATACTCGGATATTAAAACAGTTGACACACAGAGAAAGGGCAGACAAGCACAGAGTCAAATTAAGTTATACCCATCCCTAGTTTCAGATGCCAAAACACAACCCGAGTTACTTCAGAAACATGGGAATTGACCATGGATTAGCAATTTACACAATAAAGAGATAATTGCAGCAGTCAAATGAAAGGACATATCCAGATAATCAGACATGATTTTTACCTATGCATTTCATCTGAAGCCATTTTGAATTTTTTGGGCTAATGTACAAGATTTTACCTATGCATATCACTGTATCACTTTCCAATGAAACAAGGTATATGGCCCAATTTGGACTGTTCACCTAATAAAAAGCATAATATTAGTACGAGATTTTGAAATTTTATTGAAACATGTTGAAAGAAATTGTAAGATAATTAGACAAGATTTTACTTATGCATACAAAATTCCCAATGACCTCGCCACCCTACAATTCAATGCTGGGTAATAGTCAACAATCTTTGATAGTGGGGTGGGCTCAGTATGGGTTTTGGGGGTATGTCTAGTCATTTTTCACGTTGGGGTGTCACAAGTGCTCATCCGACCCTAACATGAAATCCTAAAACTCATTCCTCATCGCCCCAACCCTTAGTCGGTGCACACATGATGCCGCCTCATCCGGAGCAATGACCCAAATATCACAAGTGACATGATTATGGTGGAGTTACATTGTTATGCCGTCTACGACACCCATACATGCACAAGCATGACAAGTTAGGCATGCACCGGGGGCAACAAACATGGAGACTTATTAAGGGCTGTTTTAAAAGAACACCTGCCACACGATATTAAAAGAGATGACATATAGTGGAAACCGGATATAAACTGTGTCAAAAGGAGCAAAATGGATGTTATGGGACATGGGTACATGGACAAAATATTCCCCAAGAACGAAAGATGCACAGTAAAATAGATCAATTTTGCAGCCATAGTTGTGTAGCAATAGTGTCCCTAAGATGCTCTCCTTCTATAATGTCTCGAGATGCCACAGGGATGTTCGGATCCACCTCCTCGTCACCCGAATCTTCAACATCAAGCGGTGCATGTTGAAAGTAGAAGTCGTCCCCTTGCTCCCGACGTATGAAGTTGTGGACGACACAACATGCAATCACAATTAGTATCTGCGTGCGGATTGGGTACATGTTCCCCTCTTTCAACGTTTGAAACCGCATTTTTACTACCCCGAATGGGCGCTCCACAACATTTCTCAGTTGAGCATGGCGGTGGTTAAACTTGTCTCGCAAATTTCGATACCCTCTACCCCCACGGCCTTGATATTGAGATATGTGATAACGCTCTCCCCGGTAAGGACATAAGAAGCTACCAGTGTTGGCATACCCGAGATCGGCAAGATAATATTTATCTGAAGTAATAGGTGGTAAATGAGACAATGTGTACATTAATCATAAAGTCAATTTTATAGAAACTGAGGTTCAATATGAACTCACCTAGAGGAACTCTGAAACCCCCTTTTCTAGGGCCCAAGTCAAGACCTTTTGATCACCGGCTGAGCCTTCCCGACCGGCAGTTAGATATTGGAACTGCAAATCAAAAGATACAGCAGCCATGACATTCTGAGTAATTTGTTGCTTACGATTGCGATATCGTGCGTGTTTTGATGTTAGAACGTTGGCAGGGATGTGCGTGCCATCGATTGCGCCCAACGCATCCTACATTTGTTCGAATGTCTCATCAAAATGACCAAATAGATGAAGACGTGCAGATTATAAGTTACCTTAAAGTAAGGATAAAACTTGTCATTATGTCGAACGAACGGATGCACCTCTGCTGTTGCGGTGGGGAGCTGGAGGTATGTTCGCCTAAGCTCAACTATTGCCTTACAAACGTGGTTCACATAATAACTTATTGTCTGCGACGAGTGTTGGAAATGCTCACACATGGCACCCGTCACAACACCGTGACCCATTGCGTATAAAAATATAGCCAGTTTCTCTGTTACAGTGACAAAGCAACTATCTTTAATCAATTCCCTACGTATCAGGACATCACGCAAACGAATGAACGTAGCTTGGTTTAGCCTGAACATGTTATAACATCATTTTTCATGACCCCTTAATATGTCATGTACCCACACATGTCCTGTGTAGTTAGATGTATGCATAGGTCTGGGCACACGCACATCGTTAATTTCTTCAGCCATCACATCTAATAATTCTTCCACTATAAGATTACTCATGTTTTGTAAAACTATAACCCCCTCGTGCATTAGCTGACGCATTAAAATATTTGCATCCATAATATCATGTCATACACATGCATGAGATATGACAAATGTTATATTACGAGATACAACATGCACTGTCATTGAGGAAAATACAGGTAGACAGACATCTTGAGCCATTCAAAGCAATAGAAAATACATGAAAATCATATCGTAGACTAACTGACACATTAAACTCAATAGGCACGAACGAGAATGATGAAGATGGCAATCAATATGACGAAAAGGAGGAGAACGATGATGAAAAGGATAACAATGATAGATAGGTGATGCATAACAATAGGGGTAGCCCTCTGGGGCAGGTTGTTAAGATAAGGGTTCACGTCATTCCTGCTTGCCACCACTCCGCTTGCGTAGGTCACAAAAGTAGAGTTCGTTGTGGCAATGACTCGGAATGCATCGTTCGCGTCTTCAATTGATGTAAATCCCTTGTATCTCACACCGGAGAACCCATTCACCTGTGCGTAACACTCATCCCAAGTGTAGTACACACCCGGGCAACGGCCAACCCACACCACATAGCACTTATACTTCCCCATGATCCAACTGTGTCACACCCTGCATGCATGTGTAACCAATACATGCCTGAATGAAGGGTATATGAAATAGCCATAATAGTACATGTCTTCATCAAAGGTACAGTTAAAAGTACATGCCACAAACAGATAATAGTACATGCCTAAATAAAAGGAATAGGAAACATCCAAATTAGAATACATGCCAAATGTTGTAATCATAAAAGTCCCACTAGGTGGAGAATAACATAGACAAATAGAGAGACTGCTATCACGGTGAACGCCATCGCTCAGGAATAAATTACCTCAATGGAGGCGATATGTCATGTACGCCAACTTGTCCTCGTCATCTAATGCCATGAACACAGATCGAACATGAGTGTCTTGGAAAAGATCCGAACCCGCAAACAAAATTTCCTGAGTGCAACCTGGCAATTCCTTCAATTTTTGGAGACACTCTCTGATTGTGCATGACTGCACAGTGGTGGAAGTTGTAGAAGATTCTCCAGTGCCAAGCTTTTTATACAACTCTGCCATATGGCTGTTCATAACACAATACTTGTTTAGCGCATCGGTGGCATTCTCCATCCTCTTATTACGCGTTCCCCTACCAGTCCTGCATGAGGGTGTGCCACATGTCCTCATCTTGTTGGGGGAGGTTGCCTCATCATCATTTCGCCGCTTTGTAGGTGGTGAATGAGTGAATTCCCCTGTGCCACTACATCCACCCCCTGACGATGGAGTAGGACCTTGGCAACCACGGGAGCTTGGCATGAGGAAGGGGTCAAAATCAATCTCCATATCAACTAGGGGAGCATTAGGTTGAAGACCCATGGTAGTAAATCGACGACGACTTAAATCATCTGAACCCAATTGTTCAAGGGGTGACTCTTCATCTCCCCAAGACCGCCTTTGTGACAAGTCATTGTCCATTGTGCTTCCAAATCCTAAACATCCTCTGGACATGGTATTACCACATAGAATGTCCATTTCTGCCTTGTACTCATATGGCTTCCCTAAGAGCTTCTTGTATTCGTTGTTGGCCTACGAAACAAGAAGAGAACCTAAGTACCATATAGTGGACCTATAACAGGAACATGACATTTTATAATTGTGTTGTAATAACAGCTTACATACGGCAATTGCCTCCGCCCAAGCACCCTCCTCAGGTGGCGTAGGCATCTTGTTGATGTCGTCCCATCCCCAACCAGTTCGTGATAGCAGTTGTTCAAGTGTATGGTATTGTTTTTTCAAATTCTTCCACCTAGTTTGCAAATTATTTTTGTCTACCCCTTTTTTAGTCTGATCATTGAAGGGTCCTATAATATCATTCCATACATGTTGCTTGAATGTGCCTTGGTTGCACGTGTTCTTGTGATGTTGGTTGATCAAAAGGTTTAATAACAACTTATCTTTCTTAGTTGTGAAGTTGGTTACTCGCAGTTTCCCTTACTGTCCGCCATGAACTTCTCTACAAAGAAAGCAAAGAAGACAATCTTGCTCACAGAACATATTTTGTACAGTAGCAATGACACATGTAGCAATGACATATGTAGCTCACAGAACAGAATTTTTACAGTAGCATGGACCTTTGTTGCCGGTCTAAAAAAAATCCTAACCTAACACATACAGAAAGAACATAAATATTTTCACATAATTATAAAGAGACAATAACTCATCCACACATTTTCACACATTCTGTAAAGATAGCAATAATAAAACAATAAACCAACATTTACACTGTCAATCCAACCCCTCCCCACCCCTAAACGACAACCGAATAAATCTACAAAGTAACATGTATGTGCAGTAAACTTAAACTACAGATTTTTAACAGTAGCAAGGACAGAGTTTTAACACACATTATTAAGACACAAAGTTACCTTACAGTTAAATTACAACATTTTTAACAGAAGGCTGAGCTATTGGCATAAATGTAAATCTTTTAACACACATTCACAAAGTGTAAGGTACATGTAACATCTATGTGCAGTTCAGATTTTTAACAGTAGCAAGGACGCATGTAGCAATGACATTTGTAGCTCATGTAACATAATTTTTCCAATAGCAAAGATCTTTGTTGCCTTTATCAAAAAACTCCTAAGCTAACACATAAAGAAAGAACATAAATATTTTCACATAATTATAAATGTTATGTTAGATGCGGTGGATTCAGAGGGGGGTGAATGAATCTCCCCTTAAAAACTTTCGCCCAATTAAAAATTCTAGTTCACTAACTAGACAAAACTGAAGGTTAATAAGCAAATGCAGAATTAAACAAACACACAGTGAGCAATTAAACCAAAGCGCACCTAAGCATTCAACTAGCGAAAGCACAATTAGACAAATCAAACCACAATGCAAGAGGGGTTTTTAGGTGGTTCGGTCCTCCAGACCTACGTCCACCCCACACTCAACCCGACTGTGGATTACTACTGACTCACAGCTTGAACCGCTGGGCATCACAGCTTGCCTACAAACCGCTGAGCCTCACAGCTTGCTGTCCGAGGTATCCACCTCGCCCGCTGAGCAACACAGCTTGCTGTCCAGTGGAATCCACCACTGCAACCGCTGGGGATTACAGCTTGACCCATCCAGTGGAATCCTCCACTGCAAACGCTGACTAACAGCTTGAAGAAAGGCATAAAATGAAAACAAAAACGGAAGACACAGCAACTGAAAGCATAAAATAAAGCACAAGTAATATAGCTCTCGAAGGAGCAGTTCTGGCTTGGATTTGATCCAAATGCCAGACAATCACTATCTCTCTCTCTTTCTCTGCTCGAGCTCTCTATCTCTCTCTTTCTCTTCTTTCTCTTCTTTCTCTTCTGCTCTTCTTCTCTTTCTCTTCTCTTTCTCTTTTCTCTGGATCGAACAGGCTCTCTATTCTTTCTCTCTGCTTCTGCTCTTCTGCTTCTGTTCTTCTACTTCGATCAGCCTTCTCCTGAGGAAGAAGACTTCCTTTTATAGCAGCAGCAAGCAAGAGGGCGTGTGGCTTCCACATTTCCCGCCCAGAAGCTTGGACCACGTGACAGCATCCTGTCAGCCCTTCCAGCCTCGGATCACGTGCCAGGTGCCAACCTCGGATCACGTGCCTTCATTAAGCTTCATGAACAGAACCTGTCAGACAGTCAGATAGAGTTATCAGTTTAATGTCGACACCTTATACAGACTTTGTATTGTAATGCAGTGTGTAGACTTTGCAATCTATGGACTTTGCAAAGCAAAGACAAAGTATAGACTTAGAGTGAACGATGCACAAATGCATGAACCACACAGACTGTATAGACTTAGTGTGGCTTGAAGCACAGAATGCAATGGCTAAGGTTATGAGTGTATAGACTCTGCATTCGTGCTACATCAATGTACAGACTTGCTGACAATGAGTGTGCAGACTCTGCTTTGAACAATGCACAATGTATAGACTTAGTCATGCGTGTAACAAAGACAATGTACAGACTATGCCATGCTCACAGTTAATGCATGTACAGACTTGTATGAGGAACAGGTTGTACAGACTTAGACAAATGACCCACAAGCTGCAATATGTAGACTTGAAGAGCATTCAGCAACCAATGTATAGACTTGCATACTTGTGCAGACTAGACAGTGTATGGACTTGATGAGCATGCAGCACACAATGTGCAGACTTCGTGAACATACAAGTGAGCGATGTACAGACTTGCTAAACAATGCATGCACAAGACGCTAAGGAATGTATAGACTTAGTGTCTTGAGTATAGTGATGCACAGATCAATGTATAGACTTGACTGATGTGCAGGCATGCAGCAAATGTATAGACTTAATGAAATGTCCATGTGAGGCAACAGGACTCTGTACAGACTTAGCTTGAGCAAGGGCTGTACAGACTTTAGCAATGAATGTGCAGACTTGATGCAATGCAAGGCAAACGAATGTATGGACTTTCACAATGTGTCGACTTGCCAAAGGAAAGGCTGTACAGATTTGAGCAAAGCAAGGGCTGTACAGACTTGAGAAAGCACGATGTATAGACTTGAACACATGCATTATGCGATGTACTGACTTGCCAGCAGCAAGTGTATGGACTTACCAGCTATGAATGTGTAGACTTTATCTTGAATGATGCATGTACAGACTTGCTGTCATGATGTACAAACATAGTCCAATGTACAGACTTGCTGAACTGTCGTATGGACATAACACCCATGAATGCTTGGACAGCCTTCAACGAGTGTACACACTCTGTGTGCGTGCAAAGGCAGTGAATGTAGATAAAGCAAGCGATGTATAGACTTGCTAGAGTAATGTACGAACACAGTCAGCAGGTGCGTGCAAGCCATACAGTGTATGGACTTCTCGTTATGCATCCAGACGAATGTACAGACTTGAGTTATGCAACTGAAGGCTGTACAGACTTGCTATGAAAGTGAGACGCAACATGAGACGCTCGAATGTACAGACTTGCTGGTTGTGTTAAGACACAGCATGAGACGCTGAGAGAGACGATGCATGCTTAGACAGTGTATAGTCTTGTAAGACGCGATGCAATGTATGGACTCAGAAAGACGCTGAGTGAGACAAAGCATGAATAGCACTGGCGATGTACATACTTGCCACCTGAAGTGTGTATAGCCTTCACTGAAGAGTGTTCAGACTTAGCCTGCAACATTGTGTAGACTATGTAACGTGCAGACAAGACACTGTATGGACTTGAGAGCGACCAGAACAATGTACAGACTTTGACATGATGCATGAGATGCATGAAATGTATTGGCTGTACAGACTTGATCGATTAACAGCAGATGAGTGTATAGACTTCTTAACAGACGCATGCATCAACTGGATGATGTATAGACTTCCTATATGCTCAAGTCCAATGTATAGACTTGCTGAGATGATGCACCTGAAGAATGTACAGACTTTAACCCTTGAACATGCATGCGATGTATAGACTTTGCATATGCTCTGAAGACGGACTGAACACAGGCTGTACAGACTTGAAGAAATGCTGCAAGTGGATGGCTGTACAGACTTGACCGATCTGGCTGTACAGACTTGATGTATGTGTGTGCTAGACAATGTATAGACTTGTTGAACTACAGACTGAACATATCAGCAGAGAAGCAATGCACAGACCTTAAATCAAGCACAAAACAATTTATGCACTTAGTATGGAACACTACATGACTTAGCACACTCATGCATTCTCCACAGAACAGATCAGACATAGCACACTCATGCATTCTCCACAGAATAGATCAGTCATATGCATTCATGTTGCTATCATTCAATGTGATGTTCTTAGCAAAATAATATGGTGACTCATTCATGTTACTATCATTAAAACACCACACTATTATCAAAGCACAAGGGGCACAATAATCTCCCCCTTTTTGATGATGGCAACATGATGAGTCACACTGACTCTACAAACTATTCTCCCCCTTTGACAGAAGCAAAAAGGAGATGGTTTGAGAGACAAAATTCAGCACACAAATACACAGAATGAAGCAAAGTTCACTGAAATAGAGTTCCCCCTTATGACACTAAAACAGCTCTCCCCCTATCAACATGCATGATTGACTACTCTCCCCTTAAAAGCGGATGACCCATAACTCCCCCTGAACAGAATGAAACAGGTGGAAAATCCACAGAACCAGAACTGGTTACAAAATAAGATGAAAGATTCCAACAGTGTGGAGAGGAGTACATCTCAGGAAGTAATCTGAAATCCACCACCATAAGGATTCTGGAGTTCAGAAGGCTACAAGTGAACAAGGTAATAATGGGAGTGGCACCTCACATTTGTATGGTCAGAAAAATGCCGATGGAATCAGTCAACTGATAAGAGAGGATTTGTCAATACAATTTCTGTTGATCATGAATGAATCTGATCATGAGGGATTTTAATGCTTGCACCACTACAATAAGTCTTAAGAAGAATAGACTCTTCTATCATAAAGGGTTATGAAGTGACAACTTAACCAATCTGATTTAATTATGATGTATACCAAATTTGTCAAATTAAACTCAATACTCATATCTGAATCCAAGTTTTAATAAAGGTGAACCAAATAGTCAGAAAACACTCAAAATCAATCAACTTTATCTTACACACATGATCTCAATAGCTCCTTTGAAAAATACACAGATTAGTACTGAGGTTAAACACTTTTCTAAGAACATGAGTTGACAGAATTTTTAAAATATTTTCATTTGAAGCACATTAAATTTTTTCTGAGCAAATTAGGTTGATCAACACGTTTTTACATGAGGCACAACACGTCTCAGGTGAAGTGACCCAGTTACTCAGTGTGATAACTGTCATTGCCTCTCAACTTCGAGAATAGAGTTAGCAATATAAGTGTCTTTTTATATGAGAAGACACCTTGATCAGAGGCCAGACTCCCCAGTTACTCAACACATATATGCCATTGCTCTGTCAGGTTCTCAATGAATTTTCATTTTAAGTGACTATGACACTTCATGACTTGGGTTCACTCCATTTCTTTGATGGAAAATCCAGTTTCTCAGTGAACAAAGTCATTTCAATACTCACTGATTTTATTTCCTGTCAAATTTTTTAAAGTTAATGTTTAACAACAATACTCACTCCATGCATCTTAACCAAAGTAGCCCTGATTTCAAATTTTCAGATATCTCATGAGTGAGTCTAAGATTTTTATGACACATGTGGTTAAAGTTTATTAAACCTTATCATTCAGATATTTTCAATTCATTTAATTACAAATCTGAGAATATATTAATCTTATATCAGTCTCATTCAGTGGTAATTCTTAAACCTATATGATAGGAATTTCTACAAAGTTCTCAGACTGAATTGCATGACATGCAGATTAAGTTCCTCAGATCAGATCAATAAATTTAGCTGATCAACTAATCAATAGTAGAACCAAATCAGTCACACCAGCTAAGAGATATATGAAGGATGAGTATAAGCTGGTGGAAGAGTCAATCAGCAAGAGAGAATAAAAGTTTAAAGCCAATAGCAGAGATTGAATTTCAGTCAGACAAAATGAAACTCTCCTTCAACAGATTGAGGATTAGCAGCCAAATTCTCAGATTCAAGAAAGTATGAATTCAAAATAGTCAATTGATGATTTGAAAGAGTGTAGACAGTGAGAATTTCAAACAGTGTCAAAAATATTATAATGCTCCCCCTGTCTATATGCAGTGACACACTTAAGACTCAACAAACTCCCCATGAATTTATGCAATTTATGCAAGATGATTATTCAAACATCAGAGCATTCTTTATTCAGAGAGCATCATGCGAGAGCAATCAACTTTTCAAGATAAATCAATTTAGCACAGACAGATTATTATGATATGCATTGATCAAAAACAGTTGGACTCCCCCTAACTATATGCCTGAAATGTATTGAAAGCACATCACATGATATCAAATTTTACATTCAGATATGATTCATGCAAATTAGACAGAAGAGAATTACCATAAACATGATTGTGCAATTCACATTTCAGACAGTTTCAGTTTAACATCAACAAATCAACATGATATGCAATCATTTCAAGTTCACAATTTCATATACTGGAATTTAAGCAAAGTATTCAGAACTAACCTGAAAAGCAGAACCCTGGGGTCTTCCTATTGAGTGCCTTGGTTTATTTACCCCTCTTTTTCATTCCAAGGCACACCTGTAACATGTTAATCAATTTGATCCTGTAGGGACCCAAGCAGTCTTGGGTCCTGCGTTAGCTCTGACAGGTGTTCTGAACAATCTTTTAGCCATATTATCATCATGATCCATTAGGTAACAACTATCCATGAAATGACCAAATTTTCCATAGTATCTGCATGATGTAACAGCCCTTGAATTCTTTTTGTGAACATTGTTATAATCATGGAATCTATATGAGTTAGCATGAAGATTTCTGTTACTTGTATGAAATTTTGATTTACCATTACCTGCCCACCAGCATTCAGAAGCTCGGTGGCCATGTTTTCCACATTCAGAACATACAAGTGTCTTTTCTTTAACAACAGCTTTATTTCTACCAAAAAAATTTCTATTTGCAGGGAATTTGACAAATTTGGAATTAAAGTGATTTCCCTGAGCATACCAGCAGTCCTTGACTGCATGTCCATACTTACCACATTCAAAACACCTAAGGTGCTTGCCTTTTGAGTTATTGTTACCCCAATAGTTTTCACTCCAGCACTCATTTGCCTTATGCCCTGGCTTGTTACAGGTGAAACAAATAGTATGCTGGCTTGAAATAGATCTGTATCTATATGGGCCATGAGCATGTGTGAAAAATCTAGAATTCAGATTGTTGTCTTCTTTCATTATAAAACATGTATTCATTTGATGACCACGCCTTCCACAGTAATAACAGGATGCATCAGATTTCTTAGTGGCATGGTTTCTATCAATAGGATTCCTAGAATACATTTCTTCACTAGCATGCTCATCTTCAAGCAACAGTCTGCAATCATCCATTACATGCCCTATCTTGCCACAATAATAACATGACATATGTGATTTCCTGGCGACATGATTACTAACAGACTGACTAGATGCATGAGAATGAGTACATGAAGCATGAGCATTTTGCATTGACCCATTAAATTCAGCAGAGCTAACAGATTTCATGACACAAATAGGGACATTTTTAACCCCATCTTTCTTTCCATTCTTGTTTGATTGTTTAGCTTTCTTCACAATTCTTGTTCGTTTTTAAGCTTTCTGTGCCTTAAATTGAAAGACAAGTGATGAGATTTTTATTTTGTTTTGGGGATTAATTTGAGGTACCAGCTACATCAGAGCTTTGCACAAAAGTGGTGTATAGCTGGTTTTTAGTGATTTCCTTAACATCAGAATTACAACTTATCCCCTCTCTTGAATTATCACCCCTTACCTTTCACGACAGTTTTCATTTTTCTTTCATTCTTAGCAGAATTGGATGCTGAGTTTTCCAGATCATGAATTTTATCTTCCAAAGATGCTATGTGAAGCTCATAACTGGCTATCTCATGTTCACTGCAATTGACACATTCACTTAGAACTTTATTTGCAGTTTTATACTTCTCAATTTCTTGTTCCAAGTTGCTCAACTTTTCTGATTCTTTGTCACAGACAGCTTTTCCTTTTTCTGTGGTGAGAAGTCTTTCAGACAAGTCAGTGTTTAACCGCTTTAGTTTTTCAACCTTCAGTTCAGTGTTTTCCTCCTCAAGATTTTTAGCCTGAACTTCATTACCAGCACATCTTTCTCTTCCAGACATCAGCTCAAATTTTTCAATTAATTCCTCTTCCCTTTCTTCCACTTTAATTTTCTCAGCAAGCAGATTTCTGTGATCCTCTTTAAACACATCAATTTGTTTCTTCATCCATCCATTTTCATTATAGAGATCTTCATTGCGTTCTCTTAGAGCCGAGCACATATTACAGTTTGATTTTAGAGAGGAAACATGCACACTTTCCTTGTTGACTTTCTCTATTTTTAGCTTCAAGATTTTTATTCTTCCTCTGAATTTCTACATTCTCAGCTTTCAATTTCTTCAGATCAAACTTAATTCTTTCCAACTCTTCCAAGTTCATCAAATGTTCATTAGTTTTCAGTTTCAGCTGACTTTCTAATTCGGTGATTTTATTGATACCTTCATGGTTTTCCTTTTTCAACATGCACATTTGTTTCATATTCAAGTGAGACTCAGATAGACATTTATCATATAATTCATTTATTTTCAGGCACTCTTCACATGATGAATTAGAATCACTTTTATCAATTTTCCTTTTCATTTTCTTATGCTGTTTTCTTAAATGATCATAAGACTCCATCAGTTCATTATATGCAGCAATCCAATCATCTAGGGTGTAATTTTCGAAGATGTTTACCTGATCATCGTCCTGTTCATCATTTTGATTGCTACTTGGTTCACTCCCTTGAGCCATCATGCATCGATCATTATCTCTATCGCAAGTAGTCTTAAATTTATCCAGAATTTCCTTGGCAGACCTGCAGGATGAGACGCATGAGATTAGTGCTCTGTCAATTGATGCTTTTACCATATTCAATGCTCTAGAGTTGATGGAGTCTTTCATTTTATCCTTCTCGGTCCATTTGGATTTATCCTTTGACAGTTTGTATGAGCCGTGTGTCATTACCTTCCACAAATCAGGATCGGTTGTCCTTACATACCGATGCAACTTTTCCAGCCATGGGCCAAAGTCATCACCTCTGAATATCGGTGGATGAGCCATCGAGAGATGAGTTAGACAATTGAAATAGTTAAGAGGTGCACCGTAATCAGTAGAAGTACATCAAAACACCAGCTCAGAAAAACTGAAGCACCGAGACCAGATGAGCAAATCGAGACACTAAACCGGTGAAACAAAGCACAGAGCACAAGAAACCCACTCTGAAATGCACCAAAAGAATAGCAGGATCCTCTACAGATTGTTAGATCTGTTAGGTCAGAGACCCGCTCTGATACCAAGTGTTATGTTAGATGCGGTGGATTCAGAGGGGGGGTGAATGAATCTCCCCTTAAAAACTTTCGCCCAATTAAAAATTCTAGTTCGCTAACTAGACAAAACTGAAGGCTAATAAGCAAATGCGGAATTAAACAAACACACAGTGAGCAATTAAACCAAAGCGCACCTAAGCATTCAACTAGCGGAAGCACAATTAGACAAATCAAACCACAATGCAAGAGGGGTTTTTAGGTGGTTCGGTCCTCCAGACCTACGTCCACCCCACACTCAACCCGAGTGTGGATTACTGCTGACTCATAGCTTGAACCGCTGGGCATCACAACTTGCTTACAAACCGCTAAGCCTCACAGCTTCCTGTCCGAGGTATCCACCTCGCCCGCTGAGCAACACAGCTTGCTGTCCAGTGGAATCCACCACTGCAACCGCTGGGGATTACAGCTTGACCCGTCCAGTGGAATCCTCCACTGCAAACGTTGACTAACAGCTTGAAGAAAGGTATAAAATGAAAACAAAAACGGAAGACATAGCAACTGAAAGTAGGAAATAAAGCACAAGTAATATAGCTCTCGAAGGAGCAGTTCTGGCTTGGATTTGATCCAAATGCCAGACAATCACTATCTCTCTCTCTTTCTCTGCTCGAGCTCTCTATCTCTCTCTTTCTCTTCTTTCTCTTCTGCTCTTCTTCTCTTTCTCTTCTCTTTCTCTTTTCTCTGGATCGAACAGGCTCTCTATTCTTTCTCTCTGCTTCTGCTCTTCTGCTTCTGTTCTTCTACTTCGATCAGCCTTCTCCTGAGGAAGAAGACTTCCTTTTATAGCAGCAGCAAGCAAGAGGGAGTGTGGCTTCCACATTTCCCGCCCAGAAGCTTGGACCACGTGGCAGCATCCTGTCAGCCCTTCTAGTCTCGGATCACGTGCCAGGTGCCAACCTCAGATCACGTGCCTTCATTAAGCTTCACAAACAGAACCTGTCAGATAGTCAGATAGAGTTATCAGTTTAATGTCGACACCTTGTACAGACTTTGTATTGTAATGCAGTGTGTAGACTTTGCAATCTATGGACTTTGCAAAGCAAAGACAAAGTATAGACTTAGAGTGAACGATGCACAAATGCATGAACCACACAGACTGTATAGACTTAGTGTGGCTTGAAGCACAGAATGCAATGGCTATGGTTATGAGTGTATAGACTCTGCATGCGTGCTACATCAATGTACAGACTTACTGACAATGAGTGTACATACTCTGCTTTGAACAATGCACAATGTATAGACTTAGTCATGCGTGCAGCAAAGACAATGTACAGACTATGCCATGCTCACAGTTAATACATGTACAGACTTGTATGAGGAACAGGCTGTACAGACTTAGACGAATGACCCACAAGCTGCAATATGTAGACTTGAAGAGCATTCAGCAGCCAATGTATAGACTTGCATACTTGTGCAGACTAGACAGTGTATGGACTTGATGAGCATGCAGCACACAATGTGCAGACTTCGTGAACATGCAAGTGAGCGATGTACAGACTTGCTAAACAATGCATGCACAAGACGCTAAAGAATGTACAGACTTAGTGTCTTGAGTATAGTGATGCACAGATCAATGTATAGACTTGACTGATGTGCAGGCATGCAGCAAATGTATAGACTTAACGAAATGTCCATGTGATGCAACAGGACTCTGTACAGACTTAGCCTGAGCAAGGGCTGTACAAACTTTAGCAATGAATGTGCAGACTTGATGCAATGCAAGGCAAATGAATGTATGGACTTTCACAATGTGTGGACTTGCCAAAGGAAAGGCTGTACAGACTTGAGCAAAGCAAGGGCTGTACAGACTTGAGAAAGCACGATGTATAGACTTTGGCAAAGCAGCGATGTATAGACTTGAACACAGGCATTATGCGATGTACTGACTTGCCAGCAGCAAGTGTATGGACTTACCAGCTATGAATGTGCAGACTTTATCTTGAATGATGCATGTACAGACTTGCTGTCATGATGTATAAACATAGTCCAATGTACAGACTTGCTGAACTATCGTATGGACATAACACCCATGAATGCTTGGACAGCCTTCAACGAGTGTACACACTCTGTGTGCGTGCAAAGGCAGTGAACGTAGATAAAGCAAGCGATGTATAGACTTGCTAGAGTAATGCACGAACACAGTTAGCAGGTGCGTGCAAGCCAGACAGTGTATGGACTTCTCATTATACATCCAGACGAATGTACAGACTTGAGTTATGCAACTGAAGGCTGTACAGACTTGCTATGAAAGTGAGACGCAACATGAGACGCTTGAATGTACAGACTTGCTGGTTGTGTTAAGACACAGCATGAGACGCTGAGAGAGACGATGCATGCTTAGATAGTGTATAGTCTTGTAAGATGCGATGCAATGTATGGACTCAGAAAGACGCTGAGTGATACAAAGCATGAATAGCACTGGCGATGTACATACTTGCCATCTGAAGTGTGTACAGCCTTCACTAAAGAGTGTTCAGACTTAGCCTGCAACATTGTGTAGACTATGTAACGTGCAGACAAGACACTGTATGGACTTGAGAGCGACCAGAACAATGTACAGACTTTGACATGATGCATGAGATGCATGAAATGTATTGGCTGTACAGACTTGATCGATTAACAACAGATGAGTGTATAGACTTCTTAACAGACGCATGCAGCAACTGGATGATGTACAGACTTCCTATATGCTCAAGTCCAATATATAGACTTGCTGAGATGATGCACCTGAAGAATGTACAGACTTTAACCCTTGAACATGCATGTGATGTATAGACTTTGCATATGCTCTGAAGACGGGCTGCACACAGGCTGTACAGACTTGAAGAAATGCTGCAAGTGGATGGCTGTACAGACTTGACCGATCTGGCTGTACAGACTTGATGTGTGTGTGTGCTAGACAATGTATAGACTTGTTGAACTACAGACTGAACATATCAGCAGAGAAGCAATGCACAGACCTTAAATCAAGCACAAAATAATTTATGCACTTAGTATGGAACACTGTATGACTTAGCACACTCATGCATTCTCCACAGAACAGATCAGACATAGCACACTCATGCATTCTCCACAGAATAGATCAGTCATATGTATTCATGTTGCTATCATTCAATGTGATGTTCTTAGCAAAACAATATGGTGACTCATTCATGTTGCTATCATTAAAACACCACACTATTATCAAAGCACAAGGGGCACAACAATAAAGAGACAATAACTCCTCCACACATTTCCACACATTCTGTAAAGATAGTAATAATAAAACAATAAACTAACATTTACACTGTCAATTCAACCCCTCCCTACCCCCAAACGACAACCGAATAAATGTACAAAGTAACATCTCTGTGCAGTAAACTTAAACTACAGATTTTTAACAGTGCCAAGGATAGAGTTTTAACACACATTATTAAGACACAAAGTTACCTACCAACTAATGTTTTGAGGGGCATCCCCAACAAGAAAACACTTACGGGTAGCAATGAAGTTTGATAGCAATGACATCACAAACGGATCCGACACACCAGCACCTACAACACTGATCCACACACAACGGGGACAGAATGACGGTCGTCAGAGACAACAACGGTAACACCACCGTCACCCGAAATCAACCACAGAAGTGGAAGAGAGACTCGGGAGAGATCGACATGACGAAGCCAAGAGCAGTTGAGAAGGGGGCGAGGGCGACATATGTGCTTAAAAGGAAAGGAAGGTCAGATGTTCACTCACGAGAAAGGTGTCGACTGAAACAACCTACGCGTAGCAGGTGGAAGGGATTCCCTCCCACTCCCCGTCGCAGGAAGAAGGTAGATCGAAACGTTCACCTTGAAACCCTAGGACAACCACAGAGTCCCAATCTGCCGCATGGGTCGCACACACATCATGGACCTACGAGGATGAACGACATCGATCGCTTGAGGCCGAACGGCTTTGATCACCTTCGGAGGAACCACGGCACGGAAGCAACGGCGTGGTTCGCAGGGAGCTCGGTGCTCAGAAGAGAGTTTAGTAGTGGGGAATGGGTATGCAGGAGGAACGGCGAGGGAGAAAGCATGGAGAAGGGGAAGTTTTTCGCACCTCCGGATGTGGAAGGTCGAAGGTGAGATCGAAGCTCAGGGGAGGGTTTCGCAGGAGGACGACGATGCGTGAAGAGGGAGAAGTGTTTCGCGAGATCCCGATGCGGTGCGGCGTCCAAGGCGACAGAGGCGCCATCAATGGGTTTCACGAGGGCATGGTAGTCATTTGGACAGACTCGATTTCGAAACCCACCTCAGGAGGTGGATTTCGAAATCGGGTGTTAACACCCGTTTAATACCCGCTTACCCCTAATCCAGGGGATTGGGTAATCAAATCACAAACTTGGTTAGTCCTGGGTTAACATTGAGCTAACCCAGGACTAAACCTTTACCAAAGCGGGGCTAAGGGCCGATTTGATAATAGAATTGTCGTGGAATACGGTATACGACGAGAGAAAAATGGGGGTGAGGCCCACACCCCTCCTCACACACAGCCACGTTGTTCAGGGCGAGCGGCATGTTCGACACTCCGGAGTCGAACAGTGCTATCCTACAAAAAAAAAAAAACAAAGAGGGCCTAAAGTAATTACATCTTATGAGTTACGTGCTTCAACGGCACGTGAGATTATATTTTTACCTCAAAACACATCACCATCTCCCCCTCCTCCTCGTCATGCCTCCTCTTCCCCCCCCCCCCCCCATCGTGGTGGCACGTGGAGTGGACTACGATGATGATGATGATGAGAGCAATTAACTTCGTCCATGAGGAGGACCCCCACGGTTGGCGAGAGAGGGAGTGCGATGACCTCTCTCTCTCCCCCTCCCCCCGGTGATAGAGAGGGCCTATATATCATACTCGGTGTTCGATGACATGGTGTGGACGCTCCTGCTCTATGTCTGAGACCTTGTGGCTGGGCCCTGCGACCAGGCGTGGAGAGGATAGGGAGAGTTGGTTGCCACCGTTGTCGGAGGCACTGCTACAGGGAGGAGGTGGACGATGAAGAGGGAGGAGCACTGTTCACTCGAGCAAAGATACTGTTCATTTGAGTAGGGGCATTGTTCATTTCTCTTTGTTCCCGTTCATCCGCGAAAGGTCATATTGTTCATTCCTCTCTTAGATCCATAAACCAAATGCTGGGGATAGGTTAGTAATTTGCCCTGCACTGACCCATCCCAGGTTAAGCATTGCCTGAGATCATTAACATTAGTGGTTTGGTGTGCTCGTCATAAAAGTTTGAGAGTTATTGGGATAAATTTCATAAAAGTAGAAAGTTATGGATAATATTTATTATTTTTAAGGGTATACAAGTTATTTTCCCCAAATGATTATCCCTTAACCTTATCTACTACTATAAATAGCATCGATTAGGGTTCTTAATATTAATCCATAAATAAAGATATTTTTGCATATAAACTCCTACAATCATAGTTAATTGCTTATTAGTCCCAGAGTTTTTGATGAGTACATATAAATCTCTACCGTCTTTGCCGCTAGAAGAATAAGCCTCTGCCATTCATTTCATTCAACGAAAGTTAATCGGACTCTAGTTAACTTGACCTCAAATGATGAAAATGCCCCTGATTAGAGAGAGAGAGAGAGAGAGAGAGAGAGAGAGAGAGAGAGAGAGAGAGAGAAAGAAGAGTGCCACGTCCGGCCCCTCTCCTCCACCTCCCTCCCTAGCGAGCATCCCCCCCGACACCCCTCCCAGCTAGCCCTATCTCTCCCTCTAGTAAACACCTAGAGCTACCCCACCCCTTCTGCCCCCCTCCCAACCCTCTTGGCCCCCTCCCCATCTGGCCACACAGACCCCCTACCCCTGCCAACCCCATCTCCCTCCCTAACGAGCACCCCTCCACAACCCTCCCAGGCCCCATGCATCTCCCCTTTCAGCGAACACCCCCACTCCCCATCTCTCATCGCCCCCATCTTCCTCCCCAGCGATGATAGCAACCCCCACCACCAACCCCTCGCCAAGTAGATGGCTGAGGGCCACCATCATTGACAGCAACCCTCACTTGTTAGGACGTCTAGTATGACCTTGACACTGCCTTGACCCAGCTCCCACCCTAGGTCGGTGAGAAGCCACTACCACCCTGCGCAGGAGTAGGAGGTAGAGGAAGAAGAAGAGGGCGAGCACTACCACTGCTCTAGTGACCACGACGGTGATGGTGGTTGCTCCTCGACTGAATGTGTAGATGGCAGCTAGGGCGAGAAGGCCTTCCCTCTCCCCCCCCCCCCCCACACCTCTACGAGTACCCCCCTGCCCCTTTGTCAGCATGCCCCCCTTGCCCCTTTGTCAGCACCCCCCCCCCCCGACGCCTTTATTGACCACCCAGCCTCCCCCTCCTCTGGCTACCACCAACCCCGTCTCGTCATGCCCCCCCTCCTCACCCCCCTGGGAGAGCATAACACCCCCCTCCCTAAAAGCAACTTGCACGGAGAGAGGGAGAGGGAGAGAGAGAGAGAGAGAGTAGGGGGCCCACATTGAGAAAAGATATTTTTATATTTTACCACCCTTGATATGGAATATTATAGAGGATATTCTCTTTTTTTGACGGTCACAAATCACAGGGATTTTTTAATAAGAGTCAAAAGATTGTAGGGACTTCTATGCACACCTCGATAACTCAAGAATCAATACGTAACTAGCTATGATTTTAGGGGTTTATATGTAAAAATTTAATAAATATTAAATATTATTAATGATAAAATATTTTAAAGAAACTTTACAACAGTAAAAAAACTTCTAAAGGAGCTTTGACTAAGGAAACATATAAAATTATTTCTTACTCATATAAATATCTGCAAGTTTAAAACAAATGATATTTTTTTTTTGCACTCATATATTACACATATTAATTTCTAAGTTCTAGAAATAAAAGAGATCTGAAATAAATGAAAGTTTGATGAATAAGGACTCTCGGATCATAATGTACGGGTGGAAAAATATATAAGAAATATTTTAAATATTATATAGTTTTGATAGGTTTTGGATATCGGGTTCGGTAACGTGTCTATTCGTTACCTCATCTACTATACTTCTCAGGTTGAATTTTATGCTCATGCCCTTACCTGTTATGTATTCCGATAGTGTGTCCATTCGCCAATCCTTAAGCTAATCATCGGATGGATAAATGGGTTATCGGTTGCCACTTGCATCCCTACCGACTAGTGCGAAATGATCTACATGTGTAAACGATCATCCCAACCATCAACTTCTTTTATATAGGTTTCTTTTCAAAAAAATGTCTTCTTTACATATTATTTGCAGTATCTAATTTTCATATTATTTTTAATAACCCCACCATCTCATAATACTTGGAAAAATAGCATTGTTGTCATCCCCCGTTAGTATTATGGTAAAATATCTTATTTTAACAAATTTTAAAACCTCTCTCCTTTACGTCATTCTATACAGGGTTGCGACCTGGGCAGGCCCATCTGGGCCCAGCCCATCCCCAATTTGTCAATTTGTTGGACCAAATTCATAAGTTTGGGCAGACGCGCATTGAATTCGGGCTGACTTGGGTTAAATCCGGGCCGGGCCGACCCAAGTTACTATTTGGGTCAATTGAATTCGGGCTGACTTGGGTTAAAACCGGGCCGGATCGACCCAAGTTACTATTTGGGTCAACCCACCTGGCCACCCAACTAAACTCTGCTTCTCTCTCTCTCTCTAACTTGGGTCAACCCACCTGGCCACGCAACTAAACTCTGCTTCTCTCTCTCTCTCTCTCTCTCTCTCTCTCTCTCTCGGGGAATCCAACCTCCCTCCGCCGCGGCAGGTTCTCTTGTGCTCTTTGCGGGGCCGGATATTCTATTCGCGGTCAATTCTCTCCACTTTCTCTTTACGCTTATTCCGGATTTCTCTAACAAATTGGGTTAACCCAAACTGATTAAGTTAGTCCACATTTAATTTTTTTCATTTTAATAAGAATGAAGTTAACTCAGAAGTAAGACCATAGAGTAATATACTTTTAATCTAGTGTTATTTTATAAATATATTATAATTTTTTTTGATAAATAATATTATTAATCTCAATATTTAAAATTTAAAAGTTAAAAATGTCATTAATTACGATTTGAGATTACTATTTATTTTCAATTTTTATTTTATTTTTAAAGATTTTAAATATATTCTATCAAATAAATATACCATGAAAATACTTTTTTTTGATAAATAGCATCCTCAATTTCACTAATTAAAATTTAAAAGTAAAAAATCATTAATTACGGTTTGAGGTTATTGTTCATCATAAAATTTTCATTTTATTTTATTTTTTGAATATTTTGAATATAATCTATGAAATAAATATATCATGAAATTAACTTTTTTGATAAATAACATGATTGATATCGTTAATTAAAATTTAATAATAAAAATATCATTGATTACCGTTTGAGATTACTATTCATATTAAGATTTTTTATTCAAATTTTTATTTAAATATTTAATATATTTTAAAATAAATATAATACAAAAATAATGTTTGATAAATAATATCATTAATCTCATGAATTAAAATTTAAAAGATAAAAAATAAAAATAGAAATGAATTAACGTCTTCCTCCTTACGTGCGTTTTAAACAAGAATATGACTCTTTTAGGCGCGTTTTAAACAAGAATATAATAATAAGTATCTTTCTCCTTAGATGTATTTTGTTCATGCTTTAAAGTCACTTTTGATTACGTTGTTAAAAGTGGAAAACGTCATTAATTATGGTTTAAGGTTACTGTTATATTAAATTATTTTATTTTATTTTTAAATATTATAAATACATTTGATATATTCTGTAAAATAAATATACCATGACAATATTTTTTGATAAATAATATCATTATCTCACTGATTAGAATTTAAAAGTTAAAAACATCATTAATTATGGTTTGAGATTACTCTTCATCTTAAAGATTTTAATTTTAATTTAATTTTAAATATCTTAAATATATTCTTTATAATAAATATGTCATACTCTTTTGATAAATAACATCATAAATTTGACTAATTAAAATTTAAAAGTCAAAAATATCTTTAATTACGGTTTAAGATTACTGTTCATTGTAAAATTTATTTTATTTTAATTTTGTAAATATTTTAAATATATTCTATGAAATGAATATGTCGTAATTTTTTTGAGAAATAACATCGATTAATCTAACTAATTAAAATTTAAAATTCATAAACTTACTTTCTGCTATTAAAAACTAAGAGGGGAGAGAGATAAACATAGAGAGATGAGAATTGTACGGTGAGACAATAAATGGGAGGGTTAAAGAGTTAATCCATCTCTCTATAATTCGAATTGCTATCCGATGGTCAACTCACGACTCAATTTACTTAACAAAGGACCCCTATCAAATCACTCAACCGAGTTAAATCTAGAATTAAAGCTGAGTTAACTATGGAATAACACCGCACGGAACCGGGGCTTGATCGGTTCCGATCCTTAACCATTGTGCTTTCTTCGTACGGCGCCCATCCCCAGTGGGCCACCTGTTTAAAAAAATAAATAATAAAACATTATAATGATCCTCGTTAGTATCTGCAACGTCACACGGCACTAGGTCCGGTAATTATTCGTTTAAAATTCAAACCGAATTCGAATTCATATTCGTTTAATCGAATAATTATCCGAATAAAATATCCGATGGATAATTTAATCGGATATCGAATATCCGATTATTAATCGGATACGAATTCAAATATTGAGATATCCGTGTCCGATATTATCCGACCAAATATGAACCCTTAAATAAAAATCTAGTGATATACATATTCTATATATAATTAACTTAAAATTTAATATATTATTTGATTATTCTTTTTTATCTTTTTTGGTCTCAAAATATAATTTAAAAATAAGAAATTCAATTACACCCACTTGGTAAGTTATCTCCTATTTTTTAGGATGAAGTCTAATCTTTTGATAACATCTCTCAAAATAAAAAAAAATTTCACTCTTTCTTTATTTTTTTGAGAAAGCAATATATGATGCTCTCACACGGCTAACACAACTCACTCCTAAGTAGGCCTAGTAATTATCCGTTTAAAATTCGAACCGAATTCGAATTCGAATTTATCCGATCGTTATCCGAATAAAGTATCCGACGGATAATTCGATTACTAATCGGATAATTCGATTATTAATCGGATACGAATTCGGATATCACACTATCCGCTCCGTATCCGATCGTTTACAGGTCTACACGGCACCATGCAAGGATCTTGCATTTTGTCGCGTCGTTGAGTCAGAATTCACGGGGATAGAGTGGCCAACTTTTTGTTTGGTAGGAAGGAAAGAAACAGCAATCGGACTCTGGGGGTCGTCTGAACATGCTAGCACGGTGGACAAGAAGAAGGGGAGAGGTTCCCACTTCTAGCCTGGCCCCTACACCCCCAGCAGAGGAGCTCAAAATCATCCCAGTGGGGGTGAGTCATTTGGGGGTGGGGTGGGGCATCCTTATTTCGCACTAGAATTAAGTGCTTAAGTGGCTGATGTTTGGACTCCCTATCTAGATGTATGCAGTAAGTTCTTCTTCTCCCCTCTCTCTTCCCATGCTCTCCTCCTTGAGTCCCGTCCCTCTTACAAAAAAAGAGAGTTATTTTTACATATTAGTATCTAAAAAAATTAGTCTCTACAGACATAACAGAGTCTTATTTGAATTTTTTACATATTAGTCCCTACAAATTTGACGAAGTACCAATTAGTCTCTCAAATTCGATTATTATCTTAAAAGTCTCTACGATCATCGTCGTTCTACAAATAAGTCCCTACCATTATTTTTATTCGACAGAAATTAACTGGACCATGGTTAAGTTGACCCAAAGACCACTTTACCCCAGGTTAGTGGGGAGAGAGAGTGTGTTGTAGATGTTTAATTTTAGACATCACGCGAACCTTATTTAGTTATCATAAGAGTGACACTCTTTCCTAGATGAATTGACTTTTGAGTGCCTATTTTTAGTCCAAAAGCTCAACCGGTCTGAAAACCGTCGAAATATTGGGTTAAATCCACTTTCCAAGCGTCCGAACCGACGACCACTCAAACCCCAGAAGAAGGCCAGATAGTTGGCTGCCTAGGGCATTGGGCAGACACATGCCTGGCCGCCCAGGTGCCTTGGGCGGCCAAACAGCTAGCCGCCCATACCCTGGGCGGCCACAAACATGGCCGCCTAGCTCCCCCTTGAACGAGCATCCGTCTAGCCTCCTTCTGATCATAACCGCCCATCAACCCACGTTCTCACGATTCAACCCACTCCAGGCATATTCTCTTCCACCCACCCCACTCTGGAGAGTCAAGGCACGCGTAATCCATGCACGTCTTTGCTCCGGGAATGGTCCAAAAGCTCCTCATGAGGATTCAAGACCACTTTTGACTGATTTTCACAGAGAGAAATTCTCCCCATATACAAAAAGGTGGATCCTAAGGTTCTAGCGGAGGAGAAGGTTTCTAGGGGAGAGGTTGGCAAGTGTTGGTAGTTTTGGGAGCTCAGGAGTCCTGTGAAAGCTCTGAGGAACCTTTCCCACCTCGATCGGTTCCACCGATCCTAGACATGAATCAAAGCCGGAAAGCCCAGAAGCCCCGTCCATGAAGAAGATCTACATCCATCGTCGAGGATAGAAACTTGCAGAAGGCGGCCATCAATCTGGCTGCCCATCTTCTTCAAACGGCCACTGATCTGGCCACCCATTGTTGGTCGACGGGCGAACCTCGTCTTTTCTTTCCTCTATTTCTTTTCTGTTACATCTTAGTTCATTTTCATGCATTCCCTATTGTTTTTATCACAATGCATGCACTATAGCCATCACTAGATCCCATTTCAAAGAGATTTTCACCCCAAAATATAGGGAAGGAGGATGGTCGAAAGTCTCAGCCATCCCCCTTCCCAGCTCCCTTCTGGTACGATTGACCCCCGATTGTATGTTTTCTCTTCTATTTTGAGCATATACTACATGTTCACAGTGTAATGGGTTTATTTTCGGTGTTTACTGGTTGATTTTTAGGGACTTCATTACCGACTCACAGATTCGAGCTCTCCGTCCCTTGGCCGGCCGAGATCGAGGATAGGCAGGCACTTGCGATCACTCCATTCTTGTGGAAAGCAGGTAAACTTCCCTGGCGATCATCTTCTTTTCATTCTGATTTGTGCACTGTAGTGTTGGACCAAGCTACAGGCCCGGGGGGGGATTAGGAATGTGATCGCAACTTGGAGCATTTTTTGGCGCCTACAACCCTATGGCAATCACGGTGAGACCCTCCCACTCACTATGAGTCATTTAGATTGAGGTCTACTGAATTTCTTTCCAAGTAAATTACTTTTTTCTATTTTTCCTTTTTCATTTTGGTAGCTTACTGCGCCTATTGGATGACTGGTCCGTCGGCGAGACCAGAACAAGAGGCGGCTAGGTCTCTGGTTGCCCAGACTCAAGGCGGCCAGGAACTTGGCTGCCCAACAGGCCAACACCTCTAGGCGGCCATGGCCCTAACTGCCCAGGCCTCAAGGCGGCCAGGAACCTGGCCACCCAAGCCACTGTAAATGACCGTCGTTTTAGCCATTTTCTGTTCACACTTCTATTCATAGTATTGCTTCTGTTTGACCCCTAGCTGCATAATTTAGCGTATGTTATGTACATTCTTGATTTCTCTGTGTTCTAACAATGTAGGTCTCAGTCTGGGGTGGGCTTAGGAAGGGCCAACATCACACCGATTAGGAACATCCTCCCATTGGATTGGACTCTTCACCTATGGATTCTCACTCGGGAGCAACTAGTCCCTTGCATTCGGGAACCTCCATAAGTCCCCGCAAACCATTGATTCCCACATGGTTGCCGGGCAGGTTGTAACATTTGAAGTCCTATTAGATCTCCCAAGGGTCTGAGTGAGATTCCTCTTTAGGTTATCCCGGAGTTTGGCCTCAAATTCTCTTAGATAATTTCACTCTCATCCAGAGCGATCAAATTGAAATTGGACTAATATTTGGATTAACCTAAGTTAAAACTTTTGGGGTGCCTTGTTTGTGAACTTGTTTGCTGTTAGATCCTTTTCACTCAATCTTAATTGGCCTTAAAATTCTACTTGAATCTTCAAAATCAATTAGGTTAAGTTGCAATGGCTAAATGTTGTTTTAACACACATATTGGTGATGATGATGACTCTGAGTTTTATGGCACTCAAACCATGCTTGATGCTGAAGAAGATACACCCAATGCCTTCATTGGGATGCGTCAAAATTCACATGTTATTGATGAGAACCAAATCTCAAGTAGCAAAGAGTCATCCTCCTAAAGTCAACATCCCATCAATGCCAAAATCCCATCAATCTCTCCAAAGGAAGACCAAGAGCTAGCAAATGTGCTACCTCGCTTCCCTAACCATTTGATTGCTCTAGCTTCCCAAGGAAAGTCAATTCTCCATGCTTAACCTATCCCTAGGAGATCACCAATTCCAATGCAAGAATCCTTCGATAGGACTCCCTCCCGTGTTCCTAGTCAACCCAACCACTCTCTTCATCATCAAGGGGTTGCTTTATCTCCAACTCATGTTATGCCAAATATCAATGCACCCCTTAAGCAATCCGATCTCACATCCAAACAAGAGGTGGAAAGATATGTCCGGCAAATGATTGTCGAAAACCTCCCCACATCTCGGCCTCATTCTTTATCCGATTATTGCAAACTTCTGAATGGTTGCTTTCCCCCGGGTTTCAAAGCCCCTAAATACCAGAAGTACGATGGTTCCACTGATCCACAACAACACCTCTCATGCTTCTTAATGGACTCTCACCAATGGTTTTACGATTGGGTCCTCCTTATTCATCTCTTTCAAAAATTCCTTGAAGGAGAGTCCCTTGGGTGGTTTTCTTTACTTCTGGCCATTGATTTTATCAACTTTGATATTGTGTCCAAGCATTTTATCACTCAATTCAGCCACATGGCTAGTGTAGCTCCCACTCTCACGGATCTTGTAATGGAGAAGATGAAGCCCGAAGAGAACTTCATTCAATTTACTAATAGATGGAGAGCTATGGCCTCTAAATCTAGGATTACCATCCCAGAATCTCAAGCTATCACTGTACTAGTCAACAATACAATTCCCTAGCTCCGCACCATCCTGATGCTTAGCGAATTCCATACATTCCCTCAACTTTATAATAGAGCTCGTGTTGTCCAAGCTCAACTTAATAATTCCTCCTTTTTGTTCTTCCTAGATGATTGTGATGTCCTGACTTCAGAAGGGGCACCTGCCTGTGATCACTTCAATGCATTTAATCAGCCTCTTAACTCTACCAACTGTGAGGTTGCCATTGCAAGCTGCAGAGCTCTTACGAAGGGACAAGGGAACACCCAAAACCCCTTTCCTTTCCACCAATCACCCCATGTTCCATCCTACACTCGGGAAAGGTTAGGCATGGTTAAGGACAACCAAGAGTCTAGGCCAATGAAAAGAGGACAATACTGGAAATATGACGAGGAAGAGGTTGAGAATGAGTGGCTTTTAGTAAACTCGAACACAAAGAATGCAATTGGCCATGAGGAAGGGGCAAGACCTTTGGTCTTAATCTGACCTAGCAGTGAACCACCACCACTTCAAAGCTAGGACATCCCACCTTCTACTCAAATTCCACCTAAAGGGGCAAGACCCTTAATTCTCATCCTACCTAAGGGCATAGCCTTAATCAGTAGCAACATCAAGGTATCTCTTCTTCATTCATAGCAGAGAGTCACTCAACCTCCTCCACTCTTCACCAAGACACCTCGTGGGAAGAGCTATTATCATCCCTCACTCTAGTCATACCAGCTCCCACTCCAACCATGTTGTCGATTCAATTTGATCCAGCTCTTATTATCAATTGATTCCCCGTTAGACGAGCCATTGACATCTCTTCACCTAATCAAGCCAGCTCTGTTTCAACCTTCACAATATGAATCCACTCCTTTTGATGAATCAGATGCTAGGATCACTCTCCCAGACCATAATGTCCTTCCAACTAATCAATCAAGGCTTTCATCTATCCCTAGCCCCCAGATTGCTCCTGCTTTAGAAATACTGGTCGACATCTCGACGGTGTTGGATCCGGCCACGATCACTTCACGCCAAGACGAGGAGCCTGTCATCTCAGCTCTAGATATCCATCAATCTACTTTGTCCTCTCAATCCTTGGAGTCATCCATACCAAAGGAGAAATCCCAGGAGATAGGATGGCACATAATGTCAAAGATGGGATATTCATATGGTGCAGGGTTAGGAAAATATGAACAAGAAATCAAAGAGCCGATTGAGAAAAGTGAAAAAACTAAGAGATTTGGATTAGGGTGTCAACTAACTAAGGTCCAAAAAAATGAATCAACAAGGTGGTATCTGCACGATCATTTCGTTAAGGGATCCCGTCTATTGGAAGAGAGGATCGCAAATTTAGAAATATGCCATGGGAGTAAACATGTGACAAAAGAAAAGCTAGATGATGTGGATGTAGAAGATTTGGGTTTATCAAAGTTGCTATTTGAAGAATCATTATCCCCCCCGATAGCTCAAGAACAAATCCATGTATCAAAAGGGGAACTGACTTTGTTAGTCCTTCTCTCTTTCCTATTCCTCTTGTTCACATCATTCAAATGTGGTTCTATCTTCAGAAATGATCAACTCCAAAGAGAGAGACTTGAATATATCACTGAGAATCCCAATCTAGGGGCAGAACTCCAAAATCATGACTCCCAGCCTCGAGGACCCGCAACTTCTATCCTTGTTTCCACAATTTTGTCAATTCTTGGGTCTTTGCATAACCACGTATGTATTTCCGCCATTTTTACATGACGTCCTTCATAGGACTTGTGATTCAGCTAAACGCCGTTAGAGGGGTGATTCTTGTAACATACTCTTGGCGTTGGATCGCCAATCACTAAGCCAAACAAAGTTCTTTCTGTCAGAGAGCTCGAGCACCTGTATGCCCATCGAAGTGTTGTCTTCTTTTTCTTTTCTTTTTATTGTTATTATTGCTTTGTTGTTCTTCATTTTTGTTGTTGTTGTTGTGACCTTTGGGATCCCGGGGGGATTTTATAGGCCATGGGATGAGAGAGGATTTACCCGGGCTAGGCAGACCCTTGAGGGGGTCTACTCGGACCGGGTAGACACTTGGAAGGGGGTCTACCCGGTCCCGATGGACCGTGTAGTCCCATGGGAGGTCTACCCAGGCTAGGTAGCCCCTCAATGGGGCTACCTAGTCTGAGTACATGGGTTGAATGGCCCCTTGGCGAGGGGTTCTGCCTTGACCGGGAGAGAGATAGAGGGCGAGAAGCCCTTTAAAATCCCTCCCTTTTTGACTTTTTTATGGAGGATTTTTGGGGTTTTTTGCCACGTGGAGAAAGGGGCGGTTCTTTGGGCTTTCGAGGTTGTGTAGTGCTCCATTCCTCGCACCACTTCGACCGAATCACCCTGGCTCCACTGCGTGGTCTTCTTGTAAGTACCTTAGAGCACCCTTCATCTAGTTGGTGGGTGTATTAGGCTCCCTTAGGTCATACCGTTTACTACGGTGAGATACTCCAAGACCCAGGTGCGACCCGACGTTTGGACTGCCCCTGGTTTTGTGCCATTTTGGGGATTGCCTCGAGAGTGATTCTTGCTCCTTGTACTATGTCGTGTCGTATGGCGAGATGCCCCAGACCTCGAGTTTGACTAGGCCGTCGAGCACCATCTACGTTGTGCCACTCTTAAGGTGTTCAAGAGTGGTTCCCGTTCCTTGTATTGTGCCACGTGATATGGCGAGATCCCCTGGACCCCAAGTTTGACTTGGCCGTCAGAGCGTTGTCGGTGTTGTGCTACTCGTAAAGTGTTTAGGAGTGATTCTTGTTCTTTGTCCCTCGATTGTCTCAAGAAAGTAAATGGGTGAAACAATGTGAAACCTCTCTTCTTATCCTTCAAGATTCTCTAAATCCTTTTGGACAACGTGACTTGCTCTTCATTCCCGTCGCAGGATGTGGATCTGGATTCCTTGTCTGAGCTTTCTATCTTGGCTTTGAGACTAAGGGTTTTTTTCTTGGAGTCTTCTCTCTGGGCATGCAGCTTGAGCTCATGTGTGGCCAGGTTTCAAACATTTGAGCCAATGAATACTTGTTCAGATCTTGGGCTTCTTCTATAGTAGTGACCTTGAAGTCCATTCTAGTAGCAACGACCTTAGGATCTTCTGGACCAGCTCACTTTTTGTGCATGTCTTTCCATGGGTCTTGAGGTTGTTCACGGTCATAGTGAACCTTATTTCCATCTCCTTGATGGTTTCGCCCTTCTTCATTTGGAACATTTCATATTTAGTGACCAAGAGATTATCTTAGTATCTTTGACCTGGGACATTCTTCCATGCATGACTTCTAGTTTATCTAAGATCACCTTAGCACTTCCATAGGTGCATATCCGATTGAACTCTTCCTGGCTCAATGCACAATACATAAGACTTAGGGCTCTGGCATTCATCTGTGCATGAGCTTTCTCTACTGGACCCCACTCACTCTTCACCGTGGTGATCACTCGATCACCTTCTTCGATAATCTGCCACAGGTTGTAATCTACCTCTTAAACAAAAGGGTAGTCCTGACCATTGAATAAAGGGGGATGGTTAATAGACTGACCTTCCTACAATTCGCAGTAAGCTCTCCATCTGTCTACTATTTTGATCAGCTCCTTAGGCAGTTAAATGTGTCAACAAGGAGACATGTGCACTGATACCATTTATTAGTAGTCGGGTACACCATAGAGGGGGGTGAATAGGTGTGTCTTCAAAATAATAGCATATTAAAAATTTTAAACGTGAAACGTAGTAGAAAATAAATGCGCACTACAGTAATCACACACAGCGAACACAAAAAGTTATACTAGTTCGGTCTACCCTCCTTAGTAAACCTATGTCCCGTCCCTTGGAACATCACAAGGAATTTCACTAATCTTCTTTAAAGGTTAGACTAGTTGGTTCTTAGGATCCAACTCCCAGCTAATCTCAGCAGGTCTCAACAAAACCTGCCCTACTTATTTTTTACGAACAAACGACCTAGTTGATTTTGATTAGCTTTTAGCAAACCACTCAGTCGCATAGAGTGACTTACTTTCTCCAGTGATTTCGCACCATCTAGCTTTCTAGGAGCTAGTCACTAAGCTGATTTGAGTTTAGCTAATTGACCCAACACACGCAGTGTTGTCCCCAAGAGCAACAAATGCTCTTACTCTTGTCATGAAGATAGTTACAATTTATAATAATAATAAATAATAAAAACATTGAAAGAGAGGAAGAGGAGGGAATGAAGAATGTCGTTGAAGTACAGATTCTTCCTTCTCTTGAATGCTTTCCAGAGTGAGAGACTTCAAGGATCGGAAGTCCCTCGTAGGCATGAGTGTACATGAAGCTTGTTGCTCAGGGATTGCTTAAGAACTTATTAAATGCTTGGCATGTAAAAGGTGCTTCATCTTTTGAAATCCAAGGCATTTATAAACCCTTGGAACTTCTATCCATTAGACTCAAGTAGTCTTCAATGGTTTGATCCTATCGCAACGTTTGGTGGCCCTAACTCCTTCTTGAAACTCAACATTCTTTGCGTACGCCGATCTTTGTCCAGGCTGTAGGTGGGTCAGGTGCCTACCACAGATATCCTATCCACGTATCTTTCCCTTTGTGTGTTATACGTCTCTATCGCCACACCCTACATATCATGTAGATATATTAAAAGTATTTCTTCTATATACAGCCATTAGACTGACATGAGATGAAGTAATGAAATTTGACATATGCACCTTAACATTTGAATACATGAATAAAATACGTCTAGGTGCGCAACTAAAGTATATCTCACTCTAGTAGCCATATATATTTGAGCACGCACTATAAAATATTTTACGTCGAGGGATAAAAGTATATAATAGTTATTGTGCATTTAATGTAAGACGTATGTGACCATTTGACCATCTAATATATTTGTCTGAACTTGCATCATCTAGGTATTAAAGTATTTCAAATAGGTTAGACGATAAGAGTATCATCTACATTACATTGTCTAGGTGTTTTCAAAGGTATTTTATCGTTTTATGACACTTAGATGAAATAAAGTTAAAAGTAGTTTATTTGACCAAGTCTAATAGATGGAAGCTCCGTCATCTATCATCTTATTAGATGTTGCGACGATAGTATTTATGCAAACTTAGGTGATGTATCATTTATGTGAGTTTTAGATAGAAAGATATGAGGTTAGATGATAGGTTTGTCATTTAGTGGTCTTAGACGATGTATCGTCTAACCTTCTGTCTATCTTGTTTATGTTAGATGATGTATCATCTAACCTATCATCTATTCTGAAGACTTAGATAGAAGATTGTCTAACTTAATTTCTTGTCGTTTTGCTCATTAGTTGGAATATTATCTTTCTATTTTCACTTAGACGATGTGTTGTCTAATCTTTCATCTACCCTGTTTGCTTTAGATGATGTATTATCTAACCCTTCATCTATCATTGAGATATCGGATGGTGTTCCATATAGTTTTGAGACCTAGATGATATATTATCTATCGTTTTGCTTTTGGAGGGAGGGACTTAGATTGAACGGGTTGACTTTTCAGTGTAGACGGAGAATCGTCTAACTTTGAAGATAGACAATACTTCTTCTATGTTCTTTCTTAGATGATGTCACTTAGACGAAACCTTTTAGCCTTCTACAAAGTAGACAATGTATCGTCTAACTTCCTAGAGTAAACGATGTATCGTCTAACATTTATTCTTTAGACGAAAGACTTCTTATCGTCTAAGTTAAGCTTGTGGATGATCCATTGTCCAACTTCTGTCTTAGACGAAGTACTTGGATGATGTATTATCTAAATATTAAGGACTTAGACGCAACAATGTATAGTTTCCCAGATATAGGTTTAACTAATTTTTCTAGGCTAAGTATTTGGGAGACCTAAGTTGGGTTAAATTTGTAAATTTACTTATCCAATTGGGATAATGTAGAAACCGAGATATTAAAATATATTTATTTTGTCATATTCTAAAATAAATAATTTTATGAAAAAATACATTTTTCCAACAACATGCACCAACAACCACTGCCACACATGGTGCCACATGCACCATTCACCACCATATAAGGTGCTGTAAGCACCGACAACCACCACAATCTCACACCTGTGATCTATACACTTGTTCTTCTTCTTTTTTAGATTTATAATGAAGTGCAAAACAAAAATAGAGAAGAACAAGAACTAGGGTTGTGTAAGAAGCTCCCCATTGGTAGATGCCATATCTAAAACATGGGGAAGAAGCCTTGATAGATGTATACATGCCCTAACCCCTCCTCTTGCAATAGAATGCCGTAGAAGCTCAAGGAGGGAGAAGAACACTATCTTGTTGAAGCACACATGAATTTCTCTTTCACAAAAGTCTTCTCTTTATTTCTTCTCTTGTAGTTAGGGTTTAGAGACCCCATCTTCTTTTATTTATAGAGGGGAATCATCAATAGCAAGGTTGAAGCCTTTGGAGCAAGAATGGAAACTCGAATTTCAAATCTGGAGCAAATCTAAAAACTTTCCAAAATTTCAAATCTGGAAAGTCGAATTTCAAATCTGGAGCCCCGATTGTTTCTTTATTTGTAGCAAATTCTTAGTCTGCTAGTTTTAGCGGTTGACCCAAGCGGCCGACCGTCCTGACTGGGTTCTTCTTCCTACCCTTTGTCATTTCAAACTTGTTTCTGAATTTGGCTTTCCATTTTTGGGATCCAACATGTCTAAATCAATCAAGGATATCTTCCAAATGATGTTGATGCATTTCAATAATTAATTATGATATAGTTTGGTCATCCTCAAGATGGATCAAGATCCAATAAATGATGTCAATATAGATTATGGCCCAATAACTGATCACCCATTAATTTGACTATTATCACAATGGATCAAGGCCCAATAATTAAACATACAAAGAATTTTGCTTATCATCTCAATAAGTCAAGACCCCATAAGCAATCACGCAATCCACATTTTGTTATCATCAAAATAAATCATAGTAGAAGATGGATTTTTCACAAAATTATTTTAGACCTATGGTTAAGGTCTATACAACAAGCATCAAAGTGTATTGATCCACATGCAAAGTGCCCTAGGTGTCTCAGGTCTAAAGATCTGTCACACCACTATGACTTGGAGTCTTTGGTTGGCATGTAAGCATAATCACACATCTAGGAACTCTATCGCGGATCAATTCAGTGAACTCTATTTTTGTAATTGGCACATATACATATATCTAAATATCCCCACACAAATGACTATGATACTAGTCACCCTTATTATAAGAGAAGATATCATGTGCAACAGTCCATTTAGGATGTTTAATGTCTTCTCTCAAAGATCCTATGATTGGGAATGTTCAGAATGTATATGTCAAGAAGATTGATCTCATTATCATAATCTCATTATCATAATCTCATTATGATTTAACTTTCATTGCATACATTCAAGGACTTCACTATATCAAGCAATGACACGCATAAACTAATAAGATATAATGAAGAAATGTCATAAATATTGTTAATCTAAATGAGAATATACATAAAATAATGCCATCACTTCATAAGTGATAGGCTTGCATGATAAACACTTCTCTCACTCTTTCCATCCTCACCGCATGCAATCATAGGGCCCAACTGTGAGGTCCCAGACATAGAGTAGAAGCATACGTGCCAAATCGTCCAAAGCCAGGCATGGCAGGCCCCCTCTAACATTGGCAAGGGAGAGAGAGAGTAGAGAGACAACTAGAGAGACAAGGGGGAAAGAATAGGAGAGGGCATGGCGACCCTATCTGGTGCTAGTAGAGAGAGAGAGGGAGAGTGAGAGAGGGTGTGGTGGCTCTCTTCAATGTCGAAAAGAGAGAGAGAGGGCACATCGGCCCTCTCCAGCACTGACGAGAGAGAGCGATAGAGACACACATGAGGAGAGAGAGAGGTGGCCCTATCTTGGATTGATGAGAGAGAAAGAGAAAGAGAGAGTGGGGACATAGTGAGAGAGAGAGGGCATGGTAGTCCTCTCTAGCACCAACAAGGAGAGAGAGAGAGTAAGGAGAGAGCAAGAGAGGGCGAGGAGGGACTGAGAGAGGGCCCGAAGGCCCTATCCGATGTCGACGAGAGAGAAAGAGAAAGAGAGAGTAGAGAGATAGTGACAGAGAGGGCACAATATCCCTCTCCGGCACTGGGGAGAGAGAGAGTAAGAGAGGGTATGGCTGCCCTCTCCTACACAGGTTAGAGAGAAATAGATAAACTGATGTGCAAAAAGACAACGCGCACACGCGAGAGAGAGAGAGAGAGAGAGAGAGAGAGAGAGAGAGAGAGAGAGAGAGAGAGAGGGAGAAAGAGAGCTCATCGCGGCCCCTCTTTCCGCCACCAGCTTCTCCCAAATTGTTGGGGCCCTCCTTGCTGCTACTATTCTCATCGTCACTGTCCCAGCCCACTCCAAGTGCCACCACGAGCGGGGGAGGGAGAGAGGTGGTGGATCGAGGAGGGGACCAAGAGGGTGAACTGTCTAGGGGTAAAAATGTAATCTCACGTGAGTGAGTTACTATCGTTAAGCATATAACTCACAAGATGTAACCTTAGGGGCATAGTAACTTGGGTTAGGAGACTTAAGGGGTATTAGGGGAAATTCATAAAGGTAGGGGGTATAGGGATAATATGTAAAGTTTTTAGGTTATATAGGTAATTTTTTGAACAATTTTATTAAAATTAGGGGAGAGATTACTATCTTGAAATTACATGATTATGTATGTGGTCAAATAAACGGATAGCTGGTGTGCCAAATTTTATTTCTCGGGGACTCTGTAGAGACTATGGAGAAGCTTATCTTGACGTGATTAATTTTATTATTACATCTCTAGTCCAATTTTTTTAATTTTTTAGGGGGAAATTAACATTGATTTCAAGTTGTAATTACTTTAGACTATGCATGGACATTGGACTTTATTATTAGTGTCTTTAAAGTATTATACTTAGAGGTGATGAACTGACGTAGACACTGGCTATCTAGTTATTTTTTCCCTAAATTGACCACATTAGTAATAAAAATAGGAGGGGGCTAGTTCATTTTTATTATTATTAAACCGACCTTATATTTTTGTGATATTTATCATTGGTGGCATTAAATATTTTAGTTGATTATTTTATGCTTAATGAGATGTGATCAATACTTTCCTTCCTTTTACATGTGTTATATTTAGGGAATGCATCCCTATATATATTTATCATGCATTATTTTTTAAGGAATACATCACTTAGTTAATTTTATTCTAAATTAATTAGATATATTATTTTTTTCATATATATTGAGGTGGTGATTACAGGTTTAGTGAAGTTTTTGAGCCAAATATATATGGTAAAGTTTTATAGCCAATTAATTTCATGAATAAATTATTTTCTTAAGTGTCAAATTTAAACCTACACAATATATGAAGTCTTAATGGCCTTCAAAGGTTTATTTTATAAGTTGTCTAATCAAGATAAGTTCATGATTGTCAAGGCATCAAAGGCAACCAAAGCAGTGGCCCATAGCTTTACTGCTTAGTGTAGACACGCCATTTCTGACGTTACGATGAGTAAATCCCATATTGTATCGTAATGCCCTGAAGTGGCTTACATCTTCTTTTATTTGAGTGATTTCCGTAATTGTGGTTAAATTGCATTATTTTGTGAAAGGGAGAAAAATTAAAATATGTATCCATATAAAATAAATAAAAAGAGAAAAAATAAAATTCCAAAAAATGTGTACAGTTGTGTTTACGTAAAAATAATATAATTGATCTTCTTTAATAAATTTATTTTCATAAATATATATATAAGTGATTACTATATATATACAAAATCAATAAAAATATATTTACTAAAAAGTAAAAATTAAATAACCATAAAAATGAACAAAAATAAGAAAGTAAAAAGATAAAACAAAACAAACAAAACAAATACAAAAAAATACAAAAAAATATAATATAATAATATCCTCTGTACATTCATTTCTTTCTCCCTATTCCCTTCCCCCCTTCTCACGTAGCTCACCACCCCCACTTCCCTGTTCTCACCCCACTCGTCACGGCATCTTTCATTCTCTCCGGTCGAACTCCCCACAGCCTCTCTTTCTCTTCACTTCCACCTCTCCTCACCAACCCTTCGCAGCTCCCTCTCCATGCCATAACCTTCCTTCACGCGAGCACCCCACAGCTCCCCATGCCTGCAGAACCTCTCTCGTCTCTCTCTCACCCGGACAACTCCCCCTCACCATATCACCCTATCTCCCATAGCAGAGCATCGCCGCCCCTCACACCCTGTTAACTCGACCGTCCCACTCCTCTCACCCACAGACCACTCCACCTCCCCCGGACACCCACGGCAACCCATCCGCACTCCCTCTCTCTCCCAGCCACCTCTGTAGCCTCCTCCCTCCGCCACTCTTCTCCCTTTCACCAGACCTTTCCCCACTCCCTCTCTCTCACTCTCCACATACCATGGCAACCCCCGTCCCACTTCCCGCTTCTCTCTCTGCCCCGGCCTGCTAGCCCCCTCTCGCTCACACCTGTGCTACCTTCGCCATCGTCCTCCAACCGTCAACGACACCAACGCAAACCACCCTCTGCGACTGTCCACCTGTGCATACCGCCGTTGCTGCCGTGAGCTTCCCCCTCCGGCCACCGTTAGATCCCATCCATCTACGGCCCTCGGCCACGCCTGTGAGCTTCACGCCAACGTCCCCGTCCGAGCTCCCACGCCGCCGCTGCCTACCCTCTCCGCTGCGCACCTACTGGCCTCGCACCCGCGGACGCCAACGCCGTCCATCTCTGGGGCACGTTGCATGCACCGTCACGAGCACTCCTCGTACGCGAGACCACCGCTGCTGCCTGCGATCACCCCATCCGCCGCGAGCCGCCACCTTCACTTCGACCGTCCGAGCCACGGCAACACCCCCAGCCACGTACGTCATCCCCCCGCCGGCCGCCGCTGCCGTCTCCGATCTCCGTCGACCTCGCCGCTGCTAGCCGCTACGAGCACGCCGTCCACGCCACAGCCCCCGTGCATGCACCGCTCCCCTCGCCGTGAAACACCCACGCCGCCCGCCGTTGCCGCCGTCGTCGCCTACACCGGCAGCCACCTCCCGGCCTCCTTCTCTCTCCCTCTCTCCGTTTCTCTCTCTCGCCCTCCCTCTCTTTTTCCCTGCCGGTCTCCCTCTCTCTCTCTCTCTCACTTCTTCCCCCCGTCGTCTCTCTTCCCCCTCCCGGTTCTCCCCCTCTCTCACTTCTTCTCTCTCTCTCTCCCTCATCTCTCCCTTTCTCCCATTCTCTCACGGTCTCTCTCTCTCCTCCCCGCCGTGCTCTCTCTCCCTCTCTTTCTCTCTCTGTCTCCCTCTCCCCTCTCTCTTTCTCTCCCTTTCTCTCACTCTCTCACGGTCTCTCTCTCTCCTCCCCGCCGTGCTCTCTCTCTCTCTCTCTCTCTCTCTCTCTCTCTCTTCCTCCACCTCCTCTCTCTTCATTTATTTTATTTTTTTTATTCTCTTCTCTCTCTTCTCTTCCCCCTCTCTTTTCTCTGTCGCGTCCCCCCTCTCTCTCTCTCTCTCTCTCTCTCTCTCCCTCTTTCTCTCTCTCTCAACCGCTCTCTCTCTCTCCCCCACCCTCCCTCTGCTTCTCTCTCTAACTCCCCCTCTCTTCCTCTTCCTCCTCTCGATCTCTCCCCCTCTCCCATTTTTTATGTTTTTTTAATCCTCTCTATTACCTTCTCTCCCCCTCTCGATCTTCTCTCTTATTCTTTTTCATTTTTTTATCCTCTCCCCCTCACTATCTCTCTCTTCCTCTCTCTCTCTCTCCCCCTTTCACGTTCTCTCTCCCTCTCGATCCCCCTCTCTCTCTTCTTTTAGTTCTTTTTTATTCCCCACTCTCTCACTCTCTCCTTCCCTCTCTTCTCTCTCTCGATCTCTCTCTCTCTCTCTCTCTCTTTTTCATTTTTTTAATCGTTCTCCCCCCCCTCATTCGCCCTCTCTCTCTTTCTTTTTTTCTCCCATATATATATATTATATATATTATATACATAATATATATGTCACATATGTATCATATATATATATATCTTATCCTTTTTCTTCTAAAACAAAGTCTTAAAAATAAATAAATAAAAAGAGTTTTCTCTCTCCCTTTCTCGTCTTCTTTCTCAAATTCTTGTTCTTTTATTTCGACCAATTCACGAATATGTTTATATATGTGTGTGTTTATGTATATGTTAAATATATTTAATATGTTTAAGTATATGGTTACATAAGTATATTTATCATTCATATGTATATGCTTGTGTGTGTGTGTTCTTATGTCCGGCCTAACTAGTTTCTGAAGTCTACTCGGAAGCTCCTTAGTCGTACTGTGTTCGTGACGTTGAAGCCCTTCTCAAAGCTCGTCGCCGGTCTCCTCCGATAAGCTTTTCTCCCTTTTCTTGTTTTTAATCAGTCAGTTAATTATATCGCATTACATGCATCATTTAACGTATGTGCCATGCCTTTCTCCCCGAGAGGGCCTCGCTTGTGGGTGTCTTTGTGTTTGTGCATTTTATCATATCATTCTCCCACCCTTTTAGTTCTAAAGGGGTTTTAAACACACCAACCAGGTACGTGTTCGTTTATGTTATTTACAGTTTCATTATCTAAGGATTGGTACTACACCACCGTCGTTCTCACCAACCAGTTTTCCTCTGTTTGTTCTTTGTGTGAGGGTAACCAGTTAAAGGCCCTCTTCTTCGGCCTGTCGAAAGAAGAGGAAGAAGGAACCCACGCAATTCCCGCGTCAAAGGTAAAAGCGATCAATCCACTCGGGACCCTCGGTCCCTGGCGATCACAACACTCTTAACGCGCGCGCCATTTTGATCATCTTTGTTTTAATAACACCCGCGGAGAGTTGCTTCCCGCAGCGGTTATCTTCTTCAGTCTCTGACCTCACCCGCGCGAAGGATTATTCCCCGCGGCGGTTTCTGTGATTTACTTTCTGTATATCTAATTCCTAATTGGTGCGGTGGGTCACCTCCCGCGACCGTTTCCATTTCAGCATTTTATTTTCTGCACTTTACTTTCTAATTCCTAACTATTTAATTTCAGCATTCCCCTATCATCGTTTTAAAACCCCGTGGAGATCAACATCTCGCGGTGGTTTATTTGATCCCTTTTCCTTTCCTGTCACATATACTTATATTATAGTAAAGACCCCTCAGAGGCCACAGTCTCGTGGTGGTTTATATATATATATATATATATATATATATTATTTATGTCATATTAAAGACCCCTCAGAGGCCAAAGCCTCGTGGTGATTTCTATACACACACACACACACACACACACACACACACACACACACACACACACACACACACACACACACACACACACATATATATATATTATTTATGTCGCATTAAAAACCCCGCAGAGGCCAATGTCTCGTGGTGATGTGTATATATATTTATATTTATTATTTATAATGCATTAAAAACCCCGCAGATGTTACAGTCTCGTGGTGGTTTATATATTTATATACTTATACTTATTATTTATGTCATAATAAAAACCCCGCAGAGGCCAATGTCTCGTGGTGATGGGTATATATATTTATATTTATTATTTATAATGCATTAAAAACCCCATAGAGGCCAATGTCTCGTGGTGGTTTATATATATACTTATATATATTATTTATATCGCATTAAAAATCCCGTAAGGCCAATGCCTCGCGGTGGTTTCTAGATGTACATATATTAATTACTGCTCATATTGTAATATTGTTGTTAAAACCCCGCAAAGACCAATGTCCTGCGGTGGTGTGCTTTTATTCATATTGTTCTTGTAACTGTTCGGGGAGTGATATATCGTTACAATTTCCGAGTCTACGTGTCTTCCCGTCTGTCAAATTCTATCACGTAGAGTCCCAAGACTCGAATTCGGTATCTGAAAAACTGCTCTCGGAACGGTGGGTTACGCCTACCGGGAAGGGGTTCAGTTTGCGTGAGAGGGTCTTCGGACCCCTATCTCCGCCATGTACCGGAGTTTAGTTAGTCTAAATTCTTTCTGTCTCCATTAGAGTGTCATCTGTAGATGTACTTGTCCACCGTTCTTTCATATCCCCTATAGCGCACGTTTCATTGTTTGTCCTCATTTCTTTCACCCTTTATTACTCAGAGAGGGAGAAACCCCATCTCTCTCTCTCAGTCCACCACGTGACGCGTTCACATCTCTGGCGATCACGGTGGGACCTGCTTTTTGCTTTTCTGGTTACCCACAAGCTTTCGGCACCCACGTGTGCCCCTCCTTTTGACACCCATGTGTGTCCCTCTTTTCGGCACCCACGTGTGACCTTCCTTATTGCGCCCCCGGGCGCTCACTCCCCTCGTGCACCTCGTGCACTCCCCCGGTCCTTTGTGGTTACTTGAGAGGATAACGTTGTCTCGTGCACCACGTGCATTTTCCCTACCATTCGGCACCCACCTGTGCCCTCCCTACCATTCGGCACCCACGTGTGCCCCTACCATTCGGCACCCACGTGTGCCCCTACCATTCGGCACCCACGTGTGCCCTCCCTACCATTCGGCACCCACGTGTGCCCCTACCATTCGGCACCCACGTGTGCCCTCCCTACCATTCGGTACCCACGTGTGCCCTCCCTACCATTCGGCACCCACGTGTGCCCCTACCATTCGGCACCCACGTGTGCCCCTACCATTCGGCACCCACGTGTGCCCTCCCTACCATTCGGCACCCACGTGTGCCCCTACCATTCGGCACCCACGTGTGCCCCTTCTCCTCCATTCGGCACCCACGTGTGCCCTCCCTACCATTCGGCACCCACGTGTGCCCCTTCTCCTCCATTCGGCACCCTCGTGTGCCCCGCCTCCTTGTTCCCCTCTATTTGGCATCCTCGTGCCCCGCCTCTTTATTGCGCCCACGTGCGCTACGTCATTCCCCTCGTGCACTACGTGCACCCTTAGAGCCCCTTTCTCTTTTTCCAAGTGATCTACGTGTCTCGAAAAGAGGAACGGTCGTATCCTACTCCATCTGTTTATTGCTTTTATATCTCTGTTATATCATTGTGATTATCTCTGTTCTATTTGTGTGTTTATCTCTGGAATTTGTGTGTTATACATCTTTTATTCAGCACTGCATTTCATGCATTTACCCATTTTATTTTCTTTCTTTTACTTATTTAAGGATTAACCCCTCTCGGTGAAGGAAGGACTCTCCGTCGGGAATTCCTCTCGACGGACTAGGATCTCCTCCATTGAGACCTCCGTAAGTCCCCGACAGCGAAGGATTCCCTCTTCGTTCACTGGGCTGGTTGTACCACTGAAGTACCCCGGAGTTAGTTACCTATTCGTGGTGAGACGAGTGCCCCTAGCTGACACGGCGGTAAAACAAAGTGCAATTAGGGTCCCTCCTACTAAGTGTGAATTTTATATTTGTTAAAATCAAAAAAAAAGAGAAAAAGAAAAATCAAAAATTAAGTAAATCAAAACACAAAAAAAGGGTTAAAACAAAAACAAAAAAATGGCGTAAGATCATCCACTTGTCTGTTAATCTCTGATACTTGTTTGCTAGTGTATGTATTTACGTTCTGATAAAATTACAGGAATGGCTCACGACTCTTCCGAAGAGAATCAATTAGGTCGTGGTCAGTCAGCTGACCCACGGGTCCACGCAATGGATTCAGGCCCCTCCCGCGAGACCTCACAAGAGGTCCCCGTTGTTCCACGGGAGATAGCTCCACCCCAGGATATCTTCTCCCTTTTGGGTGCCCTCGCTAGTACACAGCTCAGCCCTGAGCAACTTCTGGCCTTTCAGGCCATTTTAAAGGGGAAGTCTGTTTCTCCCCCTCCTCATGAGTCAACTCCGGCTCCCACATCCTACCAACAGCCGCTCCAGGCTACTACATCTCCATCACATGTATATGTCGCTCCTTCTTCTTCACTTCAAGGACAGGCGAGCCAACAGCCTGCCTCTCACCAATTCCCCCCTCTACAGTCTCAAATCCCTGCCATCCCTCATACGGTACTCCAAGCGGGTCCGTCTGCTGGTGGGCCACCATACCCTTCTGGTTCAAGACTCCCTTCTCAGGCCCTTGTGAGGCCTTCTCAGTCTCAGTGGCAGGCCCCGCCTCCACCCGCCGAGGAGCTCACCCAGTCACTCCTCAACAAATACAATGAGATGGACCAGCAAGTTCGGCACTTAAAGAAAGTGGTGGATGGGAGGTCCGCCCCTGAGATTTCCCTGCCAATCCTTCCCACATTTCATCTCCCACCCTCCGAAATGCCTACATACCGTAGGTATAACGGCACGGGTAACCCTTCTATTCACATCAAGGATTTTATGTATGAATCCTCCTTCTGGCAGAATGAGCCAAAATCCCTGGCTTACCTTTTTCGGAGGTCATTGGATGGTCCTGCCTTAGAATGGTTCTATTCTCTAAAGCCAAGTGAGGCTGAGGATTTTGACATTGTCAAAGCTAAATTCATACAAAAGTACCAGGATAGGGTCGGTCCTTCTCTTTCTATCACCGACCTAGTTGCTGAGAAAATGAGGTCAGATGAGGATTTTGTCCAGTATGCTGATAGGTGGAGGTCTCTGGCTGATAAAATAAAGGGTACCCTTTCAGAACCCGAGCAAGTCAAGATGATTGTGTCTAATGCAACTCCGCAGTTTAGACACATTTTAGCCATGAATAAGCTTACCACGATGGAGGAACTTTATGAGAGGGCCCGGTATATCCAGACCCAATTAAAAGATTCCCCCATCATGCATATGTTTGAACCCTCAAAGCTTAGAGTGTTTAAGAAAACGGGCACTGGTGTCCAAGGAGGAACAACTGAGGGAGTCGTCATAAACGAGCAAGTAAGTGTGCTTGGCGGCCCCAACCAACCAGTTAACCCAAGGCCTCCTCAGGTTTCGCGACCACCCTTTCAGCAGGGTCCACCACCCTTTCAACAGGGTCCACCTCTTTATCGTCCTCCACCCCAAAATAACCCCCTTCAAAACCACATGCCTCAACCCTTTCATCCCCAACAACAACAACAACCACAGCCTCAGTATCACCAAGTTCCACCCCCGGGAAATTATGGCCCACCACAACAACGGATGAGGCCCATTGGACCCAAAAGAGCCCACTATCCACCATTGCCCGAGGCATTGCCGGACATTTTTAATGCCCTTATGGCTGCCAACCTACTTACTTTGCCCAAAGAAAAGTTTGCATGGCCCCCAAATGCTGATACCTCCAGGTACTGTGTCTATCACAGACACCGGGTCATACGGTGGAGAATTGTTTCAACTTCAAAGATTACATTTACGACATGAATGATCTGGGTGAAATCGATTGGGATGAAATGAGGCGATGCATCGCCGCCCTAAAGGCCAGGAGACCTCCGCCTAGGCCACAGTTGCCACAACAACCGCATCAACAACAACAGCCTCAGCAGGCCCTACAACAGCAGCCTAATATGGGCATCATCCATAACCCGCTTCCGGAGCACCAACAGCCCAACTACCAGGTTAATCCGATTTCCTCCTTCTCGGAAGTTGGAAGAGAGCAAACCTGTCATTTAGAAAGCACCTCTGTCCTTGCTACCAGTCATACCACCAATCAACCACCTCGCCTCCTTCGAACATCATCTTCTTACCATTCAACCCCCTCATAACCCCTATTTGGTCCTTCTTCCATTCCACAGCCATCACGCCCTCTTATTCGTACCCCTATCGTCAATTCACCGTTAGTCCATCACCAAAGGCCATCTCACACTCCTTTTTCACCCCGAAGTCCCCTAATCACTTCTTATTCCTCTAATTTACCATCTACCTCTATCGCGCCTTTACCCCCGCCTTCTAATCTTTTTACCGCCCATTATCCGTATGACACACCATCCACCTCTATCCCCACTGAACCTCCTCCTCCACCGTTTAAACCTCTTATCAGTCACCATTCATTTGAGGTCCCCTCTACTTCCACTATACCCCCTCCATCATATAAACCCCTTATCATCCATCATCCACCCCAAGTCACCTCCGTTTCTAATCTACCTCAACCATCTAAACCCCTTATCATCCGTGATTCACCCGAGACTCCTTCTACCTCTACTATACCTCCACCAAGCAAACCCCTAATCAAAACCCCTACACCCATCATAACCCCAATCCCACTAACCATTCCTCCATTATTACCCCTTAAACCTTTGTTAAAATCCACACCTAATACCATAGAGGTGCAACAAGACCCACAAGCAATGGTGCTCCGGAGTGGAAGAATGTTCCACCGGGTGTTTCCCCAGAATAGTCAGGCCCCTGAATAATCTCGGCCCGAGAAAGATAAGGAAGAGCAGTCAGAAGAGTCCATCCCTGGGACCCAGTATGACTTGTTGAAACATCTGGATAAGATGCCTGGCCGTATCTCCATCCTCGAGTTGATCAAAAGATCCACATCTCACCAAGAAGCTTTAAGGGAATATCTCCAAAAAGTCATGGTAAACGAGGATCTCCCTGTGGAGAAAATCTCGACAGTCCTGACGCCCACTGATACACAACCGCCTATCATGTTCCATAATCACGAGCTTGCCCCCAAGGAAGCTCGAAAATATGCGTTGTGTATTGCGGTGAAAATCAATGGCGTATCAGTGGATCGTGCCTGGTAGACACGGGCGCGTCTATAAATGTGATTTCCCCGAGTACTCTTCAAGCATGTGGGGTTGATGAAGAACAACTCATGCCCTCCTCAATCACAGTCACGGCCTATGACAATAGTAAAAGACCGCCAATGGGGATGATTACCCTCAATGTAGAACTAGGCCCTGTATCAGTCTTCACGGAATTCCATATCCTTGATATGGATCCCACTTTCAAGGCTATACTAGGCCGTACCTACATTGAAGCCATGAATGCTGTACCATCCACCAATCATCAGTGCTTGAAATTTCCATACAAAGGATGGGTTATTAAGGTAATGAGCATGCCTCTCTGTTCTACGGTGGATGCCATCAACACCTCTTTGCCTTCGGTCTGGCCGACTCATCGGCCCATACTATCCTTGTTGGATGTGTATGACCCTTGTCGTGCTCCCTTCACACAACAAAAGCCATTCCCTATGTTAAACTCACGTCTCCCCTTCCGCTCCAAAGGATGGGAGATTATGAGAAATATTGGTTACCAAGATGGCAAAGGTTTAGGAGCACAACTGCAAGGAAGGCTGAGACCACTCCAAAAGATAAAGCCAATCCATAGAGCTGGCTTGGGTTTTAAGGGGCCATTCGAATCAGACGGCAAACCCCTCACTTGGACTTTGTCCTCACATTTCAAAAAGGGGCCCATCGTCCAGATGGGAGATCCTCCACCAGAATCACATGGGCGGTTACAGAATGTATTCTTGGCTGAAGGATGTTCAAAAACTCCAAAAAAAGGAAAGATTGTCCACTTGGATTGTGAATGGTATAAATGGTTTGACATACCAGATATACCCATTGCACTGGAAAGAATGTTCTCGCCTCCACATCTAGAAGGGTCATCTTTGATCTCCGAAATGCCAGGGGACACCACCACACTTGCCAGAATGTCAAACCCTCCTCGCCAAGAGGATGTTGTCATCGACGGGTCATCATCCGTCACCAATATTGTCATCGACGGCTCATTAGCCGTCATTTTCTCTACCCACCTATCACAGCCTCTGTTGCTGTCTCCTTCCTGGGCCAGACAGTTGTCTGATGATCTTCCCAGGTCTCCTTCTTTACTCATTTACCTGCGTGAGTTTCTCAACTCGCGCAAGATTTTCAATCATGATTTGCTCTACGAGCTACACAACCCTCTAGCTGTAGTCCCATTTTTATCTCCTCTAAGTCCTTTCCATTGTTTTGTCATTAAACATGAAAATGAAAATGAAAAAAAAATGCCAATTCCACAACTCCTCAACAGCGCATTGACTTTGAGGAAACCTCCTATATCTCCCACGAGTGTGCCCCGACTCACGGGCCACTCATTCAAGGTCCCCTGAGCGACCTTCTTTTCCCCTCATCTGAGGGGTCCTTCCCTGTACATTCTTCACCATCCCCTTCAGTTTCTTCTTCTTCTTCTGTAAATGTCAGTCTAGCTAGCAATAGTAAGTCAAGGGTAGTGCCTAAGAAGAAATCCAAGGGTAGGTAGATTCCCCGTCGATTCCTTTTGGATCTAGCCACCAGGTGTCAAGCCCTTCTAGCCATCCCCCAATTGCTAGAAAATCCCGTCCAACTGCCAGAAATAGAATGTGAGAATGATTGCATGATTGATGAAGGGTATGGGGTCTATGAACTCACTGACGAGGAATACCCCATTGAAGAAGAGGATGAAGAATATGAGGACGCGGCTGACACCTATGCTAGTGGAATGAGCAGATTTGACGAGCCGTCAGCCGCTGTAGAAGAGTCTACCAAAGAGATCAATCTGGGAACTGAGGAAGACCCTAGGATTGTCCTCATAAGTGATAATTTACCATCATCTGAAGAAGAGGCACTAGTTAAGGTTCTTAAGGATTACAAGGACACGTTTGCATGGAGCTATGAGGATATGCCAGGATTGGATTCTACTCTGGTTGAGCATCGTCTCACCCTCAAACCAGGGCCCATCTCGGTAAAGCAACGGTTAAGACGTTTCCGCCCACAAATGGCTTTAAAAATGAAGGAAGAGGTCGACAAGCTCCACAAAGCTAGGTTCATAAGAGTCGTCCTTTATCCTTAGTGGGTCGCAAACATCGTCCCGGTCATGAAGAAAGATGGAAAGGTGAGAATTTGTATTGACTTTCGGGACCTTAACCGTGCGTGTCCGAAGGATGATTTCCCTTTGCCTCATATTGATGTGTTGATTGATAACACGGCAGGATATGAAACCCTTTCATTTTATGGATGGATTTTCTGGATATAATCAAATCCGTCTGGCAGAAGAAGATCAGGAGAAAACTTCATTCACTACTCCCTGGGGAACTTATTGTTATGTGGTCATGCCATTTGGACTGAAGAACGCTGGAGCCACTTACCAAAGGGCTATGATGGCAATATTCCATGACATGATGCACATATATTTGGAGGTATATGTGGATGATTTGTTGGTAAAATCTAAAACTAGGGCGGAACATCCCGAGGTCCTTGCAAAGGTGTTGCAAAGATCACGTGAATTCAATTTAAAAATGAATCCAAAAAAGTGCGTGTTTGGTGTATCATCAGGCAAGTTACTTGGCTTCATTATGAGCAAAAGGGGTATTGAGATAGATCCCAACAAGGCTAAGACGATTAGGGATATGCCACCCCCGAAGAATCTGAGGGAAGTTCGAGGATTAATCGGGAGGTTGCAATTTATCCGTCGCTTTGTGTCGCAACACTCGCAAAGGTGCCGGCCCTTCTACGAGTTGACCAAAGCAGGGACCAAATTCTGTTGGGATTCTAAGTGTCAGAATACTTTTGATGGATTAAAGGAATATCTGGCCAACCCGCCTGTTCTCACTCCACCTATTCTAGATAAGCCTTTGATCCTATATGTCTCGGTCCTAGACGACTCTGTGGGAGCCGTCCTGGCACAAATCAATGAGGAAGGCAAGGAACGGGCAACCTATTACTTGTCCAAACTCCTCAACCCCTGTGAGCGAAAGTATACTACCATGGAAAAGACCTGTGCCGCCCTCGTGTGGGTGGTACAGAAATTGAAACATTACTTTCTTGCTCATGAAGTCCATTTAATTGCTCGCATGAATCCTATCAAATTTCTCTTGGAAAAGTTTGTCCTTACTGATAGGCTAGCACGTTGGCAAAGCTTTCTATCTCAATTCGACATCATCTATATCCAGCAAAAGGCGATTAAAGGCTATGCTATAGCTGAGCATCTTGCTCACCACCCTCTCCCTAAATTTGATCCTGTTCAATCAGAGTTTCCAGATGAGGAACTAATGTCCATTACCCAGTCTGATGATCTGATGTAGACATTATATTTTGATGGAGCTTTGAATTCCCAGGGGAGAGGTATTGGCATTGTCCTTTTGTCACCTGAAGGTGTCGCTATCCCAGAGGCATTCTAGCTTTCATTTCCAGTCACCAACAACGTGGCTGAATACGAGGCTCTTCTGGCAGGTCTGAACCTTGCCTATTCCTTCTGGGTCACCGAATTGCGAGTCATAGGTGATAGTCAACTTATCCTTCGCCAAGTGCTCACTAAATATCGCACTCGTGATCCCAAGCTCAAGCCATACCAAGAGCTTACTGTTGCTTTCGCTAAACTGTTCACCAAGTTAGTCTTTGTTCATGTCCTCGCAATCAGAACATTCTGGCCGACGCTCTTGCTTCGTTGGCATCATCATTAAGGTTTCCTCTGGGAAGAAGGGCTCTGTCCGTTTCTATCCACAAGCTTATCCTCCCTGCTATTCACAACCCTTCCTATTTAAGGGTTCAGGAGGAAATGTCAAAGATGACTCAGGATAGAGAAGTTGTTGAGAAGAGGGAGATTATGTTGGTTGAATTGGAGGAAGAACTGGCTGATGAGGAGAAGCCATGGTTCTATGAGATTATCAAATATTGCAAAGACCAGTCTTACCCTACAGAAGCAACAGCAGAAGATAAGAGGGCCATAAGGAGAGTTGCCCAAAGGTATACGGTGGTTGGAGGATTGCGTACAAAAGAAGCCTCACTGGTGTTCTTCTGAGGTGTCTTGATGATGATGAGTCCTGGAAGTGTGTAGAGGAAGCACACTCAGGCGTGTGCGGTGGCCATGTGAACAGCCAAATGCTTGCTAAGAAGATCCTTCGGCAAGGCTTTTACTGGCCCACCATGGAGAAGACTGTGCTGTCTATGTCCGTAGGTGTGTCAAGTGTCAACTTCACGCTGATAAGATCATTCCCCATCTTCCTCTCTCCATCCAGTGTCCTCCCCATGGCCTTTCTCCATGTGGGCATTCGACATCATTGGTCCTCTTGGTGATCCTAACTCCCTCACCAAGCAAAAATCCTTCATCCTCACTGCAACGGAGTACTTCACCAAATGGGCTGAAGCCGAAGCCTATGCAGAAGTCAAGGCATCCACAGTCTGCAAGTTCATCATGAAGAACATCATCGCCAGGTTCGGCATTCCAAGAACTATCATCACCGACAATGGGCCACAATTCATCTCTCAGGATCTTCAGGACCTCTGCCAAAGGTATAAGATTGCATTGCATCATTCATCACCATATTATCCACAAGGCAATGGCCAAGCGGAGGCCACTAATAAAACACTGATCAAAATCATAAAGAAAACCTGTGAGTCTAGCAGATTCTCGGATTGGCCAGAAAAACTTATTGAAGCTCTATGGGCTTATCGCACTTCAATCCGAACTCCCACTGGGCAAACTCCGTTCGCCCTTACTTACGGGATGGAGGCGGTAGTCCATATGAGATTCTGATTCCCTCTCTGAGAGTACAATTGGACAAGGACCTTCCTCTCGACGAACGTCGTGACTCACTCCTTGCCCAGTTGGAACTCTTAGACGAGAAACGTCTGGTTGCTGCCGAGCATGCTCGCATCTACCAAAATAGACTCGCACGTTTTTACCAGAAGAAGGTTATTGAGAGAAAGTTCAAAGTTGGTGAAATGGTAGTAAAAAGAATTTTTGTAAAACCTGGCGGGCCGCGTTCTAAGCTCCAACCCAATTGGGAAGGACCATACGTGGTTCAGGCTGTGCATCCTGGCAACGCCTACAGGCTAGTCAATGCTGAAGGAGTTGAGTTATCCCACCCTTGGAATGGGCTTTACCTTAAGAAGTATTACCCTTAGATAGGTGTACATACTGTCAAAGATAAAAAAAATTGAAAAGAAAAACAACAAAAAATGAAAAAAATGAAAATAACAAAAACATGTGTATAAAACAAAAGAAAAGATAAAAAATTCAAAATTCAAAATGCTGATGCTTGGAGATCACCATGTAGTTAAGTCATTGCATTCAACCTCCATGTTAGGAAAGGGCCCATTAAGACTTGGTAGGTCTCAGGTCTTGGTTTGCTAGAACTGTGGAGACCCATGTCTGGCTAGTTCGGCCTATGCCCCCTCAAAAGAAGACAACATGAATACACATCTGTGTTATAAAAATTGATAGCATCACTTATGGTAGGGCATCACTCAAAAGGTCTCCAAGAAAGCTTAAATCTTTGTTCTCTTCTTCTCGACCGAGTGAGACAGTCGGCGCCCTTAAAACGCTGAGCATGGGAAGCATGAACACGACCCCTAGGGTGAGAGTAGGATCCAATTCTTCGAGCATGAATCAGAGCACGAGAAGAGGGCAGTGTCCCCGCAGGCATCCAAGAGGGATTCCATAATGTCAAAGTACTATGTCCCTCGCAAAAAAAATCCATCAAAAGAATCAAAAAAAAAAGAAGCAAAAAAAATCAAAGTCAAAGAAAGGCCTGGTCGTAACCGTGCCTGATTCCACTAAATGAAACCCCTTTGACTGAAAGTCAAATTACACAAAAGGGGGTCACGAGATGCAAATGCTCGAGAGTTAGTCCGAAGTTGCCCGAAAGGGGAAGTTAAGTGTGCCTCTATTGACTCGCCGGGTTAACGGTTTTGCCGGTCCTCTCAGGAGGTTTACCCCCAATACTCTTCCTCCTTCCCCTAAAGATAAAGGCTAAATGGAGTATCCAAAGGGTGAGACCCACCAAGGCTTGTGACTTTGTTTTAACACAAGCATACGGTTGTCCATTTTGAAAGCAGAAGTCATTGTCGTGAAGGAGTCTCCATGTTTCTGGCTGGTCAAGACCTTTATCTACCACCTTAATGTCTTCTTAGTTTAACCTCGGGCTTAGACCAATGCAAGCGCGTCACCTATAGGTGCGACGGCGTCTGATTCCGGGTCAGCGTCGCGCGGTTGGTCATTTGGGTTCAAGGTGTTCCATTACATACCATCTAGAGTTGTGAGGAGATAGACCCGGGTCGGGCAAATCATTTACCTCGAACATTTTTTGGGTGAATCCCTGTGGTCGGAAGCAACTGGGAGCCTAAGCATGGCATGACGGTATTGTCATCAGGATAAGTCTTAGCCGGCGGAATTATCATTCGAGGAGTCTAGAGGCCCAAATCAACCTAGATGTGCACTTAGGATACCTGGGAGGTTACCAAGAAACCCTCGTCCTCGTGCAACTTACATGTTATATGGGTTGGTCATCATGCATTAGTAAAAAACAAAAAATAATAAATAAGCCAAAAATAAACAAAAAATGACAAAATCAAAAAATCCAAAAAAAGGGGAGAAAAATGTATATGCACAAAAAAAATGGAAATGTAAAAGACCAAAAATAATAATAAACAAACAACAAAACACAAAAAAATTAATATACACCTACAAAAAAAAAAGATCACATCTTTGCATGATCGCATTTCTATGCAGCATTCATTTTAAATTCTCGTTTGCATCCGTGTGCTTGTCTGTCGCATTCATCATATCTTTTATCAGTGCCTTTGTTAATAAAGGCTTGCCCCTTGACTCGTTATCAAGGATAGTTCAAAACTTCGTTTGCTTGTTGAGCAAGGGGCAAGTCAGAGCAGAAATACTGACTTGTTTGCTTAGGTGTGTGCAGGAATTCGAGAGCTCAGGAAGAAGCAGAGAATCAAACACAAAATACTTTATTTCACTTTTATTCAAAATAAAAATAAACAACAAAGAGATTACATCAGGTTTCACCTTCTCTCTCCACATTACTTGTCCCGCCACCCTCCGGACGAGACACTCTTGAGGGGCTATCCAATCATGGAATGCGGTCCTTCCACCGCTTTGTGCTCCTCTTCGATCTCTACTCCCCGGCGCCGATCTGCGGGGGCACCAAAGAGCTGCTGACACGAAAGCCACGCTCTCGTGCTCTTCGGTAGCGTTCCTCACCGTCCTTTAGCCACTGCTCGGCGAGGCCGAGACTGGTCTTCAATTCAAATAATTGGGCCTCCAGGGCCCTCTTCTCCTCTTTCTCGGCCGACCTCTTGGCCTTCTCTCTTTCCTTGGCCTTTTCCCTCTCAGCACGTTCTCTCGCTCTGTCTTCCCTCTCCAGCTGAAGGGTGATCCTCAGCTCTATAGCGTCCCTAGAAAAGTCATCACCTGGACGACGCTGCAGTTCCTCTTCTAGCTCGGCTATTCTAGCTTCCTTCTGGGCGGCATGCGCGAGTGCCTCCTCCGTTTCTTTCTCCTGCCAAACGTTTCATCTCAGGCTTCTGGTAACGCTTGAACAAGGGATATTAAATGGTGAGGCTCTCACCTGTACAGAAAGCATCCCTTCTGCTTCCGCAGCCCGCTGTGTGGCATGAGCAAGTTGCTCGTGTAGTGAATCTAACTCTGAAGTGGGAATCCATAGACTGGAAGAAACGCCGTCTGCCCCCATCGCCGATGAAACTACATCGAGCTGGGCACGCTGCGTACACATATGAGAGGTGACAGTTAAATGGTTAACGCCATGAATTTCAAATCATGCCAGGAGTATGTATATATACACTTACTGATGAACCCAGAGCCGCTCGGGCATCAGTTAACTCTTGCTCCGTGTCCGCCAAACGAGCTCGTAAGTTCGTTATTATGGTGTCACGGGCATCCTACAACCATGGCTCTTGAGTTCACAAATAAAAATAAAAAAATGGAAATTATAAAAGATAAAAAAATGGTGTTTTACTTTACCTCTATAAGCCCTCCAAGCTGGAGCCTCTCCGCATACATTGCCCTATAGAGCCGTAGGTAATCTTCACTGTCTTGCGCTTGTGATTCCAGGAGCGTGCCACCCCGCTGCCAGTCTTCATACTGTTCGGGGAAGCGCACCCTCCAATCAACGCAGGTTGCCGGCCCACGCGTCTTCTTCCCGACGCTGGGTGAGGAGGTTATATCCACCCATTCCTGGGCAAGCCCGAGGGTTCTCATGACTAATCGTAGCCTTAGTGGCTCAATTTCATTCAAGCAATGGAGCCAGAGATCCCGTCCGAATCGGGCACGGCTTCCAATTACCCATGGCTGGTCGACATCGACCATATTCAAGTAAGGCCTCCAGTTCACCTATGTTGGGTTGTACATATCTTCTTAGTTACTCAAAAATACAAAAAAATAATAAAAAAAATGAACAAAACATATAAAAAAGAGAAAAAAGTATCCTACCATCGCTGCAGGGAACTCTTGCAGCTCCCGTCTCGATACCATCAGCTGGTAGGATAATGGTGCTGTACTCATGATGGGTTGCCACCGCCTAGCCAACGGGATCGTCACTGGCCGACAGTGTCGAGCTCTCCCCATTGGAATATAATAGTAGCTCCACAGCTACACCATCATGTGTCATTGGCATCAACAAATACAAGAAAAAAGCATAAAACAAAAATCACAAAAAATAATCTTTTTGAAGGGCGTAAACCCATTTATTGTCACCTCTCGGCCTGTCCTTTGCGACAGACCTGTGAATAGATGCGCTAGTACGGCAGCTCCCCAGGCGTACTGTCCTACTCTCTCCAAGTCCACGAGCAGCTCCAAGAAGCGGCAGTGTATGTTGTCTCCCTTGGAGCCCAGTAGCAGCCTACCCAGCAGAAAGAGGAGGAACCTCCTCAGGTCCATGTTGGTCCTTTCCCAGTTGCTGGCATCTGCACAGTATACAGCACGGGCACCTCTCTCTGCCCTTTCCATAAATTCCTCCAAGGACTCGTCATCCCGTGACGGATGTCAGTAAGCCCTAACACCTCCAGGATCGATGTCTTGGCTACTGACCTGTTCTTCCGTCCATCGAGTTCCAGTCCTAACAGTTTCTGGGCACCTTCTCGGTAATCCGCATAAGTGACGCCGGTCACTGCCTCTCCATCCACTTTGAGGCCCGTAATGCGGACCATATCTTCCAAACTGGGCACCATGTGCCCCCAAGGCATCAGGAATGCCCGACTCGCCGGATCCCATCTTTCATGTAATGCTTGGATCAGGGCAAGGTCGAGCTTTATCGGCTCGATTCGGAGGAAGGCACCGAACCCCATCACGTCTAGCCTGGCCTTTTGGAAGTCCGGGAGACCTCGATATGCTGCCACTACCAGCTCCCAAGAGATGTGCGAGCGCATCATGCTCTGCACATATACAAGAGGTGAAAAGGGGAACATTGCTAAGCAAGAAAGGAGAAGAAAAGGATGAAGGAAGGAAACCAAAGAAGCCACTTACAAGCTGTGATCGGGTCCTCTCACTCAGTTGTCCTTCGACTTCTGAGAGTCTCCTGGAACTGCTACCTGATCTGCTCCTCTTCGAGGAGCGGGAAGACTCACCTTCTGCTCTAAAGCTGGATTCACCCTCCATCCTGAAAAAGTGAGCAACACTCGCAACCTCCCTTCCTTACAAATTTGCACTCCTCAAGTCTGCTCTCAGGACTTCGGTGTTTCCAAGTCGAGCGAAAGGGGAGGTATTTATAGGATTGGAAAGAAGGTGATCTGGATCTATCACCATCACCCCAGCAACATCCTTTACGACAAGTCACCCTCTCTTTACTCTCGCATGTCACTCTGCCATCTGGAGTGATCAATTCGGAGGCGTGATTTGTTGACTTGCCCTCCCCATGCGGTCTAAAGATTCCCCGTGTTTATTGTCCCGTTGCGACTACTTTTAGCGCAAAGAAGAAAGTGGGGGACATTTATACGGGAAAATAGGACCAGGGACCGACGTTGTTGAAATTGGTGGTAGATTCCTTTGAAAGTCATGGCCACGGTACACTCGCGTGCCACTTTGCCATGTGAAGTAAATGGAGCAGAGCTGTGATTTGTTGACCCGCCACTCCTATTCGGTCCAAAGATTCCACGTGTCCCTTGTCCTATTGCGACTACTTTTAGCGCAAACAAGGAAATAAGGGACATTCACGTGGGAAAAGAGCACCACGGGCCGATATTGTTGAAATCCGTGGATGATCCCCTTGAAAATCATGGCTATGGTGAGTCACCGCCCCGTGTTTTAAGGAGACATCTCGTCGAGTACGTCTCGCGGGAACCCATGTGGTAGAGAAGAGCTGTAGAGCAGAAGGAACATATCCAGGGCGAACCAGCCGTGTTCAAACCAACCTATTTCACTCGCACATATATATAATGGTTTGTGCCCGTCATGAGAAGGGAGTGAGTGAACAAGCCACTCACTAACCCTCACCACCCTCCTGGTCGCTTCTATTCTCTCTCTCAAGGCAAGAAGTCCCTTGGAGGCCTTTTATAATTCCGTGACGCAGCAATCGCTTTGTCGCGCCATGCATTCCCACCTGCTCTTCGGCAGTGCTCCTCGCCGTCCTCCTGTCTCTCTCGCGACCCTGATGGCCGCGAAGCTCTTGAAGTCGAGGCCGCTAGCTGAGCTGCCCTATGCTCTACCGATGAAGATGCTACCAACTCCAGGAGCTCCTCTGTTGCGAGCTCTAATCCCCTTCCATCTGCAGAGCGAGCCATGTTTGGATGCTCTTTCTCTCAGAGCTCCATCTCCTGCGCCACTGGTGCTGCTCTATTTTTGCCTTTTCTCTCTCTATTATCTCTTGCTTTATCTCTCTCTTAGCCATTCGGAGAGAAATCTTTAGCTCCCGGGCATCTCAGGGCAACTCCTCATGATAGTTGCCTTGAGTTTTTGACTCTTGTCCGGAATGGTTGGCTATCACCTAGCACTGGCTATTGCAGATGTTTGTGCCAAAAACAAGAAAAAAGAGAAAAAAGGGAATAAAAAAGAAAAAAAAATAGTAGAGAGTAAGGATGTAAATGGCATTAAAGCTTCCATATTTATTCCAAGATAAGATACATTAGGGTTTGGGCATCTCAGGCCTCAATTTCCCCAACTCAATTACATAAGCTTTCAGCAGTTCTTCGTCCTCACTCACAGACTCTGTTGCCCTCAGTGTAATGCTGGCCTTCCATGACGCTTTGATTGTCTTCACATTTCTTGCGTCACCCCCTGTGCCCAGCTCCCTTTTTCTGATTAAAGGAAGCTCGGATAGCAGTGGGAATGAATGGCGAGGGAGGCCCATCTGAGTATGACACCGGTGCGTGTTGTAAAGGATGAATTCAGACGTGCCAACAAGTTGGAGCTCCATGTTAAGAGAAGACCTCGTGAGAAGCTCATATGGGAGTAAGCATGTCGGTGCACGAGTGAACATATACTCTTCAAAGGTACTGAAGTGAGCCCGCCAGTCTTCACGTTTCTTCAGCCAGGGAACGCGATTTGCTATACTACCACTAGAGCCTAACACATTGACCATATGGTGAAGCGGGCTTTGTTGGAAGAGTCTTGAAGTAGACGACATTCCCTCACGATGGTTAAATTTGAAATGCAAGTCAGTCCAGCAATTCAAAAGGAGTGCGCAACCAAAAGGAGGCTTACCCATACTGGAAGCCGTGAGTCCGCTATAGAGATAAGCAAGGATAGCAGGTCCCACTCTCTTTCCTTCCCAAATTCCACAGATGGCGCTTAGCTGATCTTCCTCCACTATGTTGTCAGTATAAGGGAATAGGAGAGCACCAACTAAGCAGATGGTGAATCCCTTCATAAGCCCTTCAATGCGGTCATCATCACTTGTCAACCTTTCAAGAGCATTTATGACCCAATCTACAAGTTTTTGCAGATGGATTCCCTTCTGAGTCTGGACGCCCTTGATGGCTTCGGACGGCATGAAGCTTCTGAGCACCTCCTCGGAAGTCACCCTTCTTAGCATGCGCATAACCTTTACCTTGCCATTTCTCTGGAATTTCTTCACGCCCAGCAGAAGTTCTGCTTCTTCGAGAAGAATAGTTGCCTCGAAAGTGGGGAAAATGAATGTATGGGTTTGAGGGTGCCAAAGCTCTACCAGTGCACCCATAGCCGCCCAATCCATGTGAATCTCATTATAATGTTTGGCATGAGTTACGAGCTTTTGGAGATGCCACTTTCTGATGATGGCCCTCATACTGATCGAGATGTTCGAAGTGAGTTTCGACAGCCATGGCAACCTTGAAAACTTCCTCGGGCCAGGAAAGAGTGGATATGGCTGGAAATAGAAAAGTGGAGAAGGCGAAAATAAGCATAAGAAAGTCTTGCAGAAACACAAAAAAAGAAATGTTAACTCACCATTCGAGACTGGATTCTCCCGCTAAGATGCCCCTCGAAGTCAGTAAGCCGCTTGCACTCGTTGTTGGGCTTGCTTTTCTTCACGGGACTGGAAGACTGGCCTTCCATCTCGAACTCTGATCTCCTCCTAAGCTTCAACTTTCTTAGCTCGCCCTGGAATGCATTTTCTTAAGGCCAAGGGGCGATACTTATAGTGAGGAAAGGAATCTAGGAACAGTGTTAGCAGTTTCGTTTTGTTGTATGTGATAATTTGCTTGCATAGTTGTGATCTTGTTTTGTTATGTTAATTATCGAGTGGGGTACCACTGTCCCACCGATGCCCCACCTTGTCCCGCCTTGTCCCCTAATCATTCAATCATTGTGGTCCCCCCTTATCATGCATCGTATTGTATGATATTTACGCTACTAGAGCATGCCAAGGACCTTACGCCTTGGACGAATCTGGGATTTGAGTTCCCCTTCAACAAAAACAATGATGATCCCGGAGGAGTTCAGGACGTACGGATAGGCCGTTAAGTTGTGATAGAATGGGGATGACGGTTCCGTTCGATGAGTCGGTACGTGGATAAACGGGCCCCGGCTCAGTATCAGCTCATTAGATCGGTATCCTGACCCACTCTCCACAGCTTAGCAATATTATCCTTGGCTAGTTTCTATTTTAGTTTGTTTTATTTTTCTTTTAACCCAGCATGCATTCATGTAGGACTTTGAGTTCATTGTGGAAAATCATTCACTTACTTTGATTGTGTGAGCTACTGTGCTTAATTGCTTAAATATGGGATATTCCATTCCGAGTCGAGTACTGAGTTTTCCGAGGTTACCTTGGGATGTTTCTCTGGAAGAAACCATTGTTTGGATTTGTCTCCAATCATCCGTTTATTTCCTTCGGACCCACCTTGGCTGCAGCACTTCCACGATGACTGGTAACCGCTCCCCAATGGTGAAACCTGAGGTTTACGACCCAGGTACTTCCGCACCGTGAAGTTGGTCCTTTTAGTTTGTTTGTGCCCCAGTGCACACAATGTCCTTCCTAGTTTATTTACCATCCAAATAATCGTTGATTTCGGAGAACCTTCCTCAAGGTTGCTTCGTGAAACTCGGGAAAGATTCCCATCGCGCGATGTTAGAAGCGTGTCTCATCACACCTTGGCATCGACTTTTCAGTCCACTTCATTTCATTTCAATACACTTCGTTTCATTCCATTACACGCCCTTCCCTTTACAAAGTGGATGCCAAGGCGGGACAACTGTAGACACGCCATTTCTGACGTTACGATGAGTAAATCCCATATTGTATCGTAATGCCCTGAAGTGGCTTACATCTTCTTTTATTTGAGTGATTTCCGTAATTGTGGTTAAATTGCATTATTTTGTAAAAGGGAGAAAAATTAAAATATGTATCCATATAAAATAAATAAAAAGAGAAAAAATAAAATTCCAAAAAATGTGTACAGTTGTGTTTACGTAAAAATAATATAATTGATCTTCTTTAATAAATCTATTTTCACAAATATATATATAAGTGATTACTATATATATACAAAATCAATAAAAATATATTTACTAAAAAGTAAAAATTAAATAACCATAAAAATGAACAAAAATAAGAAAGTAAAAAGATAAAACAAAACAAACAAAACAAATACAAAAAATATAATATAATAATATCCTCTGTACATTCATTTCTTTCTCCCTATTCCCTTCCCCCCTTCTCACGTAGCTCACCACCCCCACTTCCCTGTTCTCACCCCACTCGTCACGGCATCTTTCATTCTCTCCGGTCGAACTCCCCACAGCCTCTCTTTCTCTTCACTTCCACCTCTCCTCACCAACCCTTTGCAGCTCCCTCTCCATGCCATAACCTTCCTTCACGCGAGCACCCCACAGCTCCCCACGCCTGTAGAACCTCTCTCGTCTCTCTCTCACCCGGACAACTCCCCCTCACCATCTCACCCTATCTCCCACAGTAGAGCACCGCCGCCCCTCACACCCTGTTAACTCGACCGCCCCACTCCTCTCACCCACAGACCACTCCACCTCCCCCGGACACCCACGACAACCCATCCGCACTCCCTCTCTCTCCCAGCCACCTCTGTAGCCTCCTCCCTCCGCCACTCTTCTCCCTTTCACCAGACCTTTCCCCACTCCCTCTCTCTCACTCTCCACATCCCATGGCAACCCCCGTCCCACTTCCCGCTTCTCTCTCTGCCCCGACCTGCTAGCCCCCTCTCGCTCACACCTGTGCTACCTCCGCCATCATCCTCCAACCGTCAGCGACACCAACGCAAACCACCCTCTGCGACTGTCCACCTGTGCATACCGCCGTTGCTGCCGCGAGCTTCCCCCTCCGGCCACCGTTAGATCCCATCCATCTATGGCCCTCGGCCAAGCCTGTGAGCTTCACGCCAACGTCCCCATCCGAGCTCCCACGCCGCCACTGCCTACCCACTCCGCTGCGCACCTACCGGCCTCGCACCCGCGGACGCCAACGCCGTCCACCTCTGGGGCACGTTGCATGCACCGTCGCGAGCACTCCTCGTACGCGAGACCACCGCTGCTGCCTGCGATCACCCCAGCCGCCGCGAGCCGCCACCTTCACTTCGACCGTCCGAGCCACGGCAACACCCCCGGCCACGTACGTCATCCCCCCGCCGGTCGCCGCTGCCGTCTCCGATCTCTGTTGACCTCGCCGCTGCTAGCCGCTACGAGCACGCCGTCCACGCCACAGCCCCCGTGCATGCACCGCTCCCCTCGCCGTGAAACACCCACGCCGCCCGCCGTTGCCGCCGTCGTCGCCTACACCGGCAGCCACCTCCCGGCCTCCTTCTCTTTCCCTCTCTCCGTTTCTCTCTCTCGCCCTCCCTCTCTTTTTCCCTGCCGGTCTCCCTCTCTCTCTCTCACTTCTTCCCCCCGTCGTCTCTCTTCCCCCTCCCGATTCTCCCCCTCTCTCACTTCTTCTCTCTCTCTCCCTCCCTCATCTCTCCCTTTCTCCCATTCTCTCACGGTCTCTCTCTCTCCTCCCCGCCGTGCTCTCTCTCCCTCTCTCTTTCTCTCTCTGTCTCCCTCTCCCCCTCTCTCTTTCTCTCCCTTTCTCCCAGTCTCTCACGGTCTCTCTCTCTCCTCCCCGCCGTGCTCTCTCTCTCTCTCTCTCTCTCTCTCTCTCTCTCTCCCTCTCTCTTCCTCCACCCCCTCTCTCTTCATTTATTTTATTTTTTTTATTCTCTTCTCTCTCTTCTCTTCCCCCTCTCTTTTCTTTGTCGCGTCCCCCCTCTCTCTCTCTCCCTCTTTCTCTCTCTCTCAACCGCTCTCTCTCTCTCCCCCACCCTCCTCTGCTTCTCTCTCTAACTCCCCCTCTCTTCCTCTTCCTCCTCTCGATCTCTCCCCCTCTCCCATTTTTTATGTTTTTTTAATCCTCTCTATTGCCTTCTCTCCCCCTCTCGATCTTCTCTCTTATTCTTTTTCATTTTTTTATCCTCTCCCCCTCACTATCTCTCTCTTCCTCTCTCTCTCTCTCTCCCCCTTTCACGTTCTCTCTCCCTCTCGATCCCCCTCTCTCTCTTCTTTTAGTTCTTTTTTATTCCCCACTCTCTCACTCTCTCCTTCCCTCTCTTCTCTCTCTCGATCTCTCTCTCTCTCTTTTTTTTTCTTTTTTTTTAATCGTTCTCCCCCCCCTCATTCGCCCTCTCTCTCTTTCTTTTTTTCTCCCATATATATATATATATATATTATATATATTATATACATAATATATATGTCACATATGTATCATATATATATATATCTTATCCTTTTTCTTCTAAAACAAAGTCTTAAAAATAAATAAAAAAAGAGTTTTCTCTCTCCCTTTCTCGTCTTCTTTCTCAAATTCTTGTTCTTTTATTTCGACCAATTCACGAATATGTTTATATATGTGTGTGTTTATGTATATGTTAAATATATTTAATATGTTTAAGTATATGGTTACATAAGTATATTTATCATTCATATGTATATGCTTGTGTGTGTGTGTTCTTATGTCCGGCCTAACTAGTTTCTGAAGTCTCTCGAAGCTCCTTAGTCGTACTGTGTTCGTGACGTTGAAGCCCTTCTCAAAGCTCGTCGCCGGTCTCCTCCGATAAGCTTTTCTCCCTTCTTATTTTTAATCAGTCAGTTAATTATATCGCATTACATGCATCATTTAGCGTATGTGCCATGCCTTTCTCCCCGAGAGGGCCTCGCTTGTGGGTGTCTTTGTGTTTGTGCATTTTATCATGTCATTCTCCCACCCTTTTAGTTCTAAAGGGGTTTTAAACACACCAACCAGGTACGTGTTCGTTTATGTTATTTACAGTTTCATTATCTAAGGATTGGTACTACACCACCGTCGTTCTCACCAACCAGTTTTCCTCTGTTTGTTCTTTGTGTGAGGGTAACCAGTTAAAGGCCCTCTTCTTCGGCCTGTCGAAAGAAGAGGAAGAAGGAACCCACGCAATTCTCGCGTCAAAGACAAAAGCGATCAATCCACTCGGGACCCTCGGTCCCTGGCGATCACAACACTCTTAACGCGCGCGCCATTTTGATCATCTTTATTTTAATAACACCCGCGGAGAGTTACTTCCCGTAGCGGTTATCTTCTTCTGTCTCTGACCTCACCCGCGCGGAGGATTATTCCCCGTGGCGGTTTCTGTGATTTACTTTCTGTATATCTAATTCCTAATTGGTGCGGTGGGTCACCTCTCGCGACCGTTTCCATTTCAGCATTTTATTTTCTGCACTTTACTTTCTAACTCCTAACTATTTAATTTCAGCATTCCCTATCATCGCTTTAAAACCCGTGGAGATCAACATCTCGCGGCGGTTTATTTGATCCCTTTTCCTTTCCTGTCACATATACTTATATTATAGTAAAGACCCCTCAGAGGCCACAGTCTCGTAGTGGTTTATATATATATATATATATATATATATATATATATATATATATATATATATATATATATATTTATATTATTTATATTATTTATGTCATATTAAAGACCCCTCAGAGGCCAAAGCCTCGTGGTGGTTTCTATATATACATATATATATATATATATATATATATATATATATATACATATATATATATATATTATTTATATTATTTATGTCGCATTAAAAACCCCGCAGAGGTCAATGTCTCGTGGTGATGTGTATATATATTTATATTTATTATTTATAATGCATTAAAAACCCCGCAGAGGCCACAGTCTCGTGGTGGTTTATATATTTATATACTTATACTTATTATTTATGTCATAATAAAAATCCCGTAGAGGCCAATGTCTCGTGGTGATGTGTATATATATTTATATTTATTATTTATAATACATTAACAACCCCGTAGATGCCAATGTCTCGTGGTGGTTTATATATATATTTATATATATTATTTATATCGCATTAAAAATCCTGTAAGACCAATGTCTCGCGGTGGTTTCTAGATGTACATATATTAATTACTGCTCATATTACAATATTATTGTTAAAACCCCGCAAAGACCAATGTCCTGCGGTGGTGTGCTTTTATTCATATTGTTCTTGTAACTGTTCGGGGAGTGATATATCGTTACAATTTCCGAGTCTACGTGTCTTCCCGTCTGTCAAATTCTATCACGTAGAGTCCCAAGACTCGAATTCGGTATCTGAAAAGCTGCTCTTGGAACGGTGGGTTACGCCTACCGGGAAGCGGTTCAGTTTGCGTGAGAGGGTCTTCGGACCCCTATCTCCGCCATGTACCGGAGTTCGGTCAGTCTAAATTCTTTCTGTCTCCATTAGAGTGTCATCTGTAGATGTACTTGTCCACCGTTCTTTCATATCCCCTATAGCGCGCGTTTCATTGTTTGTCCTCATTTCTTTCACCCTTTATTACTCAGAGAGGGAGAAACCCCATCTCTCTCTCTCAGTCCACCACGTGACGCGTTCACGCTTAGGTGACAAAGCGAGGTGCCTAGGTGAAGTCTAGTTTATATAACTAAATATATTTCACGAGAACTACTACTATATATATTTCACATATAAGTTTTATATTTAGTTAATAAAAAATTTGATATTCACAAATCTTCAACATATACCTATATTTTAAAAACCCAAAACAAAACAAATGACAAACCATCACAAATTGATAAGGAGAAAACCAATAAGAATTTCCAATACTTGTCAATCAATATGAAAATTTTAATCTAAAAGTTGGTGTTCAAATGGTTATACTGTATATTAAAAGGAAATAGAAATATGACCTATTTCTAGGTAAATGATAAGCACATCAGCTTGATAATTTCACGATTTTCCACTTGTCAATTATTAAAAAAAGCCACAAAAATGACACTAACATCAAAAGGTGCCGCATGTAAATATGGATCAATGTCCTTAAAAGGAGGGAATAAGAGCGAACACGGAGAAGAATCCAAGAGGCAAGGGAAAGGGAAATAGAAGTCCTATTTGCTCTTTCCAATTTTGGCATACTATTTGTCAATTTTTAAAAATTATTCCTAAACTTTTGCCCAAGTATTAAAATAGACCTCAAAATAAGGAGTGGTTGCCCTGGCAATGCAAACCAAGTTAGCCCAAGGTGACTTATCTACATCAAGTCAGCCAGGTGAGCGCCTTAATGGGCTGCTTGCCTAGGTACCTGGTCACCTTGGGCGCCATGGAACACCTTGTCGCCTAGGCGACGCCTTGAAATCAATGGATAAGTTGAATGGTGATAATTATGACATGTGACATAAAAAAATCCAGTACCTTCTTCATGAGAAAGAGATACTTGAGACCTTGACCGATATGTCACCTCCATCAGAGGATGGACCACTTGTACAAGTGCATTAGGACAAGCAAGGCTATAACAAATGGCTGAATAAAGATAGAAATACGCACCATATTGTGTTAAGTTGCATGCATGATGACCTTATTAAAGAGTTTGAGAGTTTTTAAACTGCCAAAGAAATGTGAGAGCAATTAAGGTTACAATATAGTGGCACATTAGCAATAAGGCCGAGGGCCCTCACCTTAAGGTTCGATCAACACAGGATGAACCCAAATCACTCAATGGCAAAACATTTGAGGGTAATGTTCTTAGTAATTGGAGAATTGAGAACAGTTGGAACTGAACTTCCTGATGACTAGAAAGTGCTTGCCGTGCTGATGTCTATGTCTGACTCTTCTTGGGAGTATATCAAACTAGTGCTAACTCATAATAAAAGTATCAAAACTTTCACTGATTTTTCACGTCATCTTGAATTATAGGTGGAGCGCAAGGAGGTGACCCGTCATACCTCACTAGTTGCAAATGCTAATAAGAGAAAGGGAAATAGATCCAACTAGAATAAGAAAAGACAATATGGACAACAAAAGGCTACACAAAATTTAGAACCTAAGAAGAAGTCGGAAGGGAAGTGTGGCAAGCATGACAAGAAAAATCTAAACAAGGTTAACTGCTCTAACTACCAGAAAATAAGACATTTTGCTAATGATTATATAGAGCTCAAGAAGTTCTATCTCATTCCTTGCACTCTATGTACATTTGCTCACATGTATCACATGTATTTACTGCCCATACTATCTCTCATTGGATTGTAGTCTCAAGAACAAGTCTATATAGCAAGAGAGAGAGCAGTATTTTTGGATTAACATCGTATACCAGTAGGGAGCTATTATATCACCATGGGGAATGGTGCTAAGGAAGAAGCCTTTAGAGTTGGCTCATATCAATTAAGGATGTAATTTGAGTGCACTCTTTTATTACAGTATGTGTTTTATGCACTTGGCGTTCGATGTAATTCTTTTTTTTTCAATTTTATTGCTTCTTCATTTAAGTTACTCTTTTAATTTTTCAAGAACTCAGTCATCTTTATATTATGGTCAAAACATTTATGGTTATGGTTACCTAAAGAACAGTCAATTTAATATGAATTTAAAATATGATAATTCTATTTCTTTGGTTGCATCTTTCTTCTGATATTATATATGACTCTATTAGATGGCATGCAAGATTGAGGCATATTGGATAGGAAAGAATGATTCGTTTAACATGAGAAACTCTATTTGGGGTGTTGTACCCAGACAATTTCCCCAACAAAATATCAAGGAAAAGGGGCTCGGGAATTTCCCTGAACACCTTCAAGGCATTGGTCATCAAGCCCTTCCTACGACTCCTCGGACCCCACCAAGGGTCCTAACCAGCCCGCCGTGACTAACGGCATCTCCAACAATTGATTGGGGCCACCCCTTATCACCCAGTTCGTGGATTTACCCGCCTTCAACCAAGCCGCCCGGGCCAACTCGGGGGCGCCCTGACTACAGGCCACGCCACGTGGCACCCAGCAGCAAGGTCGGAGCTTACCCCCAAGACGCCTTCCTCCAGCCCTCCAAGGTCAAAGGGAGACCTAGCTAAGTCAACCACAGGCTTTGGGGGCCCGCAGCATGCATATACGGCCCACGTATGTGTGTCGGGAATTTCCCCGAATACCTTGCGGGCGCATATATCCCAACCACTCTACAGCAAACCGTGGGTCAACCCGCGGCTCCAACACACCTGCCGGGTTCTACAACGACCCTCTAGCAAGTCAGGGCCACCCTCGACCCTCAGATACGCGGCGATGAGCCGTGAACTTTTAGCTCCCGGGGCTACCCTGGCAACCCGCCTTACAACACGGCATATACCACCAAGGCAAGGCCCACAGGCCCAAAGCGCCATCTCCAGACTTAGGCAAGTTCCTACCCACAGCCCGAGGCCAATCCTAAGGCCCCTTAGCCAGTTACCCAGGCCGTTCGACAACCCGAGGTGTGTCAGGAATTTACCTGAACACCTTGTGTGCGGCGACTACGACGCAACAACGGCGAGCCCCCACGGGCCAATCTCAACGTCCCGGAGTACCCCGTCCTTCAAAGGACAACTCCAAATAATCTCAGGAAGCCGTCGGGGCCACCCTCGCGGCCACGGTACGCCCCCGGGGTGAGTTTGCCCTAGTGGCAGCCGCACCATAGGGAGGGGCGAACTCCCTTGGGAGTCGCACCCTCCTCCCAGCTCAAGGGCCCCACGACCATGGTCCAGTCCCAGTCCCTCCCAGTCTCGTGCAAAGATCGTGGGCGTACCCGTGCGAGGAAGGATTCGGGAAGACAAAGCCCCGGGATCACGTAGAATCACGCAAGTCAACTCCTCGGTCTACGTGCGCAAACAACTAGCCAACCAGTCAAGCTCCGTATCCTTCGTCTTCTTGCGGTCACACTAAGTCAAAGTGGGGCCAAAAGAAGTAAAAAATTACATTTTATAGAGAGTGGAGACCCCCCCCTCTCTCTCTCTCTCTCTCCTACATGCGCCACCCAACTTCGGGGGGTTTTAGGCGGACCAGACCAGCCCCCTGGGCCAGTCCGCCTAAACCTCCATTAAACAAAAAAATGTTTTTTAATAAAAAAAACCCCAATCGTGCCCAGTCCGCCTTAACCCCCGGAGGGGGTTTAAGCGGACCAGACTGGACCCTGGGCTGGTCCGCCTAAACCCCCTCCGAAGATAAAAAAAAAATTATTTCAAGGGGTTTAGGCGGACCAGATCACACCCTAAATCCATTCTGCCTAAACCCCATGACCCTTCAACTGCCTCTATAAATTCCACCCCATAGAAGCTCAAGGGGGAATCGAACATCAAGCATATGGAACACTCAGACGCAGGGACAAAGCAAGGGCAACAAGGATGTGAGGAACGAAGTGCATGGTTGGTTGGTTTGTGGATCGGCTCGCTTACACCGAGGGTATGTCACACGTACTCCCTCGCATGGCATCTAAGCCGTCTCATCCAAGCCCATCCCCCGCATAGAAGACTTTGTGAAAATGGCGAACACAACCGTATCCCGGGTCCGCCCACGCGTGAGGCGTTATAATAATACCCGTGCCACGATGCCAAGCTCGCCCCGTCATGGGATCACGTGCCGGCCGTTCGCCATGAACCGGCCACCGGCCGTCCCGACCGATGACCCGAGTGACCCGGACCCTAGCCCGAAAGTAACATTCCCTGGACCTGCCTCGCTGCCCCAACATGAAGATACTCGCCTCTTGGGACATGTACCCGACCGCTCTTTCCGAGCCGCGTCCGGCCTCCCTCAGGCGCCAGCCAGAGTCAGCCCCTGCCATCCAGTCTAGCCCTCCCTCGGCAGTTCGGGCATGCCCCCAGATCCCCGAGGAGAGCCTATGTAAAACACGTCGATATCCGCCTTGTCTTGCAATGACCCAGGGACCGACTCACGTGTCGGAATTATCCCGCGGCTTGCCCTAGTTGTATTTCGGCCCTCTCGGCCTCTCTGTAACCAGTTTTACTCTGGCCGCCTCGGCCCACTTGTAAAGCCCGCGTGGCTATTATAATAAGACCAGTCGAATATATACATACCCATACTCGGGTCCTAGCCTCACCCCCACACCCTCCCGGGTGTGTCTGGTGCCTCCGCCTCCAGTCAATTACCCTCCCAGTCAAGCGCGTCGGGTCTCCCATAGCTGCAGGGTACCCCTGATCCTCTATCCATGGCTTCAAACATATACAGACTACTCTCCAGCATGGAACAAAGGTGTTCGGATTCAATTCGATGTAAATAAATGTCGATCGCTTGCGGTCGGTGGGGAAAGACGTCCAGTACACGATTCCCACAATCGCCTGTGCACTCGCACCCATGGAACCTCTTCTATCCACGTGTCTCCCGATCTTCCGAGCCCACGTGCCGAGTCCTGGCAACGCTTCCCAAGTCAACCCTTGGTTCCATAGGTGATTGTCGAGAAATCGACTGGCACGCCCGCACCACCGTCCAGTTAACCTATACCCCCAGAAACTTCTCGTGTCACTTGATCTCTCTCGACTTTCCATAATAGGAGAGTGCCCGGTACCGCCGTGAGAGACATACGGCCATGAAGAAAAATACTCGAGATACATCAAACTCCTGTATTTTTCCTTCTCCCGTCTTATTCCTTCCCTCATCTCGGTCACCGGCATAAAACCCACGCAACATGGGGTTACACATCAAAGTGAGCCTCCTTGTACATGAACTTTGTTTAGTAGGAAAACTTACAGAAAGTCTTTTGAAAATGTCAAGAGGGTCACTTCCCTATTAGAATTAATCCACCTAGACATCTGTGGACCTATAAATGTGAAGGCATATCATGGCGCCTCTTATTTCATCACTTTCGTGGATGATTATTCTCACTATAGTATAGTCTATCTTCCCTCCCACCACTCAAAAGGCTTTAAATTATTTTAAATGCTTTCTGGTTGAGGTTGAAAATCATAAAGAGAGGAACATTAACATTCTTCACACTGATAGGGGTAGAGAATATGTACATGATCAGTTCAGAGGACTGTGTTAAGAAAAGGGGATATGCAGACAATTGACAATTCCTCATACTTCACAATATCATGGTGTCGCAGACAGGATGAATCGCACTCCTATGGAGATGGTTCGATTGATTATGGCACACACTGACATCCAAATTATGATGCACTTTTGATCGCTACTTATATCTTAAACCGAGTGCCTTCTAAGTCCATTCCTTCCCTAAAAGTTATGGAAAGGTGAAAGTCTTCGTTGGAAGACTCGTGCACATGAGGATCAACCTGCTATGCTTACGGTACCTCTCACATGTTGAGAAGTTAGGTCCTAGAGCTAGCAAGTAGATATTCTTCAAATATCTTGAGCACTCTAACGGCTAGGTAATGTATGTATGGTGAACATGTTGATGGAGGGATGACAGAAAGAGAGGTCCATGATGTGATCTTTCTTGAGGATGATTTTCCATCCATAGGTGAAGTGAGATAGGATATGCAGTTATTTAAGTTGCAAGATCCTAAACAAATCTTCTCATCTTTGAACAAGGTGGGAGAATTTTGTCCTCCTCCAGACGTTACCGGAGATAGTGGACATGATCTATTGATTAGTAGGGGTGAACCACCACGAGTAATCACCTTGCAGGAGTAAACATGGAAATATCCCTCGATGTAGGTTTGCAATTAAAGGGGAATCTTTCATGTGCACTCTTATAGATGCCAATGACCCTGCATCTTATGAAGAAATAATGTCCTCACTCGATTTAGAAAAATGGATGGCTGCTTTGAGTGAAGAAATAAATTCAATGGATAAGAATAATGTGTGAAAGTTAATCAGTTGATCTACCATCTGGTCACGAGACTTTTGGAAACAAGCGAGTCCTTAAAGTCAAATGTAAGGCAGACAAATCAAGGGAATAGTCTATGACGAGATATTCTGCATGTCATTGCTCATCTAGTGGTGAGATTTGACTCTATTCATCTTATCGTGTCCATTACTGCTCATCTAGACGGGGAAATATTCCAGATGGATGTGAAGACAACATTTTTCAATGGAGAACTAGACAAGGAGATTAATATGATTCAACTAACAGAGTTTTTTACTAAGGGAGAAGAGCACAAAGTGTGCCACCCAAAACATTCCATTTCTAGTTTGATACAAACATCTAGGTAATGTATCACCAGTTTAATCAAGCAATCATTTCGATTAGCATTTCAACGACCAAAGAAGAGCATTGCATGTATGTCAAAAGGGTTGGGAAAAGTGTTCTCCTCCTATCTTTATATGATGATGTCTTTTTAGTTGGGAATGACATAGAGTTGATCAAAACTATACAAAAGTAGTTGTCTTCCACATTTGAGATGAAAGACTTGGGCAAGACAAATTACATACCAGGAGTAAATATCCAAAGGGACCGATAAGAGATTTCTAAGTTTGTCTCAATCTTCATTAAGAATATCTTGGAATGCTTCCGTATATATAATCATAAGTCTATCGATACTCTGGCGGAGAAGGGCCTAATTCTCAACATTGAACGATGTCTCAAGATAGAAGAAGATAAAAATTGAATAAAGAGAGTCCCTTATGCCGATGTAGTTGATTGTCTGATGTACACCAAGATGTGCACTAGAAGTGACATTTGTTTTCCAACTGACGTAGTTGATAGATATCAAAGTGATCTTGATACTGCACATTGGCAAGCAATATAGCTCTTTAGATATCTATGAGGTACAGAGAAATATACTCATTGTTACCATGGTAGAAACCTTAAGTTGACCAGATAACTCTGATGCTAATGGGTCCTAAGATGGAGAAGAGCACAAGTCCTCTTCGGGATATGCGTTCATACTTGGAGGAGGAGTCATTTCTTGGTGCAACAAGAAGCAAACTTGTGTCTTTTTGTCCATGATGGAATCTAAGTATGTTATTGCACTATTGCAATTCAAGAGGGTATATGATTGAGGGGATTCTTAATGAGTCTATATGTTACAACACGTGTTGGAGATGTTATAATCCATTGCGAGTACACAAAGGATCCTAAGTATTATAGGAAGTCAAAACACATTTACACCAAATTTCACTTCATTCTAGACATTATTGCACATAGCTTGGTGGTCCTTAGATACTTCTTTACTAGTGACATAATTGTTATAATCCTTTCACTAAACCTCTAACTAGAAATTTATTTCGAAAGCATGTTAGAGGTTTAGGTATGGGGAGGATCTAATTTGCTTAGTCTTGTTTTGGACATCATTTTTATGCAATGAAATGAGTATTTCGTTGCATTGTTGTTTAACTTAGTGTGCTATCTATGTGACTATGATTGTTATATGTCATTGATCAGTCTACTCACACAGACGACGTCATGTCTCTATGTGAGCAAGCATGATAAGGCAGACTTGTGGATGCTTCATGTCTAGTGGGAGCATGAAAGATAATCATACGTTGCCTCAATAAATGGCTGAGATTACATTGAAAGTAATTAGTTGAATATGAAATCATTTGCTTTCGTATAGCCTGACATGGCCGACTCTATCTACACCATGTGGGTGCTTATGAGAGCTATAATTTTGAGATTCACATGGTGACTAAGTGTGACATCCCCTGATTAAAGCTTCACCGTGGCATATATATCATACCATATATGCAATTTGATGGCAATTAATGGAGTGACAGAATGGCTCCCTGCTTCATCACTATGTAAGCCTATTGAATCTAATGATTCATTGATTGTACCCTTTAGGACTATGCACTATATCATGAAGTGCTTGTTCTTGCTACTTTTGCACGTTTATTAAAGGCCATATGTCATGTGGTCTAGTGAAGTATGCCTAAGAAAAAGCAATCAAGTCTAAGTGAATTGGTATGTGTGGAGTACAAAAGGCAAAACTTATTTCACAACCTTCTTTGTGACTCATTACCATGGCAGTTATATTGGAATACTTTTGATGTAATCATGAGCACAAATACATGATTTGAGATATCAATGTGGAGATCGACACTTTTTTGAGGGATTAAAACTACTTGATCTAGTGTGAGGACGTGGCTTGGAGTGCAAGGCGAGATACAGAGTCATAGTGTTATGTTAGTTTGATGGTGATTCAATATAACACTCCTCACATATACATCTTTCTCGTCAGGTCGCGCAAGCCATTTCCTCGTATGAAAGGAAGAGTAGATGAGATACGTTGGAGAGACTGATGATGCCAATGTGTCTGAGTGAGACATGTGGTCATCCACATTAGATAGAGTCCTAAGAGTCTAATGAGTTGGCCTCCCTATCTCTTAATAATTAGGACTGCGGGACAATGGGCCTTATAAATATGAAATTTTGGGAGACTCCTCTCTCTTCCTTCTCCTCTCTTCTCTCTCCTTGGGGTTACACCTATGGCCATGGGATCGTGCGCATGAAACTCATAGATGACTCTGGTAGCCATCCATGCCAACAAGAACAATTTTCACTTCCTCATCGATAAAAAGTGTGCTCTTTACCTTCTTCCAACAAACTATAAAAAGGATAACATATCTAATTCACCCATGCTGATCTATCCTTCTGGCAAATCCCCTCTAGTTCCCGTAAGAAGTTTGATTACCCTAAAATTCTCCCTAGAGGCTCTTGTCTACACTACTAAGAAGTTCACTACCCTATTACCCTTTCTTTCAGTATTAGAAACTATAGAGTGGCAGCACGAGATGCTGGCCCCAAACCAATACCTTGTCATTTTCATTACATACATTTCTCAAGAGAGAGAGAAAAATGTTTCCAAGGCATTCTAGATACAATTTTTAGGAATTTTAGAATGTAAAAAAAAACATACAAAAAGTTAAGGTGATGGAAAGGTCAAGTAATGCCTAACTTCTAACTTTTTTGTCATCAACATCTCACTTTCATTCCTTCTGTCTCTTTTTTAGTTTTATTGAGATGTGTACATCCATGTGAGAGTTCTTTGTCATGCTGAATTTTTGGTTAAGTGACTTCGTTGGCCAAATATGTACACAAGCCTTCTTTAATGTAAACAGTTCAAATCCTCGTCATCACACTACTTTTCTCCTAAATAGGAGATCCTTAAAAAAGAGGTTTTTTTTTTGAATAATTGTAACCATTCTACCTCCTTAAAATGACTATTCTAGGCTTGGGAGTGCCATCGTAGGAAGAAATATTCATCCTACTAGTCCCGCCATTTATGAAGAGAATTTAAACTTAGACTCCTACAAATTCATGGGTGAACTTCTCCTCTCACGTAATCTCATGTGAGTTGAAACCAAGACCTTCTCCATAAGAGGGAAATCCAATACACTGAACTACAAGCTATTTGGCCTTTGTCATCTATGATATCATCAAGTAAATAGCATATAGTCCTATTCTAGTAGGCTCATGATATCATGGGACACATCCACATGGGTTTCATATTAGCTACTTCTACTAGTGCAACATTGAATTCTATGAGTGGCATGCACATGCCTAAAAATTGCTTCCACCCTTTGCTCCTGTGTGTTGGAAATCTCAAGCTAGGCCAACCTAAGAGGGGGGTGAATTGGGCTTGAATCAAATCATGTCGATCACAAACTATTTAAGTAATCATGCACATTAAACACAAGCACATAGAAGAATGGAGGAGTGAGACAAGAATGCAATCACACAAGGAGACAAAATAATTTTATTGAAAGATATTTATAGGCCCTAGAAGTCAATTTATGTCTTATTTGTATCTGAATTCTTATTTGATTAAAGTGACAATTTATTCATTATGGCATGTTATTTCATGTGATGATACAAGTCTTAATGAAGTCCTTGAATTGTTGTTATGGAGTGTTAATCATAGCGAGATTATGATAGGGAGATAATACTTCTTTTAACAACAGTTTTAAAAGTTAATGGTCATAGGGTAATTGAGATAGGGCATCAATTACCTGGATAGATTTGCACACACGACACATGCTTAAATGATAAAATGGTTGATGTCACAATCAATTGTGTTGAGACACTAATGTGTGTGCGCAGGTGCTCATAATTAGAGAATGAGTTCATTAAATTGATCCATTCTGAACTCCTAAAGGGTTAATAATATCTAACTGTCAGTCAGGAGGTTCAGTGTCACAGTGGTACAATTGATCCTTGGACCTAAGACACCAAAGATATCTTATGTGAGGAGCACTGTATTTTGATATTTGATTTATGGATCTTCTTAGAGGGCCAGTACAACCAGATAATTGGGTGTTGCGTGATTTACATGAAAGTGATTGTGTGATCAATAGGGGATCACTCACTCTCGATATTTTGGAGAGAGAATATCCTATATAATCATATCTGGGAAAATTCCCTAGTCAAGGTTCGTCGACAAATCAAAAAGGAGTTTTGCTTTAGCCGTTTAAGATATCAACTATTGGATCAGATAATTGTAGGACATTGACAGTATGACCATGGTCCGTTTTGGATCTGAGACATTGTGTGAGTGAAGGATTATAATTGCATAGAAACTGATGATAGAAAGGTTCTAAGTGGATTTGGAATTCCTTTATTGTCAGGGGGTTATGCCCCGTTGTTTAGCATTAGCCATGATCGGTGAGCAGGATTAATTAATCATATGATGATTAATTTAATCACAGAAGAGAATAATTAAAGTGTTTAATTATTCACATGAATATTGTTAAAGGACTTTAATAATTTAATCGCTCACAGCCAATGTAACGACCCAAGATCCAGATACCGGGAAGAATCCGATACCATTCGGATCCTGGCCCGCCGCCCATGAGCCGGGAGGGCACGGAAGGGCTAAAAGGAGTGTGGAGGCACAAAGAAATAGAAAATAAGGTAGGACAATTCAACAATTAACAGAAATAAATAAACTACTACTACAACAGAGTCCAGTCCAACAGAAAGTACAGTCTAAAGCAGTAAAACGTACCACATGCCAAGTGAACTGTAATATCCCGAACCTTTCGGATCCTTCTTCGTGGGTCCTGGATCTGGTTTCTCGGATCGTCTGGCTCTGTTGTGTTCAAAATTTCATTTCAGACATCTTTCGTGTTCGGATCGGCGCGATCCGGAGTTGTTTCGGAGGCCCGGAGGCGTTCCGCGGCTTTTCCGCACGTGTTTTTCGATTTCCGGTGTGTGTTTCGACAATTCCTTCGGAACCTCGCTACGGGTGAACCGGGCCGTTCACCTGGGCACGAGTGGTACCGTTGCGATCGGTGCGTTCCGAGGATTCTGGAAATGTAATTTTCTATTTTTTGATATTTTCTGGAATTTTTGAATTTTCCTATAAATACCCCCCTATTTTCTCTCTCTCCCCCACCTTCTCTTTCCTCTTCTTCTTCCTCCTCCGTTTCTCCCCACCGTGGCCGCCCTCTCCCTCTCCCTCTCTCCCGTTCGAGCACGGTGACCACCGTTTCGGCTGCAGACGGCGGCGGTGCGACGTGGCAAGGACGTGGGTGACGTCGAGACGATTGTGCGGGTGTGCGGCAAGCGTGGGAAGCGTGGGGAGGCGGGGTTCTAAAAGCGTTCTTCGCGATTCACGGACGATCCGGAGGAGCATTTGCTCCATTGAGGTAGGGTGACGTTCCCTAGCTCTCCGCCGTTCATTTCCGTAGTTTATAGGCCGAGGGGAGGCCGAGAGGGGTGTGATTGAGCATGTTGGGGTTTTTCCATGATTTGGGGAGAGCTCGCCCGATCTATGGATTTGATGCATGATTTCACATTTTGATGGCCTAGAATCATGCTAGGGGTCCCCAGGGGTCTTCCCCTTTGATTTCCCCCTCTCCGGTGGAGGCATGGGGGCGTGGTTGAAGTTTTTGGGCTTTCTCACCGTTTTCGCCATCGGGTGCGTGTGACGGTCCTTCCAGGGACCGTCACATTATGTGACGCGCCTCGAGGGGGCCGTCACATGCCCTTTGGTTAGCCTTCAGGGGTCAGGGACTGTGACGGTCCCACGATTGACCGCCACTTGTATGTGACGCTCCTGGGCTGGGCCGTCAGGGGCTTTCCGACCGTTGGTTTTTGACCATTGGGGGTCTGCGTGTGTAACGCGCCAGGGCGAGCGCGTTACATCCGAGTGACGCGCTGGGGCGAGCGCGTTACTCCCTGGGTTACCCCAGGTGTGAGGGGCGCGTAACGCGCTGGGCCAGGCGCGTTACATTCGTGTAACGCGCTGGGGCAGGCGCGTTACATCTTGCTTTCTCGAGGGGAGCGTGAGGCGCGTGTAAGGCGCCAGGGCGGGCACGTTACATTTGCGTAACGCGCTGGGCCAGGAGTGTTACATTCGTGTAACGCGCTGGACCAGGCGCGTTACCCTCTGCGTTCCTCAGGCCGTGTAACGGCTTGCGTTAGACCGCCAAGTGTGTGTGTAACGGTCTCGCCTAGACCGTTACAGTTTTGTGACAGTCCCGGGGTGGACCGTCAGGCGCCTGGTTGCCCCGAGAGGGTTGCAACCCCGTTTTTAGTCCGACTGTGGCCACCGTGCGACGGGGCCGGTGCGTGGGGTGGTCCCCGTGCATCGTCGGATGCGGGCGTCATTTTTCGTGACTTGAGAGTCTACTCCTTCAGTGACCCTCCACTAGTCGTAGCCTACCAGTACGCGCTACCGGTCGCACCAGGGAGTGGTGTACGGGCTTACCCTTAGAGGCGGTTTGTGGACCGATTGCCGTCGGGCCCCACGTCTTGCAGCCAGAGTCCGGCTGAGGGGAAAATCGGTCAGAGGACCAGACCAGGGACGTGCGGTCTATGTGTGCACATGTGGTTGGGGGCGGTTGGACCCACGTCGACGGGCGTGACCCCAGCTAGTCACTTGTTTGTGGTTACTTGTTCGGTGTTCGTGCCTTGGTTAGGCGCTACCACGTCAGGCAGTTCACCCGCGGTGCGGTGTAAGACGTCAGGGGATGCTACTGACTGTGCTTCTAGTGGGAGGTACTCCTGTCGAGTACGGAGTGTCAGACTGTCAGTTTCGTGGCTTTGACCTTCGGGTTTGCCGGGTCGACCGTTGAGTTTCGGTTGTCTCACCGTGGCACGTGTGTCGGTTTGCCTGCCGTAGGGTCCTTGTTGTGTAGAGTACAAGGCTTTCCTTTCCGAGGTACTCTCCTACCGCTAGCGTAGTGGTTTCCCATTTTACGAGGTAGGGTTCGAGTGATCCCTACTGAGTCTTGTTCTGAGACTCATTCCCTACGTATTTTCACCGTGTTTCAGGTGAGGCGCCGCCCCAGGGGAGCGCGTCTGGGGTGCAGCGTGGTGCGGGTGCCCAGAGGTAGTGCCAGAGGTCAGAGCCGGGGTATGCCCCGTGTAGTTGTACTTTTCTTTCTTGTCTATGTACTAGTTGTGGACTACTGTTGTTGTTATTCTTTTTATTGTGGACCATGTAAATTGCTAATTTATTTCCTGCTTAGTATTATAACTGTTTAATTTCTACAATTACTTGTGATACTTGTGTAGTTTCCACACTATCCTTCTAACTCTTCCGAGTCTTCGGACTCGTGGGTGGCGGTGCGAGTCTCGGGGTATCGGGCCTTCCCGGTAATCAGATTCTCGGGTCGTTACAGCTGGTATCAGAGCGCGGTTGTGGAATTACATGAGAATCATAGGTAAGTGTAGTGGTCCACTTGTCCACAACAATGATGTACAGTTGACACTGGCATCGGGCATCGTGTGTTTTTCTTGACCATGCCATTTTCGTGTTTTCTGTCTTTTGCTTCAGGAGCGAGCATGGCGCCGAGGAGGAGCTCTCGCTCTCAGTAGGGGCAGTCGGCTGGAGGTCAGGAGATCCAGCAGGGGGTCCAGGGGGACCAGGAGGAGCATAGTAGAGCGCCACTATGAGCTACCGAGGTCGCGGCTACTGCGAGGGTTCCGGGGGCCGAGGATTTCTTCCGTGGCATGTACCAGCTTATGTCTCAGCAGTTTGGCGTAGAGGCTGGTGAGGGCTCGTCAGCTAGGGGTGGGCCAGGCCGAGCAGTGAGAGACTTTCTGCAGTTCCATCCGCCTTACTTCAGCGGCCAGACAGACCTTGATGCGGCTCGTGATTGGCTTGATGAGATGGAGCGGGTGTTCAGTTCTGCGAAGAGTGCTGCCGAGGACAGAGTGGTGTTGGCTTACAACCAGTTACAGGGTACAACTCGGAAGTGGTGGTCTTCCGAGTGGAAGACGTCCTTTCAGCTTCGTCCACTTGAGCGGATCGAGTGGGACGATTTTGTCAGTACTTTCGAGCGTACGTACTGTCCAGATTTTATTGCTACGTAGCAGATGCGTGAGTTTCTGGAGCTGGTGCAGGGCGACATGTCCGTGTTGCAGTACAGGGCCCGATTTGTCGAGCTGGGTCGGTATGCACCTCACATCATGGAGCATGAGAGGGTGAAGATCGCACAGTTTGTTCAGGGTTTGAGGCAGGAGCTGAGGCACCATCTGATCGCGAACGGGGCCACTGATCTAGAGACAGGGATTGTGTTGCAGCTTCTTTGGAGATGGATATGCAGAGGACCCGAGGATCGATCAGCCAGGGGCAGTCTTTGTCAGGTCGCAGTCAGCAGTCGGCTACCCAGCAGCAGGGTTCTTTCCAGCATGCGATGAGTGGTTCAGGAGTGCCGGCACAAGCAGCGTCGGTGACAGGATCTACGTCCTTTGGCACGAAGGTCAAGAAGTTTTTCAAGAAAGGGTTCGGCAAGAAGAAGTCCAAGGATCAGGGGCAAGCTTCATCGAGCAATGTACAGCAGCCGATCCCCTTGCAGTGTCAGGGATCAGTGGGTGGGTCGTGAGGACCGTGTCCACGGTGTAGTGGGTTCCACCCAGGCAGGCAGTGCACGGTGCCGATTATCTGTTTTCGGTGTGACCAGTCAGGGCACATGGCGCGTGACTGCCCTCAGAGGCCGCCACAGCAGCAGGTTCCCCAGCAGCAGAGGCAGCAGCAGCAGGGACAGTATCCGCCGCTACCTAGGTCAGCTAGTGTGGGAGGCAGGCAGAGAGCTCGAGCCCAGATCACACACATGACCAGGGCAGAGGCAGTGGCATCACAGCTCGTGGAAGGTACCGTTCAGATTTTGGGTTGTGCGGCTCGGGTTTTGTTTGATTTTGGCGCGTCTCATTCGTTTATTTCGGAGGATTTTGCGTTGAGCATCGAGGAGCCGGTGACCCAGTTGTCCTGTGATTTGGTAGTGGAGTTGCCTTCGGGTGATTTCATGGTCACTCCGTATTGCTTCGATCAGGTTCCGGTTTGGATCGATGGGCGGGGTATGACAGGCAGGTTGTATGCATTGCAGCTTCGGGATTACGATGTGATTCTAGGCATGGACTGGCTCGAGACTCATGGAGCGGTGGTGGATTGTGGAATGAAGAGGGTCTACTTCCAGCATCCGAGCAAGCGGACCTTCTATTTCCAAGGTATCTGTTCCACCTCTTCTCGATTCCTCATTTCTGCTATTCGAGCCCGTCGGTTGCTTGATTCTGGTTGTCAGGGTTTTCTCGCGTCCGTGGTTGTGTCTGACCGGATGGAGCCGAATGTCGAGGACATTTCGGTGGTGTGCGAATTTCTCGATGTTTTTCCCGAGGAATTGCCTGGGTTACCTCCCCAGCGGGAGATCGATTTTGTGATCGAGGTCGTGCCTGGTACGGGACCTTTGGCGAAGGCTCCCTACCGTATGGCCCCCCGCTGAGTTGAGGGAGTTGAGGGCGCAGTTGCAGGAGCTGTTGGACAAGGGGTATATTCATCCTAGCTTTTCCCCTTGGGGTTCGCCCGCGTTATTTGTGAAGAAAAAGGACGGTAGTCTGCGGCTATGCATTGACTATCGGCAGTTGAATGAAGTAACCATTAAGAACAAGTATCCGTTGCCACGGATTGATGATTTGTTCGACCAGCTCCAGTCTGCGCGAGTGTTCTCGCGGATTGATTTGCGGTCCCGTTACTATCAGCTGAGAATTCGCGAGTCCGATGTGGAGAAGACTGCATTCAGTACGAGGTACGGGCATTATTAGTTTCTGGTGATACCGTTTGGGCTCACCAATGCCCCTACAGCTTTCATGAACTTGATGCAGAGGGTGTTTCATCCGTATTTGGACCAGTTCTTGGTTATCTTCGTGGATGACATCCTTGTTTATTCGCAGTCTGCCGAGGAGTATGCGTACCATTTGGGTGTGGTGCTGCAGACGTTGCGAGATCACCAGTTGTATGCGAAGCTCAGCAAGTGCGAGTTTTGGCTCGGCGAGGTGCACTTTCTGGGGCACGTGATTTCTGGTGATGGTATTTCTGTGGACCCCGCCAAGGTCGAGGCAGTAATGCAGTGGCCGAGGCCGAGGTCGATGACGGAGATCTGGAGTTTCTTGGGGCTTGCGGGCTATTATCGTCGATTTATCCAAGATTTTTCTCGCATTGCGGCCCCGATGACTAGACTCACGCGAAAGGATGTGCCATTCGTTTGGTCTGAGGAGTGTGAGCAGAGCTTCAGGGAACTGAAGAGATTGCTCACCTCGGCTCCGGTGTTGGTTTTACCTTCTGGATCGGGAGGTTTCGTGGTGTGTACAGATGCTTCCGGCGTTGGATTGGGAGCTGTGTTGATGCAGCATGGTAGAGTGGTGGCTTATGCATCTCGACAGCTAAAGTCCCACGAGGAGAACTACCCTACCCATGACCTTGAGTTGGCGGCGGTGATCTTCGCGCTGAAGATCTGGAGGCATTATTTGTACGGCGAGAAGTTCGAGGTGTTCACTGACCATCAGAGTTTGAGGTACGTGTTCTTGCAGAGGGACCTGAACATCAGGCAAAGGCGTTGGATGGAATTCATGCAGGATTATGACTTCACCCTGTCTTATCAGCCAGGCAGGATGAATGTCGTCACCGATGCCCTGAGTCGGAAGGTCACGGTTAGTGCCTTGATGTTGAGAAAGTGGAGGCTCTGGGAACAAGTGCTCGAAGTATCTTTCAGGCTCAAGATTCCCCAGGAGCCAGGGTTGGCAGTGCTTGCGAGTCTGACTGTCACTCCTGCTATCCGTCATCAGGTGACAGAGGCTCAGCATGCGGACCCTGAGTTGCCCCGGATTCTGGCGATGGCTGATGTGGAACTCGGCGAGGATGGTGCTGCGAGGTTTCGCGGCAGGCTGTACGTCCCAACGGAGGAGCAGATTCGTCATGCGGTGTTGCGTGAGGCTCATGGGAGCAGGTACACCATACACCCGGGTGCGACGAAGATGTATCGGAACTTACGGAGGTAGTTCTGGTGGCCTGGCATGAAGAGAGATGTCGCAGAATTTGTGGCCAGGTGCCTGATCTGTCAGCAGGTGAAGGCGGAGCATCAGCGACCAGGAGGTACTCTCCAACCCTTGGATGTTCCTGCGTGGAAGTTGGACCACATGACCACGAATTTTATGGTGGGGTTGCCGAGGACCCCGCGTGGGCAGGACAGTATTTGGTTGCTGGTGGATAGGCTGACGAAGGTGACTCGGTTGTTACCGGTCAAAGTCAGTTGGAGCGTGTCCAAGTTGGCTCGTTTGTATGTTGAGCGGATCGTGCCGTTGCATGGGATTCCCGTTTCGATCGTGTCAGATCGGGATCCGCGCTTCACTTCTGATTTCTGGAGGAGTTTCCAGCGAGCTCTTGGCACGGAGTTAGCATTTAGCTCGGCGTATCATCCTCAGTCGGATGGTCAATCTGAGAGGACCATTCAGACTTTGGAGGACATGCTGAGATCCTGCTGCCTGGAGTGGCAGGGGAGTTGGATTCATCACCTACCATTGGTGGAGTTTGCCTATAATAACAGCTATCATTCGAGCATTGGTATGGCTCCCTATGAGGCTCTGTATGGGCGTCCTTGCCGGACTCCACTTGATTGGTTTGAGGTTGGTGAGCGTGTTGTGACGGGACCAGAGTTGGTGCAGCAATGTGTGGATGTTGTGCACCTGGTTCGTCAGAACATGTTGGCGGCCCAGAGTCGGCAGAAGAGCTATGCTGACCGTAGGAGGCAGCCTCTCGAGTTCGCCGTGGGCGATCGTGTGTTCTTGAGAGTTTCTCCGATGAAGGGGGTGATGCGTTTTGGACGGCGTGGGAAGCTGAGTCCCCGCTACATTGGTCCTTTTGTGATCTTGGAGCGCATCGGTGAGGTTGCTTACCGGTTGCAGTTACCCCTTGAGTTGGCGTCGGTGCATGACGTGTTCCACGTCTCGATGTTGCGGAAGTATATGCCCGATGACTCTCATGTGCTCGAGTTTTCTGTTTGGCCTAAGGTGACTCCAGATCTCTCTCTCCCAGAGTTTCTGATCCGCGTAGAGGATAGGTGAGAGCAGCGCCTGCGGAACAAGGTCATCCCCTTGGTAAAGGTGGTGTGGCAGCGGCACTCTGGTGGTGAGGCTTCTTGGGAACGTGAGGACGAGATGCGTCAGCAGTTCCCATACCTGTTTGAGTGAGTCTTCCTCTTCTTTCCCCTTGGGTTGTTCTCAATTTCGAGGATGAAATTCCTTAAGGGGGGAGGGCTGTAATATCCCGGACCTTTCGGATCCTTCTTCGTGGGTCCTGGATCTGGTTTCTCAGAGCGTTCGGCTCCGTTGTGTTCAAAATTTCGTTTCGGACATCTTTCGTGTTCGGATCGGCGCGATCCGGAGTTGTTTCGGAGGCCCGGAGGCGTTCCGTGACTTTTCCGCGCGTGTTTTCCGATTTCCGGTGTGTGTTTCGGTAATTCCTTCGGAACCTCGCTACGGGTGAACCGGGCTGTTCACCTAGGCACGAGTGGTACTGTTACGATCGGTGCGTTCCAAGGATTCCAGAAATATAATTTTCTATTTTTTGGTATTTTTCAGAATTTCTGGATTTTCCTATAAATACCCCCCTATTTTCTCTCTCTCCCCCACCTTCTCTTTCCTCTTCTTCTTCCTCCTCTGTTTCTCCCCACCGTGGCCGCCCTCCCCCTCTCCCTCTCTCCCGTTCGAGCACGGCGACCACCGTTTCGGCTGCAGACGGCGGCGGTGCGACGTGGCAAGGACGTGGGTGACGTCGAGACGATTGTGCGGGCGTGCGACAAGCGTGGGAAGCGTGGGGAGGCGGGGTTCTAAAAGCGTTCTTCGCGATTCACGGATGATCCGGAGGAGCATTTGCTCCATTGAGGCAGGGTGACGTTCCCTAGCTCCCCGCCGTTCATTTCCGTGGTTTATAGGCCGAGGGGAGGCCGAGAGGGGTGTGATTGAGCATGTTGGGGTTTTTCCATGATTTGGGGAGAGCTCGCCCGATCTATAGATTTGATGCATGATTTCACGTTTTGATGGCCTAGAATCATGCTAGGGGTCCCCAGGGGTCTTCCCCTTTGATTTCTCCCTCTCCGGTGGAGGCATGGGGGCGTGGTTGAAATTTTTGGGCTTTCCCGCCGTTTTCACCGTCGGGTGCGTGTGACGGTCCTTCCAGGGACTGTCACATTATGTGACGTGCCTCGAGGGGGCCGTCACATTCCCTTTGGTTAGCCTTCAGGGGTCAGGGACTGTGACGGTCCCACGATTGACCGCCACTTGTATGTGACGCACTTGGGGTGGGCCGTCAGGGGCTTTCCGACCGTTGGTTTTTGACTGTTGGGGGTCTGTGTGTGTAACACGCCAGGGCGAGCGCGTTACATCCGAGTGACGCGTTGGGGCGAGCGCGTTACTCCCTGGGTTACCCCAGGTGTGAGGGGCGCGTAACGCGTTGGGCCAGGCGCGTTCAATTCGTGTAACGCGCTGGGGGAGGTGCGTTACATCTTGCTTTCTCGAGGGGAGCGTGAGGCGCGTGTAACGCGCCACGGCGGGCACGTTACATTCGCGTAACGCGTTGGGCCAGACGTGTTACATTCGTGTAACGCGCTGGACCAGGCGCGTTACCTCTGCGTTCCTCAGGCCGTGTAACGGCCTGCGTTAGACCGCCAAGTGTGTGTGTAACGGTCTTGCCTAGATCGTTACAGCTTTGTGACGGTCCCGGGGTGGACCGTCAAGCGCCTGGTTGCCCCGAGAGGGTTGCAACCCCGTTTTTAGTCCGACTGTGGCCACCGTGCGACGGGGCCGGTGCGTGGGGTGGTCCCCGTGCGTCGTCGGATGCGGGCGTCGTTTTTCGTGACTTGAGAGTCTACTCCTTCAGTGACCCTCCACTATTCGTAGCCTACCAGTACGCGCTACCGGTCGCACCAGGGAGTGGTGTACGGGCTTACCCTTAGAGGCGGTTTGTGGACCGGTTGCCGTCGGGCCCCACGTCTTGCAGCCAGAGTCCTGCTGAGGGGAAAACCGGTCAGAGGACCAGACCAGGGACGCGCGGTCTATGTGTGCACACGTGGTTGGGGGCGGTTGGACCCACGTCGACGGGCGTGACCCCAGCTAGTCACTTGTTTGTGGTTACTTGTTCGGTGTTCGTGCCTTGGGTAGGCGCTACCACATCAGGCAGTTCACCTGCGGTGCGGCGTAAGACGTCAGGGGACGCTACCGACTGTGCTTCTAGTGGGAGGTACTCCTGTCGAGTACGGAGTGTCAGACTGTCAGTTTCGTGGCTTTGACCTGCGGGTTTGTCAGGTCGACCATTGAGTTTCGGTTGTCTCACCGTGGCACGTGTGCCGGTTTGCGTGCCGTAGGGTCCTTGTTATGTAGAGTGCAGGGCTTTCCTTTTCGAGGTACTCTCCTACCGCTAGCGTAGTGGTTTCCCGTTTTACGAGGTAGGGTTCGAGTGATCCCTACTGAGTCTTGTTCCGAGACTCATTCCCTGCGTGTTTTCACCGTGTTTCAGGTGAGGCGCCGCCCCAAGGGAGCGCGTCTGGGGTCCAGCGTGGTGCGGGTGCCCAGAGGTAGTGCCAGAGGTCAGAGCCGGGGTATGCCCCGTGTAGCTGTACTTTTCTTTCTTGTCTCTGTACTAGTTGTGGACTACTGTTGTTGTTATTCTTTTTATTGTGGACCATGTAAATTGCTAATTTATTTCCTGCTTAGTATTATAACTGTTTAATTTCTGTAATTACTTGTGATACTTGTGTAGTTTCTACACCATACTTCTAACCTTTCCGAGTCTTCGGACTCGTGGGTGGCGGTGCGAGTCTCGGGTTATCGGGCCTTCCCGGTAATCGGATTCTCGGGTCGTTACATGAACACTCGGCCCGGTGAGCTGGCAACTGAGAACCTTCGAACAGCACCCTCGAACCTCGAGGAAGAACCGTCGCACCTGAAAAGTAGGGATGAGTCTCTAAATAGAGACTCAGCAGGGGTCCCGCGGAACCCCAACCAGAAACAACGGCGGTAGCGGAAAGGAAAGCTACAACTATAACAGGAACAGCGAATCGGTGGCCGGTCAAAACTCGGCACTACAGCTACTCCTACTATACTAGGAAAACATGCCCCGATCTCACGGTCGGGGGCTATAGAACCACACTAGTACCACTTACCGAAGTAAAAATCCACGGCAACCCCGCTATAGAGGCCTATCTCCCAGGACACAGCCAACCTAGACACGCTGTCCAAGGTGCAACCCTGACCACCCGATCACGGACACCGCAGCAACAAGACGCAACCTCGGTAAAGCTACTAGCACCTTGCCACTAACTCGGAAACACCAGCCGGTCCAGAAAACCACGTCTCGCAGACGGGAAACGGAACCCAGAAACAGGAGAGTCACGTCTCACGTGACAGAAGTACTGTGGGGATGGATTTTGTTTATCCCTTTTATTTATTTATATTTATTTATTTTGCTTATTTATTTAGTTTATTGACTAGGCGTGCCAGTCACTGGCGTGACGATTTATTGTGCGCTCGATCTGACTCGGTCAGTCGATTGTTATATTCGTGTCGGGACCTGGAGTCCGTCATACCATAAAGGTTATGACGTCAATTACGTCCTCTAAGAAAGAGGACCACCCTTGATTAGTTGCCAAGAAAGGATGCCTTGAGGGCAAAACAAGATAAGACTATGATGCTAACTTCACTAGCAGGATGCGAAATATGCATAAATAATCATGTGACGCAAGATGTGATAATAATGTATGACATAAATCTGGCAGCATATCCCCTTATCTTGGTCTATACCAAGTGGGGACATAGGTCATCCATCCACGGAGTGCCGAGATGAAAACTGAAGGAAAGATGGGCGTAGCCCGAGATCCAGGAGGATCTAAGTGTGACGGGACAGTGTCCACCGTTATGGTGTTTGTTGACATTCCCTTTAAAGACCATTGGAGGACATGCAGTAGTATGACTCCAAGAGCCAGCAGGGTTAGAAGAAAACCTAGCGGTCAAATGGTATAATGTGGGGTAAAACCCCATTAAATTAGCTCCCTTAGACTTGGATGAAAAACCATGATCCCCCATAATACGATAAAGGTTAGCACGAAGGTTAACAAGATTGGGACATCGGGTTTAGACTGAATTTAGGGCTTATTAAGGCTGCTGGGAAGTTGGATATTTGAATGGTAGCTGGTGTTGAGATGAACCGGCACAGATGGGGTCCCGGCGCGAAGGCAAACCGGCGCGACAGTGAGCACAAGAGGGGGCATCGGCGTGGTATGTGGTCTGCGCGACCAGCATCTCGGCGTGCCCATCACCCGGCACGGAACTGGCACCAAGAGAGGGTTGCGCCGGGAGGTTATATGGCGCCGACAAGAGGGGTTTCTTTAGGTTTCTGGTATTTTGAAGGCTTTATGAGATTGAGGGGAACCCTCTTATGTTCAGTAGGAGTTTCATGGGTTTGTCCACGGTGGTATTTGGATAGGGTGGAAAGTGAGGGTAGACTCATCCATAGAGGGTCTAGGGAGACCATGTGACTGTAATGATTATGTTCCCCTCTTATAGTGGGCCAAGAGCCGTGAGATAGTCTGTCTCAGGTCTCTGCCACACAGCCGGGGGTAGATTCATCGATTTAGTGAAAATATCACACGATGCGATAAAGTAAAGACCGTGAATAAATTTTGGTAGCATCTCTCCTTGTTTTGGACTGTGCCAAAAGGGGAGTATAGGTCATCCACCCACGGAATGCCGGGATGGAAGCCAAAGGAGAAATGGGCGTAGCCCGAGATCCAAAAGGATCACAATCCGATGGGACAGTGTCCACTTACCGTGGGATTTATTGATATCCCCTAGACAGCCAACGGAGAACATGCAGTGGCAGAACTCCACGGGCCAATGGGGTTACGAAATGTAGGAGGGTTAACCCCATCGATTTAGCTCCCATGAGGGTTGAGTGAAGGCTACTGCTTCTTCTAAGGGTGATAAGGTCTCGTGACAATGGGTCACAGGGCTCGGCACTGTTGAGGGCATCGGCACGAGGCTATCGGCATGGTTGGAGGTCGGCGCGACAAAGAAGGCAGGTCTCGGCGCGATGGGAAGAACCCAACAGGCGCGGGTAGCACTCGACGCGAGACTCGCGCCGAGGGAGGGTCGCGCCGGGAGGCTTTTAGGATCAGGGTTTCCAAGGAATTCCAGAGGGGTCGGGAGCTGAGGGTTTCAGAGGGTTCTTTGAGGGTTTTAAAGGGAGGTTTATTCAAGGACTCTGAGGTGTTTTACCTGAGGTTTTGGGGAATTTTATTCAAAGGATCTTGAGATGGTCCTAGGGGGAATGAAGTTATTTCGGAGAGAAGGGGGTCCTCACTCAGGGGCCTCACTAGGAGCAGGGCCATGGGATGACTCGTGTAAACCTTGATACAAACATGTTCCCGGCTATCTTTGCGAGGGAGAAGCCATGAGATGGTCTGTCTCAGGCTCTCACCGCTATTGCGGGGATAAAATTGCGGAAGCGATTCAAAAGGAATCACTCGGACGACCCGAAGGGTATGCGTACAGTGAGGCAGAATCTACTCGCAGTAGCTACCGAATACATTAGGCTCTGAAGGAACAGAGAGGGGGAAGATAACTTCGCTCTTGGTATTTTATTTCACTACAAATGACTCATACATTCATCACAGCAAAAATAAAGGAAAAGCAGACTGCGAAGATCTTAATACAAATGGCGCCCTTTTACAATCGGGCTATGCTAACATTCGATATCATCGAAAACACATCGCTCAGGCGTAGAGCGGAAGAACAGAAACGAAAAAGAAGAGCTAGACTCAAATAAAAGACGGGGATGGGGGAGAATATAGCCCCTTAGGGCATCTTGGAACCGATCCCACCTTGAATCTCTCCTCCGAGCTTCTGAAACTCCTTTCTCTCTTCAGATCCCTTAGAGGGCTCTCAGGCTCCCTTTTCTTTCAGTGGCTACTTCTGCTTTCTTTTTGTGTGCTCTCTATGCCTCTCTCTATCTTCTTTTTTCTCGTCCTCTCCCTTCTCTTGTCGAAGGCAGGAGCTTTTATAGAGGGATGGCCCTCTGCTTCCATCACGAGCTCCCCGACGCGCCCCAGCATATATCATCTCGGCGTGCCTGGCCTTGTATTGGGCTTGGACCATTTGCTCAGAACTCGGCGTCGAAAGGAGCTCATCTAATGGGCTTCTTTTCATTGTTCTGGTGGGCTTCTTGGTATATGTATATATATTCTTCTGGAGGCTCGTTTGACACCTTGCATTCATGCACACGTGTGAGGCAGTGTGAATCCCATTTCATGAGAATCAGAATTATCTGAGGCTCCTCTTCAGCAGACAGATGATTGCCTGAAGTTTGTCATAGTTGTTATCAACTTGACTATCTAAATGATAGCCGTGTTGGGCAGCGGCCTAGCTAGAAATGACTTCAGCCGAACAGAGTGTTAGGGGTAGTGGACCTCTTTTATTCTGATTCTCATAACTTCCAGGGATGGCACAGAAACCGCACCCTTGATTGGTCTTCAGAGCCCTGAGTTTGCTTTGGCCTTTTTTTTTGTATATTTTAGGTGTCAACAAGTACCTGCCCACCAGAAGCAAGGCCGGATGCGTCCACTAACGTCTTAGACCGCGCCTCAGGTGTCCCCCTCGACCCCTGGTGGAACGGGGACACCGTACTAGTAACCACAAAACAAGTGACTAGCTGGGGTCGCGCTCGTCAGCGCGGGTCCAACCGTCCCCAACCACGTGTGCACACACAGACCGTGCGTCTCTAGTCTGGCCCTCTGACTGGTTTTCCACTCAGCTGGACTCTGGCTGGTAGATGTGGGGCCCGACGGAAACTAGTCTAAATCCGTCTCTCTCTAGGGTAGCCTCGCCACCACTCCCTGGTGGGACCACTCGCGTGTCGGAAGGCTACGACTAGTGGGGAGTCACTAGTGTGACCACTCTCCAAGGAGAAACTCCGAGAAACACGCACGCACCCTGCGTGAAAGTCGAGAAGGATCAAGTGGCGACAACCCACTGGACTCTGGACGGTCCTCTAGACTCACTAAATCCAACGGTCCTTGAGTCACAAAACTCGGGGTCAAGACCGTCGTACGCAACAGCATAAGGCCGTCAATCTAGCCGAATCCCTAGGTCTAAAATCATGGTAGCATAAATATCGAGGTAACTCACAAGCCGCCGAGACCATTCCCTTGGGAAGGGAACTGAGAAGCCTTCCAGCCCCAGGCTGGACAGCTGGACTCACAGTCCGAGGCCACACATATGGCCCACGTGGAAAACATAGAAGCATGATTCCCAAAGCAGCCTACAAGCCGCCACGCCGATTCCCCATCCCAGGGAAAAGCGAGAACCCTCCAGCCCCAGGCCGGATGACTAGACTCGCAGTCCAAGGCCAAACACTTGGCCCACTCGGGAACCATCTTCCGCAGAAACCCACGACATGCAGGAGAACCCCACCGCACTCACACCGATACACGGTGACTCGATCAAGCGTAACACAAAGCCCGGAACACACACACCTATGGGCACGCTAGTCGAGGTAATACAGCACCTCCAGACACCCCAGAAACACGGACACGGAACCTACGGGGTGTCCGGACACTCACGAGGCCGACCGCAACTCACGGAAACCACGGTCAAAGAGAAACGGGACTACAAACCACTTGGTGCAGCCCAGAGCCTGGCGGTCCAACCTTGGGCCGCCACAGGCTCTGGCGGTCCAACATTGGTCCGCCACAGGACTCTAGCGGTCCAACACAAGAGCGCTAGACGAAGAAGCCACGCTGGCTCTGGCGAGCCAACATTGGGCCGCCACAGTGCTCTGGCGATCAAGCCTTGGCGCGCTAGAAGCCCTCTGGCGCCCGTACCTACGGCCGCTAGATGTACGTGACCCCCGATGGTCAGAAAGCACGTGACTCGAGAAACGATTGTCAAAAATGAGGTAGCGGTCTAACCCTAGGCCGCCACACCGTCTAGCGATTTATCGTGCGGCCTCCAGGCCGACGGACGCCCTGCCAACAAAACAGTAACCTGTGGCGCACCCGCCTTGGGCCGCCACAGGGTCTGGCGCTCCTACCCTGGGCCGCCAGAGACTCTGGTGGTCTCTGGAAGGACCGCCACACCAGCCTGAGAACGGGCCGGCGGGAAACACCCAAAAATCCAAACCACGCCCCCAAACTTCCATGGATGAGTGGGAAAATAAGGGGGAAGCTCCCCTATATCCCCTAGCATGCATCTACGTCATCGAATTGGTCCGAAACGCGACGAAACGGTAGATCGGGCGACCACTCCCCAAAACATGGATTTTCCCTAAAAAGCTCAAATAGGCTCTCTCGGCTCACCACGGCCTACAAAACTCGCGGGAAAGGAAGAGCACGAGCTGGGGGTCCATCTCCCTACCTCCACCGAAGATTTCACGCCCCGAGCTCGCCGATCCACGAAGAAATCGCCACGAAACCCTCGCCGTTCCACAAACCCGCAGCCGAGCTTCACCGCGCCTCCACCGCCTCGATCCTCACCCATCCTTACCCGCGCCGTCCCCGCCTCACCCGCTCTCCGCTCCGTCGGCCATCGGAGAGAGAGGGAGAGAGGAGAGAGCGTGAGAAGAGAGAGGGAGAGAGTGAGAAATGAGAGATGGGGAGAGAGAGAAAAAGGGGGTTATATATATAGAAAATCTGGAAATTACCAAAAATACGAAAAATAGGAGAAAATCACCTCCCTGATCCTCAGAAGACGCACGACGCGGTGGTAACGTCCCGGAGTCGGAGAACGCAACGGTTCACCCTGTACGGGGTTCCAAAGGTCCGATAGACGGAAAACACACGTAAAACCCAAAACGCAACCCGGGACCCACAAAGGCGCTCCAAAAAATCTAGAAAAATACCGGCGTGCTCCTCACAACACCATGGACCCAAGAAAACTCACAGGCACACCACCAACGGGTCCGACAATACGGTATAAAAGTCCGAAGCTCAATCGGACACAATCCGCAATCCGCGGAAAGACGATCCGAAACCCACGGATCCAGATCCGAAAAATCCAGGGCATTACAGCCCTCCTCCCTTAAAGGAATTTCGTCCTCGAAATTCAAGACAAGCACCAAGTCACAGGGGAAGAACGCCTTAACCAACTAACAACCCCGTCAGAGGCCCAGCACAGAAAACCTCGATTCTCACAAAAATACTGATCCTGAGGGACACAGCCAGACTAACACCACGAATGACACCTCGCTCCACATGCCGCTCACACACCGACCATTAGAGCAGGCACAACACAAAAGCACCAGTCTGGTATCACCTCAGTCACAACGAAAACCAAACATGACACCGCTGCCATCACCTCGCTCACCGAGGAGACACAATCCTCGTCACGAGAAACAGCTACCGATCCATCCCATGGTCGGTAGACGAAATACACATTAGCTTCTTCTGTCTGTGAAAGACCACATGTCGGTCACCAACTGCTCGTCAACGGGAAACCTCCACCGGCCCAACGGGCACGATCCAACTCACAACAGGCCATCCGCTGACTCACACATAGATAATTACCACATCATGAGCTGAACTTCTCTCGGACACCGCATCTGATCTTGAGCATCGCACCAACTCAACCCTCTCAGGGGAGCATGAAAAAATCGACGACAAGACTCAGGAGTCTTCGGTCATCACCTCACTCGACTCAGACTTACAGGGAAATCCTCCCATACTGGTCACCAAACCAGGGGTAACCATTCCAACGGCAACGTCCTATCAAAGACCACCATTCCAGTGCCAATCTCACTAAAAGGCCTCCGCCCACAGGCGTCACTCTTCTGTCTTGTCTCATTACATCCTTCGCCTCAATTAATCCAGGTGGACACTTGCCGATCCCGATTCCGCCCTCACCACCGAGCCACGGGACACCACCGGAGCAAATCATGGCACATGTCTCTAGGGGAGAAAAAGTGCCATCCAATCTTACAGCAACCTGGTCGCCAACGCCGTAACCAATGCACACGGGTCCCTAACAATACACATCTTACCGTGGTCGACTACGAGACTAGCCTTACCAGTCACTCGCAGCTACCAACCGGAACCCAAAATCTCTCAGAGATCACTTTCTCAAAACACGATCTCAACCGAGGACACAACCTCCAATACAAGTCAGGCACCAAGCCATCGACTCCGACCAACACGTCCTCGACCTTCGTCAGGCGACATCCTCAACAACCCCATCCGGATCCAACACCGACGCCTGACACGGCTTCCATCACAGGAATAGGGTACTCATGCGGCACACTTGCCAATATTTTTCCCCAACACTCCATCCTGCCAGTGCTAAGAACCATAACACCTTGAGCAACGACACGGTAACAACACGTTTCACACAGAGGAACCAATCCTCCGATGCTCAACGCCCCCTCAGGAAATCTGCCCGTAGCAACCAACGCTACGATCCTGAGACATGTGGGTTATGGGCCCACCACACTTCCGCTGCGCACTCTGATTCATGCACGCACAGTCAAGAATGTGAACATCGCCCAACCAGCACTCGTCCTTCCGAAACAGCGCCATCACCCTTACACGCCAAGGGAAATGGGCACAACTCTCACATCCAACCACCTTGCAAAAACGCGGGACTCGTCTCGCACAGACTTCATGGCACACGAGGCCAACCAATCCGAACACGCAATGCAAGATGATGAACCTTAGCCAAACATAATTTCTCCAACCAAAGGAGAAATCGATCACACCTCCGACCAACGGAAGAACTCCACTCCTGACCTGATCTTGAATCTCGCGTACGCTGGAAACAACACCATCCAGCACTAAGAAAAACCATCGCTTCTATCAGGTCAGCGCCTCCGACACACTCAGTAAGTGTCACGTCGGATCACAATCACAACATCTTTTGATGCACCACCACTGCAATTCCTCAAACTGCAACACACCACGCCAAGAGCCGCAACACGAGCCATAATCGACAACCACCGATGCTCATCCTCGAGTCCCGAACTCATCGCGGAACCTTCTCAACTCAAGCCAAATCCAAGGCGAACACAACCCATTCGCGCATAAGAGCGCAGTAGCAATAAATTACTGGGACACCACAGCCCAATCCTGCCTCGAAATCCATAAAATAATCGGGACCGACACGTCATTTCTGATGCCACAGAGTGATAACGTGAAAGTTCATCGTTTAAAATATGCGTATCAATCTTAAAAATTCCAACTCGCACTATATGAAAGAAAGACGTAACATGGTGGCGAGAAGGGTCGAATCCACAGGGAAGAAGAGATTTTTTAGAGTTAAAATCCTTGGAGTCCTTTGGAAAACACTTGTGATTTGCTTAAAGAAAATAATGAAATGATGAACGAACCAAACACTTAATTAAAAACACTTATGACTATGAGCCTATGCTTTAGAAAATAGTTACATAAAGTGGAGAAGAAGAGGTAGAAGAAGGAGGAAGAGAGGAAAGATAAACAAGATCTAGATAAAATGAACACTTCTTTCATTAACATAAAGAAATAAGTACATGAAATGCAAGACAAACTTACAATAAAGATGTGACGAGATTACAATGAAGTAAAATGAAATTAAAGCAATAACAAAAAGAGGAGCCTGAGGTGTGAAGATGGTAGTAGCAATGGTGATGACGCCGTCGTCTCCTCCTAGCCGAGCCTTGGAGAGGATCACTCCGCCTTGAAAGAGATCGCCGTGGAAAGAGATGGATGAAGAAGCCGTCGTCGTCCACGTCACGAGCCTTGGAATGTCGCCCGCCTTGATGTGCACACTTCCATGAAAGAAGAGTTGTGGAGGATAAACTTTAGAGAGAAATATAGAGAGGAATGTGGAAGGGTTTGTGTGGGGATGAAGAAGGAAGAAGATGAGAGAGTAAAATAGTGGGAAAATAAATGTAACTCGTAAACTAAGAAGAATTGGAGAAAGTGATAGAAGAAGAAAATCTAGATCTACAAGAGAGGAAGAACTTTAATGAAGAATTCAGAGAGAACCAAAGAGGGGAATGGCTTCAAAACTGAGAAATAACAGAAGCTAGAACCTCGGATGAACAGTAACATCACATGATAGCAAATTAAAAAATGGGAAATAACTTCCAACCTAGAACGAATTAGAGGAGGATGTAGAAGACGAAGTTGTAGCACACTTAAAAACAAAGAAGTTTCATGAAGATATTAAGAGAAGAAAATGAATAGAAGGTGGAGAAATAAGAGGAAGAACAGAGAGAAACACTGGTTCACAGATGAACATGATAGCACAGTGACAAATACAAAATAGCTTGAAAACTAGAAAGAACTAGAAGATGCTACAGAAGAAGAAGTTGTAGAGAACACAAAAATGAAGACCTTTTATGAAGACAATAAGAGGAGAGAATGAACTTATATGAGAGAAACCGGAGACCTAAGGTTGGGAGAGAAAGAGTGAAAGATTACCCAAAAGAAGAACTCCCTTTCTCCTCCTTGTCATGGGCTATTTATAGGGAAAGTTGGGTAGATGGAGGGTGGAGATTGTATCAAAAGGAGATGGATGGCTGGGATTTAGGTAGAATATGATGCATGGGGAAGAGGAAAAGTAGGTGGGCACCCCCTTTCTTGGACTTTGGGCACCCCCTTTCCCAAGGCTCATCATGTCTCTCCTTTATTTCAAACTTTGAATTCAATTTTCCCTCCAACCAAAATATGTGTTTCTTTTCCTCAATTTCAAACTTCTGAAATTTTTTTCCCTCCAATCAAAATATGTGCTTTTGACTTGGTCAAAGTGGTGGTGATAGTTTTGCCCCCGACTTCTTTTGCAATTACCTTCGGTGTTCTGCACACACATAATTACAATTTAGTCCATAAAAATTATCATAGTGTGCATATAAATCTCAAATGCTCATGGTTATACAATGGAGAATTAATGGTCATGGTCCTCAACTTCAATTTATTAAATAAAATCACCAAATTAATCAATTTGCGTGAAAGCTCCAATTTAAATGCGGAGTTGAGGTTAACTATGAAATATGCATAATTGCCTAATTATATGCACATAAAATGGTGTTCATGCGATGAATTATCATAAGAAATAGACACTTATCACACCCCCCAACTTACTCATTGCTAGTCCCTTAACAATGCCAATAAATTAAAATTTAGGACAAACAAGAGTTTGTAAAATTCATGCTCTCATATCTAGTTCTCCCTTCATAGAATCAACCAAAGATTAGGAATCTAGAATCATTAATGCACACTAGCCTTATGTAAGAACTTAATAGTACATGATTAAGAATTTAAATCAAAGCTCAATTGCACTTGTGCATGTGTAACTACCAAATCCACAGCTTACACAATTACATCCCCCATTCGCTATTCCAAGCAAATACGTTTCAACCCTGCACCTCTTAGATCAGAGCATTAAGTATATTACCTTTTTATCTGCATTGCTACTTTATCCCTTTGGGATCTTTTATACCACACATGATGCTGCACTATCCTTCACTGCTTAACGTGAACCTCGACTCTTACCTTAGGAGAAGCAGGCCCTATTTCACAGATCCAGGTTCCCTTTTTCATTTTACGCAAACCTCAACACTTCTTAGGTGAATTAGGCCCGATTACTATGACTAGGGGCATTTTTCATGGAGTTTTTTTTTCTTTTTTTTCATAGTGCCATTGCACTTATTTGATAGATAATTTGGCATAAAGCTTTGTAAAAAGATCTATTTTCTTAAGAAGTGCAGAATATCAGACATCATACCTAAAATGGCAGGGGGCTTATCTTGCTTGTTTCATTAGTGTGCAATGTGAATTTCTTTTTTCTAAAGTGCACATGAACTTTAAAGTGATTCTTATATCAGTTTTCCATGGCTAGATTGACTAAATTTTCTGTCATCCTTCTCCCTAGTCTTTTCTATTCCAGAATTACGTTTAATTTAAGCATGAATCATGAAACTTAAAATGGGGTTTACATCTGTCTACTTTGATGATATGTAAGACAGACTCCTATCAGGTTGTACTATATGCATTATGAAAATTTTTCTCTCCTCCCAACTTGAATGACATTGTCCTCAAAGGCATATAGAATTGAACGCAATAGAATAATGTATCAATAAATACTTCTGAGTAAGAAAGAGACAACCAGATAGGCGGGATGAAACCTCCCTCAATGTCAAGGACGGAGATGACTTTCTCTCTATGGCCTTGATCTGACTACTAAAACACACTCAAACAAAAACGTCAAACAACATCAACAACAAAAACCTTGGGTTACCTCCCAAAAGCGCTAAGTTTCCCGTCTTCAGCCAGACGCATGAGAGCTCACAAAGATTTTATTCCAGACCTCTTAGAACAATGGATTCTTTCGGTGATAACAACTCATTTTCCAAGTATGGTTTCAACCTTTGACCGTTAACAGTAAAAATATGACAATTTTGTGGATTCAGAATTTGAACGGCTCCATGGTCAAATGCCTTAACAACAATGAATGGTCCATCCCATCTGGATTTCAACTTGCCTGGGAATAAGCGTAGCCTCGAATTGAAAAGTCAAACCTTTTGATTAGGATGAAAAATTTTCCTATGAATATATTTATCATGGAAAGTTTTGGTTTTTACTTTGTAAATCTTAGAATTTTCGTAAGCCTCATTACGTAGTTCCTCCAATTCATTAAGTTGTAGAGCTCTTTGGGATCCAGTATGAGTGAGATCAAAATTTACTTGTTTAATGGCCCAATATGCTCTATGCTCAAGTTCAATAGGTAAGTGGCATGCTTTTCCAAAGATAAGGCGATATGGTGACATGCCAATAGGAGTTTTGAATGCAGTTCTATAGGCCCATAGTGCATCATCTAGTCTCTCGAACCAGTCTTTCCTATCTGGCCTAACTGTCTTATGCATAATGTTCTTAATTTCCCTATTGGAAACTTCGACATGGCCACTAGTTTGGGGATGATAGGGGGTGACAATTTTGTGAGTGATTCCATATTTCTTGAGCAAAGTTCGGAATTGGGAGTGGGTGAAATGCAAACCCCCGTCACTGATGATAGCCCTGGGACACCCAAATCTAGAGAAGATATTCTTACGAATAACTTTCACTACTACCTTGTGATCATTTATCCTTGTGGCTACAGCTTCAATCCATTTTGAAATGTAATCAACCGCCACCAAGATGTATTCATTCCCAAAGGATGGTGGAAACGGTCCCATGAAGTCTATATCCCAAATATCAAAAATTTCCACAACCAGAATAGGATTAAGCGGCATCATATCTCTCCGTGAGTTATTGCCCATAGCTTGACACCTCAAACATATTTTTGAAAATTCATAAGCATCCTTAAATAAAGTGAGCCAATAAAATCCACTTTGCAACACCTTAGCCGCAGTCTTCTTTCCATAAAAGTGTAATAATTCTGGGTCCTCCCAAAAATAGTGCTTGACCTTAGCGAAGAAGTGATCCTTTTCCTGCTTAGTCCACCCTCCCGGAATTTGTCCCACTGCCAAGTAGTTGACTATGTGAGCGTACCAGGGTGTTGAGGTGTGAGAGATAGATAACAGTTGTTCATCTGGAAAAGAATCAGACATGGGAGCACTCTCGGGTATCACTATTCTTGACAAATGATCATCCGCAACATTCTCTAACCCCTTCTTGTCTTTGATTTCCAAATCAAATTCTTGCAGTAATAGAATCTATCAAATCAGACAGGGTTTAGCATCTTTCTTTGTGAGCAAGTATTTCAAAGCAGCATGATCGGAATAGACAATGACTTTGGCTCCCAAAAGATATGAGCAAAATTTCTCTAGGGCAAAAATGACGGTCAGAAGTTCTTTCTCTGTGGTGGTATAATTCAATTGAGCATCGGCGAGAGTGTGACTCGCATAATAGATCACTACATGTTTCTTATCAATTCTCTGGCCTAAGACAGCTCCTATAGCATAATCTGAGGCATCGCACATGATTTCGAACGGCAGCGACCAATCTGGTTATTGCAGGTTGGGGCTTGAGTGAGGACCGCTTTAAGATAGTGAAAAGCCTCTAGACAAGATTCATCTAGGTGAAATGGAGTGTCTTTGGCTAGGAGCTTAGTGAGCGGATGAGTAATGGTAGAGAAGTTCTGAATGAATCTTCTATAAAAACCCGCATGGCCAAGAAAAGAGCGGATTTGCTTGACAGACGAAGGGGGAGGAAGATTGGAAATCAGATCAACCTTAGCATTATCTACCTCTATTCCCCTTTCAGAAATAACATGGTCTAACACAATACCTTCTCTTACCATGAAGTGACTTTTCTCCCAGCTTAACACAAGGTTGGATTCAATGCATCGTGCCAGCACCTTCTGCAAATTCTCCAAACAACAATCAAATGAGTCACCGAAGACTGAGAAGTCATCCATGAAAATTTCCAAAAATTCTCCCACCATTTTAAAAAACATCGCCATCATACACCGCTGAAAGGTGGCAGGGGCATTACAAAGCCCAAACGACATTCTTCTAAATGCAAACGTGCCATACGGACATGTGAATGTAGTCTTTTCCTAATCTTCCGAGTAGATAGCAACCTGATTGTACCCGGAGTATCCATCCAAAAAGTAAAAATATCTTTGTCTAGCCAATTTATCCAAAATCTGATCCACAAACGGGAGAGGGAAATGATCTTTCTTTGTCATTGAGTTCAATTTTCTGTAATCAATACAGACTCTCCACCCTGTTTTTAGTCTCATTGGCACCTCTTCACCCTTCTCATTTTGAATCACAGTTAGCCCGGATTTCTTTGAAACAACTTGTGTAGGGCTGACCCACTTGCTATCAGAGATGGGATATATGATCCAACATCCAACCACTTCACCACCTCCTGCTTAACCACTTCTTTCATGTTCGGATTTAGCCGACGTTGCATCTCCCTGCTCGGCTTGGCATTGTCATCTAAATAGATATGGTGCATACAAACATCCGGACTGATCCCCTTGAGATCCGCCACCGACCAACCTATTGCCCCCCTAGACTCCTTAAGAACAGTTAAGAGTTGGGCTTCCTGTGCAGAAGTGAGGTTGGAGGCAATGATGACAGGTAGAGTATGGTTAGGTCCCATATATGCATATTTAAGGGAGTCCGGGAGAGGCTTGAGTTCCAGAGCGGGAGGATGTTCCAGAGATGACATGATTGGTTCAGATTGAAGTGCAGGAAGTGGTTCTACCCTAGACCAGGGTGCATAAGAGAGAGGATAATCATGAAGCATGCTACTCTCTTCTAGGGTGCCCTCAATGTTATCCGGAATCACATCCTCAAAGATATCAATGACATTGCATTCCTCTCCTTGATCCGGGTACTGAGAGGCCTTAAAAATATTCAAAGTAACCTTCTCTCCTCCGAATGATATATCCATCATTCCCGTGGCACAATTTATATTGGCCTTTACCGTAGCTAAAAATGGACGTCCCAAAATGATAGGTGTGTGCTTTAGATCTTGGGACGAAGCCATATCCAAAATGAGAAAATCCATTGAGAAATAACATTCATGCACTTTAATAATAACATCATCCAACAAACCCCTTGGTGTTTTAACCGACCTATCCGCTAATTGAAGGATTATTGAAGTGGGTTTTAATTCCCCTAGATCAAACTGCTCATAGATAAAGGTGGGCAAAAGATTCACGCTAGCACCTAAATTTAGCAATGCTCGATCAAAAGTGACTCCACCTATATCACATGAGATTAACGGGGCTCCAGAATCCTTCAATTTTTTTGACAAATGATTCATCAAAACAGCACTCACATCCTCAGACAAGCGGATCTTTTGAGTTACCGCCTTTGGCTCCCTTTTTAAAGTACAAAGCTCTTTCAAAAACTTCGCATATGCCGGCACATGCTTGATTGCATCCAAGAGTGGAATATTGATATTTACCTGTTTAAACAATTCCACTAATTCTTTCTGTTGCACCGGCGGTTTCTTGTGAGCCTTCGACTTTAGAGCATTGGGAAAAGGGACCTTAGGCACATATTCTTGGGGTCCTTCATCAACTTTTGCCTTTCCTTTATCTAGCCTCTTCTCTCCACCCTCTGGCTTCTTTTTCTCTTGCACGATCACCGGCTCCTCATACTCACTATCACTTTCCATGTGGGCATCTCGGTCCGAACTACTGCCAACTTCATTAGTCCCATAAGGATTATCTAAAACCTTCCCACTCCTAAGAGAAGAGATTGCCTTAGCATTCTCAAATTGAGGACCTATAGGAGGGGGCAGTTGAGGTTGATTGGGCTGATTGGGTTGAGGAAGAATGGGAGCTCTTGGAGGGAAACCTGGAGGTTGTTGATTGCGGGGGTTGGCCACCGGTTGGCTAGGGAGCTGGCCTACCTCTCTTCTCATGTTATTAGCAGCAAGTTGCCCTATCTGGTGTTCCAACTTAGAAATGGATTGTGCTTGGGTAATGATGAGTTGTTGGAGTTGTTCAAACTTGTCATCAAAATTGGGCTGCGGAGGTTGAGGAGGAGGAGGTTGGAAAGGAACTTGAGCTTGAAAATGGTTTGGAGGATACTGATGATACTGGCCCTGAAAATGCTGAGTGGGAGGTTGAGGATACGGGGCCTGAGAATGCTGAAAAGGAGGTTAAGAATATTGTTGGAAATGTGCATTAGATTGACAGAAATTATGATGAGACTGAGCTTGTTGAAAAGGAGTTTGGTAATGTTGGTGGGCCTGAGCTTGAAAGGGCTATTTTTGAAAAGAAGGATTAGATTGGGTAGATGGACCTTGTTGAGATTTTCAAGAAAAATTCGGGTGGTTCCTCCAACCTGGATTATAGGTGTTGGAATAAGGATCATAAGGAGGCTTAGAGACGCCTTGAGTAGCAAAGATTTGTTCTTAGATGAATGGGGGAAGTTGGGCTGCTGTGGGGCAATCAATTACCCTATGATCAGGGCTAGAACAAAGAGTACAAATCTCTTCATTAGTGGGAGCTGAGAATGATTGGGGTTGGGAGACAGAAGGTACAGAAGATTCCTGCCTATTCATAGATAACAACTGGGCTAGCTTTTGGGCAACCAAATCAACATTTTCCATCTTTTACGTCAACAAATCCATTTTATTCAATCTTTGGGTTATGGCATTCATATCCATCTTGTTCTCACACTCACCTTGGCTCTTAACTTCATAAAGCCCACCCCTCTTAGAAGGCCCAATCATTCTTTCATACGATGACAGCGAGGCATGGCTTATGGAATTTTCACTAAGCATTTCAAATAAATCGTAAGCCTCATCCTCACTCTTACTCATGAATGCTCCTCCATATGATGCATCCACCATATGTCTATAATTCTCTGCCAAACCCTCATAGAATGCCTGTACAATTTTCCATCTTGATAACCTATGGTGGGGGCATTTCCTCAATAAATCTTTTAGTCTATCCCACGCTTCATGGATATGTTCCCCTGGGTTTTGTGTGAATCCAGAATGTAACTCATAAACTAAGAAGAATTGGAGGAATTGATAGAAGAAGAAAATCTAGATCTACAAGAGAGAAAGAACTTTAATGAAGAATTCATAGAGAAAAAAAGAGGGGAAGGGCTTCAAAACTGAGGAATAATAGAATCTAGAACCTCGGATGAACAGTAAAATCACAGGATAGCAAATTAAAAAATGGGAAATAACTTCTAACCTAGAACGAATTAGAGGATGATGTAGAAGACGAAGTTGTATCACACTTAAAAACAAATAACTTTCATGAAGACAGTAAGAGAAGATAATGAATAGAAGGTGGAGAAATAAGAGGAAGAACAGAGAGAAACACTGGTTCACAGATGAACATGATAGCATAGTGAAAAATATAAAATAGCTTGAAAACTAGAAGGAACTAGAAGATGCTACAGAAGAAGAAGTTGTAGAGAACACAAAAATGAAGGCCTTTTATGAAGATAGTAAGCGGCGAAAATAAACTTACATGAGAGAAACTGGAGACCTAAGGTTGGGAGAGAAAGAGTGAAAGATTATCCAAAAGAAGAACTCCCTTTCTCCTCCTTGTCATGGGTTATTTATAGGGAAAGTTGGGTAGATGGAGGGGGGAGATTGTATCAAAAGGAGATGGATGGCTGAGATTTAGGTAGAATATGATGCATAGGGAAGAGGAAAAGTAGGTGGGCACCCCTTTTCTTAGACTTTGGGCACCCCCTTTCCCAAGGCTCATCATGTCTCTCATTTATTTCAAACTTTGAATTCAATTTTCCCTCCAACCAAAATATGTGTTTCTTTTCCTCAATTTTAAACTTTTGAAATTTCTTTTCCCTCCAATCAAAACATGTGCTTTTGACTTGGTCAAAGTGGTGGTGACAGTTTTACCCCCAGCTTTGTTTACAATTACCTTCGGTGTCCTGCACACACATAATTATAATTTAGTCCATAAAAATTATCATAGTGTGCATATAAATCTCAAATGCTCATGGTTATGCAATGGAGAATTAATATTCACGGTCCTCAACTTTAATTTATTAAATAAAATTACCAAATTAATCAATTTACGTGAAAGCTCTAATTTAAATGCGGAGTTGTGGTTAACTATGAAATATGCATAATTGCCTAATTATATGCACATAAAATGGTGTTCATGCAATGAATTATCATAAGAAATAGACACTTATCACAGAGCATGACAAGAACATCAGGCTCGACGAAACAGCAGTTCACCGAGAAGATCCTCCGCTCACCCAAACACACTTCTCGATCAGAGCACCCGCTCCGACACCTCAAATCACGACCGTAACGCCTCAGGGGCTGGATAAACCTCAAGCTAAAGTGGCCAACTCGAAAACAGCTCCCTTATAGCATGCTCACGGCCACTTAATGACGAACAACCCTCGCCAGCCACCTAACCTCGCTGCAGAAACCTCGAATGCAGCACCGCAGCAACGCACCTACCGGTAACCTCTGCCCAGCGCAGCACAACCGAGATCACCACTGATGAGGGAGAAGCTCTCAACCTCGATCCTTAGATCCCACGCCGGCACGAAAGCTGCGAACAACAACCTCCTTCACAGCGCCACACAACGCACTCAAGCTCTCAAGCGAGTAATCCAGCGGAAAATAAACACAAAACCCTAGGCCAGCTGTCGACTGTACTAGACCTTATGGACTCTGATCACTGCAATATCTCGAATTCCTATGTACGACTATAACCTGGCTCTGATACCATCTGTAACGACCCAAGATACGGATACCGGGAAGAACCCGATACCATTTGGATCCTGGCCCGCCGCCGCCCACGAACTGGGAGGGCTCGGAAGGGCTAAAAGGAGTGTAGAGGCACAAAGAAATAGGAAATAAGGCAGGACAATTCAACAATTAACAAAAATAAATAAACAACTACTACAACAGAGTCCAGTCCAACAGAAAGTACAGTCTAAAGCAGTAAAACGTACCACATGCCAAGTGAACACTTGGCCCGGCGAGCTGGCAACTGAGAACCTCCGAACAGCACTCTCGAACCTTGAGGAAGAACCGCCGCACCTGAAAAGTAGGGATGAGTCTCCAAACAGAGACTCAGCAGGGGTCCCGCGGAACCCCAACCGGGAACAACGGCGGTAGCGGAAAGGAAAGCTACAACTATAGCAGCAACAGCGAATCGGTGGCCGGTCAAAACTCGGCACTACAGCTACTCCTACTGTGCCAGGAAAATACGCCCCGATCTCACGGTCAGGGGCTACCGAACCACACTTGTACCACTTACCGAAGTAAAAACCCACGGCAACCCCGCTGTAGAGGCATGTCTCCCAGGACACGGCCAACTTGGACACGCTGTCCAAGGTGCAACCCCGACCACCCGGTCGCGGACACCGCACCAACAAGACGCAACCTCGGTAAAGCTACTAGCACCCTGGCCACTAACTCGGAAACACCAACCGGTCCAGAAAACCACGTCTCGCAAACGGGAAATGGAACCCAAAAACAGGAGAGTCACGTCTCACGTGACAGGAGTACCTGCCCACCAGAAGCAAGACCGGATGCGTCCACTGACGTCTTAGACCGCGCCTCAGGTGTCCCCCTCGACCCCTAGTGGAACGGGGACATCGTACTAGTAAACATAAAACAAGTGACTAGCTGGGGTCGCGCTCGTCAGCGCGGGTCCAACCGCCCCCAACCACGTGTGCACACACAGACCGTGCGTCTCTGGTCTGGCCCTATGACTGGTTTTCCCCTCAGTCGGACTCTGGCTGGTAGATGTGGGGCCCGACGAAAACCAGTCTAAAATCGTATCTCTCTGGGGTAGCCTCGCCACCACTCCCTGGTGGGACCGCTCGCGTATCGGAAGGCTACGACTAGTGGGGAGTCACTAGTGTGACCACTCTCCAAGGAGAAACTCCGAAAAACACCCACGCACCCTGCGTGAAAGTCAAGACGAACCAAGTGGCGACAAGCCACTGGACTCTGGACGGTCCTCTAGACTCACTAAATCTAACGGTCCTTGAGTCACAAGACTCGGGGTCAAGACCGTCGTACGCAACAGCACAAGGTCGTCAATCTAGCCTAATCCCTAGGTCTAAAACCACGGTAGCACAAATACCGAAGCAACTCATGAGCCGCCGAGACCATTCCCTCGGGAAGGGAACTGAGAAGCCTTCCAGCCCCAGGCTGGACAGTTGGACTCACAGTCCGAGGCCACACATATGGCCCACGCGGAAAACACAGAAGCATGATTCCCAAAGCAGCTCACAAGCCGCCACGCCGATTCCCCATCCCAGGGAAAAGCGGGAACCCTCCAGTCCCAGGCCAGATGACTGGACTCACAGTCCAAGGCCAAACACTTGGCCCACTCGGGAACCATCTTCCGTAGAAACCCACGACATGCCGGGGAACCCCACCGCACTCACACCGATACACGGTGACTCGATCGAGCGTAACACAAAGCCCGTAACACACACCTACGGGCATGCTAGTCGAGGTAACACGGCACCTCCAGACACCCCAGAAACACGGACACGGAACCTACGGGGTGTCCGGGACACTCACGAGGCCGATCGCAACTCACAGAAACCACGATCGAAGAGAAACGGGACTGCAAACCACTCGGTGCAGCCCAGAGCATGGCGGTCCAACCTTGGGCCGCCGCAGGCACTGGCGGTCCAACACTGGTCCGCCACAGGACCCTAGCGGTCCAACACAGGAGCGCTAGACGAAGAAGCCACACTGGCTCTGGCGTGCCTACATTGGGCCGCCACAATGCTCTGGTGGTCAGGCCTTGGCGTGCTAGAAGCCCTCTGGCGCCCGTATGTACGGCTGCTAGAGGCACGTGACCCCCGATGGTCAGAAAGCACGCGACTCGAGAAACGATGGTCAAAAATGAGGTAGCAGTCTAACCCTAGGCCGCCACACCGTCTGGCGGTTTATCGTGCGGCCGCCAGGCCGACGGACGCCCTGCCGATAAAATAGTAACATGTGGCGCACCCGCCTTGGGCCGCTACAGCGTCTAGCACTCCTACCCTGGGCCGCCAGAGACTCTGGCGGTCTCTGGAAGGACCGCCACACCAGCCCGAGAACGGGCCGGCGGGAAACACCCAAAAATCCAAACCACGCCCCCAAACATCCATGGATGAGGGGGAAAATAAGGGAGAAGCTCCCCTATAGCCCCTAACATGCATCTATGCCCTCGAATTGGTCCGAAACGCGACGAAACGGTAGATCGGGCGACCACTCCCCAAAACATGGATTTTCCCTAAAAAGCTTAAATAGGCCCTCTCGGCTCACCACGGCCTACAAAACTCGCGGGAAAGGAAGAGCACGAGCTGGGGGTCCATCTCCCTATCTCCACCGAAGATTTCGCGCCCCAAGCTTGCCGATCCATGAAGAAATCGCCACGAAACCCTCATCGAGCTTCACCGCTCCTCCACCACCTCGATCCTCACCCATCCTTGCCCGCGTCATCCCCGCCTCGCCCGCGCTCCGCTCCATCGGCCGCCGGAGAGAGAGGGAGAGAGGAGAGAGCGTGAGAAGAGAGAGGGAGAGAGTGAGAAATGAGAGATGGGGGAGAGAGAAAAAGGGGGTTATATATATAGAAAATCCAAAAATTACCAAAAATATGGAAAATAGGGAAAATCACCACCCTGATCCTCAGAAGACGCACGACACAGTGGTAACGTCCTGGAGTCGGAGAACGCAACGGTTCGCCCTGTACGGGGTTCTGAAGGTCCGATAGACGGAAAACACGCGTAAAACCCAAAACGTAACCCGAGACCCACAAAGGCGCTCCAAAAAATCCAAAAAAATACCGACGTGTTCCTCACAACACCACGGACCCAAGAAAACTCACGGGCACACCACCAACGGGTCCGACAATCCGGTATAAAAGTCTGAAGGTCAATCGGACACAATCTGCAATCCGCGGAAAGACGATCCGAAACCCACGTATCAAGATCCGAAAAACCCGGGGTATTACATCCAGTGCAATAATAGGACTTAAAGAGTCACACAAATAGCTTTAAGTCGAACATACTTTCATACAATTTTTCAAGAGTTGGATTTATCCAAGTAATTTGATAATTATCTAATTAGTTACATAATTATCTAAAAAAGTTGAGAGATTAGATTCTCAGTAGTCACAACCTCTCTCTAGGCGCCTCCCTCTCTTTCCTCTCTCCCTCCAAGCCATCCCCTTTTAGGATATGGATCTCGAGATCAGACCCCACCTTGGCTCCTCTCTCTCTCTCTCTCCCCCTCTTTCTCTCTTGCGAAGAAGAAGAAGGACTCAGAGATCGTGAAGAAGCGTTCTTTGTGGTGAAGGAGAAATTCAGTTCGTGAAGAGCTCATGTGAAAACAACTAGAGGAAGAGCACGTGTGTGCTTCAGATCCACGGATGATCCTCATTTTTAGTCAGTCGTGAGATCCAAATCTCAACCAAGGTATAACGCATGAAACTCTAGTTTAGTTTTGTGCGTCGTAAGTGATCCATCAATCCCTAGTAGATCTTTGGGTGGAGCAAAAAAATAATAATTTAATCTACATTTTATGATCACTCCATCTGTGCGTTGTCTTATATTTATAGGGGTTCAGTGCAGTCTCTTACTGACCTACGTCTAGTCCTAATAATGCCTTGATCGTTCAATATAACCCTCTGGACATATTCAAGGTGTTAGTTTACCTTACAACCCACTTGACATCAAGGTGCAAGCTTACCTATCCACACTAGATACCAAGGTGCTAGCTCATATCAACCGCTATCCATCAAAGTGGTATCTCAACTATTAATGTTAGACATGTAGGTGCTCGCACACCTATCAACCACTATACAAAGATCCTGGCTCACTACTGAACACTAGGCATAAAGGTGTTATTTCATCTTTCAAAACAATGGTGTGCAATATTCCCAAATTTCTTCCTCCTGGAGGAAGATCTCAATGAAACCCATAAGAAATCAAATCAAATATAATAAAAAAATGAGAAAGAAGAAGGTTTCTTGATCACAAATTTGATGGGAGCCGTGCAATAAGGTTTCTCGAGTTGATCTTGCCAGAGATGACGATGAAGGAACTCTTAGGGTATTTAGATGCATCACCCAGAGAGTGGCGATTGAAAGCTCTAGTTTTGATCCCTTCTAAGGCATCTCCCTCCACCCTAAATGCTATAGAACCCCTCTATATATAGAGAAGAACCTCCTATGAACATTCTGACTTGATTGGGAAGAGATCATGTAGACAACAACAAGTTTGCGCAATCCCAAGTATGTGGTATCCCTGGTGGTGTCGATACCAAAACGAGACACCAACAATCTAAACAGAAATCTACTTACTAGATAATGGTTCTCTACAATGTTTCTGACACCAACCGAGACACTACCTTGTCTGTCATCTTTAAACATTCATAACTTTTATAGGGATGTCTGATCAAGCTGACCTTACTAAAAATGTGAGGAGCTCATCGAGCTCTCACTTTACTGAAGGAAGTATCAGAAGAATCACATGAATCATCCTTGGAATTTAGCCATCTTTGCACATGCTATTTTTTATTTTACTCAAGACCTTAATACACTTGAGCACGCCGTAATAAATCATTGATTATAGGTTTTGTTATCATCAAAATCAAATGGAGAGATCTCGAGAGCTTGCTCGACACAATCATAAGGAGGATGACATTTGCACAACTGCTTTCTATGGACATCTTTGCATGCCCTTTTTCATTTATTTTTTTCTATTCATTTCAACCACATGGTGGCTTCAAGTTTTTTTTTTTTTCAATCACAAAGTCATCTAATGGCCGAAGGGAGAGTGCACCCCCATTCCAGAGGAAGGGAATGTTCTCACTCCACCAAGCGAACCACTAAATGCTGATTTTATTACTTCTCTTTTTTGTGTAGAATCTGTACATGTCAATAGAGACCAATAACAAGTCTCTAGTACAATGAGTATGAAAAAAGGATATACAAAAATTTTACGAAAGTTGGGAACAGAGGATGCATCCGCCAAAGCATAAGCTTTGGCTAGTATGGGCAATTCTTTGAATGTATAGAACTCCTTGTTGCAGCCAATGAGTATAGCATGGTTGGCAAGGGCATCCGCAACCTGATTAATCTCTCTATAGGTGTGAAAGATGGGGCTGCCACACGACTGGAATTCTTCTTGAATATCTGCCCACCATGGAAGAAGGGACCAAGGAGGATCTTTCTTATTGGTTAGCATATCAACCATAACCTTTGAATCTGTGTAAATGATTGATAGAGGGATAGAATGCTGGCTGGCTAGACGTAATCCATCCAAAAGAGCTCTTCCTTCAGCAAGCATATTTGTGCCATTCCCATAAAAATAGGAGAAACTTAACTGAACTTGGCCATAAGAATTTCTTATGCAGCCACCCCCTCCAGCCGGGCCTGGATTGCCCTTGCAGGCCCCATCAATATTTAGAGAGTAGTTAACAGAGGGAGGCATCCATTTAATGATCTTAACTGCCGATTGTTTGGTGTTAACTTCAATACCAAATTCATGAATCAATTTCCATTGACTATGACTAATACCTTTTCTGAAATGGGAATGCTACACAGTTTGTTTAATCTCCAAAAGGATGATATCAGCCACCCTTAAAATATTGGAAGAAATTCCTTCATACCTGGCCAAGCATCTATATTTCCAAATCTCCCAAGTTATCAAAATCACCATCATAAGAGATATAATAGCCATAATCGGAAATTAGATGAAGGTTTTAAGTCTGGTAAGAGAGGACCAAACTTATTCCATAGGAAGGCAGCAGGTTCACTTTTCAGGAATAGGTGGTCATCATCTTCATTATTCCTATTAAGTTGACAACAAGAGCAGCAAGATGCCATCTGTACACCACATGATTGTACTCTACTATCAGTGGGAACCGCCTGCTGTATGAGCTTCCAGCAAAATAAAGCTGCCCTTGGGGGAAATTTGATATTCAGTAGCTTGCTAAATCCTGAGCTGTCCTGTTGTGTTGTTTGCCCCTTTATATATCTGTAAGTAGATTTGATGCTAAATTTCCCAGAATTAGATAGTGACCAGATGGGAATATCCCTGCCATTCTGTAAAATAATGTTCTGAAGATCCCTTCGGGTCTGTTGATCAGTTATAAAATTCCAAGCATTGTGTTGTTCTTCTGTTAATACAGCTCTTGCTGAATAATCCTCAATTGAAGATTGAGAAGAAGCATGTTCAGTTAAGGCTTTATCTTTGTACCAGGTATCTTTAAAGAAGTTTATGGATGAGCCATCTTTAATGATCATCCGAAAGCCAGAAAGAAGAATAGTCTTGGCTTTTACAAAATCTCTAGTTCTAAGTCCTGCTGGATATGGGGAGGTGCAATCAGAAATATGACAGCCTTGCAAATATTTGCATCTAACAAACCGAGCCCACAGAGAATCACTGAATATAGAAAGCCACAGAAGTTTTACTTGGCAGCAGGACTGAATATCAGCAATACTTCTAATGCCCAGGCCTCCATTGACAATAGGATTACAAATTCTGTCCCATGAAATCCAGTGCTTCTTGTGAGAAGTGTCAGTCCCTTGCCAAAAGAAATTGGCACACAATTTTTCAATCTGTCTCTGGATGGTGCAAGGAATTGAAACTGCACTAGCTGAGTATATTGCCAATGATGACAGCACAGTACGAATGAGAACGACTCTACCAGCCTGAGATAAAAATTTGCTCTGCCAACCTGCTAATTTGTTGTTCATTTTATCAATTAGATATTTGAAATAAATGACCTTAGTTTTTCCTTTAAACAAAGGAATCCCCAAGTAAGTGATTGTATTTGTTCTGTACTGATACCCTGTCAACTGCTTTAATCTGTTGATAGATGAGGCTGGCATTCCTTTTCCAACAATAAAGTAGCTTTTGGAAGCATTTATTCTTTGTCCAGAGGACATTTCATATTTTCCAAGGAAAGACAATAGCTGCTTAACTGAGGGGATGCTCCCATTCAGAAAGATAATTGAGTCATCAGCATAAAGGATGTGGGATAGCTGAAACGAACCTCGAGGCAGGTGATACAATTTGCATTTACCAGAAAAAAATAAGAGACTTAGCCCTCTGCTCAATACTTCCTTTGCTAAGATGAACAATGCAGGTGCTAAAGGATCTCCTTGTCGAACCCCTCTAGATGACTTAAAATAACCATGAATCTGTCCATTCAAGGATATAGAGAACCAACAATTCATCAAAAGTTGAGCTATGAGGGACACAAACCTGTTAGAAAAACCAAATTTTCTCAATGTATGGAGAAGAAAATCCCATTCAATGCGGTCATAGGCTTTGGCCATGTCAAGTTTAATTAACATATTATGCCCTCTAACCGGTCTATCTAACTCCATAAAAAGCTCCCTGGCCAAAAGGAAATTATCAGTTATCAGTCTTCTAGTGATGAACCCACTTTGCTCACTTGAGATTATCATAGGAAGGACATGCCTCAGCCGGTCACTCAGTATTTTAGACACTATTTTATAAACAAAATTGCATAGACTTATAGGCATGAAATCTGCAAATGAAGATGGATTCTTGACTTTAGGAATCAAGCATATAATAGAGGAGGTGATCCCCTGCGGAAGACCCCATCCATGGAAAAAGTTCTGAACAGCTTTAATCACATCCAAGCAAACAATGTCCCAACAAAAGGTGAAGAATCCTCCTGTGAAGCCATCTGGGCCTGGAGAACTGTTTCCTGACAGTGAGAAAACCGCATTCTTGATCTCATCAGCAGAAGGAGTTAAGCACAATGAGGTGTTCTGATCTTCAGTAACCAGAGAAGGAATTGTTGAGAATAAGTTTTCATCTAGGATGTGTTCTTCTGAAGCAAGCAAAGACTTAAAGTAATCAGTAGCCCCGTCAAGTAAAGAGGCTTGATCTTCCACCCATATGTTATTCACCTTAAGTTTTTGAATAAAATTCCTCTGCTGTTTGACTTTAGTATAATGGTGAAAAAACTGTGTATTTCTGTCTCCGGATTGCAACCACTGAATTCTAGATTTTTGATACCAATATATCTCCTCTCTAGCCAATAACATCTTCATCTCTGCATTTACTTTGTTAAGTGTGGCTCTATTCTCAGCAGTAGGGTTCTCATCATAGTAAGCCTGAGCTTTTTCCACAGCATGATTAGTATCTTCTTTAAGCTTGTGAATATTGCCAAAAATATCTTTATTCCAGCTTTTTAGTTGGAGCCTTAAACTTTTCAATTTACTTTGAAGAGCATGAAAAGGATGAACATCAGTCTGAGTAACTTTATTCCACTGAGTCTTTACAAAATCCAGAAATTCAGGATGAGTTTGCCACATATGTTGGTAAATAAACCTCCCCGGGGTTGACCTGACAGAGCTTGTCGAGAACAGAAGGGGGGCATGATCAGAGGGGCCCCTTGGAAAATGTTTCACTGACAAATTAACTCCTTTTTCCAACCAATAGGAATTGTACAGAATTCTGTCCAGCCGAGCTCTGATGTGAGTGGGGCCTAACTGATTATTTGACCAAGTGAAATTTGAGCCTGAATAACCAGCATCAACAAAACCAACCGCTGATAAAAATCCTTGAAAATCAGACATTGCTACCACTGATGGGAAGTTCCCCCCAATTTTCTCTTCAGGAGATAGGACACAATTGAAGTCACCTCCTATGATCCATGGGATTGAGACCCCTTGACTAAAAGCCAATAAGGAGTCAAACATTTCCCTGCGATTATCACAACTACACGAAGCATAAATGGCAGTAAACAGCAGAGAGATGGAGCCTTCTTCCTGAATGCCCACAGTCAAGTACTGAGGATGCAATTGCACTATTTGCAAATTTAAACTAGAGTTGTAAAATAGCCAAATTTTAGAAGAGTCTCCATTATTTCCAATCACTGACTGCATATTAATTTTCCTGGCTACTCTAGGAGCACGGTTAAAATTGATGCAAGGTTCAGATATTGCAACCAATTTAACATCATGAGCTCTAACAAGCTGTGCAAGACTCCGGATGGTGGCCTTATTTCCAATTCCTCTTACATTCCACACCAATGCTGATTTAATCATTATTAAAGGAGGAGGAAGAATGAACAGCCAATACCTTGGCTTTGGCCCTTGTCAATCGGGCATCACTAAATAAAACTCCAGGCAGAACAGAATCAGTATTTGATTTCAGAAGTAAGTTCTTTGAACAGTCGCCAAATTGATTTACCATTTTAACATTCTCAGCAGCAGATAATTTTGAAACCACATCAATATTGATAGCCTTAATAGGTATTTGATCCTCTGCTGATTTTTCCAGACTATGATCATGAAAGGTCCCCTGCATTTTTCCTGAAGATTGATGGATTGAAGGCAGCTCCTCATATTCTGAAATACAAGAGGGGGAGACAGGATTTGAAGATGAGGAAGCTTTACAGCATTTCATAGGCTTAGAACCATTAAGTTCATCATCTTCCAACAAATCAGAAGAAGTAGAAGACAGAACATTGCAATGTCCTTTTGTTCCTGAAGGAGCTTTATTAACTTTCTTAACTTGGATGTTCACAATCTCCGAATCAGTTTCCTCAGCAACATGATTGAGGATTGTAAATCTATTTGCATCTTTAACTGGAATTTCATCTGTTGTGACCTTCTTCGGCTTATAAGCTTGCCGTATGTTCCTCTGTTCTTCATGCATCTCCGTGATTTTATTGGAGGGAACTTTACTTTTTTTCTTTTTGCATTCCTTGTCCGAATGACCTATTTTGTGGCAGAATGAACATAACTGAGGGACTCTATGATAGTTAACCGGTTGCCAGAAACCTCCATTGCCCATACCAATCCAAATCCTATCTCTCCTTTGTTTGTCGAGATTCAATTCTATACAGACCAGGGCTTCTGAAGTGTTCGTCATCGCAGCTGTGGTTTCATGAATTCGAAGCACCTGACCAATATTGCCAGCAATAGATCGCAACATGTCTTCATGGTAAAAATTAACAGGAATCTCCGGAAAGCCAATCCAGACTGGAATGATTGGCGGATCAGACACAAAATCAAAATCCTGCTGCCATTTGAAGAATCTGAACATGAATCCTTTTATGAAAAAACTTTTCTGTAAAAGAACCCTCAGATAGTCATTCTCGTTTCCCAGACGAATTAGAAGGTGTCTAGGGTTCATACGACTGATGATCGGCTCGGCAGTCAGATGAAGGTATTGAACTAAACATGCCTTGACTTCAGGGATCGAAGGACGACCATATGAGCATTTAGCAATTATAGCATATTGAAGATGATCGCAAGATACCTGAATATCTTCCTGCGAGAAAAACACTGCCGGCTCTCCCTGGTCAGTGAACGCAGGAAGCTTCACCGAAATACGACGATGAGGCATTTGACGAGATTCCAGTAGAGATTGAGCATAAGACTTCCGAGGCATAGCAGGAGCGTCTTCTGCTGGAGGTTCGGTCCCAATTCCGGAAGGTTGTGCCTCCCCCGCCGCATCCACCATGGCCGGCGGGGAGGGAACTCTGCAATGCGAAGGAAGATTGGAGCGGGAAACACTCAGAGTTTCTCTCAGGTGGCTTCAAGTTAGGTATTCATAAAACTAGATGAAAAGGTCAATTTTCTAAGAAATATTCTTTAAAAAATATAGATATTTGAAAAAAAACACATAATTATGAAGTTCTTTTTTGCGATTTGAAAAGTGACCTCAAGAATTTTCTTATCTCTAAACCCTTTCTTTTGAAAAAATAAAATCAAGTCATTTCTTATCCTTAGTAGATTTTCTCTCTCCCTCTCTTAACAATGGCTAGGATTTAAGATTAGCCAACACAACATTTGGCATTCCTTAATAATCTCTAATCATAAAATTTTTTACTTTTCTCATAATATTTTTTAGTCTGAAAGATTTTTTTCATTCTCAAGGAATAGAAAGATCTTCAAAACCCCTACCTCACCCATAATAAGGTAATTTGGAGTATCTTTTTATTTTGAGACTATCGTGTACTTAAAAATTATTTCATTAATTATTTCATTAATTTTTAAAATTACTGCATTTCAATTCTCTTGTTGTTTGACAAAATTGGAATCATTTTTTAGGGGAATTCGAAATAACTAGGAGGCAACTTTCTGATAGTGGATTTGGGTTTTCCAAAAAAATGACAAGAAGAAGAAGAAGGTGAGAGAAGAGGGGTTTTGGGGAAGAAAACCAAGATATTGGAGAAGAAACTGTGTCGCGAGATAGTTGAGATGTAGGTCTTCCTCAAAACCAAAACAACTCAAGAGTTGTTTTAGTTTTTTAGGAAAGTTAATGAAATCAACTCAAACCGAGGATGAGTCTCATTTTCTTTCTGAAAGGAAATCTGAGAAAGAAAATATCAAAGAAAATGCAAATAAACACCACTCTGTTGCCGTGTGGTCGATCAGTTCATTCCAGAGAGAGAGAGAGAGAGAGAGACGCGGTCGACGTCGGAGGAAGGATCGACGGCAACTCCGGAGACGCGAACAGGACTGGAAAACCACTGTCTCGCGTAGCTGGGTCTTATACCGGACGGTCTCTCACCGACGCGACACTCTATTCTCACAAGGGAGAAGGAGGGAAGGGGAAGCACAAAGGGGCTAAGCACCTTACGTGATTTCAAATCTTTCAATCTTTCATATATGAAAACAACACACTCTAGCCCTTCTTCATATAGGAAAGGCTATAATAATTATACCCTTAAACTTTCTTAATAACATCTATGTTGTAGCCTAATAAAACAAAATTCAAACAACCTACTTTGACTTTGACAAGAATAAAATAAGATATGTTGACTTTGGTGGTTTAATAATACAAATACCACCATAAAAATAAAAATACACATAATACTAGAATGCATACAAATACGTACTCAGGACGCCGAGTCTTCAAATGAGTCTCCAAGCCACAAGCTCGGTGCGGTCTGGGTAGTGCGGCGTCGGCTCCGAGTAGTGGGTCCGGTAGTGGGCCCGGTATCCCCACCAACCCTCCCCGGGTGGCTGGAACTCGACTTTGTCGAGTAAGGGGAGACACTGCTATGGTAGTGCTCCAGCAGATCTGGATCGAGACGCTGGAGATCTTCCTGGCTGAGCCAGGAATCATCAGAAGGTGGTTGGTCCCGCCAGCGGATAAGGTAGCGATGGTACATCATGCTCCGTGTAGCTGTCACCTGCTCATCTAATATCCTCTCAATTTGCTCGCGCGGTGCTCTCGAGGCTGTGGGACGCATAGGGGTGGGCTCACTCTCAATGGGAGGACAAGGCTCGAAAGGGTCACTAGGAATCGCTGTGGGTTCCTTGTAGGCCACTAGGTCTGCCACATTAAAAGTAGCGCTAATCCCATATTCGGGAGGTAAGTCCATAACATAAGCATTGGAACTAATCTTCCGCAGTATTGGGAAGGGACCATCACTACGGGCTTGCAACTTTTTAACGGCTCCCGACGGGAGTCGTTCGGGTCGAACCCAGACCATAACCAAGTCACCTTCTTGAAATTCATGGTAATGCCTATGCGAATCAGTCAATCGTTTATAGGTCTCATTACTGAGGTTTATTTGCTTGCTAATTGACTCATGCAGACTTTTAACATGCTGTGTAAATTCCTCAGCTGATTTGGATGTTCTAGACTCGAGGGGAAGGGGAATGAGATCCACAGGTTTCCTAGGTTTGTATCCATGTACGACCTCAAATGGACTCATACCTATGGACCTATTGACAGAGCTGTTGTATACAAATTCGGATCTGAGCAAAAGAAGATCCCAAGTGCCAGAATGATCCCCTACAAGACACCTCAGTAAATTCCCTAAACTCCTATTGACGACCTCGGTTTGCCCATCGGTTTGGGGGTGAAAGACAGTGAAAAATTTCAGCTTAGTGCCAACTAGGTGTCATAGTGTCTTCCAAAAGTAACTAGTGAACCGGACATCTCGGTCAGACACTATGGTTTGGGGGAGACCATGTAGACGCATGACTTCATTAAAGAATAGGTGGGCAACTCTAGATGCATCCGATGTTTTGGAACATGCAATGAAATAGGCCATCTTAGAGAACCTATCAATGACCACGAAGATGGAGTCGTGTTTGTGAGCAGTACGAGGTAATCCAAGGATGAAATCCATGCTCACATCAATCCGCGGTCTATCAGGAATGGGGAGAGGAGTGTAGAGACCAGTGTTCTATTTGACATGTTTGGCCATTGTGCATGTCCTACACTGGGCTACAATCTTGGTCACATCTTTCTTCAGGCCAGGTCAATAAAAATGCTCCTCCACATAATGGATGGTCTTGTTGCCTCCAAAGTGACTAGTAAAACATCTAGCATGCATTTCCCATATCAGGAAGTTCCGTACAGAAGTCCTCGGGACACAGAGTTGCTGTCCTCGAAAAAGAAAATCATCTTGGAGTAGATAGTCAGCAAATGCTGTCGAGATTCCAGTGGACAGGGCAGAGTAGGCAGGGCCAAAATCTGGACACTCTCCATAGAGCTCCTTCATGCGGTCGAATCCAATGACCTCTACCCGAACAGTGGAAAGAAGGAAGACCCTTCGACTCAAGGCATCGGCCACCTTATTCTCTTTTCCAGCCTTATGTTTTAGGACAATGAAAGACTAGAGGAATTCTACCCACCGACCATGCCTTGGGTTTAAGCCCTTCTGAGAGCTAAGGAATTTCAGAGCCTCGTGGTCTAAGTATAAGATAAACTCTTGTGGCAAGAGATAGTGTCTCCAGTGTTTGAGGGCTTGGACCATGGCATAAAATTCCTTATCATAGGTGGAGTAACGAAACTTTGCATCAGAAAGCTTCTCACTGAAGTAAGCCACAGAGTGGCTTTCCTGGCTAAGCACTCCTCCTATACCTACGCCCGAGGCATCACAGGATATCTCAAAGACTTTGGAAAAGTCTGGCAGGCGGAGGATAGGGGCTTTGGTCATGAGCTCCTTTATGACAGAGAAAGCCTAGGAGGCGGCTTTGGTCCACTCAAAATCCCCCCTACAGATACAATCCATAATGGGTGCCATAATGGTGCTAAAACCCTGAATGAAGCGTCTGTAGAAAGTGACTAGCCCATGGAAACTGCGAACGTCATGGACGTTCTGGGGCTCAGGCCAGTCTACTAAGGCTTGGACCTTAAATTGGTCCACAGACACTCCTTGACTCGACATCACAAATCCGAGGAAAGTGACCCGATTTGTCATGAATTCACACTTCTTAAGGTTGGCATACATGGTTTCTCTCCTCAAAGTCTCGCAGACTTCCCTCAAATGTTGGATGTGGTCCTGAGGGTTGTGACTATAGATGAGAATGTCGTCAAAGTAGACGACAACAAAGCGACCAATGAGAGGGCGAAGGACTTCCGTCACAAGCCTCATGAAAGTGCTGGGGGCATTGGATAGCCCAAACGGCATGACGAGCCATTCATACAGTCCTTCTTTTGTTTTGAAGGTTGTCTTCCACTCATCCCCTGGTCAGATTCGGACCTGGTGGTAGCCACTTTTCAAGTCAATTTTGGAAAAGATGGTGGCTCCACTCATCATGTCAAGCATGTCATCAAGATGGGGAATGGAAAATCTATACTTGATAATGATTTTGTTAATGGCGCGGCTGTCAACACACATCCGCCAGGTGCCATCTTTCTTTGGTGTGAGCAAGGTAGGAACAGCACATGGGCTCTTGCTTACCCTGAGGAAATCCTTTTGAATAAGGTCCTCGACAATTCTTTGGAGCTCAGCATGCTCCTTGGGGTTCCGTCGATAATGAGGGAGGTTAAGTAGGGTGGACCCGGGGACAAGGTCAATGGCGTGTTGTACATCACGCATGGGAGGGAGTATAGAGGGCAAGTCCTCAGAGAAGATATCTTGGAAATCTTGTAGGATTGCCTAGACTTCAGATGGGACTGAGACTTGGGACTCCTCGGGTGTGATGGTGATGACAACAGCCCAAACAGGGGCACCCTCAGTAGCCTCTCTGTTTAGCTCTCGGACACTGATGAAGTTAAGCCGCCTAACTAGGTCGTGACCAACCTTAGGGGCCTTAGGAACGGGTGTGATAGGTGCAGGAGAAGAGGAAATGGGAAGTTTCTCTTCATTAGGAGTTCAGGGACTCTCGTGAATCTTGGGGGTTCCAGTGGGGGTAGAGGTGTAGCTCCTTCCCGAGGCCACCTTTGGAGGTGCCGAGTACAACTGAATCTTCTTCCCATTGTGGGAGAAGGAACACTGGTTGGATCGACCGAATGTAGTAAGGTCTATATCATAGATCCACAGTCGTCCTAGGATGATGCTACCGACCTTCATAGGCACTACATCGCATAAGATCTGTCCTTGGTAGGAATGAAATTGGATGGGAATGACACATGTAGTGATGACTGGGATAGACGTGTCGTCAACCCAAGCCACGTTGTATGGCCTAGGATGGGGGTGGGTAGGTAGACCTAGACGGGAGACAAAGTCTGAAGAGACTGCATTGATACATCTCCCGTTGTCAAAGACCACCTTGCAGGGTTAGGATTTCACCATGATGTAGGTTTGGAAGATGGAGGTTCGTCGCCAATCGTCCTCCTGGGGGTGTGTTAAGATGCAACGAACTACACCCAATCTGCCATGGCTGGAACTCTCGGTAATATCTCCCACTTGCATGTACTCGACATACGTGCTCTCAAATCCTGCATCCATTTCCTCAAATTGGGCGATGAGGTCAGGATCGGCCATATATCTCTCAATGTCTTCTCCTTCCTGAGGTGGAGGCTCCATAGGCTAAGGGTCGGTGATGACCAAGGCTCGGGTGGGGCAATTGGTGACAACATGCCCTAGGTTATGGCACCTAAAGCAGTGAATTCTCGAGACATGGACTGGTTGGGAGGTGCTAGGGATGACTCCCTTTCCCTTGTCATCCTTCCTATCAGTTGGCGGAGTGTACTCCAGCCTGGGCACGGCAGCGGGTGTAGGTAAGGGGTTCCTTGTGAAAGGAATAGTAGGGGCAACGGCTCAGAGTGGGGTAGCAGTAGGGACATATGAAGTGGAGGGGCCGTGCCTCTGAGAGTAGCGGACCATGGGGTTTCGTGGTTCAGGTTGGCAGTAGGTGGGAACCCGAGGTGGGACTACCCTTTGAAACCGCTCGACATCTCGAGCAACCTGATAGGCATGCTCGAGGGTGTTAACCTCTCGTAGGAACAGCTCCCGCCGTATGCTCTCGTGTAGGCTAGCCCTAAATCGTGAGAGGGTGACGGAGGCATCCTCCATGACTCGACTCCGAAGGAAGAATTCATCAAATTTGACGATGTACTCTTCCACGAACTTTCCATCTTTGGTGAGTTTCTGCCATTGGTCTAAAAGACGCTGATGGTAGGAGGGTGGCAGATACTTCTCCCTTAATTTCTCCTTCATTTCTTCCCACGTGTTTATGGGCTACTCTCGTCTCCTTGCTAGGAGATTTTCAATGTTGCACCAGTAGGTCTTGGCTTGTCCTAGGATTTTCATTTTGGCAAACTTTACCCTTGTGGCAGGGGTCATGTGGTGATACCAGTCAAAGTATTGATCCATCCTGGTCTCCCAATCAAGGTATGTAGCGGGGTTTAGGGACCCATCAAAACTCGGAGCGTCGATCTTGATGTTCCGTAGGATGATATCCTCATCATCGTGGTCTCTCCCTCGAGGCGCACGATCCTCTTGCTCTCTACCCTGAGGAGCCTGATTCTAGCGGGCTTGGTCTCTCTCTTTCCTAGGGCTGGCTACGGGATCTCCGCGGCCATTCAACATTCCTTCCACTTTCTACATTCGATCCTCTAAGGCTCGAATCCTCTCATCTAGCTCCGCTCGTAATTGACCTATGGATTCTTCAAAGTGGGTAATAAGGCTATGCTCGAGCTGGGCTAACATAGCACTCACACTGTTCTCATCCATGGGTGATTGTAGCGTTAAAGGGCGTTCTAGATGGCCTGATGAATTCCTAGACCAGCGTGGCATGCACGGGCTCTGACCTAAATGATGTAATCTTGGGACCAAAAATTAACAAGCTACAGACCCGATTTATTAGCTAATGTGCAAAGGGTCAAGTCCTTTTTCGAAGGGATCGGTCGGGGGGAGTTGCTCGCCCGTAGGTGAAGTAGTTGTGGAACTACCTCCTGACAATTATGGTGCCCTAATGCGACAGTTCTAGAGCTTAAAGGATGGGTACATACAAGCTCTCTCTCTCCGTCCACAGCGATCCACTCAGAAGACAGGCTGCATGGATATGGCTCTCTCTCACTTCGTCGCGCGGCAATTGAAAAGATACTAAATAAGCAAGTGATTGGAGCACGTACCTAGCTAGACTGAAAAGTCCAGCTCCGACCGGAGACGAAGGCGAGAGGGAGGTGCGTGCCCACACGGCGTCGACAAAGCTTGAACGGTTTATAAAAATTCACTCCACGTAGAGATGGTGCAATTATTACAAAACCGCTTAATTTAAAATTTCCCACGCAGGGCAACAAATTAATTCTGACTTTCTCCGCACAGGGAGACTCAGGGGTACTCACGTTCCGTAATTTACGGACCGCCTGTCGGCTTCTGGGCGACTCGGGCACCGGTCGGGCCGTCGTTGTGGACTTGGGGTGCCACAATTACTAATTTAATCAATAGATATATATAGATATAGATATATATATATATTACATATATAATATTATATATCATTGATATGTAATACATATATACTTATTATCTCTAACAACTACCTTTTTATTATTATTAATAATATTTTTTTCCTCTCTTCAAACATGTCTTGCACGTCTCACGCGGCTGTTTGGTCAGCTAGGGCGGCGGCCAACGCGGGCGGGCGACTAGGCAGGCAGGCGCGGGCCAGGCGCGGGCGGGTGAGGGGCCAGGTGGGCTTGTGGCTTGCTGGGGCGGGCGACCGGGCACGCTCGGGCGGGCGCTGGCTGCACACAAGGGCGGGCGGCCGGGCGTGCGAGGGTGCGCTCAGGCGGGCGCTGGCGGCATGCAGGCGCGGGTGGCCGAGAGCGCGCGGGCGCGGGCGGCAGGGCAGGCGGGGTGCGGGCGTCGGGCGGGCGCGGTGCGGGCGTCGGGCGGGCGTAGTGCGAGCGCGACGGGGCGGGTGCACGGGTGCGGCGCGGCAGGGGCGCACGCAGGGGCGGCGGGCGGCGGGCGCGGGAGTGGCTGTTGCTGGCGGGCGCGGGCTGTGGGCGATGGGCACGTGCGGTCGGGTGAGACGGTGGCGTGGACGGCCGTTGCGGCCGCTGTGGGTTTGAACCGTGGCACGGGCGACGATGCCCGACCATGAAAATAGAAATTTTTTTCTTTTTCTTTTTTTTCCTCTCTCTCTCAACCGAGAGAGCTTCTTTCACTTTTTTTTTCTTTTCTCTCTCTCTCAACCGAGAGAGCTTCTTTCTTTTCTTTTCTTTTCTTTTCTTTCTTTTTTTTTCTCACTTCCGACAGCCGAAAGAAAGGGGGGAAGATGACGGGGACGTCGGGGTTGACGGAGACGCCGTTGTTAGGCTCTGATACCAAATTTGACGCGGTCGGCGTCGGAGGAAGGATCGACGACAACTCCGGGGAGGCGAACATGACTGGATAACCACTGTCTCGCGCAGCTGGGTTTTATATTGGACGGTCTCTCACCGGTGCGACACTCTATTCTCACAAGGGAGAAGGAGGGAAGGGGAAGCACGAAGGGGCTAAGCACCTTACATGATTTCAAATCTTTCAATCATTCATATATGAAAATAACACACTCTAGCCCCCCCTTTATATAGGAAAGGCTATAACAATCATACCCTTAAACTTTCTTAATAGCATCTATGTCCTAACCTAATAAAACAAAACTCAACAACCTACTTTGACTTTGGCAAGAATAAAATTAGATATGTTGACTTTAGTAGTTTAATAATACAAATATCATCATAAAAATTAAAATACACACAATACTAAAATACATACAAATACGTACTCAGGACGTCGAGTTTTCAAATGAGTCTCCGAGCCACAAGCTCGGTGCGGTCAAGGTGGTGCGGCGTCGGCTCCGAGTAGTGAGCCCGGTGTCCCCACCAGAGAGAAAGAGAGAGAGAGGGGGGGGAACACATTCATAAAATGTGTGTAGCAGATATGAGTATGTTAAGATAGATGTGTGACAAGATTAAGAAAGACAAGATTAGGAATGAACGCAACCGTATAATTTTTAGATAACTCCAATTGATAGTAAAATGAGATAAAATAGACTCAGATAGTTTGAACATATGCTTCGTCGCCCTAACTCAGCACCGATTAAAAGATGTGACCGACTCTTAGTGGATGGTAGTAAAAGAACTTAGGGAAGATCTAAAATGAGATGGTGCGATGTTCTTAGTAAGGACATTAGTTTTTTGAGTTCAAATTTGAATATAACATTTAATAGAATTTTTTGACGGAATAAGATTCATGTAGCCGATCTCAAATACTTGAGATAAGGCTCTGATGATGATGATGATGCTCACATTCTTAAGGAGACTTCTAAATCTAAGTTATTGCTACAGTTAATAGAGTAAAACATCTTCGGATAAATTCTTTTTACCAAGTCCAAAGTTTATGTTACGTTAAACTTTAGTTTTAGATGCTATAGAAATACTACTTTATTGGAGCTAAATTATTCTTAAACCTAACACTTAATTATAATTTAACTTCCACTTGTTATCATGGTTCATGGGTGTCTCGATTTTGTATGATCGATAATAAGGGAATGCTGTCACTCATTACAGTCATTCATTCTCTTGTTTTTGACATGAATTGTTCTTTCATCGTTCTTTGATCAACATGTATGATCGGTGCTTATGTAGTTGAATTAAAATAAATGACATTTTATATTTTATTATAACTCTACTTTTCAGTTGAAACTATTTCTAGCTAGGTATCAGTTTATCATATTCCCTGTGTTTGCCACTAACTTCATTCTCTGTGTACCTGTTTTTTTTTCTTTTTCATGTGGGCACTGCACGACAGTTCCAGTTTCATCAAGTACACTGTACACATGACAAAGAAAGCTTTTTTTTTTTGAAAAAAAAAAGAATATTGAACATGGAATCAAACAGCTCATATGTGAACAATAAAAAGTCTTCTTTTTTTGATAACATGAAGCCTAGCTGAGTGATGTAAGGAGCTGAGCAATCAGGGGGCCACTCGAGTTCTAAACCCGCCCTTTGCCACTCTTGTTTTGCACCGTGTCAGAAAACCCTAACCCCGGGCCTATGCCCCCCGAGGATGTGAACAATAAGAACTCCAATCAACTACTTGAAGCCACCTTTAACTGTAAACTAAAATAAATAAATATGTATGTTTTTGGCCAATTCTGATGCTTTTTGGAAGCCTAAATTGTACTTCTAATCGATTGACTAATGATGCATCAGGTAGCATCTTAGAGGCTCAATAAAGGGTAGTTGAAGATGGACCCTATTATAAGGGCCACATTGCTCATAGTGATAAACTGAATGTTTTTTCTTGTTATGAACATTAAGCTGTCTATAAATTATTGAATTCATAATTAAATTACCTATATATAAATAACACTACAGCGTGTGATTAAGAAAATAATCTTCTTTTAGGCATGAAATGGACTAGGTAATGGTTTTGAAGTTGCTGTCAATTTGGCATTGTCTATTAGCATTAGGTGAAAGAGAGAACATGGATGATGGCAGTTAACGAATCACCATACAAAAGTGTATTTTATATATCAAATAATGTTAAATACACCATACAACATGGCCATAGATCGGGGGGAGGGAAGGGGACACAAAATGGCAGTCCCACGCTTAACCCACCATGAATGCAAAACATGAATCTATACACGTACAAAAGTTATGACTAAACTAGGTATGCATTTACAATTTTGTTTAACTGTGGTTCATCCTATAAATGTATAGCCTTCTATAAGGAGACATGCATCTGGGAGCAATCTTCTCTCCATCACCAATAACACTTTGCAATTGTCCTCTGCATATAGAAAGAAAGGTATTGATGTTAAGTTAGAGGCTCAGAGCTGAATTTACCAAGATATGACAATGCACTGTATTAAAAGTTAACCTAAAGAACACCATCCGCCCAAAGCAGAAACATCTCTTCAGGTTCATAAATTGGAGATTTTTTTTTTACTTCATTATTCTCATATATTTCATGAATCTTTTCTTCCTCGCACTCTCAAACTCACACTCCAATGAATTTATTAATATAAAGAATCCGTCTTCTTGGGATACAGATCAATTTAAATATTAATATTGCACACCTCAACAATATTAATATAAACCTAAATTCCAAACAAATGGACTTTAAAGACCCCTTTTAATCAGGTGACAGATTATGGGATACATTGATCAAGTTCATCTTCACAGAGGTAAAAGTTTGATATCTAGTAGAATTTAGGATACATATATTAGGTTGCATTTGGAGATGCATCATGCAGCAGCTTTAGAAGAACTGAGATTTCATTGGCCATGCCTTTGCCATCATTTTTTAATTTCATTCAACTTGCATGAAAAAGTGTTCTCAAATGCAATTTTAGTAGTTAGCGTATGATCGTGAACATTAAATCTAAATTATATCGCGACGTCCATGATCTAGAATACGAACAGTAGTTGATTTATCAACGAAGTATATTACCTGGAGCTTTTTTTCTTCTCAGGCAGCTTCCTCAAAAAGAAAGAAGGCTTGTAGATACTATCTGTTCAATTGGATAGCTTCCCGTAGCAAGAGAGCCCATTTTTATATGCAGAAACCTGCAAAAGCATTTATGTGTTGTTCATTAAAGAGTTCAGTTGAATGCCCCATATCATCATAGAAAGCTTTACATGATCTGTAGAAAGGACGGTCTATTTATCCATGGAACATCAAACATGGACCCTGTCATGCCCACAGTAATACTTCATTCTTCATTAAAATATAAATCGATTGGGTAGAAGAAGTTTGTTTCCCCAGACGGCACATGCAAGCTAGTTGAAATGCAAATTCAAAAAAATCCATAACATAATTTTGAAATTAAGTTTAGATAAAAATCTAATATATATATATATATATATATAAAGAAATTTTTAATTTGAATTGTTGTAATAGTGGACTAGCATTTCCCAAACTTTCCCTACCTTTTGACGTAATTGAGGTCAGAGTTGAAGCATCCATCTAGAAACCGTCATCACCCCCCAGCCCCCCTGCTTTTCTTGCCACCCACTCCCAACACATGACAGACAGGAGATTCCATTATTGCGTCTTGTAATATCTTTCCATCTAAATTAGTTTCAAACATGTCCTCACCTTTATTCAAATACGTCTCAATTTGACTTTTCTTCGAATATCAAGTAGGACCTAGGAAAAATTGATCACGTCAAAGAATTATAACGAGGACTGTTTTACCATCTCTATGTTCAAAGCATCATCCTGTCCACCCACTTTCCTTCTCCCTCAGCCCGCCGTCTTTTCACATTTGTCCCGCCTCACGGTGTCAGTCGCTATATTCCCATATTTTAAAGCTTCAAACTATTACTCTCGAAATCAATTAAGAGTAGTACTTTTTAACCCGATGGGACTCGCGGGGATGTTTAGAAGAAGCTCATGTGAAAAAAAAAAATACGAGTGTAATCGTCATTAATTTATGTAAACCCACTTATCACAAATGCATCTTTGTAAACCTTTTTTTTTTATTTTTTTTCCCATTCTAACATACAAAAGTCATCTCTGACCCCCCCCCCCCAAAAAAAAAAAAAAAGAAAACTTAAGAAAAACTCTCATGGTAAATCTGAATGAGTTCCTATTTAATTTATTTTTATTCATTTAGATTAAGATTACAGTAAGAAGCAATGCCCTCCTCCTTTGGGTGGGCAATTTGCCAACATTGCTACTTTTCTTTGTGGTTGAGATTCTCTCAGTAGCCGATGCCAATTAGCAGGATGGTGGGTCTTTCCCCATAAGGGCTTCTCTCTGGTGGGGTGGATGGACGCAACAGCTTGGGAGGCTCCATTCGCGATGAAGAACCCAGCAGAAAGCCGCCCAGTAGAAAGGTGGACAAAGTGGTGAAACGCTCTTGGGGCTTTTAAGCTGTTTAATGGACGTCGGTCCAGATTGTGCGAATTTATGCGATCGCGATCGATTTTATCATTAAGAAATATTATTAACTCTTAATTCAATAGAATCAATTAGCAATAGAATATATATATATATATATATATATATATATATATATATATATAAACAAGTTCAGTTAATTGGAGCCAATAAGTATTTTTGAGGAATGTTCGTCTTAGCCATTTATAATCTAATTTTATATGTAAAACCGCTAGCTGCTACTCGTTAATAAGTTCGCTTTGACATTAAGTTTACCCGGATATCATATTTATCATATTCCAAGATTATTTTGTTAATTTCAACATTTATTTTAAACCCCTCACAAACTCAAGGTATCAGATAAAAAATAGCATTTTTTAAGGTCAGAAATGTTTTTAAGGTCAGAAGTATTTCAATTTCAACATTAGGTCAAATACTATTTTTCTCAGGTGAGAAATGTTTTCTTGGAAGATTTTTAAAAGTCTAGAAAGAATTACCATAAGATTGTGTTTAAAAAATAAATATAAGATTATTAATAAACTTAACCGCTAGAATTATAGGGGGCATTATCTCAGATTCCCTCCCCCCCCCCCCAACCGCCTCCTACTGAAACATCAGCCATGATCCTTCCTTCCCCACCCCACCACGATCTGATAAGAAGAAGAAGAAGAATTCTTTATGAAGGAGGCAGTGAGTGAGTGAGAGAGAGAGAGAGAGGGGGGGGGGCTTACGGCTTCGAGGTCGATCCGGTAGACGAGCATCTTCCGCCGCTGCCGGCAGCTCGTCCGGTAGGCCACCACCATGTGAGCTACCGCCAGGGCCCACGAACTCAAGAACAAGGCCCCCGGCGCCGGCCCCTCCCTCCACATCGCCTCCTCACCGGCCACCACCGCGGTGCCGTGCCACCGCCCCACGCCGGCGGGCGAGGCCTTCAGGAAGGCGAACGCCGCCGAGGCCAGCGAGCAGAGAACCGTGAGCCCCAGGTAAGGCCATCGGCACAGCGCCGGCCCCTGGCAGAGGCAATACACACCTACATGGTATCGGATTCGATTAATAAGGAGTTTTCCCGATAAGATTATACCAGCAACCATGGATTGGCTAATAAGAGATGCCGGCTTACAGATGATGACGAGGGAACGGGCGATGGAGAGAAGAGGCAGGTCGACGAGAGAGGTGCGGAAGTCGTAGTCTCGGAGTTGTGCGGCCAGCGAGTCGGCGGAGATCGGGGCGACGAGGGCGGAGTACAACGCGGAGGGGAGGAGCATGTCCAGGGCCGCCACGAGCAGTGGCCCCGTGAGGAGGAGGAGGGAGGCTAGCATGGCCACCAGGAAGAAGAGGGTCTTCACGCCCCTCCATAGCCGCCGCAGCGGCGATGCCGTGGGCGGCTTCGACTTGGGGGAGCTCGACGCCCTCGAGAAGAGGGTCTTCTCCATAGCCAGACAGAGGGGAGAGAGAGAGAGAGAGAGAGAGAGAGGAGTTGAAGAGGTCAGGAGCGGCAGCCGGAGGTTTTTTTGTAGTCCCGTCCGGGGGGGCGTGGAGGCGAGGAAAATGCGAAGCTTCTGATCTCGTGGCGTCCCGAAGACGATTCTTACGTGGGGAGACACCGGCTCCGTGCGCAACGAATAGTTATGTACCACGATGAAAGATAGAAACGTGGCAAATTTCAATTGGGTAGCGCACAAAGGTGTGTCCATGTGCACTCTTCAGACTGTGAACCAACGGGGGCCGGAATGTCTAGAACGTGAGGGAAGTCTGCGGTCAAACTGGCGGCCATCTGGCGACGACCGGTCCTTTGTTGGTGGGACCGTGGGAGCAGAGCAAGTGGGAGGAAGATGTATTCCGCCCGCCCCCCCCCCCTCCAACTTTCTTCCCCTCCCATTCCGTCGCTTCCTAACGCCGCTTTCTTTTAAGGGCCCTGACGTCACTCTTTAAATTAAATAAAAACGGAAAGAAAAGAAAGAACACTTGGGCCGGAAGCCGTTTCTTCGGCTCCCGCGCGATGAGAATCGCCTCCTTCTCACAGTCTCACACGTGAGTCTTATAATAATAATAATAATAATAATAATAATAATATTTTTTATTATTCGGAGAGAGACGGCTTTATTTTGATACTCACGATTTTTGTGGACATCATTAACTAGATAGTGTCTGGGCCTTATTTGTTGCCCCCGTCATAACTTACTTTATCCGCTACCCCCCTTTTTTTCTCACTCTTATCTGGCACCCCTTGCCATATTGTCTAGTGTTGCTCAGTTCAACTTTTTAAGTGTTTAAATGGTATAAGTTTTTAACTTTAAAATGTTAAAGTATTAAAGTGTTGAATGAATATTGATATATTTTAAAACTTATGTACGTAATGTACACCATTCCACCACTCACTCATGGATGCTAGTATTAAAGTGTTATTTGACGTGGGTGGTAGCCCCGCTCTTTTGCAAAATCCCAAAGCATTATTGGCTTGACACCATCAAGCATGTATGGCCCAAGAGCATGTGTTGGCGTCACACCCCTACTATCGTCGCCTCCACACAACGTGCGAGGCACGCTGCACGACACCCTGCAGCTGCCCATCTGTTGCATATTGTTTACCCCCACATGGCATTAGACTTACAAACCGATCGGATATTATCGAATTATCTGATATCCGATTAAATTATTTATCGAATATTTTATTCAAATAATTATCTGACAAAATGAATATGAATTCGAATTCGGTTCAAATTTTAAACAAAAAATTGACATACCTACATGGCACCCAGCAGCCACCTTGCATTTCACTTCTTACCTAATAGGTCGTGCCGTGAGACATAACCCACACAGGCACGTTTGGGTGACCAGACTGACGCCTCTCCTTACGGCCACCTCTTCTCACGCGTCCCACCTGACCGAACGCACAGCGGGGTAGGAACGGTGGAGCACAACCTCGAGAGGCATGCTTGTCCTGGCAGTAAGACTGCCATTAATAATCCCCTCAACCCAAGGCACTATAAAGGTATGTCTCAAAGATATCCCCAGATAGGCAACTCCAGCAATATTTACTCCCCGTGACTCTCTCTCTCTCTCGCTGCCTCCTTCCCTAATTTTCTCTTCTATTCTCCTCCTGATTGACTTAAGTATCGGAGAGTTCTCCCGGGCACTACACCTCCCACTGAGATCTTCTTTTCTTGTGCAGGAGAGTTCAATTGCCGACGCTCGGCTCCTTCTCTGATGTAATATCTTGGGTCTTTCTGATCTTTATTGGAGAGCTTTCGGATCGCTTTTGTGAGTCTTGAGTTGAGTTTTACGATCCACGCGAGTTTTTCTCTCGTACAAGTTACGGAACTCAGTGGAGAGTTTATTGTTGAGTTCATCGACTCGAGGATGCTACAGTTGCGTTGTGCTCGTTCCGAGGATCGTTTAGACTATTTTTCTGTATTTTTCTGTATTAGTGCATTTTCGGGCTAAAAATCAGATTTTACGGAAATTATAAAATTTCCTAATTTTCTATTTCTTTTAAATCTCTCTCTCTCTCTCTCCTTCCTCTCTCCTCACCGTCGATCACTCTCTCCCTCTCGTTCTCTCTCCTCTCTTCTCCTCTCTCTGCGGGGCGCGCGACCGTGGCGAGATGGGCGAGGCAGGGACGTCGTGGAGCTGATTTGGGGCATGATGGTGTGAAGGATGGAGCGTGGCGTTGACACAATCCCTCTGTGGATTCAAAGCCGGCGTGTGTGGGTTGTGTGACGTTTTCGGTGCTGTTTAGTCGCTTCGGCGTGCTAGAACTTCGGTGGAGGTAGGGAGATAGATGCCCTACTCTTCTTCTGCGTTCCCTCACGATTTGGAGCCAAACGATGCGAGAACGAGCGGGTTTTGCTTCGTTTAGGACAAAGCATGCTTCGGGGGGTGTGAGATGTGTTCGCCTTTCTCGGCGACGGTTTCTAGCCTAATTAGTTTTAATTGAATCCCTAGCATGTCAGCATTTCATTCCCGCTAGTTTCATGGCGATTGGTTGTCATTTGGGACCGGTATGAGTCCGGGAACCCATGTGACTCATTTTGGGTCGATTCGTTAGAGTCGCATGTTTCTTGTCGTTTTGGCGTTGTTTGGATCCCTTCCGGACTATGGAAGGTTTATTTGGCCATTAGGATTGTTTCCCCTTCGTTTTAGGGTGAACGGGGCGTGGAAAGGCCGGGCTTCGGCCATTCCCCTCTTTTTCCCGCCGTGACGATTTAGTGGTCGTACCAGTGACCGTTTTCATCTTCTAAGCCGTCCATTGGAGACCGTTAGGCTATTTTTGGGTCTATGTCGGTTCAGCTCTTCGCGGTCATGCGATAGACCATTTGGGTTGGCTAGCGGCCCATTGGAGGGCCGCTAAGCCCTGTGATACGGTCTATAGGAGACCGTTAAGCAGTGAACAATATGTCGGTTTGGCCAAGCGGTCACGCGATAGACCGCAAGGCTGGTCTTAGCGGCCCTATGGAAGACCGCTAAGCTTTGTTCATGTCGGTTCAACGGGTTTTTAAGTCGGTTCGTGCTAGCGGTCTAGCTCCGACCGTTTCATGCCTGTGGCGGCCCTTCGGGTGACCGTTTGGCTTGTGAAACGGTGCAATGGTAGACCGTTTATCTCTTTGACTGGGTTAAGTCGGTTCGGGGGTTGACTGGGCTATGCGGCCAGGTGGATGACCGCTATAGTCATCATGCGGCCCTACGATAGACTGCATGCCCCTGTGTTTTATAGTTTTGTTCGCTTGAGTCTCTGAGTGAAACGGCCAAATCTTTGACCGTTTGACTCAGTGAGACGGCCTATGTATAGACCGTTTTATCTGGGTGCGGCCCTTTCATGACCGCCCAGTGTCTGTGTTCTCTATGTGAGGGTAGAAGCCCTTTGGCTGACCACTTGGTTTGCCTAGCGGTTAGGCAGGTGACCGTTTCTTCCCAGAGTTTTGTTTTCCCATTATTGTGGCCTCCAATTATCTTGGCTTAACCTTGTGGTTTGCCCATTGTCCCGTGGATGTCTTGGATATCCTATGAGGGCTGTGACCATGTTGTGGGGTGGCCGGGAGTGCCATTATATTGAGTAGTGTTCCGTACTGCTTCAGAGCCATTATTAGTTTCTGGTCAACCCGGTGTGATCCATCAGTTGACATGTGACCTCGTGAATGCCTCGGTAATCCTGTATGGATCAAGACATGGGTTTGGACGTCTTGAGGTGATGTCTTACCTCGGTTTGCATGTCCATGTGCTTTGAGGGTCTTAGTGATCTCTCAGGTCTCCGTGGTTCATGTTATACAAAGGCGTGGATCTGGTTGTCCTGTGCCGTTTCCTTTATTAGTGCTTTATCTTGACTTTGGCTTAGGCATTAGGCTGATTGGCGGCATGTTACCATTTTTGTGTGACGATCTTGACTCGAGTCGTGTGACTCAAGGATCGTTGTGTCAGCAGGTCTAGTTATCTGTTCTGAGTCTAGTGGTAGTCTAGTGTGCTACCTTGTGCTTATGCTTCGTAGTACGTGTGATAGTGCGTGCTTATCATGTCCGTACTCTGGCACTGATGTTTTGGAGTCTTTGTGTCTAGTGAACCTCCACTAGTCGTAGCCTGCCGACACTTTCCTGTGTGTTGGCCCACCTAGGAGTGGTGGCAGGGTGAGTTCCCGATATACGATTTTTAGGCTAGTTTCCATGGGCCCCCTTGCCTTGCGGTAGCGTCCCACTGGGGAGGAAAACTAGCTATAGGTCTGGCTCAAAACATTGAGCTTGTGTGTGCACACGTGGTCAGGGGCGTTTGGACGAGCGCCGACGGGCGTGACCCTGACTAGTCACTCGTTACTGCTGTTTCTTGTACTTGGTTATGTGAGTGTCTCAGTTACCGCCGTTCTCGGTGTGTGGGAGATACTTGTGGCGCAGTGTAAGACGTCAGTGGATGCATCTGGCTATTTTTCTAGTGATGAGGTACTTCTGTCACTTGACGCATGGCTCTTGTAACTTGTGTTTCGTGACTGGTTTCCGTCATGATTGACGTGACTTGTCGGGTAGTCTGCGTTGGCTTCACCCGCAGTCTAGTCTTGTGTAGCGTACACGATGGTGAGCTCGTGTATGTTCGTGTCTTTGATTGTGTAGGTATTTTATAGGGCTTTTGCCTATTTTGGTAGGCTTCAGCTATGGAGCTAGTGCTTTGTCGACGGATTGGTAACGCCCGACTTGGTGAGATCGGGTTTCGTCTTTCTGTTGCTGTTTGGAGTAGCTTAGAGAGCTGTGGTTTGGTCGGCAGCCATGTTTCTGGTAAGTACGGCTTTACTCTTTTCTTTAGCTGTTCTTACTCCTGCTTTTACAGCTTTACTGTTGTAGTTTAGTACTGTTGTTACTTCTGTTCCTATTTTTTTGTTGTCTTGCGTGTTACTACGTTGTTTCCAGTGGGAAACTGCGTGACCCCTACTGAGCCAGTGACACGAGGCTCACCCCTACTTTTTAGATGTGGTCGTTCTTCTTCCTCGTGGTTCGTGACGCGGTGCGTCAGTTTGTAGTTGCCAGCGTTGCCTGCGTCGCGCTTCCCCCGGCTCCAGTGTACGTTCTCTTTTCTGTTGGATTGTACTTATCTTTATTTGGACTGGACTATAGTAATTTAAATTGTTAATTGAAAAAGTAATTTTATTTCTACTACTTTATCAAACCTGATCATTGAAATATTAATTACTTACTGCTTTATCTGGGAACTTCAATGTAGTCCACACACTCCTTTCTATCCCTTCGGAGCTTTACCGCTCTTGGGAGGCCTCGCAGGATCCAAGTGGTATCGGGTTTACCCGGTATCCGGACCCTGGGTCAAAACAGTTGGTATCAGAGCGTGTTGTGTGAAAGTACATGGGAATTCGAGATATCGTAGTATTCAGAGTCCTTAACGTCCAGTACAGTCGACAGCTGGCGTAGGTTTTGCGATTGTTTGTCGCTTTGTTTCCGTGTGTGGTCTTGTGCGTGCTGTGTTGGCACTGTGCAAGGTTGTTTCGCTCTTGTCAGGATGTGACGGAGTGCTTTCCTTTTGTTATGGTGTTTGTCTCGGTTATGCTGTACTTGACAGATTTCGCTGGTGGGCGTAAATCTAGGGTGCGGTGTTCAAAAATTTTCCATGATTTGTTCAGGTGGTTGGTGTAAGGCCCGTACCTTAATGGATCCTTATCGAATTTTGTTCTTGTATTTGTTCTGGAATTTCTGGCTATTTTTCTGTATTTTTAGGAATTTATCTGGTATTTTTCTGGATTTATTTTGAGCTTTGAGGGTTATTAAAAATTAATAAGATTTTAATATATATAATAATTATATTATATATATTTTTATTTTATTTTTATTTCTTTTAATCCCTCACCCCCTCTCTCTCCCTCGTCGATCTCACTCTCCCTCGCGCTCTCTCTCTCTCTAGCCGATCGCCTCTCCCCCTTTCTCTTGGGATTCGGGCGAGTCGACGTCGGTTTGAGGCGTGGTTGGCGCCGTTGGATTCCTCGCGTCGAGAGGAACGCGTGGGTACCCATTTTGGCAAGATTCGGTGATCGTGGGAGCGAGGTGGAGCGTGAAGGCCCCGTGACCCTTCCTCCTTGCATGCGGCCTTTTCGACCGTTTCGGCTCGCAAGAGGTAGGGGGATGGAATTCTGATCTCGCTAGGATCATTTCCTATAGCTTGTTCTTTCGATTAGAGCCCCGTAGCATGCATAATGGTTATTTTTCCTATTTGTGGGGTTTTGGCTAAATTCTTGAGTTTAATGCTTTATGGGCTTTGCATGTGATGTATCTAGGTGTTATATTGTTGCTTGAGTTGCATGGTTTGACAGGAAAGCAGGTTTTTCGACGTTACCCGACGATTCCTATCATCCGGGAGGGCTCCGATTTTCAAACCGTACCCGCCCGTGTTCCAGGTGGTGTGACGGTCCTGCCAGGAACCGTCACACGCCTGACGGCCCTTAGAGGACGTGTCGTTTCCAAACAACGGCCCGTTGAGGGTGCGTTATTTAGAGAGTAACGGAGGGGTTCCCATTCGTTACTCGGCTTGCTTTGTGCGTTGACCAGGTGAGGCGGTGCGCCCGGCGGCCTGTCGGCCGGCCGTCGCTTCCGTCCGACGCGCCTGGGCGAGAGCGTCGTTTCGCCTGCTGTGGGTTTTTGACCGCGGCATGTTGGTTTTAGGCCTCGGGTGGATGTAACGGCGGTGATCCAACGCGTTGCATCGATGTAACGCGATGGGCCCCTACCGTTACATTTCCTTTTGGGTCCTTTGAGCTGGAACTCTGGTGGAAGTAACGGATGGAGACAGACGCGTCATTTTTGGTGTAACGCGCCAGTCCCCGACCATTACTTTCATGTAGCGCGTGGGCATCCAACCGCCGCTTGCCTGTTGGGTTCTAACTGTTGCCAGCCTTTTCGTTATGCATGCCATTCCATATATATGCCATATTTATATTGTTTTGTCGTACGATGGCATGTTTCTCATACCAATAGAGTAGCTTTTCTCTCCATGCAATGGAGCCACTGTTGTTGCCCTAGGTCTGTTGAGTACCGACCCGCTTGGGGATAGCGGAGGGGTGTTTCCCATACACGATTTGTAAGCTAGTTCCGTGGACTCCCAGTCAATGGTAGCGTCCTACCAAGGGAGAAAACTAGCTAGAGGGCCTGACTCAGGCTAGAGTCAGTGTGTGCACACGTGGTCGGAGACTGTGGACTGACATCGACGGGTGCCACTCCGACTGGTCACTTGGTTTGGTACTGTTTACGCGCTCAGCTTGTCATTTACCGACTGCGAGTGCTTGAGACGCGGTGTAAGTCGTCAGTGGACGCATCTGGTTTCTGCTCCAGTGGTTGTCCTTCCTTATTGTTTGGATTAGTTAAGGCTTATTCTATTTTGGTAGATTTAGTTTTAGTCGCGTGCATTTATTCATTATTGGCATGTGTTAGCTGTTATACCGGTTTAGATAGAGTTTACAGCTTTCTTGTGATTAGTTAATCATGGCATTGCTTGTCATTTTATTTAAATGCATGCTCTAATTGCCGTTATTTATGCATGTATGCTTGTTTAGTGCGAGGTAGGGATCCGCGTGACCCCTACTGAGTCTGGCTGTGACTCACCCTTCTCCTTTCAGGTGAGCCGCGCCCGTCGTCTCCCGGTTGTAGACACGCCATTCCTGACGTCTCCTGAGAAAGTCTCATATTACTCTACGACGCCCCGCGACGGCTTACGCATTTTGAATCGCTCGAGTGCTTCCTTTTCTTGAGTCTTCCTCCGCCCTTCTCAGCATCCGGAATCGTCTCGTTGCAGCATTCGGACGTCATCAACACCATTCAGACACGCCAAAAAAATTTCGGAATCAGGAAGGGTGCCTGTCGGGGAGCTGTCGACGCCTTTTCAGCGGACCCGGGAGGGTCTTAATGGAGGCGTCCAGTCTCATGGACGCCTCCACTACTTTAATTTATTTATTAAAACCAAAAATACATAAAATGATATATTAATGGAGGCGTTCAGGCCCCTGGACGCCTCCATGAAAATAAATATAAAAAATATAAATGCCAGTTGGCATAAAAAACAAAATAAAAAAATAAAAAAATATTTTCTTGGAGGCGTCCAGGCCCCTGGACACCTCTATCAACTCACTCACGGGGCCCCGCCCACCGATCGACGGTTTGTCGTGTGTGAAAGAGTCCAAATTGTGGAGACGTCCAGCCGTCTGGACGCACCCATTTCCAAATCACGAGACGCCGCTCACAAAACCACGTGTTGTGCCAAACCGCGTTCGGCTTTCGGTGGAGTTCAGTGGACCTTATGGAGGCGTCCGGGAACCTGGACGCCTCCATGAAAATATTCAGAAAAAATGAATAAAATAGAATAAAATATTACTTCGGCCCTGATGGAGGTGTCCAGGGTCGTGGACGCCTCCACCCTCCGGAGCCCTATAAATAGAGGCCCACCCCCTCAGTTCTGGGGGAGCTTCTAAGAGATCCGATAGGCTGCCGGAGCCCAGAGGCTACCGGAGTCATTTCTAACCCGTGGGGTCTTTTGTAGGTGGAGGTTCTGCCGGCTTCTCGGGTGCCCACGCTTGCGAGAGGAAGGTCGTCTTCATCCACCGCGCTTCCACGTCGTCCCTACGCTGCCGGAGCTCCGCCGGATTTCACCATCGGCACATCTAATAAGCCAATCCTTTCCTTTTCTTCGTAATTCTTTTGCATTCATCATCTCGCATCCTCTATCCCCCTTCATAAGGGCGCCTCTTCTTATATACTTCTTGCATCTATCATCTCATTTTCCTCCTACTCGAGTCCGAGAGGGGTTTAAAAGACAACACCAACCAGGTGTGTGTCTTGCCATCATTTCGTTATTTTTATCGCAAGGATTTGAATACTACACCTTCATCTTTTTAATCCACTCGTTACTTGTTTGTCGTTGTTTCTGCAAGGGTACCCAAGGAAAGCCCTCTCCGTCGGCCGGCCGAAGGGGGAGGAAGAAGCAACCCGCCATCTCCCGCTCTTGAGGTAGGCGCGATCACTTTCTTTATTTTGGGGTCTTTTGGCCCCTGACGATCACATCTTATTTTCGAGGCCGCGGCGAGTCACTTCCCCAATGGCCGTTTAAATTCCCGTTCTTATATTCTTTTTATATTCTGTTATATTCTTATCCGCTTATATTCTCGAGGTCGCGGCGAGTCACTTCCCCAATGGCCGTTTAAATTTCCGTTCTTATATTCTCTTTATATTCTGTTATATTCTTATCCGCTTATATTCTCGAGGCAGCGGCGAGTCACTTCCCCAATGGCCGTTTAAATTTCCGTTCTTATATTTCTCTTTATATTCTGTTATATTCTTATCTGCTCATATTCTCGAGGCCGCGGCGAGTCACTTCCCCAATGGCCGTTTAAATTCTTGTTCTTATATTATCTTCACATTTTGCTATATTCTTATCTATTTATATTCTCGAGGCCGCGGCGAGTCACTTCCCCAATGGCCGGTTAAATTCCCGTTCTTTATATTCTCCTTATATTCTGTCATATTCTTATCTGCTCATATTCTCAAGGCCGCGGCGAGTCACTTCCCCAATGGCCGTTTCAATTCTTGCTATTTGATTTCTGCACCATTCCCGTCCCCCCGAGGCCGCGGCGAGTCGCTTCCCGCTATGGCCGTTTAACCCCCATATCTTGTTATATTACATTTGTCCCGCTCGCCCCGCCGGAGCAATCTCCCGTGGTGGCCCCTTCTCTTTTCTCTTATTTCTATGTTGCAGCAAACAAGAGGAGCCTGCGCGCTCCGCGTCTTCTTCGCTCCTCGAACCACGTGACGTCACTCACAGATTGGCGATCACGGTGGGACCTCTACTGCTTCCTTTTGGCTACCCTTGCAAGTTCGGCACCGTCCGTGCCTCTCCACCTTGGCGCCCTCGCGCGCCCCCGTTGTGCTCACGGCAGCACTGTCAGTTGTCATTGGTTGGGTGTTTATTATATGTTTGTTATTTCTGTTGTTTTCTTACTCTATATCTCTGTCAGCATTCCATTGCATACATCCATCCCTCTTTTTATATCCTTTTTCATTTTTTCTAAGGATCACCCTTTCCCGGTGAAGGAAGGACTCTCCGTTTGAGAATTCCTCTCAACGGACTAGAATCTCCTCCACTGGGACCTCTGTAAGTCCCCGACGTCGAAGAATCTCCTCTTCGTTCACTGGCTGGTTGTACCATTGAAGTTCCCCGGAGTTAGTCATCCCATTCGTGGTGAGACGAGAGATCCTAGCTGACACGGCGGTGAAACAAAAATAAACTAGGGTCCCTATTTTGTGTGAACTTCGGATCTCGCTAAAAACACAAAAAAATCATCAAAATCAAAACACAAAAAAAAGGCGTAAAGGCATCCACTTGTTTGATAATCTTTGCTACCTGCTTGCTAGTGTATGTTTTTACGTTCTGGGAAAACTGTGAGCATGGCTCACGAGTCTTTTGAGGAGAACCACCCTAGTCGTGGTTTGTCAGCCGACCCGCGAGTCTATGCTATGGACTCGGGTCCTACTCATGAGCCCTCGCATGAGGTGCATGTTATTACCGGGGACACATCCCCACCACAGGATATCTCTTCCTTACTGGGCGTCCTCGCCAACACGGAGCTTACCTCTGAACAGCTCCGGGCCTTCCAGGCCATTCTGAAGGGGAAATCAATTTCCCCCACGCCCCAGGAATCAACTCCGGCCATCGCACCTCTCCAAGAGTCCGTGCAGGCCATTCCATCTCCTTCATTGGCGCAAGCCATCCAGTCTCCCTCACTTCAAGGACAAGCGAGCCAACAACCACCCTCATTCCAGTTCCCGTCACAATCTCAAACTCCCGTTGTTCCCCACACACCGCTTCAGCCGGGGCAGACTGTCGGCGGTCCGACAGCTCCCTCTCATTCGGGGTTCCCCCCTCAAGTCTCCGGGAGACAGTTTCTCCCCCAGTGGCAAGTACCACCTTCACCTCAAGAGGAGCTCGCCCAATTGCTCCTCAATAGGTTCAATCGCATGGACGAACAGTTTCAAAATCTGAGAAGAATGGTGGACGTGAAAGCCACCCCGGAGGTTGCTTTGCCAATCCTTCCCGTCATTCATCTTCCTCCCTCCGAAATGCCCACGTACCGCTGATGAGGACATCAAGAGCTTATGGGTTGTATTGTGTGTATTGGCTTGTATGAGATTATAATTGTGTAATTTCTTTCATTTGGGCTCCTTGTCAGACTTATAACAAGTCATTGGGCCATTTGTAATGTATAGTCCATGGCTAGGTTGCCATTAGTAGAGTCCATTAGGAGCTTATTCCATATTGGGTCTTAAGGCCATCATTATGGACCTTAATAGCCACTTAGGCCCAAATAGGCTTCTCCCTCTCATGGGCCACCAAGGGTGGAAGAGTCTAGCATGGTTAGTGGGCTTGTTACATGGCCTTTAACCATACTTGGCCCAAGGGAGGCCCATGAAGGGGGCGCCCTCTTCCTTTGGCCTTATTAGGCTTGGTTGGTGAAAATTAGGTAGGTTTGAATAGAATTGGTCTAAGTTAGATTAAAATAGATATTAAGTGTTTTGACCACATGGGAGAAATATTTAGGAACTCCCTGTTATGCCCTTCAAAACCCCAGATCTATGGGCATTTAGTGTCTTTTTACATTTATTATATATAGCTTGTATTTTCCAATTGATTGAATTAATGAAAGTGAAAAAATCATTGTGCAAGAACCCCTCTCTTGGAGAATTTCGACCTCTCCTCTCTCTCCCCCTGGTTTCTTCATCCCCAACCCCCATTCTAGAGTGATATATCCTTCCCCCCACCTCCGGTGATCATCGGTGCCGCCGCCGCCGCCGTTCGTGCCGCCATCACGCCGCCGCGGAGCCGCCTTCGGTGTTCTGTCCATCCTGGATAGAGGCTTCTTGTCCGAATATCTGCTCTCCACCACGTGAAGATCTCAAGCTGCAATGTTTATGGTGTGTTCTACCCTTGCATCCCAAGTGCCACCTAAATTTTCACGCCCAAATCCACCATTTAGTATTTTTACATTTTCGTCCAACCTGTCATCCCAAATCTGCCAGGTTTCTATCTACAGTGACAGAACCTCTGAGTTCTCCCCCTCCGAGTATCTTTTTGATTTGTCCAAACCCTCACAATTTTATTGGGAGTTTTGTCCATCACCCCCCTACATCCATAAAGTTTCTTAATTTTTTATCAGCCTTCTATCTATTTTTACAAATTCGTGATCTTCCTCAGCTACAGTGTTGTCAGCCAGATTCCAGATCCAACCCCACTGCTAGTGCAAAAATCATAGAAATTCATAGCCTTCCCTAAATCCAGATCCAAAAATAGTCCTGGTTTCGTAGCTTGATTTTCCACAACTTTTCTGAAGAACACAACCACAGATTCGGACATCTACCTCGCGGTCAAAGGCAATCTACAGGAAAGTTCTCTGCTAGTCTGAGAGTTCAGACACTGTACAACAGCAATCTTCAAAATTCGCCAATCAGAAGTACATGCTTGATTATTTTTCTGTAATCATCTTGGGTTGAAGCCCTTCGAAGCATCTTTCCAACGGCACCAGTTTTGTCGCATTCCGACATCGGGGCTGATCGCAGCGTCCGTTCTCGCCGGAGCGCGCGATAGAAAACAGAACCGACAGATCCGTGGCCGGTTATTCCGACCGGTGCCGATCGGAGCCGCCCGGCCTCCGGTCGGCGAACCAGCGCGCCTCCACCCCAGGGAGCGCTCATCCAGGCATCCACCACCACAGCGGTGCCACCGGGTCCCACATGGCCCCTCCGGACAGTACGTGGGCCCCACCATCACTAGTTCAGGTGTTGCCGAAGCTACGCGAGAAGCCGCCCGTCAACTCGGAATCGGTCCTCCCGGACCCCATTGTGTCGCCCTTTACCTCCCTGCGTGGAGTGGGCTGTAACTCATTGCTGTAATCTTTATGTATTAACTGTCCTGGGAGTACGACTTCGACCGGGTCCGTCGTCCCCATGCCGAGCGCGTGGAGGTATCGTATTCGCTCCTTGCTTGGCATTTCGCTTATTTCCATATATGCTTGTTTATGCCACTGCTAGAGAGCATGTTTTAGGACCTAGCTCGCTATAATTTCATATCATCGCTGCTGCGAGAGAGTGAGCGTGACCGTCCCGTGACCCGATCCGGGCACAAAAGAGAACCGATCACCCTAGCTCATTGCCGGTTTCTCAACCGCGCACGTCCGACGCTTCCCTCGTTAAGGGACAGTCACGAGCTTGTCGTGTCCGTGGTCTCGTCCTGCATCAACCGCAGATACAATGGTACCGGCAACCCCTTCATTCACCTCAAGGATTTCATGTATGAGTCCTCCTATTGGCAAAACGATCAGAGGTCCCCGGCATACCTCTTTCGGAGATCATTAGATGGTCCCGCGCTTCAGTGGTTCTATTCTTTGGAGCCCCGCGAGGCCGAGAATTTTGAAATAGTCCAGAGAAGGTTCTTGCAGAAATATAGGGATAGGGTAGGTCCCTCACTCTCCATTACCGACCTAGTGGCCGAAAAGATGAAGCCCGACGAAGATTTTGTCCGCTATGCTAATAGATGGAGGTCTCTGGCGGAAAGAATAAGGGATACCCTCTCCGAGTCCGAACAAGTGAAGATGATTGTGTCTAATGCAACCCCACAATTCAGACACGTCCTGGCCATGAATAAACTTACTACAATGGAGGAACTATATGAAAGGGCCCGGTACATCCAAACCCAGTTAAAAGACTCCCCCATTATGAACATGTTTGAGTCGCCGAAGCCCAAAGTGGTCAGAAAGACAGGCGCTGGTGTCCCGGGCGGAGCCACGGAAGGGGTCGTGACAAATGAGTAAGTGGGTGTGGTCAACAATGCCAACTATGCAATCAACCCAAGGCCTCCACAAATGCCCCGACTTCCCCTCCAACCAGGTACTTTCCCTCTTCGTCCTCCACCCCAAAATAATCCACCCCAGGATAATATGCCTCCATTACGTCAACCCCAGCAACAACAACCACAACCTCAGCAACAACAACCACCACTTCAGTACAACCAAGTTCCACCCCCGGGGAATTATGGTCCCCAACAGCAACAAAGGAGGCCGATCGGTCCCAAGAGAGCCTACTATCCACCGTTGCCAGAAACTCTGGCGGATATTTTCAACGCCCTCATGGCCTCAAACATACTTGTGCTACCCAGGGAAAGGCTCGTGTGGCCCCCGAATGTTGATACCTCCAAATATTGCATCTACCACAGGCAGCCAGGACACACAGTAGATTACTGCTTCCATTTCAAAGATTACATCCACGATTTGAATGATGAACATCAAATAGATTGGGATGAAATGAGACGATACGTTGCCGCTCTCAAGGCTAGGAGACCTCCTCATAGGCCACAGCAGCAGTTACAACAGCAGCAGTTACAACAGCAACAGCAGCAGCAACCACAACAACAACAGCAGCCTCAGCAGGCCCCACAACAACAGGCCAACATGGGCATAATCCAGAATCTATTACCAGAGCACCAACAGCCCAATCATCAGGTTAACCCCATCTCCTCCTTCCCGGAAGTCGGGAGAGAGCAGGTGTGGCACCCGGAAAGTACCTCCATTCTTTCTACCGCCCATCCTATCATCACGCAACACCCTTGCCTAGCCCGGGTAGCACCTCTCTCTCATCAACCCGCATCAGTATCGCCTTCACCATTTCCACTACTATTACGCCCTCTCATCCGCACCCCGATCTCCTATCAACCGACACTCTCCACTACGCCTTCACACCCTCTCATCTTCTTTCACTCCCCCACTTTACCATCCACCTCTACCACATTTACCCCTACACCTTCTAAACCCCTTATCATCCGTCAACCATACATAACCCCGCCTTTCTCCACCGTATCACCACTAATGCCTTCAAAACCACTCATTACCCATCACCCACCTCAAAATCATTGCCCGCTTCAAGCCTTACCCACTTCTACTTCATCTCCACCTCCACCTTCCAGACCCCTTATCCTCCATAATCCGTGTGATATCCCCTCTACCTCCACCATGCCCCCACCTAACAAACCCCTCATCAGAATCCCTGCTCCCGTCATCACCCCTGCTTCATCAACCATTCCTCCACCACTACCCCTCAAATCCCTGTTAAAACCCACTGCTACCCCCACAGAGGTACAAAAGCCGCAGGCAATGGTGCTCCGGAGTGGAAGGATTTTCCACAGGGTTTTCCCCCACAACAGTCAGAATCCTGAGCAATCTCAGCCAGAGAAGGATGATGGAGAACAACTGGAAAGAGCTATCCCTGGAACACAGTATGATCTATTGAAACACTTGGACAAGACGCCTGCTCGGATCTCCATCCTAGAGCTACTTCAAAGATCCACATCCCACCAGGCAGCCTTAATGGAGTACCTTCAAAGGGTCATGGTGAATGAGGACCTCCCTGTAGAAAAGATCTCTACCGTCCTGACCCCAACGGACACACAACCGGCCATCATGTTCTACAACTACGAGCTCGCTCCCAAGGAAGCTCGAAAATATGCACTGTGCATTTCAATAAAAATTAATGGGGTATCCATAAACCCGTGCCTTGTAGACACGGGTGCGTCCATAAATGTGATCTCCATGAGCACTCTTCAGTTGTGTGGGGTCGACAAGGAACAAATAAGACCTTCCTCGATCACGGTCACGGCTTATGACAATAGCAAAAGGCCGCCGCAGGGGATGATTATTCTGAAGGCAGAACTAGGCCCCATGTCAATTCCCACGGAATTCCATGTCCTCGACATGGACCCCACATTCAAGGCTATACTGGGTCGCCCTTACATCGAAGCCATGGACGCTGTGCCTTCCACCAACCATCAGTGCCTGAAGTTTCCTTACAATGGGAGGATTATTAAAGTGGTCAGTACACCTGTCCTTCACACAGTGGATGCTATCAACACCTCTCTGCCCTCTGTTTGGCCATCTCATCGGCCCATATTGTCATTGCTGGACGTACGTGATCTATCTCACGTTCCACTAGCACCAAAGGAGCCGGTCAGGGCAACCGCAACATCATATCTCCCTTTTCACTCCAAAGGTTGGGAGATTATGAGGAACATCGGCTACCAACAGGGTAAAGGTCTGGGCGCACAGTTACAGGGTAGGCTCAAACCGCCAAAGGAAATTAGGCCGAACCGCAGGTTTGGCCTAGGCTTCAAAGGACCGTTCAGGGCGGATTGGAAGCCCCTCACATGGACTCTATCAAACCACTTCAACAGAGGGCCCGTTGTTCAGATGGGAGATTACCCACGAGAAGCATGTGGGGGATCACATGCTGTATATTTGGCTGAAAAATGTCCGAGGATCACCAAAAGAGGCAAGATCAAAGATCCGGAATGCGAGTGGAACAAATGGTTCGACATACGGGACATTTCTGTTGCACTGGAAAGGATGTTCTCGTCTCCGCAGCTTGAAGGACCACCATTGATCTCCGGAGTACCAGAGAATATTACCACTCTTGCCAAGGTTCCAAACTATCCTCGTCCTCGTCAGAAGGACCCTGTCATCGACGGATCTTCATCCGTCCTCAACATTGCCATCGACGGCTCATTAGCCGCCATCTTCTCCATCCACTCGTCTCAGCCTTTGCTGATATCTTCTTCCTGGGCCAGATAATTATCTGATGATCTTCCCAGATCCCCTTCTCTGCTTACATACCTACGCGGGCTTCTCAACCCGCGCCAAGTCTTCAACCATGATCTGCTCTATGAGCCTCACAATCCTCTAGCCATAACCACTTTTCTCTCTCCTCCAATCTCTTTTCACTGCTTTGTCATTAAAATTGAAAACGAAAAAAAAACGTCAATTTTCAAATTCCTCAACAACACATCTTCGTTGAGGAAACCTCTTACATCTCCCACGGGTGCGTCCCGCCCTGCGGACCACCCGTCCAAGGTCCGATGAGCGACCTTTTCTACCCCTCCTCTAAGGGGTCTTCTCCTGTACATTCTACACCATCCTCTTCGTCTTCCTCTTCTTCTGTAAATATTGTCAGTCAATCTAGGAATGATAGGTCAAGGGTAGTACCCAGGAAGAAATCCAAGGGTAGGCAGATCCCTCGTCGATTCCTTCTGGATTTAGCCGCCAGATGTCAGGCCCTTCTTGCCATCCCCCAGTTGTTAGAAAATCCCATCCAGCTACCGGAAATAGAATGTGAGGGCGACTGTGCATTTGATGAAGGGTATGGAGTCTACGAGATCACGGATGAAGAATGCCCCACTGAAGATGAGGGTGAAGAATATGAGGATGCGGCGGGCGCATACGCTAGTGGAATGAGGAGATTCGACGAGCCGTCAACCGCCGTAGAAGAATCCACCAAAGAAGTCAACTTGGGAACTGAGGAAGACCCTAGGATCATCCTCATAAGTGACAACCTACCACCCTCTGAAGAAGAGGCATTAATTGAGGTTCTCAAGGAATATAAGGACACGTTTGCATGGAGCTACGAGGATATGCCGGGTCTAGATTCAACCTTGGTCGAACACCGTTTAACCCTAAAACCAGGGTCCGTCTCGGTAAAACAAAGGTTAAGGCGTTTCCACCCTCAGATGGCTTTAAAAATGAAAGAAGAGGTCGATAAGCTCCACAAAGCCAGGTTCATTAGAGTCGTTCTTTATCCTCAATGGGTGGCGAACATTGTCCCGGTCATGAAGAAAGATGGGAAAGTCAGGATTTGTATCGACTTCCGGGACCTTAACCGCGCATGTCCAAAAGACGATTTTCCCTTACCTCACATTGATGTGTTGATCGATAACACGGCAGGTTATGAGACCCTCTCATTCATGGATGGATTTTCAGGATATAATCAAATTCGTTTGGCAGAAGAGGACCAGGAGAAGACGTCATTCACTACCCCTTGGGGAACATATTGTTACGTGGTCATGCCGTTTGGGTTAAAGAATGCTGGAGCTACTTACCAAAGAGCTATGATGGCCATATTTCATGACATGATGCACATATACCTGGAAGTGTATGTGGATGATTTGTTGGTGAAATCAAGGACCAGGATGGAACATCCAGAAGTTTTGGCTAAGGTCTTGCAGAGGTCAAGGGAGTTCCAATTGAAAATGAACCCGAAAAAGTGTGTGTTTGGTGTGTCGTCGGGTAAATTGCTGGGGTTCATTGTGAGTAAAAGAGGGATCGAGATAGATCCCGACAAAGCTAAGGCCATCAGGGATATGCCGCCTCCCAAGAATTTGAGGGAAGTCGAGGTTTAATCGGGAGGTTGCAGTTTATTCGTCGGTTTGTGTCCCAACATTCACAAAGGTGTAGACCTCTCTACGAGTTGACCAAGCCAGGAGTAGAATTCCACTGGAATTCTAAATGTCAGAAAGCTTTTGAAGGGTTGAAGGAATATCTGGCTAGTCCACCCGTTCTCATTCCACCTAAACCAGAAAAACCTCTGATCCTTTACGTCTCAGTCTTGGATGACTCCGTGGGAGCCGTCCTCGCACAAGCTGATGAAGAAGGCAAGGAACGGGCAACCTATTACTTGTCCAAACTTCTCAATCCCTGTGAGCGGAAGTACACCGTCATGGAGAAAACCTGCGCTGCCCTCGTTTGGGTAGTGCAGAAATTGAAGCACTACTTCTTGGCTCATGAGGTCCATTTGATTGCTCGAATGAATCCTATCAAATTCCTTCTGGAGAAATCCGTCCTTACGGATAGGCTAGCACGCTGGCAAAGTTTTCTCTCTCATTTCGACATCACCTACATCCAGCAAAAGGCGATTAAAGGCTATGCCATAGCCGAGCATCTCGCTCACCATCCTCTTCCCAAGTTCGATCCCGTCCAATCAGAGTTTCCAGATGAGGAACTAATGTCCGTCAACCAATCAGATGAGCCAATGTGGACGCTATATTTTGATGGAGCTCTGAATTCTCAAGGGAGAGGAATCGGCGTCGCCCTCCTGTCGCCTGAAGGCCTCACATTCCCATTGGCATACCAGCTCAAATTTCCAGTTACCAACAATATAGCCGAATATGAAGCTCTTCTAGCTGGCCTAGAACTCGCTCATTCTTTTCGTATCACTGAGTTGCGAGTCGTAGGTGATAGTCAACTCATCCTTCGCCAGGTTCTCACTAAATATCGCACTCGCGATCCCAAACTCAAGCCATACCAAGAACTCACTGCTGCCTTTGCCAAACTGTTCACCAAACTGATCTTTGTTCATGTCCCTCGTCATCAGAATATTCTCACCGATGCCCTCGCCTCGTTGGCATCATCCATAAGGTTCCCTCTAGGAAGATGGTTTGAGTCCATTTCCATCTACAAACTTCACGCCCCTGCAATCGATGATGCTTCCTACGTAAATATCAAAGACAGGATAGCAAGGAAGATCCTGCAGGAAGATATCCTTGAGAAGAGGGAAATTATGTTGGCAGAGGCTGAAGGAGAACTGGCTGATGAAGAGAAACCATGGTTCTACGAAATCGTCAAATACTGCCAAGATCAGTCTTATCCTGAAGGGGCCACCACAGAGGACAAGAAAGCCATAAGAAGGGTGGCTCAGAAATACACATTGGTTGGAGGTCTACTCTATAGGAGGAGCCTTACTGGTATTCTGTTAAGATGTCTTGGTGACGATGAAGTTTGGAAATGTGTAGAGGAGACGCACTCGGGTGTGTGCGGTGGCCACGTGAATAGTCAGATGCTCGCCAAAAAGATCATTCGGCAAGGCTTTTACTGGCCCACTATGGAAGAGGATTGTGCTGTCTATGTCCGTAGGTGTGTCAAGTGTCAACTTCACGCCGATAAAATCCATTCACCATCTTCCTCACTTCATCCAATATCCTCCCCGTGGCCTTTCTCCATGTGGGCATTCGACATCATTGGTCCCCTAGGTGATCCCAATTCCCTCACCAAGCAGAAATCTTTCATCCTTACTGCGACGGAATACTTCACCAAATGGGCCGAAGCCGAAGCTTACGCGGAAATCAAGGCGTCAACAGTCTGCAAGTTCATCATGAAGAACATCCTCGCCAGATTCGGCGTCCCAAGCACAATCGTCACCGACAATGGGCCACAGTTCATTTCTCAGGACCTATGCGACCTCTGCAAAAGGTACGCAATTGCATTGCATCATTCATCGCCTTATTACCCACAAGGTAACGGCCAAGCGGAGGCCACCAATAAAACATTGCTCAAAATCATCAAAAAAACCTGCGAGTCTAGTAAGTTTTCAGACTGGCCAGAAAAACTTATCGAAGCCCTATGGGCCTATCGCACTTCAATCCGTACCCCCACCGGGCAGACTTCATTTGCCCTTACTTATGGTATGGAAGCGGTAGTCCCGTACGAGACTCTGATCCCTTCTCTCAGGGTACAATTAGATGAAGAATTTCCCCTCGACGATCATCGTAATTCACTCCTCGCCCAGTTGGAACTCTTAGATGAGAAGCGGCTGGCCACTGCCGAACACGCGCGTGTGTATCAAAATAGACTCGCTCGCTTTTACCAAAAGAAAGTCATTGAGAGAAAATTCAAAGTCGGTGAGATGGTCGTAAAAGGAATTTTTTTTAAACCTGGAGGGCCACGTTCTAAGCTCCAACCCAATTGGGAAGGACCATTTATAATTCAAGCCGTGTACCCTGGCAACGCCTACAAGCTAATCAATGCCGAAGGGACCGAGTTATCCCACCCTTGGAATGGGCTTTATCTTAAGAAATACTACCCTTAGCACAAAACAAAAAAATGATGAAAAGATAAAAAACACAAAAAATAAAGAAATATTGAAAACCACTAAAAATATGGAAAATTCAAAATGCCAATGCCTGGTGGTCACCATGTAGTCAAGTCACTGCATCTAACCTTCATGCCAGAACCGTGGAGATCCCTGTCCGGCCACGTCGGCCTATGCTCGCTCGAAGGAAGCTAACATGTGCTCACTTATGTATTTTATTCAAAAAAAGTCGGTAGCATCACCTACGGTGGGGCCCCACCCAGAAGATCTCCGAAAGCTGTAATCATTATTCTTTTCTCTTCGACCAAATGAGACAGTCGGCGCCCTTAAAACGCTGAGCATGAGAAATCGAAACTAAAACCCCAAGGGCAAGAGTAGGATCCATTTCCTCGAGCATCGATCAGAGCACGAGAAGAGGGCAGTGTCCCCGCAGGCATACAGAAGGGAGCCCATAAACGTCAAACGACTATATCTCCCTCACAAAAAGAAATACAAAATCAAAATCAAGAGCCTGGTCGTGACCGTGCCTGATGCGATAAATGGAACCCCTCAAAGTAAAAGTTTGAATCCACAAAAAGGGGGGGGCTATGGAATGTAAATGCTCGAGATTTGGTCCGAAGTTGTCCGAAAGGAAAGAGTTAATGGGCCCTTATTCGCTCGCTGGGTTAACGGCTTTGCCGGTCCTCTTAGGAGGTTTATCCCCTACACTCTTCCTTCTCCCTCTAAAGATGAAGGTTCGATGGAGTTTCTGAAGGGTGAAAACTGTCCAGGATCTGCGACCTTATTTTAATATACACATTTGGTTGCCTACTTTGAAAAGTAAAAGCTATCGCTGCGAAGGAGTCTCCGTGTTTCTGGCTGGTCAAGACCCCTGCTTACCACCTTGATGTCTTCTTGTTTAACCTCGGGCTTAGGCCAATGCAAGCGCGTCACCTATGGGTGCGACGGCGTCTGATTCCGGGTCAGCGTCGCGCGGTTGGTCATTGGGGTTCCAGGGTGTTCCATCATATACCATCTAGAGTTGTGAGGAAACAGACCCGGGTCGGGCAAATCTCTTACCTCAAACACCTTTTGGGTGAATCCCTGTGGTCGGAAGCGACTGGGAGCCTAAGCATGGCATGACGGTATTGTCATCAGGGTAAGTCTTAGCCGGCGGGATCATCATTCGAGGGGTCTAGAGGCCCGAATCAACCTAGATGTGCACTTTGGATACCTGGGAGGTTAGTAAGAAACCCCTGTTCTCACGTTGGTTAGGTGCCATTTGGGTGCTTGCCAGGCGTTAGCAACAAAAAAAAATTGAAATGATAAAAAACAACAAAAAATGAAAAAGAGAAAATGTACATATTTACAAACAAAAAAAATCTTTTTTATGATAAAACAAAAAAATGCCAAATATAAAAAGAAAACAAATCAATTTTGCATGATTGCATTTGCGCGCAGCATCTCACTTTTAATACCGCTTGCATTCGTGTGCTTGCCTGTCGCATTTATCATCACTGCATCTTTCCCTCGCCTTCCTTAAATAAAGGCTTGACCCCTTGACCAGTTATCAAGAACAGTCACAGTGACCATTTGCTTATTGAGCGAGGGGCCAAGTCAGAACAGAAATTCTGATTTGTTTGTTTCAGTGATGTGTGCAGGGATTCAGGCAACAGAAGCAAAGGTGAAAACCAAACAAACCGAACCTTGTATGTTATTCTAAAAAACCAAAAAAATTACATCAAGTTCCGCCCTCTCTCTCTGCATTACTCGTCCCACTACTCTCCGAGTAAAACGCTCTCAAAGGTGCTACCCAACTATGAAAAACGGTACTCCTACCGCTCTGTACTCCCCTTCCTATTCCCACACCCCGACGTTGATCCACGGAAATAGCAGAGAAGTTACCAACACAAAAGCCACGCTCTCGTGCTCTTCGGTAGCGCTCCTCACCATCTCTCATCCACTGTTCAGCAAGACCAAGGCTGGTTCGGAGTTCGAATAGTTGGGCCTCCATGGCCCTTCGTTCCTCCCTTTCAGTCAATCTGTTGGCTCTTTCTCTCTCTGCGTCTCTTTCTCTCTCTGCACGTTCTCTCTCACGGTCTTCCCTCTCCAACTGGAGAGTGATCCTCAGTTCCATAGCATCCCTGGAAGAGTCGTCATCTGGACGACGCTACAGTTCCCCCTCCAGCTCTGCTATCCTATCCGCCCTCTGCGCAGCTTGGGCAAGCACGTCTTCCGTCTCCTTTTCCTGCCAGATGTACCATCTCAGATACGCGATAAGGCGTAAACAAAGAGAACTCAACACTGAAACTTTTACCTGTATACAGAGCATCCCTTCTGCCTCCGCAGCACGCTGCGTGGCGTGAGCAAGTTGCTCATGAAGCAAGTCAAGTTCTGAGGTGGAAATCCACAAGCTGGAAGAGGCACCACCTACTCCCATCGCTGGGGAAGCCGCGCCAATCTGGGCATGCTACGACCGTGTGAATTAGCAGCCAACATCTGGAATCTGGGGTTTTAATTAGGAACGCACTGTACACCTACCAAGGCGCTCGTAGCTCCGCGGGCATCGCCCAACCGTTGCTCCATCTCTGCCAAGCGAGTTCGTAAAGTCGCTATCATCGTATCACGGATATCCTGCAGCCATACAAGTCAGCATTTCCACCAGAAAATCAAAAAAAGGAGAAAGAAGAAGAGAGGAAAAGGGGAAACCTACCTCCACAAGTCCCCGGGGTTGGAACCGCTCTGCGTACCTTGTCTTGTATAGACGTAGGTAATCCTCGCTATCCCGTGCCTGCGATTCCACGATTATGCCACCCCGTTGCCAGTCTTCGTACTGTTCGGGGAATCGCACACGCCAGTCAATGCAGGTCGCCGGTCCTCGCGTCTCTCTCCCAACGCGAGGTGGCGCAGCTGAATCCACCCATTCTTGAGCCAGTCCCAAAGTCCTCATAACCAATCGTAGCCGAAGCGGCTCGATTTCATTCAGGCAGTGCATCCACAATTCCCGTCCGAACCGGGCACGACTTGCTAGAACCCACGGCTGGTCGGCATCGACCATGTCTGAGTAGGGTCTCCAGTTTACCATCGATGCAGGGAACTCTTGTAGCTCCCGCCTTAGCACCATCAGTTGGTAGGTTAGGGGTGCCGCACTCATGATGGGTTCCCACCGCCTGGCTAGCGGCACCATCGCGGGTCGCCAATGCCGAGCTCTCCCCATGGGGAGGTAAGTATAGCTCCACAGCTGCTCGGCGCAGGTCATCAGTACCTTGCAAAAACACAAAAAAAAAATACAAAACAAGCAAAACCAAAAATACCTGGATGAATGGTGTAAAACCACTCACAGCCATCTCACGATCCGCTCCTGCAAACAAGTGTGCCAGCATGGCAGCTCCCCAGGCATAGTATCCTACTCTTTCAAGGTCTGATAGCAGCTCCAGAAAGCGACATTGGATACCGTCCCCTTTCGAGCTCAGTACCAATCTCCCCAAAAGGAAGAGGAGAAATCTCCTCAAATCTATGTTGCATCTTTCCCAGTTGCCGAAATCTGTGCAGTACACGGCACGGCATCCTATTTCCATCCTTTCCATGAACTCTTCTGAGGATTCATCGTCCCGCCGACGAGTGTCGGTGAGCCCTAATGCATCCCTGAGGGACGCCCTAGCTACCGACCTATTTTTTCGACCATCTAGGTCCAAACCCAGTAGCTTTCGAGCACCTTCTCGGTAATCCGCATAAGTGACCCCGGTCACTACCTCGTCCTCCACCTTCAGGCCTGTGATCTGGACCACATCCTCCAAGCTGGGCACCATGTGCCCCCAGGGCATCAGGAATGCCCGACTCACTGGGTCCCATCTCTCACACAAGGCTTGGATCAGAACCAGGTCGAGCTCGAGCGGCTCGATCCGAAGAAAGGTGCCAAATCCCATCACGTCTAGCCTAGCCTTCTGAAAATCTGGGAGACCCCTGTATGCGGCCACTGCTAACTCCCATGAAATGTGTGATTTCATCACACTCTGTGCGTGCATAAGAAATGGAGAAGGGTGTTGTCAAGAGGAAGAAAAAAGAATGAAAAAAAGGGCAGGAAAACTTGGCTTACGAGTTGTGATTGGGCCCTTTCGCTGAAGTGCCCTTCGAGGTCCGAAAGCCTCATGGAACTACTACCACTGGATCTGCTTCTCTTCGAGGAGTGGGAAGATTCGCCCTCCATCCAACTCTCAGAATTTTGAACTCCTCCTCTCCCGTGAGAACTTGTGCTCCTCGAGTTAGCTCTCGATATACCTGGGAGGATAAATGGGACAAGAATTTATAGAAATGGAAGGAGTGCAGGCCAAGATTGCCTCCATCACCTTTAATGATAGCCCTCGCGATGAGGCACCTACCATGCGGTCCCGTGTGTCACTTCACCGCTCGCACAGGGTGATTGATTGGACGAAGAATATGACGACTAGCCCCCTATGTTGTCTAGGGATACCCTATCATGTTTTGGAGGACGTCTGCAAAATTTGACACAACATCCGGGAAAAGGGACTAGGGCCGTCATTATTGACTTCGACGACAGATTCCCGTGGAAAATGGTCACAACAAGACGCGATTCTTCGCTTGGGGTGGAGTCTCGGCAGGCACATCACATGGAAACAGTACAAAGGAAGCATGGCGAAGAAGGCACGCACAAGAGAACAAACAAGCAGCAGAAAATCAAATCACTCCATTCATAATTCTACATAAGCTGTCATAAACACTACAATCATAGAGAGGAGGCGGGTCCACTAGGCTCGCCAACTCTCGCCATTGTCTTCATGCTCGTCCCTCTAGGCGTCCCTCTCCTCTCCCCTGAGGTGAAGATCCCTCAGAAGCCTCCTGGATCCCCGTGCAGTAGCACCCGCCTCGCCTCATGGCGTCGGCTCCACAGCAATGACTCGCTGCTCCTCCCCTGGCGTGGCGAAGAAGCCACTAGCGGCAAAGCGACCAAACTGGCGCAGTCGCTCCCCGAACTCTCGTGCTCTCTCGTAGCGCGTCTCCATCCCTCCTAGCCTCTGCACGACGGCCTGAAGGCCCAGCTGGAGCTCCCTCACTTGGGCCTCCAAGGCCCTCCTCTCGGTCTGATCCCGCTGTCGCTCGGACCTTCTCTCGACTTTCTCTCTCTCTGCCTCTCTCCTCATCATCTGCAGAAGAACCCTTAACTCCAGGATGTCTGGAGAAGGTCTCTCCTCACTGCGATGTCGCAGCTCTACTACAGTCGCCACCCAGGCATCACGCTCCTCTTCAGCCCGGGCAGCCCGAGCCACCGCACCGGCAAGTTGCTCCCGGAGGGAGGCAATCTCAAGAAAAGGGGCCGAGGAACTGGAAGATGCGCCGCCAGTCACTCCCACCATCGCTGTCTGCTGGGCACGCTGGAACGAACAAACAACAGCCGTCAGCTAAGCTCCACATTTAAAAATAGAAAATGCAGCACTTAGCTTACCAGGAGCGACAGTTCCTGTTGAGTGGCGGCCAGCTGCCGCCTGACCTCGGCTAATTGGGCACGCGACCCATCGACGTCGCGCGTATCCCCGGCTTGGGGAAGCCCCGCATAACTCTCTCTCTGCCGCCGCAGGAAGTCGGCACTATCCTGCACCAGTACGCTCCCTTGCTGTCCAGGGAGACGTATGCGCCAATCCTCGAGCTTCGCCATGCCGCGACTCTCCTTCCTGACATGGCTCGGCTCGTCTGCACTCGCCCACTCATCGGCCAGGCCCAGGGTCCTCGCCATGTCCTGCACCAAGAAACAAGGGCCTCGCATCATAACAAAGAACGCGTCCCCTGTCTAGGACGCGTCCATCATTTGAGTGCAACACTCGCCGAACCCTTTCCCCCCTCGCACGCCTCGCTTCAAAACTCAAAATAGATCAAAGAAGGGGAAACCGAAGCACTCACCGAACCGTGTTCACCTCCCTCCGCGACATCGGGCCCCTCGGGTCCCTCGGGGGCCCGAAGCGGCCCTTCCTCCTCCATGGACGCCGTTCCGTGCTCTTGCGTGTCCCTCCTCAGGCGAGGAGTCTCACGTCCCTCTCCACCTTCACCATGGTCCGGCCCACCAAACTCCATCGATCGAGAGAGGAAGAAGACGGAAAGGGGCGAGCAAATCTCGACAGGAGGCGGGCTCGTTTGCGGGTAAGGCACGGGAGAAGAAAGGCCGCCCGGCGTTTTAAATTTAAATTTGAGGATTAAGACGCGTCCTCGCGCCTGGATGCGCCCAAAAAAGGGAGAAAGGAAACAGAATCCCCCCGTGCAAACCGCAGTTCCCCGCTGTTCAGGGTAAAGTCTCGTAAGGCATGCCTCGAAACAACTCGGTACAGCAGAAAAGTGAGAGAGGAAAGGTACACACAACACAAGAAAGCCATTTTCATTTCATATAATAGTCGAAAGTACATCATGCAGTAAGGAGGGTGGAGTGTACAAGCAACTCTCTAACTCTCACCATCACCCTCCTGGTCATCTCTCTCCTCCCTCCTCTGACGGGGATCCCTAGGGGGCCTCTGCGACCTCTGTGAACCCTGAGAAGCCGTGCTCGCCTCCCCAGGGGGCACCATGCCGGCCTCCAAGGTGCGGCGACACTCCTCGGTCGAAGAAACTAGAAAGCTGCCCACGGAAAAGGAACCAGACTAACGAAGTCACGCCCCTGCGCTCCTTCGCCCTCTGATACCGCTCCTCACTCTCCCGAAGTCTCCCCCTCCGCCGTGCCAAGACTCAGTCGGAGCTCCCTCACCTGAGCCTCCAAGGCCCTCCTCTCATCCCAATCTCCATGTCGCTCTGCCCTCCTGTACTCCCTCTCTTTCTCCATTATCTCCCTATCCCTCTCCCTCTCTCTCTCTAGGATCTCCATATCTCTCTCCTCTCTCTTCTCTCTCTATCCTCTCTCTCCCTCTCCCTCTCCTCTCTCTCTCGCGTCGCCTCCCTCCTCGACAGCTCGAGGGCAATCCGCAGATCCAACACGTCACGAGGGAGCTCCTCAGCCTCCCGTCGTCGCTCCTCCTCCAGCTCCACAATCCGGGCGTCACGCTCCGCCACCCGAGCATCGCGCTCCTGCTCGGCACGAACAGCACGGGCCAGGGCCTCTCGAATCTCGGCCACCTGTCCAAACACGCATGCACCGTAAGAGAGCAGTGATAAAAGGAAAGCAGCTAGAAGGAAAGTCGGGGTCAGGCAGACACTCACTCGAGCCGCGCGGTCACGCTCGGCCTCCTCAGCCCGAGCCACCGCATACGCCAGCTGCTCCTGAAGGGCAGAGACCTCCGGGGGAGGACCCCACGAACTGGAACCCGCCCCACCAGCCGTCCCGGTTGCCGCTGCCTGGTGGGCCCGCTGAAACACAGAGCAAACGACAGTCAGAGGCCAAGTATCAAAAATCCAGGTCACAAAAATGCATTGCATAGACTCACCAGGATCTCCAACTCCTGTCGGATGGCCACCAACTGTCGCCTGGCGTCCGCCAACTGGGCCCGCAGGTCGGCGATCATGTCGTCACGAGCATCCTGCATTGCATATAAGTTAGTATCACATGCATATACACATAGAAGAGTGAAGCATTTTCATTTCACACTTACCCCTGTCATACCACCGAGGGAGAGGCGGTCCCCGTACGTAGCTCGATACCGTCTCATGTAGTCGGTGCTGTCCTGTACATGGGACACCACTGGGGCCCCGCCCTGCTGCCAGTCCTGGTACTGTGCTGGGAAGCGCGTACGCCAGTCCACAATCTTCGCCTTCCCCTTGGTCTTCCGCCCGATGCGGACCGGCTCGTCTACATCGACCCACTCCTGGGCTAGCCCCAACGTCCTCATAACCAGCCTCAGCCGAAGCGGCTCGATCTCGTTCAGGCAATGGACCCACACGTCCCGCCCGAAACGAGGAAGACCCGCTACAACCCAAGGCTGGCCAGCGTAGCCCATGCCCAGGTAGGGTCTCCACACCACCTGCATCACCATACATACATCATGTTAGTTACCATTCAGTCACATGCATAAAAACACAAAAAAATCATACGCATCATACCATGGCCTCGGGATACTCGCTCAGCTCCCGACGAAGTGACGCCAGCTGGTAGCTGTGTGGTGCCGCTACCACGACCGGCCTCCACTGTCGCGCTAGAGGAACGGCTCTCCTGTTCCCCTGCCTGGCCCTCCCCATCGGGAAGTAGTAATAACTCCACACCTGCATCCATCATACATCATTAGCACGAGTAATTGCATATTTAACTACGGTAAAATGCATAAATAAATTGTGTACCTGGAGAAAAGGTGCGAAGCCGCTGACTGTCGTCTCCCTCTCTGAAGTCTGGGAGAGATCAGCAATCAAATGGGCAAGCAGAGCCGCTCCCCACGCGTAGTGCCCCACTCTGTCAAGGTCCGCCAGGATCCCGAGGAAGCGGCAGTGGATGCCATCCCCCTTCGTCCCCAGCAGAAGGCGGCCCAGGAAGAAGAAAAGAAACCTCCGGAGGTCTAGATCCACCAGCTCCCGCTCGCTCGGGTCCTGGGCGAAAGCTGCACGGGCATCTCCCTCCAGTCGTGCCAGAAACTCCGCTCCAGTCTCGCTAACCCGCTGGCGCGGGTCGACGAATCCGAGCGCCTCCATAATCTCCACTCGGCCGACTACCCTGCTGTCTCTGTCGGTCACGCTCGTCTCTAACCACAGCAGGTCCAGGGCACTCTCTCGGTAGTCGGGGTAGGTGACCCCGCTAACCGCCTCTCCGTCAACTCGTAGCCCGGTGATCCGAGCTACGTCTTCAAGCGTCGGCACCATGTGCCCCCAGGGCATCAGAAACGCCCGACTCGGCGCATGCCACCGCTCCCTCAATGCCTGGATAAGAGGAAGGTCGAGTCGGAAGGGCTCGATCCTGAGGAAGGCTCCAAAGCCCATGGCGTCCATACGTGCCCTCTGGATGTCTGGCAGCCCACGGTACGCTGCCACCACTAGAGACCAGCTGATCCGGCCCTTCATCACGCCCTGCACATCACAAAACCAACAGGGCAACACATCAGCAGCATGGATAGTAATAAACAATAACACTGTATATGCTACTTATTTATTTTATTTTTTATTTTATTTTTAAAAATATTTATGTTTTTCTTAGAGGCGTCCAACCCCTTTATTTTCTTTATTTTACTTTTAGAAAAACAAAAAAACAAAAACAAAAACAAATAAAATAATATATATTATCATGGAGGCGTCCTAAGCCTTGGACGCCTCTTATTTTTAATCTTATTTTATAAATAAAAAGATAAAAAGAAAAAAAAGAGAATGTGGAGGCGTCCAGGCACCTGGACGCCTCCTTCCCTCACTCCCCGACCTTCTCCACACAGCCTCTCGTCCACCCGTTTAGCCCAGTGAACTAATAGAATGGAAGTCTAAGGGGCTTACCGGATCGTGCTCGTCCTCTCCCGCGTCACCAGCGCCCGCAGGGCCCTCCACGGCCAAAAGAGGAGCCTCCTCCTCCACGGCAATCTCCTCCGCCACGGCAGCCTCCTCGGCGTCATCTCTCAGCCTCCTCGGACGACGAGCCCGTCGTTTCCGCGTCTCCCCACCCTGGCTCGGGCCTGCTTGCTCCATTGGAATTGGGAATGGGTCGTTTAGAGTGAACGAGTCGTCAGAATGAACAGTAGAAGTGAAAGGGGGGTGAGGCCCCCCTTATATAAGAAAAACCCTTTTTTGGGGCGTCCAGGCGCCTAGACGCCCCCACTTTTTTCTTTTTTTCAAAAATTCAAAAAAACTTAGGGGCGTCCAGGCGTCTGGACGCCCCCAAAAAAAATTAAAAAAAATAATAAAAAGAAAATATAGGGGCGTCCACACCCCTGGACGCCCCCAAAATAAAAAAAAATAATAAATAAAAAAATAAAAAATAAAAAATTGGAGGCATCCAGGCCCCTGGACGCCCCCATTAAAAATAACTTTTTTGATATATATATTTACATATGATCATATTATGAATAAATAGGTACATAAAAAGAAAGAAAACACAAAAACAGAAAAACGGAAAAATAAAGATCATAACAAAGGGAACGTGGTCCAAAACATCAAAATGCCAGATTTTATTCCATCAGAAAGTAAAACGAGCTACATCAGGGGCTTAGGCACCTTAGGCCTTAACTTCCCCAGTTCGGTTACATAAGCTCTCCACAACTCGCATTCTTCCCCCACATGCGCTAAGGCCTTTCCCACAACACTTGTCTTCCAGGGTGCTTTGACGGCCTTCGCTTCCTTCGCATCCGCTTCAGTGCCCAACTCTCTCTTCTTCAAAGGAACGATGCCAGTCGGTGGTAGGAACGAATGACGTGGAATGCCGATCTGGAGGCAGCACCGATGCGCGTTGTAAAGGATGAACTCGGTTGCGCCGATCAGTTGGAGATCAACTTCAGAGGAAGGCCTCATGAGGAGCTCGAGCGAAAGTAGACATGCCGGTGTGCAAGTAAAGAAGCTTTGTGTCATGGTTCGAAAGTGGGACCGCCAGTCTTCACGTTTCTTCAGCCACGGAACACGGTTCGCTACAGTGCCACCAAAGCCTAACACGTCGGCTATGTGATGAAGCGGGCTTTGTTGGAAAAGCTTCGAAGCCGTTGGCATTCCCTCGCGGTGGTCGAATTTGAAATGCAAATCAAGCCAGCAATTCAAGATAAGTGCGCAACCAAATGGAGGCTTACCCATGCTCGAGGCAGTAAGGCCGCTGTAAAGATAGGCAAGGATGGCAGGTCCCACCCTCTTTCCACTCCAGATCCCACGAATGGCACTTAGTTGGTCCTCCTCCACTATGTTGTCGGTATGAGGGAACAAGAGAGCACCCGCCAGACAAATGGTGAACCCCTTCATGATTCCCTCCAAATAGTCATCGGCTGGTGACCCTCTCAGGGCGTCCATGACCCATTCTGTGAGCTTTTGGAGATCGATCCCCTTTTGAGTACGGACCTTTCTGGCTGCGTCGGGCGGCACGAAACTTCCAAGGACGCTTTCAGAAGTCCCCCGTGTCAGCATCCGCATAGCCTTCACTTTCCCGTCACTCTTGAATTTCTTCAATCCGAGCAGAAGTTCCACCTCCTCGAGGAGGATGGTCGCCTCGAAGGTCGGGAAGATAAAAGTGTGGGTCTGGGGATGCCATATCTCCACTAGTGCGCCCATAGCCGCCCAGTCCATACGAATCTTCTTGTAGTGTTTGGCGTGAATAAGGAGCCCCTGCAGATGTCACTTCGAGAGTATGGCCCTCATGCCGATGGATATGTTGGAACTTAACTTTGAAAGCCATGGCAATTTGGAAAACTTCCTCGGTCCCGGGAAGAGTGGATATGGCTGAAAAGGAAAAGAAAGAAGGAGGAAGAGAGCAAGTGAGAAGAAGGTTCAAGAGGAGAAAAGTTGAAATGAATCAGCTTACCATATGCGACATGATCATCCCGCTAAGATGACCCTCGAGGTCGGAGAGTCGCCTAATCTCGCTGCCAGGCCTGCTCCTCTTCATAGCACGGTAAGACTCTCCTTCCATCCTGAGATCTCTAGATTCTCCTCTCCTTCCTCTCCTGAGCTTCCAAAACCCACCTTGGTGCATTTGAATGAACTAACCTAAGGGGAGTTCTTATAGGAAGGGAAGATCGCTACAGGACAGAACGTGTCACATCAGCAGTCAATGTCAGGATTTTGGCCAGATCTCCTTTCCATTGTGGCGCGATTCTGTTACGATTCTGTTACTTTCTGATGTTATTAATCTATGCTGGCCTGTGCAGGTTTTACTAACGGACGTCTTTGTCCTATCTCCTGTCCCACCTTTCAATAGTTAGTCCCACCATGTCATGCATCGTAGTATATGATACCTACGCTACTAGAACATGTCAAGGACCTCGCGGCCCGAACGAATCTGGGATTTGAGTTCCCCTTCAACAAAAAAAGTGATGATCCCGGAAGAATTTGGGTTGTACGGATAGGCCGTTAACTTGTGATAGCATGGGGACGACGGTTCCATTCAGTGAGTTGGTGCGCGGATAAACGGGCCCCAGCCCAGTGTCGGCTCACCGAATCGGTATCCTGACCCGTTCTTAACAAGTTGACAATATTATCCTTGGCTATTTTCTATTTTAGTTTGTTTTAAATTTTTATTTTAACCCAGCATGCATTCATATAGGACTTTGATTTATTGCGGAAGATCATTCAAGTGATTCGATTACGAAAGCCGCTGTGCTTCAATTCTTACAAATATGAGATATTCCACTCCGAATGAAATACTGAGTTTCCTTGAAACGGCCCTACGCTGCTCTTCCAAAGGAGACCCTTGTTTGGACAGACTCTCAGATATTTCTTTACTTTTTACCTTATTTGACCCACCTTGGCCGCAGCACTTCCACATTGGCTGGTAACCGCTCACCAAAGGTGAAACCTGCGGGTTTATGACCCAGGTACTTCCACACCGAGAAGTTGGTCTCCTTTATTTTTCGTGCCTGAGCACACATCTCACCCTCCCTTATTTGATCTCCGTCCGAGCAATCGTCAATATTTGAAAGACCTTCTTCAAGGTCGCCTCATTGAAACTTCAGGAAAGATTCCAAACAGTAACGTCAAAAGCGTGTCTCATCACACCTTGGCATCAACTTATCAGTCCGCTCCCACTTCATTTCACTCCACTTCGATACCATTCCACTACGTGTCGCTCCCTTGCAAAGCAGACGCCAAGGCGGGGCAGCTGTAGACACGCCATTCCTGACGTCTCCTGAGAAAGTCTCATATTACTATACGACGCCTCGCGACGGCTTACGCATTTTGAATCGCTCGAGTGCTTCCTTTTCTTGAGTCTTCTTCCGCCCTTCTCAGCATCCGGAATCGTCTCGTTGCAGCATTCGGACGGCATCAACACCATTCAGACACGCCAAAAAAATCGGAACCAGGAAGGGTATCTGTCGGGCGGCTGCCAACGCCTCGTCTGAGGACCCAGGCGGGTCTTAATGGGGGCGTCCAGGCTCCTGGACGCCCCCATTATTTTTATTTATTTTTCAAACCCCAAAAAAATGAAAAAATGTATATATTAATGGAGGCGTCCATGCCCCTGGATGCCTCCATGAAAACAAAAATAAAAAATATATAACATGCCAGTTGGCATAAAAAAAACAAAATAAAAAAAATATATTATAATTTCTTGGAGGCGTCGAGGACCCTGGACGCCTCCATCAACTCACTCACGGGGCGCCGCCCACCGAACGACTGTTTATCGTGTGTGAAAGAATCCAAATTATGGAAACGTCCAGCTGGCTGGACGCGCCCATTTCCAAATCACGGGTCGCCGCTCCAAAACCACGCGTTGTGTTAAACCACGTGTGACTTTCGGTGGAGTTCGGTGGGACTTATGGAGGTGCCCGGGACCCTGGACGGCTCCATGAAAATATTTGAAAAAAATGAATAAAAATAGAATAAAATATTACTTCGGCCCTGATGGAGGTGTCCAGGGTCGTGGACGCCTCCACCCTCCGGAGCCCTATAAATAGAGGCCCACCCCCTCAGTTCTGGGGGAGCTTCTAAGAGATCCGATAGGCTGCCGAAGCCCAGAGGCTACCGGAGTCATTTCTAACCCATGGGGTCTTTTGTAGGTGGAGGTTCTGCCGGCTTCTCGGGTGCCCACGCTTGCGAGAGGAAGGTCGTCTTCATCCACCGCGCTTCCACGTCGTCCCTACGCTGCCGGAGCTCCGCCGGATTTCACCATCGGCACATCCAATAAGCCAATCCTTTCCTTTTCTTCGTAGTTCTTTTACATTCATCATCTCGCATCCTCTATCCCCCTTCATAAGGGACGCCTCTTCTTATATACTTCTTGCATCCATCATCTCATTTTCCTCCTACTCGAGTCTGAGAGGGGTTTAAAAGACAACACCAACCAGGTGTGTGTCTTGCCATCATTTCGTTATTTTTATCGCAAGGATTTGAATACTACACCTTCATCTTTTTAATCCACTCGTTACTTGTTTGTCGTTGTTTTGCAAGGGTACCCAAGGAAAGCCCTCTCCGTCGGCCGGCCGAAGGGGGAGGAAGAAGCAACCCGCCATCTCCCGCTCTTGAGGTAGGCGCGATCACTTTCTTTATTTTGGGGTCTTTTGGCCCCTGGCGATCACATCTTATTTTCGAGGCCGCGGCGAGTCACTTCCCCAATGGCCGTTTAAATTCCCGTTCTTATATTCTCTTTATATTCTGTTATATTCTTATCCGCTTATATTCTCGAGGCCGTGGCGAGTCACTTCCCCAATGGCCGTTTAAATTCCTGTTCTTATATTCTCTTCACATTTTGTTATATTCTTATCTATTTATATTCTCGAGGCCGCGGCGAGTCACCTCCCTAATGGCCGTTTAAATTCCCGTTCTTTATATTCTCCTTATATTCGGTCATATTCTTATCTGCTCATATTCTCGAGGCCGCGGCGAGTCACTTCCCCAATGGCCGTTTCAATTCTTGCTATTTGATTTCTGCACCATTCCCGTCCCCCCGAGGCCGCGGCGAGTCGCTTCCCGCTATGGCCGTTTAACCCCCATATCTTGTTATATTACATTTGTCCCGCTCGCCCTGCCGGAGCAATCTCCCGTGGTGGCCCCTTCTCTTTTCTCTTATTTCTATGTTGCAGCAAACAAGAGGAGCCCGCGTGCTCTGCGTCTTCTTCGCTCCTCGAACCGCGTGACGTCGCTCACACCGGTGCTTCGTGAGCTGTTTCGGAGACCGCGTCTAGTTGCCAGCTTTAGTCGAGCCGCCTTTTGAGGCTTTTGCTGTACTTTTGCCGGGGTATGCCCCGTGTAGTTGTACTCTGGTGGACTAGTACTCTTGTTTATCTGGACTAATATATATATATCACTCTGATTATTTTGAATTGCTTTCGCACTTGTGTTAATTTTATTACTTAATTGTAATTTACGCGTTCCAAATTCCAGTTCGTTATACATTCCCCCGACATAACCCTACTAACCCTTCAGGGGCCTCATCAGCCTCTTGGGTGGCTTCCCCAGTTCTTGGTATCGGTGTATCGATGTTATCGGTATATCGGTATCCTGAACTCTGGGTCGTTACAGTTGGTATCAGAGCAGTTGTTTAAGGAATTGTATAAGGAATTGAAATTTGTGTTTGTCCAGAGCTAGTCCTGTGTCATCTATTGCTGGCTTAGGGTGTTTTTTTTTGTATGATTAACGGATTTTACTGTTGATTTATGTTCTCGGCAGAGTAATTATGCCGCCTCGTCGAGGAAGACCTCCTCGAGTTCCTCGTGCTCCTCGAGATGCACCCAGGGAAGATAGCGGTTCTGCACCTCCTCCTGCAGTTCCTGCTGTTCCTGCTGTCCCAATTGTTCCTCCTCCAGCGCCGATTGTTGCTCCTCAGGTTGAAGTGCCTAGCAGTCGAGGCAAGGCTTTGAAGGAATTCCTGATGTTCAATCCGCCTCCTTTCGATGGTCAAGCTGATCCAGAGGTTGCGAGGCAATGGCTGGATGCTATTGAGCGTGTATTTGTTTCGATGGAATGTGCTAAAGATGAAAAAGTTATGCTTGCCGCTTTTCAACTCCAGGGTACAGCCATTACGTGGTGGAAAGCCGAGTGGCAGATCGCTTTTCATTCAAGACCTTTTCGGCAGATCACATGGGCAGAGTTCGCAGCTGCTTTCGAGCGTGCCTACACTCCTGCCTGTTTGCAAATGGCAAAGATGTATCAATTCATGGAGCTGAATCAAGGCAGTATGACTGTGCTTCAGTATCGGAATAAGTTTATGGAATTGGGTCAGTATGCGCCCCATGTGCTGGCTAGTGAAGCTTTGAAGACACAGCAATTCTTGTGAGGTTTGAGGCCAGAATTGAAGATGCCCCTCATTGCAAGTCGTGTTGCAGATCTTGATAGTGCGTGCCAGACAGCTGTGGCACTTGAGTTGGAGATGACGAGACCGGGTGGATATCCTCAGGCAGGGTCAGTTCAGCCCGCAGTACTATCTCAGCAGGTGTACCGACCGCCAGTGCCAGGTGTTCCCTCAGTCCAGTCAGAGGTTAGTAGTGCTTCCTCTCCTTCCAAGACCAAGTTCAAGAGGTTCAAGAAGAAGAAGAAGTTTTTCCAACAGCCGTCCGGTACAGATGCAGTTCAGCAGCCGACATCACCTTCTACTCAGACTCGTCAGAGCTCAGCTGTTAGTCAGCCATGGACGTGTCGGAGATGCGGTGGTCATCACAAGGGCCAGCCGTGTTCTCTTCCCGTTGTTTGCTTTCGATGTGACCAGCCGGGTCATGTGGTTCAGGATTGCCCGCTGAGGCCGAAACAATTGCAAGTTCCTCAGTTTTCTCAACCTCAGCAGCCGCAATTCAAACCTCCTCCTGCACCGCAAGCTCAACATTTCTTTTCTCAAGCGTCGGCGTCTTCTCAACAATCCTCGGCCAGATCAAAGAAGCAGAAAGGCAAGGTTACTCATATGACTAGAGCTGATGCTGTTGCGTCCCATCTTGTGGAAGGTACGATTATGCTTTATGGTCATTCAGCTCGTGTCTTATTTGATTCTGGTGCTTCTCACTCTTTTATTTCTGAGGATTTCATGGCATGTATTGAGGAGCCGACATCAGAGATGTCTTGTGAGATGTATGTTGAGATGCCTTCGGGAGATTTCATGATTACACCTCTGTGTTTGGAAGAGTCTCCTGTTATGATCGATAATCACCAGTTGCCGGTGAGATTGTATGCATTGCAGCTGGCAGATTATGATGTTATTCTGGGAATGGATTGGTTGGAGCATTATGGAGCTGTGGTTGACTGCAGATTGAAGAAAGTCTATTTTCAGCCACAGGGGAAATCAGCTTTTTATTTCCAAGGTATTCGATCCCGTTCTTCTCGTATGATTATTTCTGCTATTCGAGCCTATAGGTTGCTTAGTGCAGGTTCCCAGGGGTTTCTTGCTTCTATGGTTGCTGTTGAAAAACCACGACAGGAAGTCAGTGATATTCCTGTTGTTTGTAAGTTCCCTGATGTGTTTCCTGACGAGTTGCCAGGCTTGCCTCCAGAGCGAGAGATAGAGATGGTGATTGAACTGATTCCAGGTACAGGCCCGTTAGCAAAGGCACCGTACCGAATGGCTCCAGCTGAATTGAAAGTATTGCGAGCACAGTTACTTGAATTACTGGAAAAAGGTTATATTCGCCCCAGCTTTTCTCCGTGGAGTGCTCCAGTGTTGTTTGTGAAAAAGAAAGATGGAAGCATGAGGCTTTGTATTGATTACAGGCAATTGAATCAGGTGACTATCAAGAATAAATATCCGCTTCCCAGGATTGATGATTTGTTTGACCAGTTACAGTCTGCTACTATCTTTTCACAGATTGATCTCCGGTCTGGCTACTTTCAATTGCGAATCCGAGAATCTGATGTGGAGAAAACGGCCTTCAGCACTCGATATGGTCACTTTGAATTTCTGGTGATGCCGTTTGGTTTGACTAATGCCCCAGCAGCTTTTATGGACCTAATGTAGCGTATCTTTCGTCCATTTCTTGATCAGTTTGTGGTGATCTTTGTTGATGATATTTTGATCTATTCCGCCTCTGATGAAGATCATGTGCAGCATTTGAGGATCATTCTGCAGACTCTAAGGGATCACGAGCGTTATGTGAAGTTCAGTAAATGTGAATTCTGGCTTCGGGAGATTCATTTTCTGGGTCACGTGATTTCTGGTGACGGAGTGGCAGTAGACCCTGCAAAGATTGATGCTGTGTTGAGCTGGCAGAGGCCTAGAACTGTGACAGAAATACGAAGCTTCCTAGGTTTGGCTGGGTACTACCGCAGATTCATCCAAGATTTTGCGAAGATTGCAGCACCGATGACTAGACTGACTCGTAAGGATGTACCTTTTATCTGGTCGGATCAGTGTGAGGCTAGCTTTGTTGAATTGAAAAGGCTATTGACTTCTTCTCCTGTGTTGACTTTGCCTTCCGACTCGGGTGGTTTTCTGGTTTGTACTGATGCTTCTCGAGTAGGTTTGGGTGCAGTGCTGATGCAACATGGTAAAGTTATCGCATATGCATCTCGGCAATTGAAACGACATGAAGAGAATTATCCCACTCATGATCTGGAGCTAGCTGCAGTTATTTTTGCCTTAAAGATCTGGAGACATTATCTGTATGGCGAGAAATTTTAGATTCTTACTGATCACCAGAGTTTACAGTATATATTCTCCCAGAAAGATCTGAATCTCAGGCAGAGGCGATGGATGGAATTCATGAAAGATTTTGACTTTACACTCTCCTATCAGCCGGGCAAAATGAATGTTGTGGCTGATGCTCTGAGCAGGAAAGTGCAGGTCTGTCATTTGTTGCTTCATGAATGGAAATTGTGGGAATGGCTTCCGAGTGAGGCATTCAGTGCATAGTTTCCTGCTGATCCGAAGATGGCAGTGTGTGCTAGTTTGATTTTGGGTTCAGCTCTATATCAGCAGATTAAAGAAGCTCAGCAAGCGGATTTTGATTTGGCCCGAGTCATATCAAGATATAATGTGGAATTTGATGACGAGCTGGTTGTCAGTTTCCAGGGCAGATGGTATGTTCCCGCTGATGATGATTTGAGGCATGAGGTTTTGAGTGAAGCCCATGGTTCCCATTTTGCTATTCATCCAGGTGTTACCAAGATGTATCAGAATTTGAAAAAGTAGTTCTGGTGGCCAGGTATGAAGAAAGACGTGGCTATATTTGTTTCTAAGTGCTTGACTTGTCAGCAAGTTAAAGCCGAACATCAAAAGCCAGGTGGTTTACTTCAGCCATTAGAGATTCCGATGTGGAAATGGGACCATGTTACTACGGATTTTACTTCTCAGGGTTTTGATGGTATCTGGTTGCTTGTCGACAGATTGACTAAAACTGCCAGATTATTGCCGATTAAATTTACTTGGAGTGTGCAGAGATTGGCCGAGCTGTATGTGCAGAAGATCGTGCCACTGCATGGAGTTCCTGTTTCACTTGTATCAGATCATGACCCACGTTTTACCTCCGGCTTCTGGCGCAGTTTCCAGAAAACTTTGGGCACTGAGTTGGCATTCAGTTCAGCGTATCACCCTCAGTCAGATGGACAGTCGGAGAGGACTATTCAGACTTTAGAGGACATGCTGAGATTGTGTTGCCTTGATTGGCAGGGTTCGTGGAGTCAGCATTTGCCACTTGTTGAATTTGCTTATAATAACAGTTTTCACTCCAGTAATGAAATGGCTCCTTATGAAGCACTGTATGGTCGTCCTTGTCATACTCCCTTGAACTGGTTTGATGTTGGGGACAGATTGTTGACCGGACCTGACATGGTGCAGCAGTGTTCTGATTTGGTTCGTCTGATCAGGCAGAGATTGTTGACGGCTCAGAGTCGACAGAAGAGTTATGCAGATCAGCGCAGACGTCCACTACAATTTGAGCCAGGAGATATGGTGTTTGTTAAAATATCTCCGATGAAAGGTGTTTCCAGGTTTGGGAAGCATGGAAATCTTAGTCTGCAGTATGTTGGCCCTTTTCCGATCATTGAAGCTATTGGTCAGGTGGCTTATCGTCTGCAACTACCTGCGGCCATGCAAGCTATTCATGATGTGTTCCACGTATCTCAGTTGAGGAAATATGTGCAGGATGCTTCTCATGTTCTCGATGATTCAGTTTGGCCTGAGGTGACTGCAGATTTGTCTGCGCCAGAGTTCCCTATTAGAATTGAAGACCGTCGTGAGCAGCGGTTGAGAAATAAGGTTATTCCTCTGGTAAGAGTAGCTTGGCAGCGTCACTCTGGTAATGAGTCCACTTGGGAACGTGAAGATGAGATGCGTCAGCTTTTTCCCTTTTTATTCCAGTGAGGTATATGTCCTTTCTCAGTTTCCTCCTTTTTCCGTTGTAAATTTCGAGGGAGAAATTTTTATTAGGAGGGAGGGACTGTAAGGCCCGTACCTTAATGGATCCTTATCGGATTTTGTTCTTGTATTTGTTCTGGAATTTTCGGCTATTTTTCTGGATTTTTAGGAATTTATCTGGTATTTTTTCAGATTTATTTGGAGCTTTGAGGGTTATTAAGAATTAATAAGATTTTAATATATATAATAATTATATTATATATATTTTATTTTTATTTTTATTTCTTTGAATCCCTCACCCCCTCTCTCTCCCTCGTCGATCTCACTCTCCCTCGCGCTCTCTCTCTCTCTAGCCGATCGCCTCTCCCCCTTTCTCTTGGGATTCGGGCGAGTCGACGTCGGTTTGAGGCGTGGTTGGCGCCGTTGGATTCCTCACGTCGAGAGGAACGCGTGGGTACCCATTTCGGCATGATTCGGTGATCGTGGGAGCGAGGTGGAGCGTGAAGGCCCTGTGACCCTTCCTCCTTGCATGCGGCCTTTTCGACCGTTTCGGCTCGCAAGAGGTAGGGGGATGGAATTCTGATCTCACTAGGATCATTTCCTATAGCTCGTTCTTTCGATTAGAGCCCCGTAGCATGCATAATGGTTATTTTTCCTATTTGTGGGGTTTTGGCTAAATTCTTGAGTTTAATGCTTTATGGGCTTTGCATGTGATGTATCTAGGTGTTATATTGTTGCTTGAGTTGCATGGTTTGACAGGAAAGCAGGTTTTTCGACGTTACCCGACGATTCCTATCGTTCGGGAGGGCTCCGATTTTCAAACCGTACCCGCCCGTGTTCCAGGTGGTGTGACGGTCCTGCCAGGAACCGTCACACGCCTGACGGCCCTTAGAGGACGCGTCGTTTCCAAACAACGGCCCGTTGAGGGTGCGTTATTTGGAGAGTAACGGTAGGGTTCCCATCCGTTACTCGGCTTGCTTTGTGCGTTGAACAGGTGAGGCGGTGCGCCCGACGGCCTGTCGGCAGGCCGTCGCTTCCGTCCGACGTGCCTGGGCGAGAGCGTCGTTTCGCCTGCTATGTGTTTTTGACCGCGGCACGTTGGTTTTAGGCCTCGGGTGGATGTAACGGCGGTGATCCAACGCGTTGCATCGATGTAACGCGCTGGGCCCCTACCGTTACATTCCCTTTTGGGTCCTTTGAGATGGAACTCTAGTGGAAGTAACGGATGGAGACAGACGCGTCATTTTTGGTGTAACGCGCCAGTCCCCGACCGTTACTTTCATGTAGCGCGTGGGCATCCGACCGCCGCTTGCCTATTGGGTTCTAGCTGTTGCCAGCCTTTTCGTTATGTGTGCCATTCCATATATATGCCATATTTATATTGTTTTGTCGTATGATGGCATGTTTCTCATACCAATAGAGTAGCTTTTCTCTACATGCAATGGAGCCACTGTTGTTGCCCTAGGTCTGTTGAGTACCGACCCGCTTGGGGATAGCAAAGGGGTGTTTCCCATACACGATTTGTAAGCTAGTTCCGTGGGCTCCCAGCCAATGGTAGCGTCCTACCAAGGGAGAAAACTAGCTAGAGGGCCTGACTCAGGCTAGAGTCAGTGTGTGCACACGTGGTCGGAGACTGTGGACTGACACCGACGGGTGCCACTCGACTGGTCACTTGGTTTGGTACTGTTTACGCGCTCAGCTTGTCGTTTACCGACTGCGAGTGCTTGAGACGCGGTGTAAGTCGTCAGTGGACGCATCTGGTTTCTGCTCCAGTGGTTGTCTTTCCTTATTGTTTGGATTAGTTAAGGCTTATTCTATTTTGGTAGTCTTAGTTTTAGTCGCGTGCATATATTCATTATTGGCATGTGTTAGCTGTTATACCTATTTAGATAGGGTTTACAGCTTTCTTGTGATTAGTTAACCATGCCATTGCTTGTCATTTTATTTAAATGCATGCTCTAATTACCGTTATTTATGAATGTATGCTTGTTTAGTGCGAGGTAGGGATCCGCGTGACCCCTACTGAGTCTGGCTGTGACTCACCCTTCTCCTTTCAGGTGAGCCGCGCCCGTCGTCTCCCGGTGCTTCGTGAGCTGTTTCGGAGACCGCGTCTAGTTGCCAGCTTTAGTCGAGACGCCTTTTGAGGCTTTTGCTGTACTTTTGCCGGGGTATGCCCCGTGTAGTTGTACTCTAGTGGACTAGTACTCTTGTTTATCTGGACTAATATATATATATCACTCTGATTATTTTGAATTGCTTCCGTACTTGTGTTAATTTTATTACTTAATTGTAATTTACGCGTTCCAAATTCCAGTTCGTTATACATTCCCCCGACATAACCCTACTAACCCTTCAGGGGCCTCATCAGCCTCTTGGGTGGCTTCCCCAGTTCTTGGTATCGGTGTATCGATATTATCGGTATATCGGTATCCTGAACTCTGGGTCATTACAGTTGGTGACTTTATCGTTGATGTGATGGCTGTGCACATTTTTATGTTGCTTTGGTCGTCCTAGCTTGTGGTTTGTTCAGCCCCTGAGGTGTTAAGCTTGTGTTGAGGTGGTCGATTAGATGCCTTGTTTGGAAGAATGCTTTGGCGAACCTAGGATTTTTCTTCCTGGTGAGCTACTACTAGTCGAGCTTGATTCTTCTTAACTTGTTTGGTGGCGTCTTTTCGAGGTAAGCCTTGGAAGTGCTATCTTGGTGAAGCCTTTGTCCTATGTCTGCTTAAGTGTGGACAATGTTAATTCTGAATCTGATTTGCCTCTGTTCGACGGTTGCTTGGGTTTGGACCCAGATTTAGTGTGTTGGGAGCTGTGTGCACCGTGTTCGATATGCCGTGTTTGGCGACAGTTGTGCTATGAAGGTTCAGTAATCGTTCCAGGACGTGAGGATAAGCTGAGATAGGTGTTCTTGGTGCTTTGTGCTGAAGCTGGTGCTCTTCTTGGTTTGCACTTTGGCGACTTGTGATTGGCTGTTAGCAGGATCAGTACTCGAGGCGTGGTAGATTGCAATTTTGTGTATTGCGATGGCGTCGAGTGTGTGCTGAGATGCGGATACCGAGTTGTCCTTGATGCCTGTGTGCGTGTATTGAGCGTGCAGCGGAAGCGTGTGGGCTGATGACCCATTAGCTGAGAGGTTTGTTTTCCTCGGTGTATTGTTATCTTGGCTTTGTGTGCCTTAATGTTGTTGGTTGCCGTGCCGTTGCTGGAGGCATTATGGTTGTTGGCACTGGCATCTGTGAGGAATTAGGGGAATCTGTCGGCATGTTTGCTGGTCAAGTACCCTTTCTTCTTCTGTATTTTTCTCGGATATTGTGTTCTCGGGACGTGATCGTGGTCTTCGAGATACATTCTCCGAGATTATTCTTGTTGTTGTTGTTGTTGTTGTGGGTCCTTGTTGGTAAGCTGTGTGCGTGGCTAATATATGTTAGCCATGTGTTCAACTGTAATTATGCCTTGATGTGACCCAACTTGCAGTTGTGTCCCGTGGTTCTGTGTTGGAAATGGAGCCGGGATTCTACAAGTGTTGTCGCTGTTGTTGTTCGTTGGTGGTTGTGCTCAGCATGGGAGAAGTTCCCTGTGAATCTAATTTGGCATTGTGTGGACCGAGATCTTGTCGGTTGGTTTTGTTGTGCTCTTCGGTCATGATAGAGTTGGCATGCGACTCGAATCAGATGTAATGTCTGAGTGAGGACTGACTTGATTGTGCTCGTGGTCCAGTGTTGTCGTTGGCATTCTGCGTGCCAGTTTTGTTGTTCTAGGCGCGGAAGCCGATGGTTCGGGCAGTCAGCGGAGAACTATGTTTCCTTGTTTAAGCTAATGTTTGTTGTATCTGCCGTGTCTTATCGGTAGCTGTTTTCATGGCATGAGTCGTGTCTCCTTTCCCTATGAGACGTAAGCGACGTTGCCTTGTTTCGGAGGTGTCGGACTTGTGTTCACTTGGGTACCGTGCTCGTTCCGTGGATCGATTTGTCTTGAGATCCAGAGCGTGTGCCTGTGATCGTGGTTTGATAGTGTTCCTCTGAATTGTGTTTTTTGAGAATGGTGTTATCGTGTTTGTGTTTTGAAGTTTGGTTGATGCTTGGAGAGCGTAGCCAGCATTTGGGTTTGTTCTTCCCTGCTTCTTCCTTGTTAGCTCCTTTAATTTTGAGGACGAAATTCTTATAAGGGGAGAGGACTGTAATATCTTGGGTCTTTTGGATCTTTATCGGAGAGCTTTCGGATCGCTTTTGTGGGTCCTGAGTTGAGTTTTACGATCCACGCGAGTTTTTCTCTCGTACAAGTTACGGAACCCAGTGGAGAGTTTATTGTTGAGTTCATCTACTCGAGGATGCAATAGTTGCGTTGTGCTCATTCCGAGGATCGTTTATATTATTTTTTTGTAATTTTCTGAATTAGTGTATTTTTGGGCTAAAAATCGGATTTTATGGAAATTACAAAATTTCCTAATTTTCTTTTTCTTTTAACTCTCTCCCTCTCCTTCCTCTCTCCTCACCATCGATCACTCTCTCCCTCTCGTTCTCTCTCCTCTCTCCGCGGGGCGCGCGACCGTGGCGAGATGGGCGAGGCAGGGACGTCGTGGAGTTGGTCTAGGGCGTGATGGTGTGAATGATGGAGCGTGGCGTTGGCGCGATCCCTCGGTAGATTCAAAGCCGGCGTGTGCGGGTTCGTGTGATATTTTCGGCATGGTTTAGTCGCTTCGGCGCGCTAGAACTTCGGTGGAGGTAGGGAGATGGATGCCCCACTCTTCTTCTGCGTTTCCGGCGACGATTTCTAGCCTAATTAGTTTTAATTGAATCCCTGGCATATTAGCATTTCATTCCCGATGGTTTCATGGCGATTGGTTGTTATTTGGGACCGGTATGAGCCCGGGAACCCATGTGACTCATTTTGGGTCGATTCGTTGGAATCGCTCGTTTCTTGTCATTTTGGCGTTGTTTAGATCTCTTCCGGACTATGGAAGGTTTATTTGGCTATTAGGATTGTTTCCCCTTTGTTTTAGGGCGAACGGGGCATGGAAAGGTCGGGTTTCCGCCATTCCCCTCTTTTTCCCGCCGTGACGCCTTAGCGGTCGTACCAGTGACCATTTTCATCTTCTAAGTGGTCCATTGGAGACTGTTAGGCTATTTTTGGGTCTATGTCGGTTCAGGTCTTCGCGATCATGCGATAGACCGTTTGGGTTGGCTAGCGGCCCATTGGAGGACCGCTAAGCCCTGTGATACGGTCTATTGAAGACCGTTAAGCAGTGAACAGTATGTCGGTTTGGCCAAGCGGTCACACTGCAAGGCTGGTCTTAGCGGCCCTATGGGAGACCGCTAAGCTTTGTTCATGTTGGTTCAACGGGTTTTTAAGTCGGTTCGTGCTAGTGGTCTAGCTCCGACCATTTCATGCCTGTGGCGGTCCTTCGGGTGACCGTTTGGCTAGTGAAACGGTGCAATGGCAGACCGTTTAACTCTTTGACTGGGTTAAGTCAGTTCGGGGGTTGACTGGGCTATGCGGCCAGGTGGATGACCGCTATAGTCATCATGCGGCCCTACGAAAGACCGCATGCCCCTATGTTTTATAGTTTTGTTCACTTGAGTCTCTGAGTGAAACGGCCATATCCTTGACCGTTTGACTCAGTGAGACGGCCTATGTATAGACCATTTTATCTAGGTCTGACCCTTTGATGATCGCCCAGTGTCTGTGTTCTATGTGTGAGGGTAGCGGCCCTTTGGCTGACCGCTTGGTCTGCCTAGCGGTTAGGCAGGTGACCGTTTCTTCCCAGAGTTCTATTTTCTTATTGTTGTGGCCTCCAATTGTCTTGGCTTAACCTTGTGGTTTGCCCATTGTCCCGTGGATGTCTTGGATATCCTATGAGGGCTGTGACCATGTTGTGGGGTGGCCGGGAGTGCCATTATATCGAGTAGTGTTCCGTACTACTTCAGAGTCATTATTGGTTTCTAGTCAACCCGGTGTGATCCAGCGGTTGACATGTGACCTCGTGAATGCCTCGGTAATCCTGTATGGATCGAGACATGGGTTTGGACGCCTTGAGGTGCTATCTTACCTCGGTTTGCGTGTTCATGTGCTTTGAGGGTCTTAGTGATCTCTCAGGTCTCCGTGGTTCGTGTTATACGGAGGCGTGGATCTGGCTGTCCTGTGCCGTTTCCTTTATTAGTGCTTTATCGTGACTTTGGCTTTGGCATTAGGCTGATTGGCGTCATGTTACCATTTTTGTGTGACGATCTTGACTCGAGTTGTGTGACTCAAGGATCGTTGTGTCAGCATGTCTAGTTATATGTCCTGAGTCTAGTGGTAGTCTAGTGTGCTACCTTGTGCTTATGCTTCGTAGTATGTGTGACAGTGCGTGCTTATCCTGTCCATACTCTAGCACTGATGTTTTGGAGTCTTTGTGTCTAGTGAACCTCCACTAGTCATAGCCTGACGACACTTTCCTGTGTGTCGGCCCACCTAGGAGTGGTGGCGGGGTGAGTTCCCGATATACGATTTTTAGGCTAGTTTCCATGGGCCCCCTTGCCTTGCGGTAGCATCCCACTGGGGGGGAAACTAGCTAGAGGCCTGGCTCAAGGTATTGAGCTTGTGTGTGCACACGTGGTCAGGGTCATTTGGACGAGCATCGACGGGCGTGACCCTGACTAGTCACTCGTTAATGTTGTTCCTTGTACTTGGTTCTGTGAGTGTCTCAGTTACCGCCATTCCCGGTGTGTGAGAAATACTTGTGGCGCAGTGTAAGACATCAGTGGGCGCATCTGGCTGTTCTTCTAGTGAGGAGGTACTTCTGTCACTTGACTCATGGCTCTCGTAACTTGTGTTTCATGACTGGTTTCCGTCATGATTGACGTGACTCGTCGGGTAGTTTGCATTGGCTTCACCCGCGGTCTAGTCTTGTGTAGCGTACACGACGGTGAGCTCGTGTATGTTCGTGTCTTTGACTGTGTAGGTCTTTTATAGGGCTTTTGCCTATTTTGGTAGGCTTCAGCTATGGAGCTAGTGCTTTGTCAACGGATCGGTAACGCCCGACTTGGTGAGATCGGGGTTCACCTTTCTGTTGCTGTTTAGAGTAGCTTAGAGAGCCTTGGTTTGGTCGGCGGCCGTGTTTCTGGTTAGTACGGCTTTACTCTTTTCCTTAGCTGTTCTTACTCCAACTTTTACAGCTTTACTGTTGTAGTTTAGTACTGTTGTTACTTCTGTTCCTGTTTTATTGTTGTCTTGCATGTTACTGCGTTGTTTCCAGTGGGGATCTGCGTGACCCCTACTGAGCCAGTGACACAAGGCTCACCCCTGCTTTTCAGGTGTGGTCGTTCTTCTTCCTCGTGGTTCATGGCGTGATGCGTCAGTTCGTAGTTGCCAGTGTTACCTGCATCGGGCTTCCCCCGACTCTAGCGTACGTTCTCTTTTCTGTTGGACTGTACTTGTCTTTATTTGGACTGGACTCTGGTAATTTAAATTGTTAATTGAAAAAGCAATTTTATTTATGCTACTTTATCAAACCTGATCATCGAAATATTAATTACTTACTGCTTTATCTGGGAACTTCAATGTACTCCACACACTCCTTTATATCCCTTCGGAGCTTTACTGCTCTTGGGAGGCCTCGCAGGATCCAAGTGGTATCGGGTTTACCCGGTATCCAGACCCTGGGTCATCACATCTGAGGCCCCTCTTTCCACCAAGACATCCTTCCCTTGGCTGGAAGGGACTCAGCTCTAGATGCTCGGCGCTCCACCTCCCACTCGAGGAGAAGTCCGGTCATGCTCATCCTCAACACTCGGCTCACCCACTAGGCTTCCGCCTACCGTTGTATCAGCTCTCCCACTCAGTCTCGACATATACATTTAAGTGTTACGCAACAACTTGGCATCGTATGTGGGAATGCAACGAGAAGCCATGGCGCTTGGATAGAAGTATGTTGGGGCGACCTACCAAAGGCTCATCAACCGCATGTTCGCAGGATTGGTTGGGTGAAACATGGAGGTCTACATCGACAACATGCTCATCAAAAGCACTGAGCATCCAACCACCTCATTGACCTAATGGAGACCTTTACAATACTCTGACAGTATTAGATCATGATTAACCCAGAGAAGTGCTTCTTTGGCAAAGGAGCTGGCAAATTTCTCAACTTCCTTGTCAGCATGAGAGGGATCGAGGCCAACCCCCAAAAGATCCTAGGCATCCTCAACATAGAGCCACTACAGTCCATCAAGGTGTTCAACGCCTCAATAGCCAGATCGCCGCCCTCAACCAATTCCTTAGTCGGTCAGTCTAGTGGAGCCTTCCTTTCTTTATCGTCCCCATAAGAAGGGGCTGTTTGAGTGGGATGAGGAATGCCAGAATGCTTTCCAAGCACTAAAGGCTTTCCTCAGGTCAATCCATGTACTCTCTATCCCCGCGTCGGGTGAAACCCTATTCTTGTATCTATCTATAACCGAGCATTTTATAAGCTCCATCTTAATAAGAGAGGACAAAGAGACCCAACCCCCTGGTTTATTGCATGAGCAAAGTGCTACAAGGTCCTGAGCCCTGATACCCAGCTATGAGAAGCTGGTAGTCGCTCTTATAGTCTCTACTCAAAGGCTTCGACTATACTTTTAGGCACACCCCATTGTGGTCCTCATAGACCCACCCTTGAAAGCAGTCCTATCTCAGATCGACACATTTGGGCATCTTGTCAAATGGGCCATAGAATTAGGGGACTTTGATGTACCTTTTAAGCCTCGGACAGTTATTAAGTCCTAGGCATTGGCTGATTTGATAGCCAAGAGTTATTGTAAATTTGTAATAGTAATATCCCCAAGGGAGAGGGAAGCCAACCAACATAGAGGGATCCTTGTGCAAGATGGGCACCAGAGCTCGATTGCTGTTGGACACTCCCGGGGGCCTCAACCTCGAGTACGCCCTGCGATTCAACTTTGCGGCCCCCAATAATGCTGCGGAGTATGAAGCACTTATCTTTACGCTGCGGGTGGTCCTACACCTCATAGTGAAGAACATCTAAGTCTTCAACAAGTCGTAGCTCGTCGTCAATCAAATTCTCAGCAATTACAAAGCACCAGATCATCTCCTACAATAATACTTCAACAATGTTCAAGGGATGATTCCAAACTTTAGCAATTTCTCAATGACACAGATGCCTCAGGCGGAGAAAACGAAGGCCGACATGTTGGCTCACCTTGCATCCTCCACCAAGATGGGGAGCTAGCACACCATCCCCGTAGAGGAACTCAGCTGGCCCAGCATCAATGAAGGAGAGACCTTGCATGCCATGCAAGCAGAAGAACTCTCCTAGATGGACTTGATCCTTAGATAGCTCACTTACGACCTGCCACCAGCCAATAATGATGAAGCCTGACTAGTTAGGCTACGAGCTTCGAAGTTCAACATGATCGATGGCAAGCTTTACCGACGATCATACATGTTCCCCTATTTCAAATGCATGCATCCCTCACAAGCAGAGTACACCTTGTGAGAAGTCCACGAGGGAATCTATAAAGGCCACGTGGCGGCCAAACAATGGCCAACAAGATCCTACAGCAAGCCTACAAGTGGCCCACTCTACTTAAAGACTCACCACACTTCGTGGAAAAATGTGACAAATACCAGAGGTTCAGGCACATCCACTGTCAATCTGATGCAGACCTCTGGACCATCTCCGAGCCGTACCCCTTCGCACAGTGGGGGTTTGACATTCTCGGTCCCTTCCCTAGAGCGAGCGAGTAGAGAACTTTCTTGATTGTGGCCGTGGACTACTTCACCAAATAGGTGGAAGCCGAGCCACTCGCTCAGATCACCAACAACCACGCATGGGACTTCATTTAGAAGTCCATCATCTGCAAATTCAGCCACCCTTGAGCCATCGTCATAAACAATGGGAAGCAGTTCGACAGTTGATAAGTGTCCATTTTCTATGACAATTCATCGCATGTACACCATTTTATGTGCATATAATTAGGCAATTATGCATGATCTATCATTAATCTCAACTTTGCATGTAGATCGGACCTTTCATGCAAATTAATTAATTTGACGATTTCATTTAATAAAATGAAGTTGAGAGTCATGAACATTAATTCTCCATTACATAATTGTGAGTAATTGTGATTCATGTGCACATTATGGTAACTTTCCTGGACTAAATCATAATTATGTGTGTGCAGGACACCGAAGGTAATTGCAAAAGAAGCCGAGGACAAAACTGTCATCACCACTTTGACTAAGTTAAATAAAGAATTCAAAATATTTTGGTTGGAGGGAAAAGAAAGTTCAAAATTTTGAATTTAAATTTTGAAAAGGAAAAATTCAAATTTTAAGTTTGAAAAGGAGGAAAAGGACATTCAAAGTTTGAAAAGGAGATTCAAAGTTGGAAAGGGGATGCCCAAAGTTCAAGAAAAGAGATGCCCACCTCCTTTTCCTTTCCCCCACGCATCATATTCTACCTAAATCCAGTCATCCATCTCTTTTGATACAATCTCAACCCTCCATTGACCCAACTTTCCCTATAAATAGCCCATGACAAGGAGGTGAAGGGGAGTTCTTCTTTTGGCAATTTTCACCATCTCCCTCTCACATTTTAGGTCGCCGATTTCACATTCTTATATTCCTCTTCTCCTCCAGCTTTCTTCATGTAAGTTATTCAATTTTAAATGCTTTACAACTTCTTCTTCTGCATCATCTCTAGTTTCTTCTAGTTTTTAAGATATTTCATATTTTTCAATGTGCTATCATGTTCATCTGCGAACCAGTATTTTTCTCTATTCTTTCCATTATTTCTCTCCTTATAGTCATTTTCCTCTCCTACTTTATTCATGAAAGTTCTGTGTTTTTCAAAGATCTTCAACTTCTTCTTCTACACCATCTTCTAATTATCTAATATTTTTAAGTTATAATCTCTTTTTCAAGGCGTTGTCCTGTGTTTTTACTGTTCATCTGAGGTTCTACACCCTATTCTTATCAAGTTTTCATGTCCTTATGTTCTTCTTTGCACCTTACTCTCTTCATAAAAGTTCTTCATCTTTCTTAGATCTAAAATTTCTTCTTCTATCACTTCTCTAATTCTTCTTCTTTTTCAAGTTATTTTTAGTTTTCCAAAGTTTAATTTTTTTATCATTTTATTGTTCATCTGTGCAGCACACTTCTGTTCTTCCCTACTTTTCACCATCTTCTGATCTTCTACTCTCTCTACACTCTTCACAAAACTTTTCCTTCTCTTCCTGATCTTCAACTTTTATTTCTACAACTTCTTCTAAATCTCTATGATTTCAAAGTTATTTCACTTCTAATCTTGCTCTGTTTCGATTATTTCTATTTTAATATTTTTTATCTTCCTTCCTTTTCTATCTATCTCTCCCTCCTCTATTTTCATCCTGGTGAGGGGGATTTCTGTAGCCCATCTAAGAGTAGCCAAACTAGGTCCATCAGGACCAAACGAGGCTCAGCTCATCCAAGTGACAGCCCCATAGGACCCACTTAGGCTAAAAAGCCCAATAAGATTACTCGGGATCTCATCCTTCCTCGGCGGCCCTTAGGCTCGGAAGGCCCGAGCGTCGGTCAGAACGGAGGAAGACCTATGCTCGAGTTATCCCCTCATCGGAATAGAGGCAAGCTCTCAGCGCCCACGCCGACCTATCGTCATCCGAGCTATGCCTATCGCCCGGACATGGTTGGCACCTTTTATGCTCGGACCGACCGACGATTGCTTATCCATGCTGCCATTGAGAGCCCTTTATGAGCAGGAGTTTATGAGGATAAGAGACACATGATCCCTCAAGGCTATGAAGATCCCACGATGAGGACGTAAAGATCCCACGATGAGGACGTAACTCCCGCCTGAAACTCCTCCGCTTACGGGACTCGTAAGGTGAGCACACTATATAAACCTGGGACTCCCTCCAGTGAAAGGTAAGGGCAATACACGCCTAAAATCCCCTGAGCAGGAACCACTTCACCACCTTGGTGTAAGGGGATCTCGTGCACCTCTTTCTACCTCCCTCCCTATCTTCCATCATTGCTCTACTGACTTAAGCATCGGAGGGTTTTCCCCAGGGAACCTCCCCAAGGCCCCCTGATCCGTTTCCCTTTCTCTACAGTTCACTGTTCGGTGATCATCTACCCAGCTCAGGTGTCTATCTCGGACTTTGGCGTTGTAGTATCGAGTGAGGCGGCGTCGGTATTCCGTTGCTCGGATGCTGGAAATCTCTCAGACTTCATCTGCTAGGTCGAGATTTTTGAGCAATTTCTGGTCGTTTGCCTCGGACGAGAAGCAGATGACTCGGAGGGAGGGGTTGCCAATCTCCAACGGGATCACGGCCTCGGTACCGTATACCAGCTGAAAGGGGCTTTCACCGGTTGCCGTTCTAGGAGTCGTTCTGTGTGACCAAAGTACGTTCGGCAATTCCTCAAGCCAGCTGCTCTTGGCTTTGCCGAGCCTAGTCTTGATGCCTTTTAAGATGGCCTTATTGGCATTTTCGATCAGCCCGTTAGCCTGAGGGTGGGTGACCGAGGTGAAGTGATTACGAATGCCTAGGTCGGCACATCTGTCTCGGAAATAACGAGAATCAAATTACCGACCATTATCGCTTACTATCACCCGGGGGATGCCGTAACGATAGATGATCGACTTCCAGATGAAATTCCAGATGACTGTCTCGGTGATCCTTGCTATGGCTTCGGCCTCGATCCACTTAGTGAAGTAATCGATGGAGACGATAATGAACTTCTTCTGGGCCTGGACCGTGGGGAATGGCCCGAGGATGTCGATTCCCCGGCGAGCGAAAGGATAAGGCTCGGCTAGGGTGATGAGCTCCGTTGCTGGCTGATGGACCAAGTGGTCAAATTGCTGGCACCGGTCACAGTGTTGTGTGTAGGTCGAGCAGTCGCGCTGCAGAGTGGGCCACCAATAACGTAGCCGTAGCAAGATCCTGGCGAGCGACCTACCTCCTAAATGCGCTCTGCAGAGACCTTCGTGAACTTCTTCGATCGCTCGGTTGGCTTCGTCGGTGCTGAGGCACTTCAGGAGAGGACCGGAGAAGGATCTCCGGTAGAGAGCGCCATTCAGAGTGACGAATCATCGAGCTTGGTACTTCAATCTTCGGGCTTCCTGAGGGTCGGGAGGCTCCTGAGAGTCTTGGAGCCACGATAGGTACGGGGTACGCCAGTCGCTTGGGGAGGCCGAGTCAACAGCTAGGAGCTCCGAATCGATGCTCGGCCGCTCTAGCTCTTCGAGAAGGATCGATCGAGTACCCTCGGGGTCAAGAGAGGAGGCCAGCTGAGAGAGGGTGTCCGCTCGGGAGTTTTCCTCCCGAGCTATTTGGACTACCTCAAAACTCTCGAACTGTTGTGCCACGGTCTTGACCAGCCAGAGGTATTTGATCATCGGTGCTTCTCGAGCTTCATAACTGTCGTTGACCTGGCTAGCGACCAGTTGGGAGTTAGTGTGAATCCTGACTCGCTCAGCCCCTAACCGTCGGGCCATGCGGGCTCCCGATATGAGGGCCTCATACTCGGAAGCATTGTTAGATGCTTGGAAGTTGAACTTCAGGGCGTACTGTAACTCTGCTCCTTCGGGGGACTTCAGGAGGATCCCGGCGCCGCTCCCGACAGAGTTGGAGGATCCGTCGACGAACAGTTCCCAGGTCGGCCCGTCCGCGGACGGAGATCTTTCTTCAGTCGGGATGGTGCTCTCGACGATGAAGTCAGCGAGCGCCTGGCCTTTAATAGCCGAGCGAGGCCGATACGATATATCGCAGGCCCCGAGCATGATGGCCCACTTGACGAGGCGTCCCGAGGCTTTAGGGTGAGCGAGGATCCTCTTCAATGGTTTGCCGGTCAACACGGTGATGGAGTGCCCTTGGAAATAGGGTCGGAGGCACTTGGCCGAGGTAACCAACGCTAGCATGAGTTTCTCGGTTGAGGGGTACCTTCTTTCAGCCTCATTGAGTACCTTGCTGGTGTAGTAGACCGGTCTCTCGACTCCTGAGGCATTTCTGACTAGGACCGAGCTAACTGTAGTTGGAGTTGTCGAGAGATAGAGATGCAAGGTTTCACCTGGTACGGGCTTGGAAAGCACCGGAGGCGAAGCCAGGAACTCCTTAAGCTCAGCGAATGCTTTTTGGCATTCCTCGTCCCATGCGAATATAGCAGATGCCATTTTAGGCCCCCTCAACAGTTTGAAGAAGGGTAGGCATCATTCAGCCATGCGGGATAGGAATCTGCTGAGCGCGGCAATGCGCCCGGTAAGGCGTTGAACATCTTTGATGCAGGTGGGTGGGCACATGTCCAGGATGGCCTGGACCTTGTCGGGGTTGGCCTCGATCCCATGCTGGGGGACTAAGAAGCCCAAGAATTTCTCGGACCTTACTCCGAAGGCGCACTTGGTAGGGTTGAGCTTCATGTTGTACTTCAGGAGGGTGTCGAAGGTTTCCGCTAGGTCGGCGAAGTGGTCCTAGGCCTTGGGGGTCTTCACGAGCATGTCGTCAATATAGGCCTCGACGTTCCGATCGAGCTATCCCTCGAACATATGATTGACCAGCCTCTGGTACGTGGCTCCAGCGTTCTTCAACCCGAAAGGCATCCAGGTGTAGCAGTGTACGCCGAAGTCGGTGATAAAGGCGGTCTTTTCGATGTCTTCTGGGTGCATTCTGATCTGATGGTAACCTGAATAGGCGTCTAGGAAGCTGAGTATTTCGTTGCCCGAGGTTGAGTCAACCAGTTGGTCGATGCTCGGTAACGGATAGCAGTCCTTTGGAGTAATCTTGTTCAAGTCGGTGAAGTCCACGCACATTCGTCACTTTCCCAAAGCTTTTGGTACCAGGACGACGTTAGCCAGCCATGTCGGGTACAGGACCGGTCTGAAAAGACCAGTCTTTTGCCCCTTGGTGACTTGCTCCTTGATGATCACCTGCTTCTCTGGCGCGTGCTTCCTTCTGCGGGGGAAAAAAACTCTTTGTATTGCTGTTCGGCTTCAGATGTTAGGTCGGCTCCAATCTTTACTTCCAAGGTCGGGTCGTCGTTTAGGAAAACCGCTAGTAATTCACCTCCAGACTCGGCGGTTGCGGATTTTTCCTCGACTTCCCGGGGGCCCCTGTTCTTCCCGCCCGGCCTTGTGGCTTCGACCGAGATATTGTAGCACCTTCTGACCATGGCTTGGTTACCTCGGACTTCCCCCAGCCCATTTTTGGTGGGGAACTTCATCTTTTGGTGATAGGTAGAAGGCACTGCTTTCGTTCGGTTGAGGATCCATCGGCGGAATATTGCATTGTACGCTATCATACCCTTGATCACTATAAAGTCCGCCATAATCGTAACGGTTTTGGGTGGGGCGCCAAGAGTAACCGACAGGCTGAGGGCTCCCTCGGGATAAGTGGCATGGCCATTGAACCCGCATAGGGGGGTTCGGATCGGGCGGAGTTTAGACGGATCCTCCCCCATCTTAAGGAAATATTCATAGGATAATACATCGGGGGCACTTCCATTGTCAACTAGAATCCTATCTACATTACAATGGTTTACTGTGGCCGATATGACTAGGGCGTCGTCATGCGGGGTGGTCAGCCCTTCAGTCGGAGAAGACTATGACCATAGGCTCACTCGGCGGGGCCCTGGGAGGCTCGATGGCTCTGCTCACCCGCTCAGCATGACGCTTCCTTCCTCGGCCACTGTCTCCTCCCGATGCAGCTCCTCCGGCGATGACGTTGATATGGACCCCGCGAGGGGCGTTAGCGATTTCCTCTGGGGCGCCTCGGTCCTCCTTTTGCCCGGCCACAAACTGGGACAGGTGTCCCTGGTGGACGAGGCGCTCGATCTCATACTGGAGCTGATGGCAATCGTCGGTGTGATGCCCGTGATCGCTGTGGAACAGGTAATGCTTGCTGCGATTGCTGCTTTTCGACCTCATTGGCTCGGGTTGGCGGAGGAGGCCCGAGCCTTTGATGTCTTCATATATTTCGTATACTGGAGCGGTTAGGGGAGTGTACCGCTCATACTTCCTGGACGGTTCTTTGTGCTCCCCGTCTCGGTTCCGCCTCTTTCCTTGGCCCGAGCTTGACTCGGGTGCTCGCTTCTTGTCCCCCTCCCGACCCGAGCCGGTTACGCCTCGGCATGCGCTGAGAACTTATTCGCACTCAGCAGGGCGTAACGCCAGAGTCACTAGCTCGGCAAGGGTCGAGGGAGGGTGGAGGACAAGTTCGCGGCGGAGGTTCTCGTCCTGGGTGCCTCCGGTCAGCGCGATTATGGCCGAGGCTACATCTAGGCGGGAGATTCTCAGGGCCTCCGATTTAAATCGGTTGATGTAGGCCCGGAGTCTCTCCCGTTGAGTCTGTTTGAGAGCCAAAAGCCCCGCTACCGACCTCGGGGGGCCGCTATCGGCGAAACTCTCCTTGAATACTCGTCCAAACTGCTTGATGTCTCGGATGGATCCAGGGGCGAGGGCCCGGAACCATGCTTGGGTGCCTTGGACCAAGGTGGTCGCAAAGGCTCGGCATTTGATGGCGTCGGACGCTCCATGAAGGGTCATCAGGGCGTCGAAGCTGTCGAAGTGGTCGGCCGGGTCGCCTTGGCCGTCGTATGGCTTGAAGGTCGGGATGGAGGTTCTGGGAGATACCTCTGCCTTCAAGATATGATCGGAGAACGGGGATCTCTCCTCGTCCTCTGGTGGAGAGGCCTTCTGCAAGGCTCGTAAGACGCGTTCCTATGCTACGAAGTGCCTCTCAAACTCTCGTAGACGGAGGGACAACTCCGGCTGTTGTTGCGCCGTAGGGCTGAGGGGGTGTGATGGCAGGCTGTCCTGGCGCTCCCTGAGGACTTCGGTCTCCGATAGGGGACGGCGTGCCCCATGCTTACCCCGTTTCGGTGTGGAGGAGGCCTCTTGCTCCGGAGGGGGGGCTTGTAAGGGTCATCCTGCCTTGTTACGAATAAGCTGCTGCCCTCGGAGGGTGAAGCGACCTCCGGCGGTGTACTGGGACACATTCTCACGGGAGGGGGCTTTCCAGAGGGGCGCGTGACCTTCCATCCCACGCCGCCTGAGTCCTCATGAGTTCCACGAGGACATCCAATTTTGCATTGAGGGCTTGGAAGGCGTCGGTGCCGCAGTTAAGCGGTACCCCTACCGCGGTGGAGGGAGGGGGTGGTCCATCGGCGGGGGTGCTGGCATTGGAGAGGGGATTTTGTGAGGCTTGAGAAGGGCCTTCTCCTGCCGCCACCATGGTCTTTCCCCTGTCGCCGGCGGACCTCCTCCCTGAACTTCTTCGCACCATACTGGCTCTTCGATCGTTTCCCACAGACGGCGCCAGATGAAGGGGCGTGATCTCGCGCGGCTCCTGAGCTGGGTAGATGATCACCGAACAGTGAACTGTAGAGAAAGGGAAACGGATCAGGGGGCCTAGGGGAGGTTCCCTGAGGAAAATCCTCCGATGCTTAAGTCAGTAGAGCAATGGTGGAAGATAGGGAGGGAGGTAGAAAGAGGTGCACGAGATCCCCCTACACCAAGGTGATGAAGTGGTTCCTGCTCAGGAGATTTTAGGCGTGTATTGCCCTTACCTTTCACTGGAGGGAGTCCCAGGTTTATATAGTGTGCTCACCTTATGAGTCCCGTAAGCTGAGGAGTTTTAGGCGGGAGTTACGTCCTCATCTTGGGATCTTTACGTCCTCATCGTGGGATCTTCATAGCTTTGAGGGATCATAGATCTCTTATCCTCATAAACTCCTGCTCATAAAGGGCTCTCAACGGCAGCGTGGATGAGCAATCGTCGGTCGGTCCGAGCATAAAAGGTGCCAACCCTGTCCGGGCGATAGGCATAGCTCGGATGAAGATAGGTCGGAGTGGGCGCATAGCGCTTGCCTCTATCCCGATGAGGGGATAACTCGGGCATGGGACTTCCTCCGTTCTGACCGACGCTCGGGCCTTCCGAGCCTAAGGGCCTCCGAGGAAGGATGAGATCTCGAGTAATCTTATTGGACTTTTTAGCCTAAGTGGGCCCTATGGGGCTGTCACTTGGATGAGCTGAGTCTCGTTTGGTCCTGATTGACCTAGTTTGGCTGCTCTTAGAAGGGCTACAGAAATCCCCCTCTCCACATCCAAACATCCCAAGGCGGAGATTCTCTTCCATTGGTCCTCTTGGCGGCGTCCATCTCCACGGCGGGGCGATCCACTCCAAGGCTCGACACGGCGATTAGTCGGCGATCTTCATCTTCATCTTGGCTATATTCTTTCCCCTTTTCTTTATTTTATGAGTTATAATTTTCATTTTCATAGAGTGTACTTTTCACTTCCATCTTAATAAAAGTTCATCTTTGTAAATTGTGGTTGTCTTAGTTCCTCTGTCTATCTCTTCTAAGTTCTTTTCTTTACCCCTCTCTTCTTCTTTAGTGGATTTATTTTCATGCAATTTATTTTTCCTTAGATTAATCTCACTCAAAACTCGACTTTTCAAAGCATAAAGATATTTTTCCAACTTATTCCAAAATGTTATTTCCTCCTCGTGAGATCGACTCCACTGACCACTATACTTGATTTTCAATCTTTAAAAGTGAGTCAGTGCGAATATTTTAAAATTGTGGCACGACTTTTCAACGACGGATTTGTGACTATCAATTTTTGACGCCGTTGCTCGGGAGGAAATTATTTTTCATAGTTAGATATTCTTATTTTTGATATGTATATTTGTATATTAATTTTTCTATTTTTATTTTGTAAGGAAAACGAAAAAAATCAGAAAATCAAAGAAAGAGGAAAATCAGACCTGAAATTCTTATAAAATGAAGCGTCGCTGAAAGTCTGGAACTATAGCAGTCAAGCGTCGCTAAAGGGCTGAAACGTAGGAACATGTTCTATTTTTCTGATTTCTGAAAAATTTTCAAAAAAATTTAAAAAATTACTGAAAAATCTATAAAAATTAGAAAAAATCAGAACATATAAAACATCATTTTAGGCTTCATTTTGTAATAAATTTACATGTCTTTATCATTTTATTATTTATAATTTTTTGTATTATCTCTAATTGAAATTTTTTTAAAAAAATCAAAATAAAAAAATAAAATTATGCTGGATAGATAGTTTCATTAACTAAAAAAAAGAACAAATCACTTGCATCAAAAATAAAAGATTTCATTCAAGAGTAGAAACCACACCATCCATGTTCTAGGTCATGCATCATTTAGTATATGATTTTTTCTTTTTATTTAATTTCTATCATTGCATTTTGGAGATTGAGAGGGGCAAGGTACGTTCTACTTATCCTATTCTAGCATGCATATTGCATAAGAACCCCTTCTTTGAAATTGTGGTGTGTATTTCATTTCAAAATATTCTAAGAGCAACACCCTAAATAATATAAGGTGGGGATTTCATCACCCTTCCATAGTCCACAAATCACATTTTTCCTTACATCTTTGCATGACCTAAGCCTTAAATAAAATTCAGTAGACATTGGCCCTAGGTTCACACTATGGCTCTTGTGCTCTTTGGGTTTACCCTCTTGTGGAAACCGGTGCCTAAGGTAAGACGATCGGACGATAAACGTCTTAAACGGGATAGTGATTTTTAATTAAGACCTTGCGAAAGTAAGGGGAGCCTCTCACTACCCCACCCCTTACCTGGCCGGTGGAAATATTGAGGGTGAACTTAAGTTGCACTTTAGTTATTTTGTGAAACTCAATTTGTAGGTTTATGTCACATCAAGGTCATTAAGTAATTTGTGTGACAGCTTGTTTATGTTTGTAAAAAATAAAAAATAAAAAATAAGTCAACAAAATAAAATTAAAAAAATCTTTCTTTTCTCTCTCTTCGTCCTAATTAGTATTATATATAAATATATATATATATAATAAAATCTAAACAAAAAAAATCATATCCATGGATCGGGTTTTTAATCAAACTGACTGCTTGACCCAAAATCAATTCATCCCAATGGGACCAAGCTCCTTTACACCACCTATCTTTTAAGATGATTACACATGGGTTCGGCCGGCCCATTATGTAGGTGAGTACCCGACCCAACGCCCATCTTCCACCCAATTCAATGAAAGTCCATATTTTTTGTCAGACCAACAAGAAAACTCCACACGCATGGTGGCACAATATCCTTTTCTTCCCCAACACAAGGACCAATTTGCTCAATCCTATTTAGGGGACCATATGTCATTCCTTCCTCATGAACATGCTTCAACATGCCTAAATCTCCATACACCTTCTTACACTCCTATCTTGAGTGGGGAGATCAAAATAATTTCTCTTGGAAAAATCCTGAAGATCAAGCTCCGTGCCCTCCTGAGCCAAATCTCCAAACCTAATTTGATCAAAATCAATATGGAGGGCATGACACATTTGTCCCTTATCAATACGACCCTCAACACATCCATTTCACCCTTCCATACAATGGTCCCAATGATGAAGAAAAGCTCAACCAATTGATTCAAATCATCTTGAATAATCAATAAAGTATTGGCTCCCTCCAAACCAAAGTGGACCAACTCACAAGAGCCACACATGAATTGTCAATGGACCAATTGTCTAACCCCATTGATGAAACCATTAAAGATCAAGTCCCTCAATTCATCCAACACATTTATTCTTGCCAACAACCCATGGTTCCCTTGCTGAATGAAACTCTTGACCAAGGTAATGAGGGAATTGGGGAAGAATTACATCAAAGAGAATTTGAGGTGACTAACAAGATGACTTATTTGAGTAAGGAGTCCACACCCATTTACGAGGAGAGCCACAATGAGTTGGTTAAAGATAAGTTGGGGGTGAATTAAATGATGTGCCAAAAGTTGTCATTCAAAATTATGAGATTAAGAATATTAATGACCCAATTGAGGAATCATGTAGAAAAGAGGGTTATCTAGTTGAAAATGATGATGATGAGGTATTAGAATGTGACCCTCCTCACTTGGAAGAATATCATGAAAGGACCACATTGGAAAATTTCTCATTTCATCTCACGGTCCCACAATTAGAAGCTTTGATTGATATTCTCCCTATGATAGAACAATGTGAACACTTTGATGTGGAGAGTGCCATCATTAACTTATGTGAGGAAAAATATAAAGAAGCGGGTAAAGTTGATGTTGTAGATATGTTGAATGATAACCCTCATGAGGAAGAGAATGGTGAAGGACCTTTGAGTGAAAAATTCATCTTTCATTTAGAGGCCTCACTTGTCGAGAACAAAATTGATAATCTCATTTTAGAAGATATTGATAATGGGGCTTCACTTGAAGAAATTGAGAACATCACTCCAAACATCAAACGTCCATTTGAGGAAATGCATGAAGAGGGGGAGTGCTTTGTGGATAATAATCTTATTGATTTAATGTAGACGAATTTTAAACATCCTCCTCCTATTGATGAGTGTGATGAAGGGACCCTCTTAGAGAAATTCACATTTGAACTGACCTATGATGAAGTGTCCGGGCTAGAAAGATTAACATTTGATCTTCCCACCTCACCATTGGAACATTCGATTGATATTCTTAATGTAATTGATGAGGGTGATGAAGGAGCCTTGTTGGAAAGGTTTACATTTGGTCTATCCACCCCATTACTGGAAAGTTTGATTGATAAACTTCATTCAATTGAAGAGTTTGATGAAGGGGCCTTCTTAGAAACTTTCACATTTGATCTAACCCCTGAGCCCTACCCCATAAAATTTGACTCATCAGATGAGATAGATTTTGGGCTCACACCTCCTTCCACTTTGACCCCCCTGCAAGCTAAGCCTCTACAATATGACACTCTCAAACTTGAAGAGGATATGTCAACTATATTCACATTTGATTTAACTCCCCTTCAGAAGGATCAATTGATTAATGCCCTTAATGCTCATGAGCTACCTATCTTTGACCAAGTTTCTTTGGAGGAAGAAGTCATTAAAGGGGTAGTCAGGTGGGTAGATACAGGACAAGGGGACCAATGGATTGATATTATGAAAGGGTTCAACCTCGATCTTGAAAGATTATTGGCCATTGATCCTTTTATGATTCCGAAAGATGAAAATTGGCTCACACATGGTTAAAATAAAAATCAATAATGTACGAGACCCACATATTTCTAGCCCTAGTGCGTACATGCTTACTCTTGTTTTTCAATGGCATAAGGGCTGGAATTTGAAGGAGGACAAGATCACTTGGTGGCTCATTCTGAATGCCACCCGTTGGTTAGTGAGCTACCTTACGTCTGGCTGAAGATGTAAAACTTAACACTTCTTGAGAGGCAACCCACAGTTTTAGTAATTTCGTGTGCTAATAAATGGCTTCTTGGGAGGCAACCTAAGTTTTTCTTATATTTTTATTTTTAGTTTGTAGGTGTGAATAAAGGATAAGTTGGGGGGAGGGAGAGCAGATTGCTTGCACCTTTGCCCAGATTTTAACTGCCAAGTACCGTCTTTTATTCAAAAGTCAAGCCCGTCGAAGATCCCTTCCATCAGGTTGTACCGTTCCTTCATAAAATTTCATGTCTACATTGTTCATTATTTTATATTGTTCATGCCATTGAGGATAATGTCATTTAAGTTGGGGGGATAAAAATCATGTTGCACATGTTACATTCATATGCAACCTCATTTAGCTAAAAAATTTTTTTGACAAAACAAACCACATAAAACCCATTTTGAGTTTGATGATTCATGCTTCCATTAAAAGTAATTCTAGAATAGAAAAGACTGGGAGAAGGATGATGAAAATTTTATTTAATCTAACCATAGAAAAATGATTTAAGAATCTCTTTAAAATTCATGTGCACTTTAGAAAAATGAAAATCACTTGCACGCTAATGAAACATGACCGGACAAGCCTTCTGCTATTTTTGGTATGTTGCCTGACATTCTGCACTTCGTAAATGAGAGATCTTTTATAAGTTTTCTACCAAGTTATCTATCAAAAATTAGTGTAAAAATATAATTGAAAAAAAAAATGAGAAACGAAAACACCATGAAAAATGCTCAGAATCTGAGTAACCGGGCCTACTTCACTTAAGACGTGTTGAGGTTCGCGTCAAAAGGATAAGGGAACCTTGATCTGCGAAACCGGACTTGCTTCGAGATTTGCGTTAAACAGTGAAGGGTAGTGCAGCATCATGTGTATAGAAAAATAAAATAAAATAAAAGATCCGTAAGGGATGAAGCACTAAGGAAGATAAAAAGCTAATATGCTTAATACTCTGATTAAGAGGTGCAGGGTTGAAAGGCACTTATTTGGAATAGCAACTGGGGGATGCAATTGTCTAAGTTGTGGATTTGGTAGTTACACATGTACAAGTGCTATTGAACTTTGATTTGAATTCTTGATCATGTACTATTAAGTTCCCACATAAGGCTAGTGTGTGGCATTCCGAATGGCAAGAAGCCTAAGGAGGATTAGTGCAAGTGTTACGAGAATCATGGTCATCAATCTGAGAAGTGTCGCTGGAAGATTGGAGTGTGTTTTCGTTGTGGGAGCCAGGAGCATAAGGTAGCCAATTGTCCTCTTCCTAAAGACCAACCTCCGCAGGCGATGGATCATAACGAAGCACGGCGTCAAGGACTGTTGCAAGCATTGAGAAGGGTCAAGCCTGTTGATGATGAAATAGCTAGAGATATCCCTTCACCTTAACCTAGTTTTCCTTCCATATATCGTAGATTATTTGCTAGCATGCTTATGAGATCTCTTGTGATGTTTGGGAAATAGGACTAGGTACCCCACTATTATTTTGGAAATGAATGTCATGTGAATTTGGAGGACCAAATTATTTTAAGTGGGGGAGGGTCTAGCAACCCGATTTTTCTAAGATTAAATTAAAAGAGAGTAAAGAATTTAAGAAGGGAAAGAACTGGAATAATTATAATGGAAATCAAGTGAAATATAATAATGGGCCACTAAATTAAGGCTTAATGGGCTAAAAGGCTAAATTAATTCCTAAAATTTAGAAATTTTAAAACCTTTATTTTAATTGGGCTAAACTGGTTTTAATCTAACCCTAATGGGTTAATAACTTCAACCAAACCTTAATCCACTAAGAGGAGGTCGAATCTAACCTAAACCCTAACCCTAATTCGAACTAGATAAGGTGGGGGCGGCCCTAGATATAGATAGAAATCGTAATTTTCAGAGTTCTTCCCTATCTAGGTTTCCTTGACCTTAGGACTCTTAAGAGCCTTAAATAGTATAAATAAGATTCCATAGAATCTCTAGTCGACCTTAGATCGTGGGAGCAAGCTTCTAGGCATGGAGGATCGATTTAGGAGGAGCATTCGTGGGTTTTTCTTCGAGCTGTGTTGTTCTTCGCTCGTCTTCCTCTTCTTCCTAATCCGTTTCTTAGGTAGGTGATCTCTCGAGCTAAACCTTCAATTAATGATTCAAACAAGTCCATCTGCATGCCCCCTATCTTCCTGCATAATTTCCCCCAATTTTTAGGGGCTATATTACATGAATTTCATGAATCATGAACGGGTTATCATTGTTTTAGGGTTTTTCTTTCGGAACGGTTCTATGTTCGTAGTCGCGGCCCACCCAAGAACAATGTCTCTGAAGGCGGTGGGACGATAGATCGCGACGTGATATTTGTAATTTTATTTTTATTAATTTTTTTGTTAAGATCGCGGTACCCCGACTGACTGCGTTAGTGATAATTGTGGCGCTCCTGATGACTGCGTTCTGGCTCGGGTTCCCAGGAACCCTAGCGCCCTGTCCAGCATAATAAGAAAATATTAGTGATTCTAAATGCATGTTTATACGTCTGCATGTCATCTGAACCAACTAATGTAATTAGGAATCATGTTTTAACCTTTAATTTTCATAAGTCTTCATTATCCATAGTCTACCTTGATTCCATGTTCTTATCTAAACTCTAATGTTCTTAGCAAGATTAAAAGAGTAGCTCTTCCTGTTAAACCTGAAAATTGGCTCATCATAGCATGATTTTACTTTATTACATGATAGCAATATTGATTAAGGGTTTTGATTTTATCAAGTAATATGCCATATGACATATTGATTGAAGGTTGTGTCACTCCAATGACATTAATCTATCGCTTTCTCTTGGTTTTTGGTAGTGAGATATGAACACTATTCTTGGTAAAGTTAGGACCCTCCACCGGATATTCCTTCCGACCGGGCTGGAACTTTCTTCATCGAGACCTTCGTAAGTCTCCACGAGCCTTGGATTCCCACATGAACGCCGAGCTGGTTGTATCATAGAAACCCTGTAACTAACTGGAATCCCCGTCCTACTGTGTAGGATAGGGTTCGACCGGCCTTTGGACGCAAAGAATGGGGTTTTGTTCGGGCTTTGTCATTCCTGATCTGAACGCGGTCGGCCCAGAGACTTCGTTCATCTTGCTCGCAGTTGTTACCTTCACCGCGATCTGTGTAAGACCCCGTATCTTGATCTTCTGTCTGATTGCGGCCTCACAATCAACCGCATTCTGTAAGACCGCGGCACTGTTCATGATCGCGTTTAATCTAGTTTCCCGTGCTTGTTTCTTCGATTTGACTATGGTTTATAAGTCCAAGATTTGATTGTCTAAAAGTACTATTGACCTTATATCCTTCCTGAATATCATTCATAATGCTTATGTCTTGATATTTCCCTTTAAAAATTCATTTATGCTATTTCCTTTTGGAATTTCACTCACAATATTTCTGGAACATATATAACCCCTTGACTCCATGTTGGCCATATCTGCAAGCTATGAATTTATTAAGGGCTGTGGGTCCGCTAATAACCAATGCCAGGTAGGACAGAAGTCTAATCTGTAAACCATGGGAAATTCTGGGTGCGACATTGCACAAACTTTTGTTATTCTGATATTATGTTATTATGCTATTTTTATATTCTGATATTCTGTAAATTTTGTTATTCTGGCAAACTTATATTCAGTTATTCTACTGGACTAATGCTCTGTTGTCATGCTTAATGTTATTAAATTCTGATATTCTGGCCAACTCTATAAGTTATGTTCATTTGGTTCGTAAATTCTTATCTTATACTGCTACCTTGTCCTTGGTTCTACATTGGGATTGCTCCCTTTTCCTTTGAGCTTTTCATGTCTATCGATCCTTCACACTAAAATTCAGTTATTGATCGTCTCCTATGATTGATAGAGTGTATTTCATATTGACTGTAGTTTTATATCGCTCTTGGCATAGCATTTTATTGAATACTGGATAATTGGTTAATTACTTATATTTTGCCTGACAATAGAGATGTAATTCCTACTGAGCATTTTTGCTCACCTAGTTTCTCTAAACATTTTTCAGGTAATAATGATGAAGATAACCAATCGGACGGGGAAGGGCAAGAGTGATGAGTGCTCTAGTGGATATGTGTATATGTCTTTTTATTTTATTGAGTCCAACCCTATAATTTGAGCCCTTTTCCTTTCTTTTTATCAATGTAAGTTTGACTCATTAATGTGTAATAATGATATATTGATGTTAATAAAATTATAGTTTTGTTGTCATTTTTTTGGCCCTTTTGTGTGTCTTGTGGTTTGTTCTGATTGTTCGCTGCAACGTTCCAAGTAGTTTCCGTTGCTATCAGTTCGGGGCGTGACAACAAGCATTTTCTATTTCGTCCCATCTCCAGTACTCACGGGGACACTGGTGGCTTTTTAACTTCCAAGAGGCAAGCAGTTCCCATCTCCACTTCAGGAGTAGGATGCACGCTCCGCCCAGAAATATTAAGGGTGTTTTTTTAGCTTCTAAGAGGCGAGCAGTGCCCCTCTCCACTTTAGGAGAAGGATGCATGCTTCCCTCGAAAATATGAAGGATGGCTTTTTAGCATCTAAGAAGCAAGCAGTGCCCCTCTCCACTTCAGGAGAAGGATGTGCACTCCCTCGAAAATTTTAAGGATGGCTTTTTAGCTTCCAAGAGACAAGACATCTCCGCCTCTTAAGGAGAGGCCAACTCCCCTCGAAAAGGAGCCAGTCATTTCATAGTCTCACCGGTCATGAGTACAACAGTGGACAACTGACTACTCCGTAGGTGTACCCTTCTCGATACTTCCTAGAGGATGGAAACCAAGCATTCCTCCTCTTCAGGAGAGAGCCAGTCGTGTCCCTCAGAAACTAGGGATGGTCATTTCATGGCCCACTTTACTCCTCCTTAGAGGAATCGTAGTGGACTGTCGACCACCCCATAGGTGTGCCTAATACGGTACTTCCTACAGGATGGCAACCGGGCATTCTTCCTCTTCGGGAGAAAGTTAGGCGTGCCCCTCAGAAATTGGGAATGGTCATTTCATGGCCCATTTTGCTCCTCCTTAGAGGAATCGTGGTGAACCACCGGCCACCCCACAGGTGTGCCTAATACGGTACTTTTTAGAGGATGGCAACCGGGCATTCCTCCTCTTTAGGAGAGAGCCAAATGTGCCCCTTAGAATCTGGGAATGGTCATTTCATGGACCACTTTACTCCTCCTTAGAGGAATCATGGTGAACCACTGACCACCCCATAGGTGTGCCTAATACGGTGCTTCCTAGAGGACGGCAAGCGAGCATCCCCCCCTTCAGGAGAGAGCCGAGTACGCCCCTCAGAAACTGGAGTTGGTCATTTCATGGTTTGCCATACCCGCCTTCTCGTCAGAAGGACAACGGTGGACCACTGACCACTTCCCCTGCCAGTCGGTCCAGGTTTAGCCCGACCAAGGACTAATCCAAGCGACTAAGGCCATGATCACCACACCAGCACTCAGAAACGGGAACAAGAGCAAGCACACACAGCAAAGAAAGCAAGAGAGTAAGTCTTATTATTTTCAAGAAAGGTACAAAAGATGTCAGTTGTCATCCTTAGGACGATACAAGTTTGGGTGAGATCAACACCCCCTTGATGGCATAGAAGCGATGAACCTTCACCAGTGCATCCCGCCAGCCTTGAAGATAACCCCTCTTATAGTCTTCTGAATCTCCTCCCTTCCAGTTGTCCTTTGCTTGGGGCTTGCTAGCCCCAGGTAAGGCCTCCGTACAGAAGTAAGGATGCTCGAGGGACTTCTCTCCTGAGGAAGAATCAGAACCTTGCTACGACATGACTTCAAGAAGACAAGTTTGGATGCACGAAGGAAGGCGCTGTGTGCTCAAGAGTTCCCCCATGGGCCTCCTAGTTATAGGATATATGGCCTCTCTAGAAGGTCATGGGAGTTAATTCCCCTTATCGATCATCGAAAAATGAGGCAAGGATCCCGGGAATTGTGTCGGTCGCCACCTACTACTTCCCTGGACGAATCAACCAACATTCCACATTCCCAAAGGAGACCTAGTGCCTAAAGATTGGTCAATCTCGATCAAGGACATGACAATGGGAGAGATACTGGCAGTCCAACCTATCGCCAAGGAATAAGAAGGAAGTGAAGCCTTTTTATTTCAGGGAAATTTGAAATTACAAAAAAGGGTCGCGCCTTTCTGGGCGAGCCCAGGAGGATTGCAAAGAAAAATAAGGAGCTTCAGGCTACCAATGCACTCTCCTCGGCCGCACCTTACTCTGCGGTGGCACCTTGCTCGACGGCGGGCTCCATGGATGCAATTCCAGATGGTGGGGGGATATCTACCAAGGTGATCAGCTCTCAGCTTCCCTCTGGCAATTCCCTGACCTATTCGACCTCCGTGTTCTGAGCTGTCTCCCACTGGTTGTCCTCAGTCTCATATGGGGAGGAAGGAAGCTACAAATCAGGCACTGGGGCATCGATGGCATCAGCAACGGCCTTCAAGGCCGCTGCCCAGCCATCTCTAAAGCCAGTGTCCTTAGCTGGTTCGTAGATGGTGACGGCTTCAGCCTACAGCTCCTCCCCGTATTCGAAAGACTCTTGAAAGTGCTTGATCGCCTCCTCCGCCGCTGACACCACCTCCACCTTGGCTGCTGCAAGAGCAGCCTCTAGCTCCGCTACCTTCACCTAAGCCTCCTCCGCCCGAGCCTTCATCCACTACCAGGTGGCCTTAGACACCCGTAGCTACTCTAGGAAGGTGTCTCGGTCCGGCTCAGCCTCTGCCAGAGAATGTCCCTAAGACTCCAGGAGGGCCTGGAGGGCAATGTGCTCTTCCTCCAAAGCCTAGAGTCTGGTTACCAGGACTTCTTGCTCTTTCCAGCTAGAGGTCAATTATTTCTCGGCCTCTCGAAAGTGGGCCCTCCACAAACCGAGCACCAGACCCATTGATGACAGGTTCTTCGCTGCCAGTCGCACCATGCCTTTGCCGATGCCGAGGGAGAGGCTCATTGGAACATCTCTTTGCGCCAACGTCTTCTTCATCAGGTCATAGGCTAGGATATGGGGACTCAGGACCCCCAGGCCTCCTTTGGTGGAGGTGTACTAGAGGGGATAGCAGGCGCCGGCACCTCAACCTCCTGTACTATCACCAGGATAGATGTCGAAGGACCAATGTAACGACCCATGATCCGGATACCTGGAAAGGAACCTGATACCATTCGAATCCTGGCCCGCCGCCCACGAGCCGGGGCTCGAAAGGGCTAAAAAGGAGTGTGGACGTACATAGGAATTCGAGATATTGCAGTGATCAGAGTCCATAAGGTCCAGTATAGTCGGTAGCTGGCATAGGGTTTTGTATATGTTTTCTGCTTTGCTTCTCGCTTGAGTGCTTGAGTGCGCTGCACGGCACTGTGAAGGTGGTTACTATTCATGACTTTTCATGCCGGTGTGGGGCCCAAGGGATGTGATAGAGAGATTTCTTCCCGATGGTTGGTGGCCCCGGTTGTCTAGCGTTGGGCAGAGGTTGCTGGCAGGTGCGCTGCTGCGGTGCTGTGTTCGAGGAGCTTACAGCGAGGTCAGGTGGCTGGTGAGGATTGGTTGTGGTTAAGTGGCCATGAGCAAGCTCTAAGGGAGCTGTTGTCGAGTCTGGCCACTCCAGCTTGAGGTTATCCAGCCCCTGAGGTGTTAAGATTGTGGTTTAAGGTGGCAAAGCTGGTGCCCTCGGGTGAGCGGAGGATCTTCTCGGTGAGTTACTGATTTTCGAGCCTGATGTCCTCGTCGTGCTCTGTGGCGTCAGGAATGGCGTGTCGGTCTGGAAACTGTCGGGGGAACCACGTCTCGCAGACGGGAAACAAAACCCGAAAATAGGAGAGTCACGCCTCACGTGACGGGAGTACCTGTACACCAGAAGCAAGGCCGGATGCGTCCACTGACGACTTAGTCCACAGCCTCAGGTGTCTCTCTGCGACGCCCCAGGCGGAGACATTATTATTTCAAGAGAAAGAATGCTTGTTTTTTCTTTAATCTCTTATAGATTCATTATTATTTCAAGAGAAAGAATGCTTGTTTTTGATGCCAGGCAACATTATCTATCTTCCAGGAGCTTGGTACCAAAGTCTTCTTTCTTGGAATGTATCCGGCAAAGGAGTGACACCTGGAGTTTAGAAATGTCATTCTTGTTCAACATGACTTACTCACAATTGGCATATAGGTATACCATGTATTTTGAATATGAACTTAATGTAAGCCATTGTTGATGGCTGCATCAAAAGAATAATGCTTAATGTAACTATACTCATCTAGCTGTGGGTAGGTTTCTAGTTTTCTCTTTTTCCTGTCAGTACCACCTTGCTATGTCAAAGTCTGTCATTGATAAGTAGTTAAGCTAGCTTTAGGTTGGGGAGGTGTCCTTTGACTCTTAATCAGCTTTAGGTTGTTTGGATCTATTTGTGAGGTGTTTATTAATGGATAGATTATCTATTTTTGTGCCGTTATAGGGATTTAACTCTTTCCCTCTTTCTTGTCTCCTTTGTGAACAAGTCCTTAATTGATAAGTATTACTTCCAATGATTGATGACTATCTATATCCAAATCTGAAGCAGGTCCTATATTTTTAATTGTCCATGGTCTGGAAAGTCCACCAATCTTGAAATAGGCTGATGCGACGATTATACTGTAAACCAAGCGAGTGACACATAGCCCTTCTCATTGCTCATGCATCCCTTATAACCATATTCCAGTTCATCATGATCAATGATCATACAACTTTTGAAACTTAGCAAGATTTCCTACATTCATGTGAAACCTGTGAAAATTCTAATGAACCTTTCATTTTACCTGTTGTGGTGGGCTATAAGATATGCTAATCTACAACACCGTATACTTGACCTCATGACAGATCCAAACAGTTGAATTTATCTGTAGCATACATAACTTGTGTATGTCTGAGGTACATATTTGCACCATATGTCGGTCATCTTATGCCACACATGCTTTGGTGTGAACTAATAAGTGCATGGCAAGCGGTTGTTTTGAATGCAGTTAGCATGATCTGCTACTGTAAAAGACAGATGGCAGAGATACTTTTCAAGTTTTTTTTTGTTTACCATCTTGGAATTGAATGCAAACTAGTTCTTCCATGCTAAAACACTTAGATGGGTCATTTTTTAATATTCATTAAAAGTATCATTGCTAACTGCAGTGCTCTGTTTTATCCTTCAGATTTTTATTGATATTGATTAGGGTATAAAAACCCAATGTGCTCTGTATTCTTTATCTTCTTGGAAAAAATAAGTTTCATCGAATGTTTTTAAGTTTAATTTTTAAATTTTTTCTTACTTATTTTGACAGATGCCAGCTATGTTTCCTTTCATGATGAGGAATGGGGAGTTCCTATCCATGATGATAGATATGTTAACTTGACCCTCATGTCATGTCAGTTTCTTCTTTATTTCAGAGTGTTTGTACATGTTATGGTGCTGACAAAGTTCTGGTACTTGATGTTTTTGACTATATGCAGGAAGCTGTTTGAGTTGCTTGTACTGTCAGGTGCATTGGCTGAGCTTACATGGCCGATGATTCTTGGTAAAAGAGACACGTTTAGGTAACCGGCCAGACCCTAATTAAATCCGTTATACATTAGTATAGAGTTCTTATAGTTTTATCTTTCAACATCTGTTGCAGGGAAGTTTTTATGGATTTTGACCCTGTGGCAGTCTCTAAATTGAATGAGAAAAAGATCACAGCACCAGGAAGCACAGCAAGCTCCCTACTTTCTGAGCCCAAACTCCGTTCAATCATTGAAAACGGACGCCAAATAGTCAAGGTTTGTTTTTCCCCCTTTCTTTTCACACGGTAGCTTTTATAGCTTTTGTAGACTGATCTTGTTGGGGGGATTAGAAAGCCGTATCTATGGATATACTGATTGTTTTGCTGGTATAATATCTTTAAGTGAAGTTTGTTTTTGTCAGGGATTATGGTTGGTATTCTTCTACAGATTTTGCAAAGTTGGAAACCTACAATGCAGGTGCCAGTTAGTATTCAAATGAATCATGGCAAGACTCTAAGACTCGTTCAATGATCCTGATCTGCTCAATGTAGGATTTCAGGGCGCCTAGAGAGGATATGGTGTTAGCTAAAGCTAAGATGATCATCACGATCCAAGTTAGGAAGTGTATCATGTTCTTGGTTCAGTGTCTCTCTTCTGATTCTCCTTATCCGTCCTATTTTTCTAATGCTGGATGAGCACCTGGTATGGAAAAGAGGAGCCAAATTCATTTTGTTTATTCTCCTAGTTCCAGTCAAATGTGATTGGATCTAGTGTAGTATGAACTGGTCATCAGAACATATATATGTTTTTGAAATTGTGATGATCAGACGATAATATAGATAAAACTTAATGGGATCTCAAGACATTAGTCATTCAGGTCCTGCACCCTTTTCCATATTCAATGGGACTTTAGTGGCAAGGAAGTTCCTGTAATGTTGCTAGAATCTGATATCGGTATTTACATATCATTAAAATTCTTCCTTTCAATAATGTCTATGGTGTTCTAAACTATGATTTCTACTTATTTCAATGTAATGTAGTAGAATTAACAGACAATGAGGTAAACTTGCACCTTTGCCTACCCATATACTATGTGCTACAATCTTGGCTTAATCAATAGTCTCGGATAATTCATGCTAATATTGCAAGTTTTGGTTCAACTTTCACTCTCTGCAGGAAGATGCACCCTCCACTGTCTCACAGTCGAGTGACATATTTGTTGCATCCTCAAAGAGTGAATTATCATCCACTACAACTACTGAAACATGGGGAGGCAATGTATTGCTTGACAAACATTTTTCTTGATTATCTTGTTTTCTTGTAATTGTTCTGTCATACATTGGAATAGCAATTGTGGATGCAACTGACGCAGCACGTAGTGCTTCAGACATTGTTCTTACAGAACCTGGCCTTAGTGTTATAATCAGCGTCGTCTAGATAAGTTGTGCTATTTTCTAGAGAATGAAAAATTACAGAGTATATGCTTTGGTTCTGGTTTGAAACTACTATTAACATTTTAATTGGCAAACTGAAGTTCTTCACTGATGATGGCGTGTTTACTTTTGCAGATCTTTGCAGTTTCTATTACAATTCATATTGTGGTATGTAGTTTTACATTGGTCAACTTAGCATATACATTGCTTGTTCTGAATTATTCATCGGCACCATTGTGCCAATTGTGTTTCTTCTTTCAGGTGTGTAACATCATCAATCTTGCAAGGCCTGTGAAGCTCAAGGTGTAGAAGGGAGAATAAAACTGATAGAGAAGAGGTGGAAGAGAAGTTGGCCAAGAGTACATGCCAAACCATTCAATCAATTGGCTTCCCTTACTACTCGTCCATTAGCAAGAAAATGTTTGTACCTAAAGAGCACAAAGGGGAAATTATTTTATCTTTTTTGAAGAGTTGAGTTTCTATATTTTAGTTGCAGAGTGAAAAATTGAGGTTCCACAATCGGAGTTATATTTATAAGTCATGGATGCAATATGTCTTGTGTAATTGGGATATTTTCATGATTTGATTCTATAATATGGCTCTATTAAGAGATTATTGTTATCAATGACTAGCATGTCCTATTTATGCTTCTGTCAAAAGGTGGACAATTTATATATGAATGTGTGGTGTATAATGGTGGGTGTTTATGTATGTCATTGAATCACGAAGAATATGATCCATGTACTAATTGTATGTTAAGAATGTTGACTGTAATTTTTCTATTTTAGGATGGTTATTTTGGTGCAATATTTAGAAATTGGAGCTCTTATATTGGTCGCTTGCGACCGTTTGGGGATGAAAATGTCTTTTAAACACATTATTCTAAGTGATTAGTACATGATGATTTTTACATGACTATTCTTAAAATAGGTTATTTGGGGCAGTTTGAAGGAGGAATTGCCCCTAAAATATGTTCATCAGAGGCATTTGGCCAAAAAAATGCTTCTATTAACATATTTAGGGGCAATTATTAGTGCCTCTAATGATAACATTAGGGGCATTTTTCAAAAAGTGCCCCAAAAACTTTTAGGGACCGTGGCAACAGGGGCACATTTTAAAATGTCCCAAATACTAATCAAAATGCCCCTAAAAGTTATTAGGGCATTTATCTCCTATTTTTGGGACAGTTTAGAAATGCTCCTAAAGGTCTATTTTCTTGTAGTGGGCGTTGTCGCTTGAAGGTGACAATGAATGTTGTCAGCGACTCGACGCTGAACTTGTCAGATGCACATGGAAGCTGGATGCAGTCTGGTGCATGGCAAGCATATACTCTTGCCGATAGCTCGGCTAATAAGATTAGCCTCGAAGTCGATCTGGCGCCCCTCGGGGCGATCTGGGGTTGACTTGGAGCCGAGGCGTAGCCGATGAAGCTTGGCCTTTTCCTCGTCAATAGAGAAGAGATCATCATCGTCTTCCTCTGAGAGCCAACCGTTACTTTTGCTCTTAATTATAGGGTAGGGACTAATCCCCTTGAAGTAGAGCGCAGCGTCGGCTAGGTTGCATTCTGCCGGTGTGAACGGCGGCAGGTCTGCAAAGACCTTATGTTGCTCCCCATCCTTGGCATACTTGATGCATTGGTGGAGAGTCGATGGGACGACCCAATTTTCATGGAGCCAGGGTCTGTCCAGCAGCATCTTATAAGATGTGTTGGAGTCGATCATATAGAATGTCGCCTTAGAGGTGAAATCATCGAGCACCAGGTCGACATCCACCCGGCCGAGGACGTCCTCGGTGTTCCGGTTAAAGCCAGATATCTTGACCACTTGAACCTTCTGAAGGTACGGGGTCAGATATAGGGACTTGAAGGTCTTGAGCGGCATGATATTAACAGTGGCACCTGCGTCCACCAGGATCCAGTTCACATCATGCCCGTTGATCTTCCCCTTCATGTAGAGAGGATGATTGTGGCACGGAAGGGAAAGCAGCATGTCTTTCTCTGTGAAGAAGATGGTGACTGTGAAGGCTCCATAGGTAGCCGCCTTCATTTCCGCGGCATGTGCTTCATAGACTTCCAACTTTTGGAGTATTTTGAAAAGGGTTTCCCTTAGGTCTTTACTCCAAGCGATGGCTTCCCAAATTGAAATGCTGGTAGGGAAGCGCTTCATCTGGTGGAGGACCTTTCGGTCAGCGCGGGCTCGAGCATCTTCCAAGGAAGGTAGTATGTCAGGCTGAGCCTTCTGCGATCTGCCGTGCTGTTCCCCGTCGGGAAGTTGCACTATCTTGCCCTTATTACCGGGATCAGACTGACTTTGATCATCGGAGGACTCCTAGAACAGTGATGCCAATGATGGCTCTTCTGGGGATGATTGGCGAGCTGGCTTGTCCTTGCCGGATGGTCCCGCTTGCTCTGCTGTAGAAGCCGATACTGGTGCAGGGGCTGGGAGGCTAGCCGTAGCCTTGTCACTGCCGGAGAGGTGCTGGAGTCGGAGTTGATAAATCCTGATGAGGATATCTCTGAGCTGGCATCTTTGCAAGGCGAGGTCGATGACTCTTCCTTGCCCGGATTTTTATCCAGGCGCCTTCCGCTTGTTGTATCTGGAAGGTGGCATTGATCGCCTGCTCGATTACCTCGAGTGGCAATTCCTGGTACGCCGGGATACTGGGACTGGCGTTCGAAGACGTGTGCGCGGTTTGATGCCTTATCCGCGGTGGCGACGGGAGCCTACGAGGAGTCGATAGGCTGGTGCTGGCGTCCGAAGACGTGCGCGCGGTTTGATGCCTTAGCCACGGTGGCGACAGGAGCCTACGAGGAGTCGGTAGGCTGGTGCTGGCATCTGAAGACGTATGCGCGGTTTGATGCCTTACCCGCGGTGGCGACTGCTTTTGCTGAGAAGTGGACAGAGAAGTATGCTTGTTGTCCTGCTCCTTAGCCTTGCCTTTATAACCATGCTGAGGGCTGGGCCTAGCGACAACCGACGGCGTCACAAGACATTATTGCTCTGCATGGTTTTCCCGACTCTGCGGACCGACTGAGCCTTGTGGTGGTGGGCCCGCCACTTGAATCGAAGCCGCTGAAGACTCTGGAGATGCCTTCTTTGTACTTCAGATTATGTTAACTGGTAGGCGGAGAGGATCCGACGGCCCATCCGCTGAGGGGATGTGATGAGGCTGAGGCGGGACCTCACCCTATTTTTGCTTTCCCTTCCTATCCACAGATGCCGGCGACGAAGATAGGATGGGGAGAGGACGAGAGAGCGCTGAAGAGCCCGTTATTGTCTCGCTCACCAGAATGTCCTCTCGGCCAAGAAGGACTCGGAGGAGCCTGGCTGTGTCTTCTTCAGGGAAAGGGAGAGACTTTAGCTCTCGCCAAGACCGCTACTGCACAGCCGAAGTGGCTGCGGTTGGCTGGCTAGGTGCTGGTGTCTGAGAGCTCGAAGGGGCCAGAAGAGCAGGGGAATGGATGACGTTGATCGAGAAGTCGGTTGGCTCCGTCCCTTGATTGGCATCCTGCTCTCTACGCCTCTGCAATCACTTAAGCGCCTCTCGGTTGTCGGTCCGGAACTCGAGCCATTCTGGAGATGCTGGTAAGGCAACCCGTGCCCATTTTCTTGGAGTGAGTCTGGCCGCTCTGGCGCATCCCTGGCGATGCTTAGGGTCTCTTCGACAGCTTGTCGAAGCCTGACGAGCGACATGGAGTTTCCTTCCGATTCGATCTGTTCCCATCGGATCTGTTCCTGCAAGAGGAGTTGAACTTCCTCGCAGGACTCGATCGGGTTGCAGATTCTGGCGTGAAAGGGGCAGTATTGGGGGTGACTACGATCCCAATGGGTGTAGCCGGTAGGCGAGTCGCGGGGCATAATTTGCCCGTTCTCGATGAGGATATCGAAGAGTCGCCGGGTTCTCTCCCTGGGGAAGGAGAGAGGTCTCTGATCATGCCAGGGCCTCCACCCTGGATACCAGATCGAACGTCCCCTTCGATTAGGGTGTTGAGTAGTGGACAACGGATCTAGAGGGGAGGGGTGAATAGATCTGCCCCTCTTTTCGCAATGCAACCCTCTATATAGCTAGATAAAATAAATTACAGCGGAATATAACTAACTTAACGAAGGACACAACGATTTGGTTAGCAAGATGTTTACGTAATATAGAGATTGAACCTAAGCATGCAACTAGAACGAAGCAATCACATAAACAAACCACAACATAAAGGATTTTAAGGTGGTTCGGATTGAATCCCCAGTCTTACGTCCACCCCTCACCAAATCCGGTGAGGCTCCACTAGTGCCACGCACTGAACCGTAAATCGGAAAGGCCTCCGATTGCCTTCCTACTAACCACAGGTAGGGACGTCAACACCGCAGATCGGACAACTTCCGATTGCCTTCCTACTAACCACCGGTAGGGACGATCTTCAGTTTCAATCGTTTGTATGAAATGAAAAAGAACAAATATGAAAACACTCAATCATCAAACAAGATATAGAATATGCTCAAGAAGAAAAATCTTGTCTAAGATTGCTAGAGCTTGAGTTGGATGCTTCAATGGTGTCTTCTTCCTTGAGAGATGATCTTCCTTGAGTTGATGAAGAAGACTATGGATGTAGCTTGGATCTTCCTTTTGATCTTCTTGAGTTGATGAAGAGGTTTGAGGATGCAGTTTAGATCACCCTTGAGATGATGAAGAGGATGAAGGATGCAGCTTTTTCTTCTCTTGGCTTAGGCTTGATCTCCTCTTCAAGTAGCTTGAATCACTTGAGGATTTGATGAAGAACTTCTTCCCGGAGTACTGTTCACGGCTACAGTACTGGAACTCCTCTCACCCTTGTAGCCTCCTTTGATCTCCCTTGGATTCACAAATGATCAACTAGGGTTTCTAACCCTCTTGCATGTGTTTTATAGCCTTTGAATGGTCCTTAGACATCTCCCAGACCAGATCCACAATCTATGGAAGATTGGGTGACTTTGGGGTTAAACAAATACAAGGAAAGGGGCTCTTCTCGAAGTGAAAAAACAAAGTCAATATTGAAGGCTCGGGGCTGGAGGTCGACCTGCAGCTTCTGGCAATCGACCGCTACTGAGAAACCTGCAAACGGATGGTCCCTGGGAATTCCCGGTCGACCGCTACTGGCTGGCGGTCGACCGCCACTGAGACTCGTGCAGACTGGGAGCTGCTGGCTAGGGCGGTCGACCGCCCCTGTGCTGGCGGTCGACCGCCAGCTGGGCAGACCCCGGGCTTTCCCGGGTCGGTCCGTTAACTGCTTTAGCTCCATCGCTTGACTCCTTTAGCAGCCCGTTCATGTCTGTGGCATCACCCTTGACAGTCTTGAAGATTTCTGTTGATTATATTACTCCTATAATCAAAATTTTGTTCCGGGGGCTCCGCCCCTGGAAATCCCCTCAAGGGGCGCTGCCCCCTTGACCCCCGCGACCTGACCGGACAGGTCGATCCCCGCGACCTGACCGTGCAGGTGAATCCACGTGCGAGGGCGCAACATTGAGCTTTCACATTTGCCATCTCCACTTCATTCCTTGGCAATTCATTCGCATATCTGTCATGAACAAAACATCACCTATGTCAGTCATATGAGAGTTAAAATAATAATGACTTATAGTGTTTAGCTATTATCAAAACCAAGAATATCCAATAACTCAAATGACCACAGGACGATGTCGAATGACCCAAACCGCAGGAAGACTCAAATGATCACAGGGGCACAACATTCTCTCCCTTTTTGATGATGGCAACACTGTAAGTCATTATGTGACAGGAATATCCAAGATGGCAAAGTTTATGACATATGTGACATGTGCAGCTCAAGATCCATGATAGTAATAGCATGTGAATACAATTATGAATGCAGATATGAGTGCTATGCAATTATGCAAACCCCATCACATACACATAAGAGATACACAAAGCGCACAAAGAATTCTCCCCCTTGGACTCTCCCTCGTACACAATGCACTCATCCCCCAATGACAACTCACAAAGCAAAGGACGACTCAACAAAATATTCTCCCCCTTTGACAGCAGCAAAAAGGAGGGATAAGTGAGAGAAGCGACAAATGTCGGTGAGACCAGTTCTTAAAGGAGTGGAGAGCAAGCCATTATATGCAAACCTGAAACATATGGCGAGCAACATATATGGTTCAAAGCTAATGAAATCAGAGATCATCAACAGAGTTCGAAAAGTAGCTACATCCAAGATTTAATAGAAATGAACCAAAGGTGCATATCATGGCAGTGTTTAACCTTCCTTTGTCTTATATATCCATATTCAATAACTACAAAGGGAATAACACAAAAACTAGTATTGAGGCTAAACAATCATGACTAAAGCATGGAATTTTATGAGTTCAACAAATTTGATTTTCAATATCTTTTGAATTTGAAGGCACATCACTCATATTTTACGAGCAATCAAGTCTAGTACATGCCTCCTAGCCGTAAGAATACACGTTGTTTAGACGCCAGTATCCCTAGGTATTTGGCAAGACTGACGGTTATGCTTCAAAATGAACAGAGATAGCAAAGTCACGTCATGACATATCCAGTCTCATTTCTGTGATGAGAAGATATATTTCTCAGCAATTATGCCAGTGCTCTGCCTAGAGTCCAAATATAATTAAGACAGAGATAAAAGGGGCACATCATGACATATCATTCGTCATTTGATTTGATGACGTGACATATTTCTCCGTGCATTAATATCATTACTCTGTCAAATGGATTTCCAAGAATTTCAGCTCATCAAGATGTTTAAGAACAATACTAAGCCTGAGTGTATCACCAAGATGGTCATGAATTTTGAATTTTCAGATATCAGGATAGTCATGCAAAGCACAATATGCAATCTCTAGTTAAGGTCTATTAAAATCACATAACATAGATGATTTCAGAATAAATATTTTTTGAACTTCAAGGAAATCATTAAATCTGAACCATTTTCATTGGATGGACAATCATCAGGGCATATAATAGAAAGCTCTTACGCCGTAGTTCTGTCGGTCTCATGATCTCATATTCAGACTATAAGCCATGAAGTTCAGATTGCAAGAGAGTAAGAATAGCAGCAGGACTCCCCCTAAGGATATGCAGTGAATGCACTCAAGGAGTTATGTTTGCAATCAAGTGGAATGACGAATGTCAAGGAGAGGTTGACTAGAACCATGCAGGGGTTGACCTGATCAAACATGAATTTGACAGACATGAAATGCATGACCCAACACATGGTTGTACACTTATTAAATGTAACATATGAATGAAGATGAAACATATGCATGAATGCTGCAAAGAGACAACTCCCCCTTACTATATGGCCTATATGCGACAGTGACGCATGATACATGGCGGAGGTGAAATCTCACTCATATTGAGTGCTTCTAGACAAGTATAGCCTGTCTTTCCATACATCAACGTTTAATATATCATGGCCATGCAATAATGATGCTACACAAACCATGCAATACATTATGAACATGAATTCAATTTTATTATCCATCATGACTACATGCAATGCTAAACCATATGTAAAATGACATATTTACATATAAACAATGCATGGACACCAATAAAAAACACACAACTAAATTGAACAAAATCATCATTTCAATTTTTATTGGCCTGAGGTCGGTAAAGACCAAGCTCCCTTCTGAGTGTTGAAAACCTGTCATTACACAAGGGCTTGGTGAAAATATCAGCAATTTGATTTAGAGTATCAACAAAATGCAGTTCAAAATTTTTCTTACCGACCTCATCTCTAATGAAGTGATGCATAATCTCAATATGCTTAGTCCTAGAGTGCTGGACTGGATTTTTTGCAAGGTTGATAGCACTAGTGTTATCACACAGAATCGGGACACAACCAAGATCCACTAAGTAATCTTGGAGTTGGTGTTTAATCCACAACACTTGGGTGTTACAGCTCCCCGCAGTAACATATTCTGTCTCTGCGGTTGAGAGGGCAACCGAGTGTTGTTTCTTGGAGGCCCAAGAAACTAAACACCCACCTAGAAACTGGCAATAGCCACTAGTATTTTTACGATCCAGCTTGAATCCAGCATAGTCCGCATCAGAATAAGATATAAGAGATAAATCACATGATGACGGATACCACAATCCCAAATCTTGAGTGCCGGTAAGATATCTAAGGATACGTTTGACGGCAGTCAAGTGGGATTCTCTAGGACTAACTTGAAATCTAGCACAAAGGCATACACTAAACTGGATATCTGGTCGGGATGCACTCAAGTAAAGTAAAGAGCCGATCATACCTCTATAGATCTTTGCATCCACTAATTTATCATTTTCATCCGAATCCAGTGATGTTGTGGTGCTCATAGGAGTTACAATGATTTTGCTGTTCATCATGTCAAATCTTTTCAACAGCTCCTTGATGTATTTGACTTGACTTATGAAGCACCCATCTTGTCCTTGGTTGACCTGCAAACCGAGAAAGAATTGGAGTTCTCCCATTAGGCTCATCTCAAATTCGCTAGTCATGAGGTTAGCAAATTCCTCACACATTTCAGATTTAGTAGAACCAAACATAATATCATCAACATAAATTTGAACAATCAAGATATTCTTACCTTGCTTCTTGGTGAAAAGTGTTTGATCTACCTTACCTCGTGTGTACCCTTTTTCAATGAGGAACGAGCTTAGTCTCTCATACCAAGCTCTTGGTGCTTGCTTAAGTCCATAAAGCCCCCTGTCTAGCTTGTATACAAAATCTGCATGGTTAGAATTCTCAAAGCCAGGGGGCTGCTCAACATAGACTTCTTCCTTGATCAAGCCATTCAAGAAAGCACTTTTTACATCCATTTGATACAACTTTATTCTAAGAGAGCATGCAAAGGTAAGTAAAATTCTGATGGCTTCGAGTCTAGCAACTGGGGCATAAGATTCATTAAAGTCTACCCCAAACTCTTGATTATACCCTTGAGCCACCAATCTAGCCTTGTTTCTTATTATCTTGTCATCCTCACTGAGTTTATTCCTAAAGACCCATTTAGTGACAATGACAGATTGTGACGAAGGTATAGGAACAAGATGCCAAACTTTGTTTCTTTCAAACTGGTTTAACTCGTCTTGCATTGAATTTATCCAATTTTCATCTTTTAATGCTTCATCAATATTTTTAGGTTCAAGCTGAGAGACAAGAGCAAGTTGATCTAATTCTTCCACAATTCTAAAATGTGACCTTGTTCTAGGTAGGTCATTCAAGCTACCAATGACATTTTCTAAAAGATGATCCTTAAGAATTCTAATGTTTGTAGAATCATTACCTTCTCCTGGAGCTTGATCCCTTGCATTGTTTGATTCAGCTAGGTCACCATCTTCTTTTGTTTCTTCTTGTGGAGGATCACTCTTATCCTTCATGCTTAGGAATTCTCCATCTTCATCATCTTTCCTGCAAGAGTTATCATTGTTAGAATCATCATGATATTCATCAAAAGAAACATGGGGTGATTCTTCCACAGTTTGACTCTTAATGTTATAAATTCTATAAGCCCTAGATCTATTAGAATATCCAAGGAATATACCTTCATCGCTCTTGGGCTCGAATTTATCTAAATCTCTTTTGTCATTATTGTGGATGAAGCATTTTGACCCAAATACTTTCATATGTGTGAGAGAGGGCTTTTTACCTTTCAGCAACTCATAAGGAGTCTTTTTGGTGTGTGGCCTTACCATAGAGTGGTTGATAATATAACATGTCGAGTTTACCGCTTCAGCCCAAAATTTCCTTGGAAGTTGCCGTTCGGCAAGCATGGTTCTTGCCATCTCTATGAGAGTTCGGTTTCTTCTTTCAACTACACAGTTTTGCTCTGGAGTTCTTGGTGAAGAAAACCGGTGTGAAATGCCTTCAGCCATGCAAAGATTATAGAAGTCAGCATTTTCAAATTCACCACCATGATCAGATTGAATGTTGGAGATTTTGAACTCACCGCCTTGCTTTATCTTCATATAGAGTGCCTGAAACTCATCAAAAGCATCATTTTTATGTGTGAGAAAGAAAACCCATGTAAATCTAGAAAAGTCATCCACCAAGAGGTATCCATATTTTCTACCACTTAAGCTAGCAGTTCTGGTTGGACCAAACAGGTCCATATGAATTAGCTCGAGTGGTTTGGATGATGTATTTTCAGATCTTCTCTTGAAGGATTTTCTTGTTGTTGCCTAGGGCACATGCATCACACAATTTATTTTCTTGTTTAAAAGATAGTTTAGGCAGACCTTTCACCATTGAATGCTTCAAGAGTTTATGTAAGACATTGTAGCTAGCATGTCCTAATCTATGATGCCATAACCATGCAAGTTCAGATTTTGGTGCAGCAAGATAAAGATTTAAATGAGCAGGATCATCTAAGTCAATCATGTAAACATTGCTGACTCTCTTACCAGAAAATTTTACCTTGTCAGATTTTGGTTCAAGGATTCTACATTCATGAGAGTCAAACAACACTTTGTGACCCTTATCACAGAGTTGACTTATGCTAAGCAAGTTATATTTCAAGCCTTCAACTAGCAGCACGTTACAGATGGAGTTGGAGAGGTTCTTACCTACATTACCTGTTCCAATGATTTTTCCTTTGTTGTTCCCTCCAAATGTGACGTATCCTCCTTCCTTTTCCTCCAAGAGACAAAATTTTATTTTGTCTCCAGTCATGTGTCTTGAACAGCCGCTATCAAGGTACCACCTGTTATGCATGGCTGCAAGACACTCTTGCACAAGCAATTAAGCAATTGTGTTTGGAACCCAACCAAATTTGGGTCCCATCAAACTCTTCAGATTTTTAAAACATGAAACCATTTCTTTTGGAATCCAAACCTTCCTAACATTCATGTTTTATTTGCTTGGAGCATGGATTTGGTTTTTCTTTTTAACCTTGACATTCACTTTCTGTTTAGAGGCTCTTTGTTGGAATTTGTGGAAGTTTGAGGAAGTTTACTTCTTAACCCATTGTGGCCACTGGTTGGTTTTGGTTTGAAAACGATTGTTTTGCCACCTAGGAAATTGATGCACACAAGAATCACAATTGCCCCAAAAATAGGGTGGTGTCAATCTATGGAAGTGTTGACCTGTGTGAAATTGTTTGGCAGTTTGAAAGGTTGATGGCCAAGGAGGTGTCGGCCTGTGTTGTGAGGATAGTTGTATCTTCTTAGACTTTTGAGCAATCTTTTTAGGGATTTCAGTAGCTTCCTCTTGAACCTTTTTTTTTCCTTTGGATATTATTTTTGAGGTAGAAGCATTAGAAGATGAAACAAATGTGACAGTTTTTAACCCAATTGGCCTCTTGTTTGTAGGTTCAAAACACAACCCTTCCTTGTTGAAGTTCATTCTGGTACCTAGCAGTGCATCTAGGTTTTTTCTTCCATCCACAAATTTTTCTAAGGATTGTTGTTTATCTTCCAACTCTTTTTGAAGTTTTTCAATGTTTTGAAGAAGTTGAGTGTTGACTTCTTTGACAGCTTCATACTTCTCATTGCTCAATTTACTGTCCTTTTCATAGCTTTGTATTTTTAGCTTCATGCTATCAATCTCATTTCTTAAATCCTCATTTTCAGTTTCCAAGTCAGCCATTTCTTTTCTTCCTTCCTCCAAATCCTCAATCATTTTCTTAAGATCTTCAATTTCACTCTCAAGTAGAGCAGTCTTATCATTCATATCATGATCATGCACAAACAAGTTAATTTTCTTTTTCAATGATTTATTCTCCTTTTTGTACATGTCATATTTTTTCATGAGTTGTATATATGCTTCCTCCCAATCATCAATTGTGTAATTTTCAAATGGAGAGTTTGCCTCAGTTTCTTCGTCATCTTTGGCCATAAGGCAGAGATCTTCTTTTTCTTTGTCCGAGGAGCTAGTTCCATCATCACTTTCCTCTTCATCACTCCATGTGGACACCATGGCCTTGTTCTTCTTCTTGCCCTTCCATTTGTCGACTTTTCTGAATCTGTCGGGATAATCATTCTTGAAATGTCCTGATTTATTGTAAGAATAGCAAATGATTTTATCAGATTTTTTAGAGTTTTCAGAATTAGATTTGAAACCATTTCTTACCTTTGACCTTCCTCTCATGAAGCTCTTACCTTCCTTTCTCATGAATTTTTTGAACTTACGTGTGAGCATGGCTACGTCATCCTCATCTCGCTCACTTGCCGAATCCTCACCTTCATCAGAAGAGCCTTGACCGCTGGGTCCTGCTTTAAGAGCTTGGGACTTTTTCTTAGGCACCTTAGCCTCTTTATTCTTAAGGTTGATCTCATAGGTCATTAATGACCCAATTGTTGACACCCGTTTTTAGCCCACAAGTTGCGTCATTTATCTTATTCATCATTTTTGATGTCCCGAATTAGCCATTATTTTAGAACTTTCTCGGATGGATTTCAAGTCCATTTTTACCATTTCATATCCTTTGAATCTTGGAGATCATGATTTCCTAGAGCCCTGGAGCTTATCTCATCAAATTTTGGCTTCTAAGTCGACTTTCGGCCCATTTAGGCCGACTTCCCTCAAGTAATCGACTCTCTCCCGCTACGCAGTCCTGAAAGTGGTTCTTTTTCACCATCTTTCTATCCTCTATTCAAAAAGTTGTCTTCACCAAAGTTGTTCATCTTTCAAAGATCTACAATTTCTTCTTCTACGCCGTTGGCCAGTTCTGCCCCGATTGTGAGCTATTCGCATATTTCCAGCAGGCTGTGCTGTTCACCTATTTTTCAGAATTTTCTTCTCTCTTCCAGCCCCATTTTCTCCATCTTATGATCATTTTCTCATCTTACTTTCTTCATGAAAGTTGTTCCTCTCTCCGTTATCTATAATTTCTTTTTCTACCACTTTTGCTAGTTCTGCCCCGTTTGAGAGATACGCTTCAATTTTTAAAGTCGCGCGCAGTCTGCCCAGAATGTGCCTCCATCAATGTGACGGCCCTATACAGGTGCGTTACATCAGTGTGACGGTCCTACGATAGACCGTCACACCGAAACTTGCCCGAAACACCCTGTTCAACCCCCAGAATGTGGCGGTCCTACCCTAGACCGTTAGAGTCCATGTGACGGTTTAGTATGGGTGCGTTACATCGAAACTTGCCCGAAATCGTCCCGTTCGACCCCCAGAGTGTGACGGACCTACCCTAGTCCGTTACATCATCTGACGGTCTTACGATAGACCATTACATGCACCTGAGAGTCTAATTCATGTTAGACTCTGCTCCGTTTCTGTGCGTCGTGGCCCCCTTGCAGAGTCCATAACTTCTTGAATTCTACTCCGAATTGAGCGTCGTTTGTTCCTATGGTTTCTCCTTGCTATTATCTTGAATTCAGTCCAAAGAACTCTAAATTCCATTGGCTATATCTCTCAAGATCTGGGTCGCAAGATCAGATTTAGGTGTCCTGGTTCAACTCAAACTCTGCAGATAAGGCTCCGGGGCTACCTTCCAAAAGCCATATCTTCTAGAATCCTCCTCCGAATTGATCCCCGTTTGTTCCTATCTCTTGTCCTTAGTATTATCTCGAGTTTGATCTAGAGAACTCGATTTATCTTGACTCTATCTCCGGGAATCATGATAAGAAGATAAGGCTTTCTTACAAAACTCTATAAAAACTGCCCAGTTCGCAGTCGCGACGGGGGGCTCTTTCCGTACGTGGGGCGAAGCCATGCTGCAACTCCAGCTCAAAACTTCGACCCCATCTTGAAGAGGGAAGTATTAGCTTTTAATTCCATCATTCTGGGCTTGATTTCATGGTCTACACTCTTAGTTCTAGTCTCCTCAAAATCATAAATCATCATAGTTTTCTGCACTTTCTGCTACACATGCGTTTTTCTTCATTTTGCATCATCGTTTTCTCTCTATTCTCTCAATCAAATCTCGTGATTTCAAATCTCATGCATGCACAACACACCCACCTATCTTTTCCACCCTTCCACAGGGGTTAAAAACCTCCCCCCGGTGCGTTCTCCCCCTTTTATTCATGCTATTTTATCACTTTGGGCAGATTTCTACACTTCATGTTCTAATGGGTTTTTTCCTTTATGTTTCATCTTTGTTTTGTAGGAGAGCATGAATACAACGTGAGGCCCTCTTCATCAGCCGGCTGGAAGGAGAGGAGGTTTGAATCCACAAGTTCCCGCACCTCGTTTGTCAAAGCACGATCAAGTTTTCTTTCCAAGGTACATGGCGCCGTTCTTTACACTTCTTCATCCATTGGCGTTGTTAATCCTTGGTGGCAATCACGGTTAGTATTTCCATCCTTTCATCCCCCTCGTCTTTGATTCACATGTTTATGCATGTATGTATTTAAAGGGGGCGGGATAGGAATCTAATTAAAAAAATGAATCAACACCAATGAGTTCATCTACCTTAGTAGTTACGAGATCTCTCGATTCTTCAACCACGGTAGCCTTTGTGTGCCATGCGGGAGTCAATGATCTGAGAATCTTTCTCACAATTTCATGTTCTGAGTATTTCTTTCCCAAATCAGTTAGACTATTAGTAAGCACAGTTAACCAAGCATACATATTCTGAATTGACTCATCAGGCTTCATGCGGAACATTTCATATTCAGAAACTAAAATATTATCTTTTGTTTCTCGTACCTGAGAGGTTCCTTCGTAGATTACCTCTAACTTATCCCACATTAGTTTTGCAGATGCGCAGGTAGCCACTCTTGAGAATTCAACTGGATGGAGTGAGCATTGCATGATGTGTTTAGCACTCCAGTTGACAGTGGATTGTCTTATTTGTTCTTTGGTCCACAAGTCCTCATTATCCGTAAGCTCATACGGACCTTTGCTGATCACTTGCCAAAGTTTGTAGTCTTGAGCGCGAATGAACACCTGCATGCGATGTTTCCAATTAGGATAATTAGTTCCAGTAAAGTAAGGAGGTCTATTAACAGAATGTCTTTCAGGTAAGAAACCTTTGGACGCTAATCCACCATTTCCCTCAAGGTCGTTGGACCCCATAATGAGAGATTAGTCTCTGATACCACTTGTTGAGTAGTGGACAGCGGATGTAGAGGGCAAGGGTGAATAGATATGCCCCTCTTTTCGCAATGCAACCCTCTATATAGCTAGATAAAATAAATTGCAGCGGAATATAACTAACTTAACGAAGGACACAACGATTTGCTTAGCAAGATGATTACGTAATATAGAGATTGAACCTAAGCATGCATCTAGAATGAAGCAATCACATAAACAAACCACAACACAAAGGATTTTAAGGTGGTTCGGACTGAATCCCCAGTCCTACGTCCACCCCTCACCAAATCCGGTGAGGCTCCACTAGTGCCACGCACTGAACCGTAAATCGGAAAGGCCTCCGATTACCTTCCTACTAACCACAGGTAGGGACGTCAACACCGCAGATCGTACAACTTCCGATTGCCTTCTTACTAACCACCGGTAGGGACGATCTTCAGTTTCAATCGTTTGTATGAAATGAAAAAGAACAAATATGAAAACACTCAATCATCAAACAAGATATAGAATATGCTCAAGAAGAAAAATATTGTCTGAGATTGCTAGAGCTTGAGTTGGATGCTTCAATGGTGTCTTCTTCCTTGAGAGATGATCTTCCTTGAGTTGATGAAGAAGACTATGGATGTAGCTTGGATCTTCCTTTTGATCATCTTGAGTTGATGAAGAGGTTTGAGGATGCAGTTTAGATCACCCTTGAGATGATGAAGAGGATGAAGGATGCAGCTTTTTCTCCTCTTGGCTTGGGCTTGATCTCCTCTTCAAGTAGCTTGAATCACTTGAGGATTTGATGAAAAACTTCTTCCCGGAGTACTATTCACGGCTACAGTACTCCAACTCCTCTCACCCTTGTAGCCTCCTTTGATCTCCTTTGGATTCACAAATGATCAACTAGGGTTTCTAACCCTCTTGCATGTGTTTTATAGCCTTTGAATGGTCCTTAGACATCCCCCAGACCAGATCCACAATCTATGGAAGATTGGGTGACTTTGGGGTTAAACAAATACAAGGAAAGGGGCTCTTCTTGAAGTGGAAAACAAAGTCAACATTGAAGGCTCGAGGCTGGCGATCGACCTGCAGCTTCTGGCGGTCGATCGCTACTGAGAAACCTGCAAATGGATGGTCCCTGGGAATTCCGGTCGATCGCTACTGGCTGGCGGTCGATCACCACTGAGACCCGTGCAGACTGGGAGCTGCTGGCTGGGGCGGTCGACCGCCCCTGTGCTGGCGGTCGACCGCCAGCTGGGCAGACCCCCGATTTTCCCGGGTCGGTCCGTTAACTGCTTTAGCTCCATCGCTTGACTCCTTTAGCAGCCCGTTCATGTCTGTGGCATCACCCTTGATAGTCTTGAAGATTTCTATTGATTATATTGCTCCTATAATCAAAATTTTGTTCCGGGGGCTCCGCCCCCGGAAACCCCCGCAAGGGGCGCTGCCCCCTTGACTCCCGCGACCTGACCGCGCATGTCGATCCGCGTGCGAGGGCGCAACATTGAGCTTTCACATTTGCCATCTTCACTTCATTCCTTGGCAATTCATTGGCATATCTGTCATGAACAAAACATCACGTATGTCAGTCATATGAGAGTTAAAACAATAATGACTTATAGTGTTTAGCTATTATCAAAACCAAGAATATCCAATAACTCAAATGACCACAAGACGATGTCGAATGACCCAAACCGTAGGAAGACTCAAATGATCACAGGGGCACAACATAGGGCTGGGCTCCTCTGATTCGTCATCAAAAAGAGAAAGTGCGGCCATCATGTGGATGACATTGGCTGAGGGGTGGGCCACGCGTGCTGCCTTAGCTGGCCTGGCCCACGTATGTGGTTGCGGGGGATCAACGAGACCGCTCTTCATTTTGACGAGGCCGTCTCGGATCAGGTTCCGCGCCTGAGTTTTGATGACGTAGAAATCTTTGATTGAATGACCCAGCATGCGATGGTACAGGCAATAACCGGGATCGTCGATCTTCAGAGCCTCGTCTGGCTTGCGGATTTCTGGCAGTTCGACAATCTTCTGAGCCATACAGAGGTCGAAGAGCATCTTTGTATGTTCCTTCTTAAAAGAGAAGGGTGTCTACATACGCTCCGAGAAGGAAGGAGCAGCATGCTTATCCGCTAGCTTTTTGTCAGAGCCACTGGATTCGGCCACCTTACTGGCCTTGGCGGCAGGGGTGAACTCTATGATATTCACCTCCTTACCAGGCTGGCGTTCTCGCGCTTGCTTACCCTTTGCTATAGTATAGCTCGGGTTATCGGCGAAGAACATCTCTATTTCAGCGACTACCGAATTGAGCTGGTCGAAGCCTTTAATATTGGTCCCGAGAAGCTTTTCGCTGACCTCGGCCGCTAGACCTCGACGGCATATGGTGATGGCGTTCTCTTGAACGGGCGGATTGACACACCTCATGCTGAGGTCTCACCACTTTTTGATGAAGTCAAGGGCACCCTCGCCCTTTTTCTGCCGAAGAGAACATAGTTCGGCTAGGGAGACCTTTTGCTCGGTCGTTTGAAAGCGGTCGAGGAATTTCTTCTGGAGATCGGCCCAGTCGATGACTGAGTTGGGCTTTAGGCGAGAGTACCATTGAAAGGCCGTACCGGTGAGCGACGTGGCGAAGTAGCGGAGGAGGTATGATTCATCCAACGCTAACTCACCCATGGCCGTAACATAGTAGGCCAAATGTTCATGTGGCGACCCCTGCCCGTCGAACTTTTGCAGCTTCGGGGGCTTGGAGTACTCCGAGGGAAGCTTTTTTAGCTGGTGGTGAAGCGGGTAGGGTACGCTGTAGAGATCTACCGTAATCACCCATTCACCATACTGGGCAAGCTTTGTCTCGACAATGCGCTCGATCATCTAGCGTTGCGCCAAGAGATTCTCTGGCATTGGCGTGTTAGAGGCTCGTGACTAAGTCTCAACCGGGGGCGTGCCAAACCCAATTGCCAACGGGGTTCGGGCAATAGCCGCTAAGGTGTTGGCAGCATCACGGGCCGCCGGGGGTGCCAGTGCCTTGGCCTGGGGCCTAACAGGTTGCTGAGGATGAAGGTCTCATTCCTAGAGGAGGTCTTGCATGAGGGCCTTCAGGTGCTGGTTCTCCTTCATGAGAGTGTCGAGGGTAACTTCTTAAACCTCGTTCGTAGGAGGGTCGTTGTTGACTGGCTCTGCGTTGATAGGAGGGTCGCGGTCTTCCATCGGGACCTCTTCCGCGCATTCCATCGCTTGCAGCCCAGCAGAAGTGCCGATGTGACCTGTTGGGGGAGGCGGCGGAGCCTGGTGGCGCGGCCTCCTGAAGTGGGATAGAGGCTGGTTCAAGTCGTCAGACTGGGTGTCTGACTGGTGTCTGGTGGTGTAGCACGCGAACACTCGGACCGCGTCATTGATGAACCAGGCCGTCCATTTCCTGCGCTTGTGCCGCTCAGGGCGGACAGGCGTCCCTAGTCTGTCAAAGACCGAGGTGCGTTGCGGTGGGGGCTCACTTCCAATACCAGTCAGAGGAGAACCCTAGACAGGCTGCTGGAGGGCCCGGGAACGGGCTGGCCTTTGCCTCCGCTTGCTTGTGCGGGGGACATTGGATGACTGGGCGTCGTCAGATGATGCTACTGTGAAGCCAGTCGCATCCCGTCTGATGCCGCGTCTGAGTGCTCGCAGGGGGTTCCTAATACGCGCCCTTCGAATAGCTTGAGCTTCTTCTGGGGTGACCCAGATTCTCCTCAAGTCGGATTGCTGGTCTCCCTTGTCGCCGCTTTTTCAACGAGTTGTCTTGGGAGGCCGTGTGTCTGGCTGGTGTGGGTGCCCCGGGGCTGCCGCCGAGGAACCCGCTCCTTTGAGCTTTGCCCCGTCCTCTCGTGTTTAATGCAAGAGGTCAAAACGATTAGAGGTTGGGATGGTGGGAACGGTCCGTTCTTGGGGTATGATTGGTTCACCCCCGTCGAGACGGATCCGCAAATCACCGACAAGAACCATCTTGCCGGAGTTACTGGTTGCAGCTGTTGAGTTATGGTTTTGATGATTGTTGTGATTGTTAAGTTATGGTTTTGATGATAACTAAACTTAATGTGTGATTAAGTGATGATAACTAAACTTGTGGTTGGTTGCTCATGCTCTTGTTATTTATGTATGGTTGAGATGGCAAATGGGAACGGTTACATGGTCTTGATCCTTGGTTTACATATGTTGGTTTTACAAGAGACAAGCGGTTTCATAACCTCTTCAACGGGAAAAAGTATGGTATTAACCTTGACTATCTTGCTTGCAAGATCAAACACATGGCAGTCACCTGGTGAACCAAACATGTGGATAAGCACCCTGCTCCTCTACGATCCAAAACAGGTGGTATATGTCATTTACTGTCAAGAACCATTGGTGAGACTCTTACCTTGTCTTAGCATCGATCTCACCATGTGTATCTCATATATCTCTCCTTCATACACCTCATTCATGCACATTAAAACATGAAACCTTTCTGGCCATCGTGCGCCCTCGCCTGCGGATCGACCTGCGCGGTCAGGTCGCGGGGGTTTGCATGAACTTCATGCATTTATCATATGAATGGTTAAGCTATAGTTCTAATCAATTATGTATGCTTTTGTAGGTCAAAACACTCAGTAAAAATTCACAAGGTCAAAGACTCAGTTGACACCTTCTAAACTGTCAAGGGTGGTGCCACAGACATGAACGGGCTGCTAAAGGACTTAAGCGACGGAGCTGAAGAGGTTAACAGACCGACCCGGGAAAACCTGGGGTCTGCCCAGCTGGCGGTCGACCGCTAGCTCAGGGGCGGTCGACCGCCCCTGCCAGCAGCTCACCGCCTATAGGGATTCACAGTGGCGGTCGACCGCCAACCCAGTAGCGGTTGACCGGAATTCCCAGAAACCAACGGCCAGCAGTTCTCTCAGTAGCGGTCGACCGCCAACCTCTGCAGGTCGACCGCCAGCCCCGATAAGCCAAAAATATTGACTTTTATCCATCTCGAAAGAAGCATCTCCTCTTGCTATTGTTTAATCCCAATGCCACCAAACCCTCCAGAATTTGTGGATCTGGTCTAGGGCTTGTCCATAGACCTTCCAAGGGTTATAAAACATCCTATTAGAGTCATAACCCTAATTATCCAAGAGATCCAAAGGGGAGGCTGTCCAAGGAGGAAGAAGAGGTACTGTAGCTCCGTGAACGGTACCTCGTGCAGCAAGCTCTTCATTTATCTCCAACCCATTCAAGGTATTTCTGAAGCCATCTACCTCCAAGAAGGTGTAGAAGCAATCAAGGTTCAAAGCTACATCCATACACATCTTCATCAACTCAAGGTGATCCAAGGGAAGAAGAAGAAGGATGCTACAAGGAAGAAGGAGCCATTCAAGCATCATCTGAAGGTACTCTAGCTCCATTTGAAGTCAACAGTCTCAAAGGAAGAGAACAAGCTCACAAGCATCAAGAAGATACATGGATTTGTCGAAGGAAGAAGGAAGGGTATTGTAGCCGTGACCAGTACTCCGTGCAAGAAGATCTACATCAAATACAAGGCCATTCAAGCTGAGTCTCAAGCTATTCAAGTGAAGAATGAATCAACGCGAACATCTAGAGCACACACTCAGGGGGAGCCTAAATCAGGAGCTTTCTAAACTGTGGTTTATTCATGTTTGTGTTTTGTGCTTTATAGTTTCAGATTTGTGTTTTTTATAAACTGCAAACTTGTGTGTGTGTGGATCGTTGTTGGATCCGTGGTCGTGTGTGTGTGTGTCGTACTTGATTCGTGTGTGTGTATGTCTTCTTAGATCTGCGTGTGTGTGTGAATTTATCCAGATCTTAATTTTTGTGTGTGTGGAGTGTTGCACTTGTCGCAGCGTGTGTGTGTCTTGTTGATCCGCTTGTTGGATCGTGTTGGAGACTTCGTCTCCGTATGTGTGTGTGTTTTAGGGCACGTCCCTGTGTGTGTGGGCAGGCGTCGTCCTGCGTGTGTGGTTGGAGCGTCGTCTCGTTTGGGGATTTATCCTCGAGTGAAGCCTCACCGAGTTTGGTGAGGGGTGGACGTAGGATTGCCATCGTTGCATCCGAACCACCTTAAAAACCACTGTGCATTGTGTGTTATTTGTGTGGTTTGATTGTTTTCGTTGTATCATAACTCAAAATGTTGCCAATATGAAACATTCAGCCCATGGATTACTCATCCTTGCTATCATTGGTTATGGCCTTTGGGAGATATGGAAAGCTAGAAATTCTGTTAAATATGATGGAAAAATCATTTCTAAAAACAGTCTGATCCATCGCATTATATTCCATGCAAAACAGGTATGTCTAGCTGCCAACCTAAAGGAGCCTAACAAGTCTAAGAGAAAACTTCTGGAGGAATTTGGACTCAACCCCCGGATGACAGTGTGCCCACAATTGAAAGCTATCAAATGGCTATGCCCTCCATGGCCTTCCCTCAAGCTCAACACTGATGGTGCATGCAAAAGTAATGGTGATGCTGGGGGAGGCGGTGTTATTAGAGACAGCAAAGGCAACATCCTGCTTGCATTTTCACATTTCTATGGTAGTGCAAATAGTATTATTGCTGAGGCCCAAGCTTTGCTGGATGGCATGAAGTATCTTCACACCTTGGATATCAAGCCAGTCTACATCGAATGTGACTCCTACTCCTTAGTTCAAATTATCAAAAAGGAAATCCACTGCCCTTGGTTCATCCTATCCTATGCCAGGGAGATATGGAATCTCACTACTGAAAATGATACAATTGCCCATGTCTACAGGGAAGGAAACAAGGTCGCGGATTCTCTCGCATCTTTAGCATGCTCCACAAAATGTAATTATTTCTTTTCTTATGAGGAGCTTCCTTCCTATATAAAAGGAGCAGCTCGTTTAGATAAACTGGGCATGCCCAGTATTCGTTTGATATAATTGTATTCCTTTTGACCTTTTAATAAAATTTTCCTCCTAGTCTTGAATGGTGGAGTGCCCAAAATGTGCACTTTCCCATCCAACACTAGGCAAGGCTTTTTGAGAAAAAAAAATTATTTTCGTTGTATGGTCATGTATGAATGGAAAATTTGAGAGAATTTGTTAATTAGTTTTCATTTACTAATTATTGTTTATCACATATTTTGTAAAAAGGGCAAAAGTTTTCGTAAAATTTGTTATCACCCAATTCACCCCCCTCTTGGGTGTCATTGATCGCAGGACTTCAACAGTAGCGAGTCGCCTGCCTCTGCGGCCATGGCGACGCTTCTTCTGAGGAGCTGAGGAAGACTCCACCCCAAGATGGTAGACCGAGAAGATCCGGCCTGGAGCGGCCGGCAGCGTGAAGCTGTCAGTCTGAGGTGCTGAGATCGGCCCCTAGGATAAGTAACCCACGCCGGGAGTCGATGGCTGTTGAATACGTGTGCACCATGATTACTGTTATGGTTTTGATGATAGCAACTACTATAAGTCACACTGTGGTGCATCTGTTTAAACAATCAGTCATTTCATCGAACATGTTGTATGCATGAGCAGTGCATGGTTTTGATATCAAATACTAAGTCACACTGTGTTTGCATATGACATCATTGTGCATCTGTTTAAACAGTTAGTCATTTCATCGAACAGGTTGTGTGCATGAGCAATGCATCAGTGCATACCATTGTTCATATCTTGCATTGGTTCATTCATATAGTTGGTGCATCTCTTATGCTGCTACACATAAAGTCTGTACATTTCACTGTTTGCATCGATGCATTGTTTGTCATTCGCATATCAAAGTCTATACATCCATTAACAAGTCTATACATTGGTTGCATAGCTTGCCATGCAAAGTCTATACAGCCAGCCAGCAAGTATATACATCAGCAAGTCTATACAGCCAGCAAGTCTATACATCAGCAAGTCTATACATCCTGCAACACGAAGTCTGTACGTTGGCTGATTGCACAAACACGAAGTCTGTACGTTGGCTGATTGCACAAACTCAAAGTCTGTACGTTGGGTGCTAGCACAAACTTAAAGTCTATACGTTGGCTGCTAGCACAAACTCAAAGTCTGTACGTTGGCTGCTAGCACAAACTTAAAGTCTATACGTTGTCTAGTTGAAGTCTGTACAATGTATAGTTGCTCCAACACAGTTGCTCCAACACAAAGTCTGTGCATAGTCAGTGCATTCGGTTGATTCATGGCAAAGTGAAAGCCATATGATCGCGTCCAAGCCTTGATGCAAATCTCTTCCACAAGCTTCATTCAAATAGCCAAGGTCACTGCACAAGATGAGAGTCCAAAGATAAAGATTCAGTTGGTACTTTCTAGACCAACAAAGATGAAGTCACAGACATGAACGGGCTACTAAAGAAGTCAAGCGACGGAGCTGAAGCGGCTAACGGACCGACCCGGGACAGACCGGGGTCTGCCCAACTGGCGGTCGACCGGCAGCACAGAGGCGGTCGACCGCCCCAGCCAGGGAATGCCCGTCTGCAGTTCTTTCAGCTGCAGGTCGACCGCCAGCCAGTAGCGGTCGACCGAAAATCCCAGGGCTCACCAATCTACAGTATTTCTCAGTAGAGGTCGACCGCCACCTACTACAGGTCGACCGCCAACCCCGAGCCATCAATTGTTGAC